>CM067763.1:4500000-5700000 GCA_034642375.1 Vigna nakashimae | reverse complement strand
AAATATTATTATTAATAATAATTCTATTTTATTTATTTTTATTATTCTTATTATTATCGTTTGATATAGGTTAATTAGTACAAAGAAAAAGAGATAAAAAAAATGAGAATCGGATTCTAATTAGTGTTGCGTTGTAAAAACAATAAAAAAAAAATTAGATTTCGAGATTCGGAAGAAATGTAAGCAGGATTTTAAAATTTGAAAAAATTGAATATTGAATTTCAAAATTTGGAAGAAGTGTGTACTTTGATTTGAAAATTTGTATAGTTGAATCGAATTTTAAAATTTGATGAATTATAATTAAATTTTAAAATTTGGTGATCTTTTTAATTAAATTTCAAACTTTGATGAGTTTTACTGATAAATTTTTTATTTAGATTTTGAAATAAGAATTTTAGATTTTCAAAAAGAATAAGAAAAAGGTAAATTAAACTCCTTGAATCCAAAGTAAGAGATTATGTTCTATAAGAATTTATAAACCTTACTTTGATACTTGTTTAAGTTTACAATGTCACTTATTCTTGATTTGCTAATTCAATTGTTACATTAGCTTATTGCAATGCATGTCTCATAAGCACGTACATATCCGTCATGATCTTCTTTGCTTTCATATCCACCAAACTCCGTCTCATCACTTTTAAGTTTTCACCTTCAATGTCAATCTTACACCTTAGTTCATATAATTGTCCAATAAACAATAGATTCTTCTTCAAGTCTTTCACATGTCGTACCCCTTAAAGTATGTGAAAAATACCATCATATAATTTTATTTTAATACCGACTCCAACAATCTCTAAGGCATGATCATTCCCCATTAACATCGATCTACAAGAGATAGGTTCATAAATATCGGTTTGAAGTCATGTGTCAAGTTGTACCTAAATCCACTATCCATCTATCATGTAGTTGTCTTCCTCTCCATTAGAGTTAATTTCTTCTTAGGTCACCTAAATATCTTTGTCCTCCGAGGTACTTGCAACACAACCTTGTGTGGTTGATGCTTCAGAGTTCTTTCCTCCACTCTTCTAGTACCAACAATCTTTATTTACATACCCTAATTGCAACAACGGTAGCATTTAAAATGCTTTTTACTTTGAGACTTTGATCTATTATGAGTTTGACTCCTATTAGATTCACATTTTGTTGATCTACCTCTCGTCATTTTCAAAGCCTCTATTTGCTTTGAACTTTCCACCATATCTACTTTGCTCTTCTGCCCAAATTCTTCTTCAAGAATAATTTTAGAAACATTCTCAATGTTTTAACTTATGATTGAGTTGATCATATAAATTATGCAAAACTCTGAAGTAGAACCTTTGCACATTCATTTTCAATTATGTTGTAATTTTTTGCTGAAAGTTGGACAAATAACATATTGAGATTGTTGATGTGGTTTGTCACTAATATGGACTCACTCATTTAAAGAGTATATAATTTTCTCTTTAAGAATATTCTTGTTTGAAGTGACTTGACCTCGTGCAATTTGATGAGAGAAACCATCTCCTTCATTGTAGTTTTCTTCGTCGTGCTAGATAAAACTACATATGCCAATGCTAAGTGCAAATTTACAACAACATTAAATTTATAACAACATTATCATTCATTTCCTTCCAATTTTGATTTGTGATGCTTACAAGTTTTTCTTTAATCGTTGCTAAACAATTGTCTTTTCTCAAAATTTCCTTCATCTTCAATTTCCACAATAAGAAAATATTACCATTGAAATTCTCTATCTCATATTTTTTTCGCCATGGCTTTAAAATTGACTTATGCACTTCTCCCTATGAATAGTGTTGTCTAGTAGAACAATGGATGTAGACTGTGAACTAGTGCACCAGGTAATTCTTAGGAAAGAGAAGTGAGTCACTAATGGACACACTTAAATACCAAGTCTTTCCTAGCTAAAACTTTCCTAAACATTGATACGTGCCCAACATGAGTTAGTTTTAATAATAATTTGGCACTTATCTTGTTTTTATTATGTTAAATATTTATGTTAATCACCCCAATTGTACTTGTTTGTAGGTTTTGATGAATTTTGAGAGTCAAAGTTGAATTATGAAGAAAATAGAGAAATTATGAGCAAAATACACTAAACTGACTTTAGCACACTTGCAGCGTGAAATTTATGACTTGAGCCACACGAAGAAAACTCACCTTGGAAGGAATCCACAAGTCTTAACTTGAGGCTTAAGCCGTGAAGAATCTTTCACCTAGAAGTAATCTCACAAGGCTCCAACCTAGAAACACAAAGCTTAAGCCATAGAGGAAACCCACCTTGGAAGAAAACCTCACGGTTGGAGTCATGCATGCCACCGCTAAAACCACACTGTTAAAGTCTATAAAAGTAGGATTTCGCCTCTATTTTTGAAGAACTTTTGAGAGATTTAGAAAAATACTTTAGAAAGTCCTCTCATACACTTCCTTTGTATTTTAAAGAACATCATTAGAGAACTAGAAGATGGAGTTTCTTCCATGTGTTAACTTTTTTCCATCCATTATGAGGAGCTAAATCCCCTAGGTATTAAAGTAAGATGTAAAGTACTTTGAACTCTCTTGTATTTGGTACTATTTTTATTTATGAATGTTTAATTTTGATCACACGTTTGTGAATTGATTTATGCTTATTGTTAGATGAACTGATCACTCATCTTATTTCATGAACTTGAGATTGAGTGGAAATTAGTTTCAAGTTGTGGTCCAATCAATTCTCATGTATGCTTTTAGATTATAGGAATAAATATAAGGTTGCAGTTGGAAATAGAATCTTGATCTTAATGCAGGTGATCCATCAAAGCAATCATTGAGAAATTATATTGAAATTTGGCGATCCTAGTCTTTAGGTGCTAGGAATGGACTTGGAGTTACATTTAAAGAGAACTCCTAGGACTTGATCATTTGTAGCGCATAAATCTGGTACAAAAAAGGGACAAAGTGGTGGAGTCGAACTTCAACACGTTTTAATCATATGAAAGTCACTCATTTTGTAATCCAAAATGTTTTTCAACATCTTTTACTCTATTTTCAAGAAAAAAATTTGGTTTCTACATCTTACAATCGTTGTTATTTGTTTTATCAATGATCAAGCTAGTTAGAACATTGTTTTTTCAGCCAAATCCATGTAGATATGACACTTGATATATTACAAAATATCTAGTGTATTTGCTGGTATATTTGGTTACTATATGGACACCCTTCAAACATGCATTTTGACACTACCACAATATATCCACTAACACAACACTGTTGTAATGACAATACCAATGAAATATGATCAAATGAACCAATGACTTTTATTCCAATATTGGATATTAGAATCATAGCACAAGTGCTAACAACTAAAATAAAAGATAAAATGAAAGGAAAAAAAAGGCAAAACAAGTAATTTTATTAAAAGAAAGAAAGTTACATACCCTTCTCTCTAACCCCAAGGAGAGAACAATGACAACCTCAGTCTTGGAAATGAGAAAAGCTAAGTATAAGAAAAACCTTAAAGGAAAAAGTAATATTCTCTCTTACTTTTTCTCTCAGAAAATAAAGCAAAAAGAAAAAAAGGAAGAGATTTTAGAATGTATTCCTAAAAAACAATGGATCATTTTATAACATGAAAAGTAAACTCCAAGATAAGTTCCCAACGATGAGAGACTTCTCAAGGTAAGTTCAAATTGATGCAAAACTTCTTTTCACAATTCATGACAATTTAGCAAGTTATTTGTAGAGGTGAAAATAGATAATTATGTACTTAAATTGTCATTTACCATCCTAACATAGATATGTTGCAATTGGTGTTATAGGTTGAAATTAGGTGTTGTTTCTTGATAGGAAAAATTATACATGGAAGCTACTTAACCATTTAATTTTTCTTTCTTTTTTACATTATTTTGTGGATGGATAATGATGGTATGAATGAAGTTGAAAACATGGAAATGGATAAGATGAATATTAACATTGTTCTGATTTTTATATATGAAATATTTTGTAGAAGAACTCGTTTCTATAGCAAGCTATAACTAGAGACGTGTTGGAAAATGCATCTCTTAATTCCCATCTAATTTGTTGAACTTATTAATGATATGAAATTATCATTTTTCTCTTATGGTAATATCTTAAATAATATAAGGATAATGATACTTTGACAATATTTTAACATAATGATACTCCACAATCAATAATAATAATCATAAATATCAACATAGATCAATCATAGAATGACACGTAGAGAGTATTCAAATGTTGTCAAAAAAATATTATCAAATATCATTATTCATAGGATTAACTGTTTAATAAACTTAATAGTAACTAATCAACAATACAGGATTGTTTGAGATAAAAAAAAAGAAATAATAATAACACTTTTGACTTGTCTTTCCGCGTAAGTCATAGCTTATAAAAAACCATTATCTTAGACATACCAACAAGTACAAATTTTCTAACAGCCTTGATTACATGATAAAAAAAATCATTTTCAAAGCCTTGCCTTAAATTATCACAATTTTAAAATCACTCTCAAATGATTTTCTTGGAATAGATATTATTTTTTTGATGCTGATATGAGTAAAATGTTGTAGTACGATATGCAAAAGAATAGGAAAGAGAGAGCCACGATTAAAATAATAATAATAATAATATATAATAATAATAATAATAATAATAATAATAATTTATTTTCTAGATCTTTTGGGATGTGATCTTTGAATGTTCTCTAAATATATATTTTATAACATTTGGTTTCTCTCCAAAAAAAAAAAAGATTCAGACTTATTTTGAAATTTGAAAGTTGAATGTTTCTTGAATAACTGAGGAGAAACATGTATAAAAGGAGAACGTGTTCACATTATATATAGTCAATGACTCTCACTCTTTCATACATTATTCAAACATGATAAAAATATAGAACTTAGACTCATTAAAACCTCTGTAACAAAAATAAATTAAAAGAGAAATCGCGTTACGAACATCTTTTTATTTGTCTTTTATCTGGAAAATCCGTGTTCTAACAACAAATTCCCCTTTAATATTTGTTTACATCTGACTAAGAAAAGTGTGTTTAAATACATATGTCAAATTACATCCAATTATTCAGTGAGCCAAATACTTACATTTTTCTTTTGTCAAAATAAAAACTAGTTATTTTGATATTAGATAAACCAATCAAATACTAATTCATACTTTTTTAAAACATAGGAAGTTGAATTTATACAAATATCATAAATTTATACCAATAACATAAGTTTAGATTAACGTAACTTTCACCTCAAACTCTTAAAATAATATATATATTTAATTTTATAAAATATTTAATTTTCTCATCTCTAACTAAATCAAGACTCATACTCAGTTAAATTTATAACAGTAATTTATGCGATCATAAATCATTAATGAATTTTAAAAATGTAAATCTTGTAATAATATCTAATAAACTTTTTTTTTCAAAAAATACTAGTTCAAACAACTTCCTTCTCGTTGTTAGCGAGATTAAGTCAACTCACTCAATATTCAGTTAAAATAATGGAAAAGGACGAAGCTGAAAGAAGAAAGAGAGTAATTGCAAAGACTATATATATATTATTAAGCAATGCCTTGCATTATATCATAACTATCACTTCATTGCCGTTAACAATCACAGTTCTCCATAAGCACTTTTTTCTGAAATGGCTTTTCAATATGGTGTCATGGCGTTTCTTCCATTCCTTCTTTCATTTGTGTTGCTGCATCATCATTTTCCCAATTCTGTCATAAGGTAATACTGTTACTCATATCTTTTTACTTGTAATCACTGCCTTCACAAAACCTAAAATTCGTTTCAAATATAAATGGTTGAAGGATTTTGTATGATTGGATTAAAAGATTTCAGATCCTAAGAGCTGGATTTTAAGATTTTATTTTTAGTTGATGTAGGATTTTCTAACAGCATATATAATCTATTTTGATGTTATTACAGTTTTATTATTTTTTAAAGGAATATGATTATCATATTTGAGCAATTGATACTATTAAAAATTCAATATTTCATGTTAGTTAAAAATAATAAAGTAAAAGTTAAATCATTAGTGATTTGATTCTTCTGTTTAAAACTTTTATTCGTTTTAATTTTTAAATATGATTTTTATTTAATTAAGTCTTTATTTTATACAAAGTCTCAAAATAGTCCTTTGAGTTAAATTTATATTAATACTATTTGAATTGTGAGACATGTCAAAAGTTAGTTTTGTCATATATGGATCATTATTTTCCATTATGAAATTTTCTGATTTTTATAGATAGCGCGTTTCAAATAGAAAATGACTTAAATTTTAGCATATGATAAATTTAAATTTTGATGCATAATAAAATTAATCACATTTAATTCTTCAAAAGACTTGATTGAATCTTTTTGAAAAAATAAAGACTTAATTAATAAAAATATATTTAGTGATAAAAAACAAATTAATAATTTAAAGATAGAAAACAAATTATTTAAGTATATATAAGTAAGATATATCTCATGTTAATAAATCAGTTTTGTAAAAATAAATTCAACCGAAACTTACTTTTTAGTATGACATTATAATCTTTAAGAGCATTCTGATCAATATTTATGTTTGTTGTACTACCTATGTAAGATCCTCTTATTAACCTTAGTATATTTCACATAAATCAAATTATAATATATAATATATAATGAATCTTACAATGAGAATGAAATTATTATTTTTAATTAATATGAAATATTGAATTTTTAAGTACTTGCAATCATTTATCTCCGCCACCAATTCAAACCAAGAGAATGTGTTAAGCACTTTCAATTTAAAAGTACAAAAGTTACTTTCTTAAGAAGTCAAATATTAGTTTTATATAAAAAATATATTAACTCTATTATAAGAGGGCTTCTCCATCTCGAGCACCAATTCAAACAAAAAAAATTGTGTTACAGTTTCGATCTTGAAATACAACAACATTTTATTTATAACTCAAATATTAATAGTAGGGTTAAATATGTTTTTAGTTCCTAAATTATTGGTCGTTTCTGATTTTCGTCCCTCCTTCAAAATAAGGTACAATTTGGTTCTCATTCTTTAAAAAACGTTCGTTTTAGTCCTCAAAATTTTGTTTTTGGTCCTCGTTTTAGTCCTCGAAATGTTCGTTTCGTCGACTAAAACGAACATTTTTTAAGAAATGAGGACCAAATTGTACCTTATTTTGAAGGAGGGACGAAAACTAGAAACGGTCAATAATTTAGGGACTAAAAACATATTTAACCCTTAATAATATATCAATTGTATATACAAAAATTATTTATCCTTTTTTAATTATACTCTCAAACTTTTTTTTAGTGTTACCAAGTCAATAGGTATATGTTCACAAATACCAATTATAGGTAATACAAATTATTGACCTTTTTCAATAGGAATCAAAATGTTAATAGTATATCATTTATATATAAAAGAACACTTGATACTTTTTTAATAGGAATGAAAGCGATTTTCAAACTTCTTTAATGTCATCACCAACTCAAACTATAAAAAAAATTTGTCAAGTAATTTTATTGTCGAAGTCTAATTGTTGAATTTTTTTAATAGCACTCAAAATAGTAATAATATATTATTATATTATTGCTCGTTTTTTTTTTATAGGACTGAAAGTGATCCTCAACCTTCTCTAGTGCCACCACCAATTCAAACACAGGAGAATGTGGCAAGTAATTCCAATGCCAAAGTCAATAGGTATGTTATAAACAATACAAAACATCAAATACCTATGAAAAGTTGTTAAACTTTTTTTTAATTATAATCAAAATGCGAATAATATATCATTTATATATACAAGAATTATTGACCATTTTTTAATAGGATTGAAAGTGGTCGTCCTCCAAATTCTCTTGTATCACCACCAACTCAAAATCAGAAGAAGAATGATCCAAGCAATTCTAATCCCAAAAAGCAAAAGTATGTTACTTATAACTCAAATATCAATTATATGTTAATTACTTATAAATCACAATACTAAGTTCATTTAATAAGACTCTATGTGATCGATCTTGTAACATCCCGATTATATAATAACAAATATTACATAATAAAGACGTCAACATTCCAATAAAGAGAACAGTCGGATCATGACGTGTAATTAAAGTACGAAATTACAGTCATCCAAAATAAAAGAAACGGAAATTTAAACTTAAACAGCTTAAAGATTCGAACACTACACGTGTTCAGATGGAAATTCCTAAGGAGACTACTCCGCAACCTTAGTATCCTCCAGCTCTTGCTCCAAAGCGATCTCTTCAACTGCTCCCATCCAAGTGGATGATCATCGCCAGAGAAACATACCCAAACAGCACACAACACAAACAATGCAAGGGTGAGCTAGATATAAAAAGCATGTTATCTCCTAGCACAGTTAATTCATGTCATCATACATAGATTTAAATACAGAAATATTTAGGCATGCTTATTAAACCACAATCCACATATTCATACGACTCATATTTGCACTCGCATAGTTCAGCTGGCACTCCCCAACACTATGCAAGGTAAATTCCCAACACAAATGACTCATCCAGATTTGTATAACTGTCGAACCAACAGTCGTCTTTGCACTCGCATAGTCTGTTGGTCTTTCTCCAACACTAGCAAGGTAAATCCTCAACCTGCCTATCTCTGCCATCAAAGGCTATAGACGAGGACCTCCCTCTACTCTCACCACTGACACTGTTCTTCTCTATGTGAGCATGAACAATGCTTTGAGTGTAGGGATAGACAGACCGATCCTAGGTTCACTACAGTTATACTCAACAACCACAACATCACATAGTCATCTCTCCCTGAGATGTCCACTTCATACTCTCATACATCATTTACACTCGCATAGTTCAGCTGGCACTCCCCAACACTATGCAAGGTCAATACACAGGACTCATCTTTACATTTACAATCATAACATCTCAGTAATCATATTTCATACATTCTCATGCATTCACATACTTTCACATAAATCCCATCACAATATACATTCCAAACATTTGTACACATAGTTCAATTTAATAGAAAATGGATTTAGAATACATTTTTGGTAGGGTATTAATTGGACGAGCACTATTCACCGGACACCATGTGACGCACGTTCCTGGACGAATGCCATTTCCAAAGGCCGAACACTATTTGGACGGACGTCATCAATTTCACGCAACAGGACGAACGCTCAGGTCGAACTGAACGAACGCTCAACAACAAGCCGAACATTGGACGAACGCTAAGGGACGAACGCGCAACAACAGGCCACACACTGAACGAACGCTCAACAACCGCAACGCTTCTCTGGACGAACGCTGCGGACGAACGCTCAACAACCGAAAGACTTCTCTGAACGAACGCTTCTGGACGAACGCTCAATAACAGGCCGAACATTTTTCTGGACGAACGTTACTGACGAACGCTCAACAACAGGCCACTTCTTGGACGAACGCTCACTGCTGAGCAGTGTGGACGAACGCTCGTAGTCTGGACGAACGCTGACGAACGAGGACGAGCGCACAGTTGGATGAACGCGGACGAACGCTTAGAAGGTGAAAATAAGGGCGAACGCGCAAATTAAGGACGAACGCTCGCTCACTGAAACTTAAGGCCGAACGCCCAAGCTGAAGTTAAGGACGAACGCTCGTTCCCAACACTAGGCCGAACGCTCAACTTAGAATAAAGGCCGAACGCTTGATCGAGCCACTTGGACGAACGTCCAATTTGGCTCAAAACGGACGAACGTCCAATTTGGATCAAATTGGACGAACGCTCACTCCAGCATTTTCCAGAGGCCACTCGCGCCTGGCGCCTGGCACAACAGAGGCGCCGGGCGCGAATTCTGCAGAATGCAGAATTCTGCATAATTGAGTCCAAAATCTCGTTTTTCTAATTCTAACCATTTTTATTAACTTCTAACACCCTAAATTCATGTGTTATACTAGATTGGAATTACCTAATTGATTATAACCGTTCCTTATTCAATTCTTGAGGGATTCATACTCAAATTCAACCATAAAGCATCAATTTTCACAACTTAGATACTCAAAATCCAATTCTACTACTTTACACCTATTTTGATCAATTTGATGGTTCAAACAAGTCATAATACAGTGGTTGAAACTGTTCCAAAGGCTCAATAACACTCTAGACCCCAAATGCTCAAAATCACTACCTCACTTCCTCTCCAAATGACTAAAAAGCTATGAAATTCCAATTTTCTTCAATTCCAAAACATACACGATTACGTACATGAATCAACACATCAATTTCAGTCCAACCATACATAAAACCACAATTTTCCAGCATCCTACGCATGCAACTACTATCAACATCCAGAAAAATCCAACTCCTCTTACCTCTTGAAGACTTCCTTCAAACCTTGAAATGCAGTGTGCGGATCTTCTCCTAGATGTGCAGCAAGCGTTTTACTTCTCCAGATGCAGCCCCGAACGTTCCTCTTGAATCAATCTTCCCAAGGTTTGCAATCCAGGGCCTCCTTGCCCTTCAACAGCTCCGATCTTCACCCTCTCACTGTTTTGCAGTAACTCTTCCAATCCGTAACGCCCCTCCCAAAAAATCCTTCAATCTACCAACTTTTCTCTTTAAGAACCCGTGCACTCTCAGCTTCTCCCTTCCTTCCTTAGTGCCAAGTCCACTAATTGATGGAGATGATGGTGTTTTTGGTGGCTGGAGCACTTTCAAAGTGGGAAGACCCACCATCCACCAGCTGCACCACTCTGCAGACAGGGAGCCCCTCCACTTTCTCCAAATGCTGCCGCCCCTCCCACTTCCAGGAACGTGCCTCCCTTCTTTCCACTCACAGACGTGCTCCCCTTGTCCCACCACTTAGAAATGTGCAGCCGCCCACGTGAAGCTCTTCCCCCAATTCTTATTTTTAACATAATGCACGGTCCTTACATTCTCCCCAACAACAAAAATTTTCGTCCTCGAAAATTGAGCTTTACCAGAACAAGTCGAGGTAAGTTACTCCCATCTCACCTCCAACTTCCAGGTAGAGTCGCTTGTTCTACCATCCCAGATGACCTTGACTCGTTTGACAGTTCGTCCTTAATCCTTGCTGGTTGCACTTGAACTGACAAATCTTCTCTTAACGTCAAGCATGGTCCTAAGGTGATCTTCATGCTCACGTGAAGGAGGTAAACCAGAAACTTCTTCACGAAACCTACTGCGAGATTTACACTCCAACTCTCCCGTGCCGCATGATCCGAAACTTGAATCGCTTCCACCGGTGATAACACTAAGAAGCAACTAACACCTTCCAGGGTCTTGCTTCACGATGTCGATCGACAAAGTCTTCATCCGGAAAACGACATCTCCTTATCATCGCAGTTGATAAGGATGCGCTTTGATTTATAGCCATTCCATTCTCGAAATACTTCTAATCCTTGCAAAGGTAAACTGATGAGATTTACCTTGAACCGACGTCCCTTTACGACATTCGGATAACGGACACACACAGAAGAAGTCCCAATTAATCCTGATGTTGGTGTAGAAACCAACAGGTCAACACCTAACTCTTCTACAGACATACCCAAACTTTTCAACACGTGCCTTCGCCATGAAGGAGTGTGTTGCCCCCAAATCAAAAGCACAACACAAAGCACACCAAGAAATAAACAATCACAGATGAGGATGTTACCTGAGTTGACCGCCTCTGATCCAACCAAGGCATACACTCTGCCCGTCGTCTGAGATCTGCTACCTTCCCTGGGTGGAGGCAAACCAGTCCTCTGCGCTTGAGATCCTGATCCTACTGTAGAAGTACACTCAGCAGCATAGTGTCCTTCTTTCCCGCACCTGAAACACTTCAATACTCTTCTTCCCACAGGGCAGTTGCTACGGTAATGAGGTCCTCCACATTTAAAACATTTAACGTTGCCGGATGTCCTGGATGGTCCTGACTGTACCGATGGTTGATAGGATGAACCCTTAGACCCAGAAGAAAAGATGGTCTAGCGTAAGGCGTCTTCTTAACGCTAATTCCACCACGAGATCCAGATGGTCCCCCACTCCTAGCAGGCTGATCCTGTTGTCCTTCAGATTCACTCTTAGTCTTCTCTAGATCACGAGACATCTCCACCAATGTAGGGAACTCTCTGATGCGTAACCCTTTTACCAGCAACTTGATATCCTTCCTCAATCCATTCTCAAATTTTCTGCACTGCCACTCTTCATCTACTGCCATAGTGTTGAAACGAAGCAAATGCTTGAAACGGTTTGCATATTCCGACACCGATCCGTCGCCTTGTACCAGCTCTAGGAACTCCACTTCCTTTGCAAATCTCACACTGTTTGGGAAGTACTCAGTGTAAAATTTGGTCTTAAACAACTCCCAAGTAATAGGAGTCCCACTCCTTTCAAGGATCATCTTCATGCTGTTCCATCAATGGCCAGCTTCGCCGGTAAGCAGATATTGAGTATAGGCTAACTTCTTCTCATCAGGACATCCCTTAGCTTCAAATATCCTCTCCATGTCCCCAAACCAGTGATCAGCTTCATCAGGGCTACACTTACCAGTGAATCTCGCTGGGCGATGTTGCAGAAAACTCTCCAAACTCCACTATTGCACAGGAATAACACCAGAAGAAACACTTGGAGGAGTTATAGCATTAGTCATCAATTCCATGAACTCCCTCTGAGTGTTCTCAGAAGACACTCTTGCGTTCTCAACTGATACTCTTGCGGCTTCAAGATTTTGCAATGCAAAAGTATTTTGTTGAATCAACGTAGCATTCTGCTGTTGCAACGCTTGGAGCACCGCATTCAGCATCTGATTAGAGTCAGGTTCATCGACTCGCGGAGGAGAACGATGAGGAGACGTAGGTGTCATCTTCTGTTCACACAGAAAGAAAGATCATTAGCCTGACTTAAATTAACACAACCTCTTACGCGAGACCAGAGTACACAATCACAAACGAAGCACATCCACCACCTACAGGTTTATAAGGAAAGAACTGCTCCCCAATCCCTTCTTCTTCTACTTCCTATCAGAATAACGATTTCCCGTGGTCCACTTATTTCTTTCTTAACTTAAGCTTCAAACCATCTATTACTTCTCCTATTCAGCTTCCAACCATCACTGATATACTATACCCAACTCATTCCTCAAATCGTGTTTTAACCATGCTTACCCAAAGCTTCTCTAAATCTAACCTCTGAACTTCTTGCGAACGTACGATATAAGATCTTCTGACTTTGTTTTCTTGAAATTTTCTTCACCTATAACATTACTTCTAAACTCCAAAATCTTCACTCATCCTCGGAAGCTTAACATTTAGTCTTCTAACTCCTATCTTTGAGGCAAGAACTTGTCTTAACGGTTTAAACCAATTCCACTAAAAGTATACAACTCAAGTTGTCCTTGAATATGCATTCCTCTACTACTCTAGGGCACGACACACCACCACAAAACAAGAACCAGACAGGAATTACTACAGGAAACAACACTGAAACTCTAACTCTTTCTTACCTCAAACCTTCAGAATTAAGAAAGGAAAATTATCTACGATAAAAGTCATGAGTGTGCACCCTCATTACTCTTATCAAGACATTTTCTGTTCTTAAAACTTCTAGTTAGATACACCTTACTATATAGACTTGAAAGAAATGGTAAATCATACCATCTACCCTCCAGTCCTCACAGAGAAGACACAGCAAACCCACAACACAAAGGTCATCCTAAGGACGAACTGCTCTGATACCATTAATGTAACATCCCGATTATATAATAACAAATATTACATAATAAAGACGTCAACATTCCAATAAAGAGAACAGTCGGATCATGACGTGTAATTAAAGTACGAAATTACAGTCATCCAAAATAAAAGAAACGGAAATTTAAACTTAAACAGCTTAAAGATTCGAACACTACACGTGTTCAGATGGAAATTCCTAAGGAGACTACTCCGCAACCTTAGTATCCTCCAGCTCTTGCTCCAAAGCGATCTCTTCAACTCCGTCTGCTCCCATCCAAGTGGATGATCATCGCCAGAGAAACATACCCAAACAGCACACAACACAAACAATGCAAGGGTGAGCTAGATATAAAAAGCATGTTATCTCCTAGCACAGTTAATTCATGTCATCATACATAGATTTAAATACAGAAATATTTAGGCATGCTTATTAAACCACAATCCACATATTCATACGACTCATATTTGCACTCGCATAGTTCAGCTGGCACTCCCCAACACTATGCAAGGTAAATTCCCAACACAAATGACTCATCCAGATTTGTATAACTGTCGAACCAACAGTCGTCTTTGCACTCGCATAGTCTGTTGGTCTTTCTCCAACACTAGCAAGGTAAATCCTCAACCTGCCTATCTCTGCCATCAAAGGCTATAGACGAGGACCTCCCTCTACTCTCACCACTGACACTGTTCTTCTCTATGTGAGCATGAACAATGCTTTGAGTGTAGGGATAGACAGACCGATCCTAGGTTCACTACAGTTATACTCAACAACCACAACATCACATAGTCATCTCTCCCTGAGATGTCCACTTCATACTCTCATACATCATTTACACTCGCATAGTTCAGCTGGCACTCCCCAACACTATGCAAGGTCAATACACAGGACTCATCTTTACATTTACAATCATAACATCTCAGTAATCATATTTCATACATTCTCATGCATTCACATACTTTCACATAAATCCCATCACAATATACATTCCAAACATTTGTACACATAGTTCAATTTAATAGAAAATGGATTTAGAATACATTTTTGGTAGGGTATTAATTGGACGAGCACTATTCACCGGACACCATGTGACGCACGTTCTTGGACGAATGCCATTTCCAAAGGCCGAACACTATTTGGACGGACGTCATCAATTTCACGCAACAGGACGAACGCTCAGGTCGAACTGAACGAACGCTCAACAACAAGCCGAACATTGGACGAACGCTAAGGGACGAACGCGCAACAACAGGCCACACACTGAACGAACGCTCAACAACTGAAACGCTTCTCTGGACGAACGCTGCGGACGAACGCTCAACAACCGAAAGACTTCTCTGAACGAACGCTTCTGGACGAACGCTCAATAACAGGCCGAACATTTTTCTGGACGAACGTTACTGACGAACGCTCAACAACAGGCCACTTCTTGGACGAACGCTCACTGCTGAGCAGTGTGGACGAACGCTCGTAGTCTGGACGAACGCTGACGAACGAGGACGAGCGCACAGTTGGATGAACGCGGACGAACGCTTAGAAGGTGAAAATAAGGGCGAACGCGCAAATTAAGGACGAACGCTCGCTCACTGAAACTTAAGGCCGAACGCCCAAGCTGAAGTTAAGGACGAACGCTCGTTCCCAACACTAGGCCGAACGCTCAACTTAGAATAAAGGCCGAACGCTTGATCGAGCCACTTGGACGAACGTCCAATTTGGCTCAAAACGGACGAACGTCCAATTTGGATCAAATTGGACGAACGCTCACTCCAGCATTTTCCAGAGGCCACTCGCGCCTGGCGCCTGGCACAACAGAGGCGCCGGGCGCGAATTCTGCAGAATGCAGAATTCTGCATAATTGAGTCCAAAATCTCGTTTTTCTAATTCTAACCATTTTTATTAACTTCAAACACCCTAAATTCATGTGTTATACTAGATTGGACTTACCTAATTGATTATAGCCGTTCCTTATTCAATTCTTGAGGGATTCATACTCAAATTCAACCATAAAGCATCAATTTTCACAACTTAGATACTCAAAATCCAATTCTACTACTTTACACCTATTTTGATCAATTTGATGGTTCAAACAAGTCATAATACAGTGGTTGAAACTGTTCCAAAGGCTCAATAACACTCTAGACCCCAAATGCTCAAAATCACTACCTCACTTCCTCTCCAAATGACTAAAAAGCTATGAAATTCCAATTTTCTTCAATTCCAAAACATACACGATTACGTACATGAATCAACACATCAATTTCAGTCCAACCATACATAAAACCACAATTTTCCAGCATCCTACGCATGCAACTACTATCAACATCCAGAAAAATCCAACTCCGCTTACCTCTTGAAGACTTCCTTGAACCTTGAAATGCAGTGTGCGGATCTTCTCCTAGATGTGCAGCAAGCGTTTTACTTCTCCAGATGCAGCCCCGAACGTTCCTCTTGAATCAATCTTCCCAAGGTTTGCAATCCAGGGCCTCCTTGCCCTTCAACAGCTCCGATCTTCACCCTCTCACTGTTTTGCAGTAACTCTTCCAATCCGTAACGCCCCTCCCAAAAAATCCTTCAATCTACCAACTTTTCTCTTTAAGAACCCGTGCACTCTCAGCTTCTCCCTTCCTTCCTTAGTGCCAAGTCCACTAATTGATGGAGATGATGGTGTTTTTGGTGGCTGGAGCACTTTCAAAGTGGGAAGACCCACCATCCACCAGCTGCACCACTCTGCAGACAGGGAGCCCCTCCACTTTCTCCAAATGCTGCCGCCCCTCCCACTTCCAGGAACGTGCCTCCCTTCTTTCCACTCACAGACGTGCTCCCCTTGTCCCACCACTTAGAAATGTGCAGCCGCCCACGTGAAGCTCTTCCCCCAATTCTTATTTTTAACATAATGCACGGTCCTTACATATCTCAGACTCCTCTACTTCTAGGACTATAATTCAAACTAGATAAATGTGTCAAGCAACAAAAATACTTTCCTAATAAGCTAAATATCAACTATATTTTAAGTATTTTCCTAATAATTTAAACTCAAAAGAGTGTAATAAAAAAAATTATATTGGAATACAAAAAGAGTGTAATAAAAAAAATTATATTGTAATAAAAAAGATATCATCAATATCAATAATATACTAAAAAAACTTACTATTTTTTTAAAATAGGATTATTCATAGTTATTCTCACACTCTTTCTTCTCCATCACCAATTCAATCTTAAAAAAATGTGTATAAAAGCTTCAATCTCGAAATACAAAAATATTTTATAATAACTCAGTCAAAGTGATCATCAAACTCCTCCATCTTCACCATCAATTCAAACTTTGTCAAACAACTTCGATCTTAAATTGCAAAAGTATTTTATTAGTAATTTAAATATTAATTATATAAAAATTATATATATCAACCTTGAAGTGCAAAAGAAAGTTGTTCTCATAACTCAAATATCAGTTATAAATGAAAACGACTAACTCTATTTACAAGATTTAAAGTGATCTCACACTTCACCATCCTTTTCACCAACTTATAGAGAAAATAGTGTCTAGCCATTTTGATATCAAAGTAACTATGTTGCTAATAACTAAAGTATAATTTATTTATAAAATAATTTCTTATTCTTTTTTTATAGGAATCAATTTGATCCTCACGATCCTCCAGTTCTAGTACCAGCTCAGATCAATGCCATAGTCCCACGACGAAAGTATGTTACGAATAATCTCAAACATAAGTTTTATATATATATATATATATATATATATATATATATATATATATATATATATATATAATAAACAAGTGACTCATAACTTAAATATAAACTATATATGAATTCGAACTAGAAATTGTTTTGTTTATTTTATTAAAATTAATCAGTATAATTGATATGCTTTACCGATTCTGATTTATTGGTTAATAATTTATTAGTTATATAAGAATTCTATCCATACAATTTTAATATAGAGAGAGAGATTTTGAAGACAGACAGGGACTAATGCTCTGTATTGACTGCTGTTCACCAAAAATAAATATTCTTTTAAAGTTTACTTTGACGTTAATAATTTTATTTGGATTGTATTTTTTTTTAATTTATCATTTTTTTAAAATTCAATTTAAAAATTCGCACATCGACGTACATTGGATGTTATGTGTGCTTGTGTATTTAAATACTCATTTTAACGTATAAAAAGAAAAAAAAATTATTATACCATAGGAACTCCATTAAACTTAAATATTATTAAGAAGTTTTGTTTTAACTTATTACTTTTACAAATACTATAAAGTGTATTTCTTTTTGTATGAACGGTCAGTCATTACTTTGGCTTTAAGAAAATGGTTTTATTTTATTACTTTTTTGTCTTCTTCAAAGAAAGGACCCGTAATGCCTTTTTTTTATTGTATGTTTTTATGTCTTTTTATTATTTTTTTCATTTATTTATATCTCTGTCTCATTCTATT
The DNA here is from genome assembly GCA_034642375.1 of Vigna nakashimae. Taxonomy (NCBI): domain Eukaryota; kingdom Viridiplantae; phylum Streptophyta; class Magnoliopsida; order Fabales; family Fabaceae; genus Vigna; species Vigna nakashimae. Next base: position 5,681,831 of record CM067763.1, on the reverse strand, counting down.
TGTTCAAGCACATATGTGGGTGATGTATTGGCAAGACTGTGGCTTTTATGTGAAAAGTAATTTTATTAAATAGTATATATATATATATATATATATATATATATATATATAATGAGAAATTAAGAGAGAGTAAAAATTACTAACAAATTTTACATGGATTTTTCAGGAGTCAAGAATCCACCGACGATACAGAGCTCCATGATGAACTTTAATAGAAATTAGATTGTTACGATAAGATACAACAATATACCATTGCTTATATTGAATCCTACATTTGAAAATAAGTATTTTAACACAGTATTTTTCACATTTATTTTATATTTTCTTTCACTTCTAGTGTAAAAGTACAGTGTGAGATGTTGATTTTTGGATTTTCTTAAGAAGAAATTATTATAGATAATTGATGTGGAGTTTATTATATTGTAAAATAATATAATATTGGTTATGATTGTTAAATGCTAAGGAACTTAAATCCTACGAATAAAAAACCGTCTTTTAACACCATTCTTGATATTTTTCACCATTTTCTTTTTCTTTTAAGAGTATGTTGATTTTTGCATTTCTTAAAAATAAAATAAAATAAAATTAGGAATTGATATGGAAACTTGTTGGATTGCTATCGATTTTCTCTCGTACTTAGGATTTAATTTTCTACCATAATATTTTTCAGTGACGGATAATATGATTCCAAAATTAATTTTTTATTTATTATCTAAATCAATTCAAGATTATATTTTAACTATTGTCTTCTAATAAAAAAATATGAAATCATGTATTATTATCGAATCACCGTGATTCAAAAGAAAATTTTGAGATTTTTTAATAATAAAAAGTTAACGAGAATTAAGATAAAAATTATGGTTAAATATGTTATTAAATTTAGACGTAAAATTAGAATTCGTTCATGTTTCAAACTTTAATATATTTTGGTTTCAAAATTTTAAAAATAAATGGATATAGTCTATTTTAATCCTAATGCATTAACTATTTTTTATGTATTAAATGTTGTTATAGACTAGCATTTAAGTTATTTACATCATTTCACACATTTTAGTTCAAATGTCAACTTAAAACATCATTTAACATGTAAGAAAAAGTTAACATCATTAAATTAAAAAGATTATATTCATTCATTTGAAAGGTTTGAAGATAAAAATGTATCAAAGTTTAGAATAGGAACAAATTCTAATTTTTCATCAATTTTAGAGACTAAAAATATATTTAATGCTAAAAATTAAAAATACTAGAGAACGTAATGTATTATTTCTTAGTGATTTGCTTTCAGTGAACATGTTATTAATCTTTAGAACTAAATCGGGTGTTTTATGCTCGAGTATCAATGTAGAGAATCAATTTGATGCAAAACTCACTAATTTCATGAACTAGTCTCTCCAAATACTTAATGAATTTAATCTCTTTTCTACTTGGATTTTAATGAGAATTTTACAAATATCTCACTGACACAATGTATTTCTTTGTTTTTTTTTTTTTTGTAACGATGGAGTTGAGAACCCAATAACAATGGATGAAGAATAAAATAAAATTGATAAAATCAAAGATGATATATGTGTGGTGACACAAGATTTACAAAGAAATAGAAATAACACCAAAGTAAATTACCAATAAAAGTAAAGAAACTTGTAACATAAATCAATGAGAAGAGTGATTCAAATTGCAACATCAACATTGGATTAACCATTTTGTTACATTTTTCAAAATGTGTGTATTGTTCCATAATTTGTCACCTTTTATAAAATAAACTTATTTATATTTTCTAACTCTTCCGAACAGTTAAAAAATTTTGAATTTTGAAATCTAAAGTAAGTTACACACTAAATAAGTGTCCTAAAAACTACCATTATGCTTTGTTGCTTTATTCTCCTTTTCAATTTACTTTGACTCTTTGCTTCGATTACTCTTTTTTGATACATGCTTTAGTACGGAGTAACTACTTGCCTTTTAACAATTTACAAACCCATTTTGTGACAATCATATATAAAAAAAAATAAACAAATTTTATAAGGATTATTTTTTTCATTACTAGCGGTTTTAAACTTTGAAAAATACATTTCCTACATAAATTAACCCTTGGTAAAATTATATATTTTTTAGTGTCCACTTCATAAATAAATACTTGATTAAATTGTCCTTTGCTCATCCCGTTCCTGTAAAACATGATTTTATAAAGTTCAAATACCAAAATTTGAATTATCTCACAAAATTATTCTATTTTTTAAACATATTTTTTTACAAAAAAATTAAATTTATTGAATTTTAATATTTTTTTATTTGAATAAATATTTTAAATAATTAAATATAAAAAATCATTAAAAGTAATATGGTTAAATATGTTTTTAGTCCCTAAACTATCAAGCGAATTTGTTTTTAGTTCCTCTTTTAAAATAAGGTACATTTTAGTCCTCTTCTTTAAGAAAACCTTAATTTTTGGTTTTTCAAAACTAACAACGTTAAAAACCAGTTGGTGTGGCTAACTTATAGCCACGTATGTTCACATTTTTTACTAACTCTTGGCACGTTGGTAGAAAGTGAACGTTCACGGGCTTCTCCAGCGACTTTGAGGCCTTCGAGATGGCCGCCAAATTCTGTTACGGTGTCAAGATTGACCTCTCCCCGTTCAATGTGGTCGCGCTCCAGTGTGCCAACGAGTTTCTCGAAATGACAGAAGATTACTCCGAAGACAACCTCGTTTCCAAGACCGAGAGGTTCCTTTTGCAGCACGTGCTTAAGAGCCTCAAGGACTCCGTCAAGACCCTAAAATCTTGTGACTCCTTGATGCCTACGTCGGAAACGCTCGGAATCACGCAGAGGTGCGTTGATTATGTGGTTTCCAGAGCTTCGTCCATGGATCTTGCATTGTTCGGATGGCCAGTTAGTGATGCCACTACTGGTTCTAAACAGGTCCTCTAGAATGGAATTGACGGTGTAGGAAGAAGAAAGGTCGGCACTGATCACGAGGATTCTTGGTTTTAAGATCTGTCGCTGAGAAGGAGCTTCTGGAGATGCTGGTTTCAAATCTTCTGAGCGCTTCTGATATAATCAAATACAATCCAAAGATAGAATATATATTTTGTTTTGGTTTTCCTATTTTACTGAAAAACAGATTAAAAAGAGCTTGTTTTGGTGACCTTCATTTAGACATCAAGGTCGGGATCAGACTTGATGTTTGTTGCTTTCTCTGTTCTAGACAACTCAGATAACATGTCTGCGGATTCAAAAAATAAAATAATGATCGGTCATTCTTAGTTAGGCTGCATACATGTTAAATTAGATTTTGAAAAGGTTAGAGAGGGGAGGTAAAGGGAAACTAACCATAACGTGATCCAACACCTTGGCACCATGCTGAGAAAGCCAAGGTTTCCCTCATAGTCTTTTCTCCAATGTGAACATCATGCTGGCTTATGTAAGCAGCGGTTCTCTAGGGTACAAACTCGTTCAGTTCGTGCTTATTGTAAGTCACTTTTCTTGATACCTGGACAAAACATCGGTATCGGTATTGATATTAGTTTGTTTTCTCCCTTTATTTTTAAAGAAAAAATGTTACCCTTATTTATATCTATATCTATATATATATATATATATATATATATATATATATATATATATATATATATATATATATATATTAAAAATAAGTGGTTTAACCTTAAGACTTTCATCAAGATTTCCAGACAAGGCCAAGAGGAGTGTGGTCTTTCCTAAACTGGGAGGACCCAAAAGCAGTGTCATCCTACGAGGTTTAATAATCCCGCTGACATCTTTAAGAATGGTAACATGTTTCTTTTTTCTTACGACAATATGTAGCAAGTTAAGAAATCCCTACAAGACCAAATACCATGATGAGACTAATTGAAAAAAACAAAAGAAAACAAAGAAACCAAGCTCATATATAGTAGATTCAGCCCTTCCCTACCTCTATGACATTGGTAACAGAGTTGATGAAAGAAGGCAGGGCTCTACTTTCTGCAAAAGCCTCTACGTCAATATTCAAGTGCTCGTATCGAACTTCAACGGTTGAAAGATTAAGCCCAACTCTATAACAATTACAAATCAAGCGAAAAGTGAAAACCATGAGACTCAACAATACGCTCCCTGAACTTCAACAAGAACCTCTCGTTGTCCTCTTCGGCTACTTTGACCAACCTCTCAAGAAGCTTTTCTTTCTGTTGGAAACCAAGATTAGTTACATCGATTTCGTTTGCAGCTCCATGAGATGTTGTCAACAACCCTTTCCTGAGACGGTTGTAGGTGGGGAGCTTCTCGACAGCAGCCCATTTGAGAGCTTCTTTGTCATCCTTTGCACGTGAAGACCTGTTATTCCTCCAAACGGTTGAACTTCTGGCACGTAAATTGTTACTTGCTCTGTAAATATCTCCCTCCATGTTTTCCTTTATCCCTTGTTTCCCCTTCTTCTTCTTATACTTGAAGGTAGAAAAAGCTAATATAGCTAAACCAATCAAAGCATTACTCTTTCCGTCTGCAACTAAATGCTAAAGAATGAAAGACCTTGTATAAAAAATGAAGGAGTATTTAGGTTTCTCTTCCTCATAAACATGTATGTATTTATACATGCATGAGAAAAAAGCAGGCGACGCTTGAAGAGTCAAATGTAAATATAGAATCATAGGCTTTGGTTTTTTCTTTTGTTTTTCTTTAATGTAAGAAAAACCAGAAAGAAAGAAAGAAAAAAAATTTGTAAGAAAACATTGTCTTGAGTTTGTAAAAATAATTTAATGCAATAAATTAACAATATACAATTATAGTTGCGGAAAAAGAAAAATTATATTGTACAATTAAAAAATATATATGTTGGGAGGAAACTTTAAAGGCTAGAAGGAAGTGTTTAAGATCGAGAGAGGTTGGAAGATTTTGAGAGAAGAGGAAAGACTTGTATTGAGTGCTTCTAAACTTTTTGGCTTGTTTTCAAATGATACAACCATCCCCTATTTATACTAATGGTACCTCCTTAACCAATAGTTAGGATCTTGCCACCACAACATTCATCCAAGGGTTATAATTTATTCTCTAGAACTTTCTAAAACATTCATATAATTCTAAACTTATCTAGAGACATCTTATGGATAAGCATCTCTAGATATTTTTGTATAACATTCTAGAATCCTTCTAGATAGGATTTTCTAGAATGCTATTTGGGCCTTTGCTAATATTGGGCTTTTATCTTTTAGGCCCAAAAAATCAATTTATATTCCAACACCTCCTTTTAAACTTGATTTTGTACTTCAAGCAAACTTCTCAACTTCATAAAGACTTCTTTCTTCAGCGGTTTAGTGAAGATATCTGTTACCTGATCATGTGTCTTCACATATTCCATTTGCACATCCTTGTTGTTGATGCATTCTCTAATGTAATGGTAACGGGTGTGGATGTGCTTACTTCGATCATGGAAGGTTCGGTTTTTTGCTAATGCTATTGTCGACTTGTTGTTCACGAAAATCTTTGTTGGCTCCACTTGTGGCAAGCTTAACTCCTTCAATAGGGTGCGTAGCCAAACATCATGGCAAACACATGAAGTTGCAGCTACATACTCTGCTTCACATATAGACAAAGTGACAATAGGTTGCTTCTTGGACATCCAAGTAAAGGTTGTGTCTCCCATGTAGAACACAAATCCACTTGTGCTCTTTCGGTCATCCATATCTCCACTCCAATCGCTATCACTATATCAAACAAGCTTGTAATCATTAGAAATGGAGTAGTATAGGCCATAACTTGTTGTACCTTGGATATAGCAAAAACTCCTCTTCGCAGACTTGAAGTGAGTAGTTGTTGGAGCTTCCATGTACTGACTCACGACTCCAACAACATAGAGAATGTCTGGTCTTGTACAAGTTAAATAGCGCAAACTTCCAACAAGACTTTTATAGAGGGTTGGATCCACTTTTTCTCCCTCTTCATCCTTACTCAACTTGATGTCGCATTTCATAGGAGTACCAACTGGATTAGCATCATCCTTACTTCTTGCTTGTTTAGGAGACGAGGTTTTCTCCTATGAAGTGACATCTTTCACTTGTACTTTTTCTTTCAACTTTTTCTCCAACATAATTTTCATTACAATATCCTTACAATCTATATCATTCTCTTCCTGTAAAGCAAAGACCAAAATTAGATGTTCCAATGAGATAATGAAATATGTTTTTAACATCAGTTAAATGAGTTTCTCTAGGATTTGATTGAAATTTATCACATAAACAGAACTGAACATAATATCAAGCCTAGACGTTATAAGATATAGAAGTGAACCTATCATCTAAAAATAGATGATGTTGTCCACTTTTGCAGAGCTCTCGTTTAGTCCTAAGCTAGTTGTTGGATGCATTGGAGTCTTCATCTCCTTTGCTTCTTCCAACTTGAACTTTTTAAATAGCTCTTTAACATACTTCATCTGGTGAATGTAGATGGCGTATGCTTCTTGCTTGATTTGCAATCCCAGTAAAAACTTTAGTTCACCCATCATGCTCATTTCAAACTCATTGAAAACTTTTGGCAAAGATCTTTGTGAGTGGCACCGAAAATAATATCATCAACATAAATTTGAACAATAATGAAGTTAGAGTTAAAATGTTTATAAAACAACATGGTGTCTACCTTTACTCTTATAAAGTCATTTTGGATGAGGAATGAGCTCAAACCTTCACATCAAGCTCTAGGATCTTGTTTCAATCCATATAAAGTTTTGTTAAGTTTGAAAACATGTATGGGACTAATTGAACTTTCAAAACTGGGAGGTTATTCTACATACACTTCTTCTTTGATTTCATCATTTAAAAATGCACTTTTTACATCCATTTGATATAGTTTAATTTTATAGAATGCAACAAAAGATAATAAAATCATAATCGCTTGTAACCTTGCAAAAGGTGCATAAGTTTTAGTGTAATCAATACCTTCCTACTAAAAGTAACCTTTTGCTACAAGGTTTTCCTTATTTTGTATTACCTTTCCATCTTTGTCTGACTTGTTGCAAAACACCTATTTGGCTCCAATGATATTTTTTCCTTAAGGCAACTCCACGAGCGTCCACACATCATTCTTTCAAAACTGATCCATCTCTTCTTGCATGGCTTTTACCTAAAATTCATCATCTGGCTTCGTTCACGTTAGACATTTCCACTTCGTATTTGAGAGCAGTTTGACTTTGTCTATAGAAGGACATGGTCTTGACATTTTCCTTGATGTCACCAATCACTTTTTTCTTCGGATGATTCTTCTCCATTACACGATGTGCTCCACTCGGCTCTCTTTTCTCTTTAGTTTCCTCATCTTTTGGTTCAAATGCTTTGGCCTCACTTGGATTCCTAAGTGCTTCAGGTGCAGATGATGCATTGACATTTTTGGATGTTGTTTTGTCTCTCTGCAATTTTAAAAATTCGTTGTCGAGCTCTGATGTTTTATGATTAGGCTCAAGGTCATTGAAGTTTACATGAATGACTTCTTTCACTTTAGACAATCAGGAGTTTAAACTCTAAATAGTTTAGAAGTTTCTAAATATCCAAGCATAATTCCATCATCACTTTTTGAATCAAATTTCCCTAAATTATCCTCGGTATTTAGTATGTAACATTGACAACCAAAAGGATGGAAATATTATATATTGGGTTTTCTATTAATATTATTCACACAAAATTTCAAGACATGAATAGTAATAAACAATACTAAATTATAATATAAAAGCTTAGAAAGGTTAGTTCCGCTACCTCTATTCCAAACTTAATCTCTTGCTCAGAATTTGTTTTTCCGAAAACCCTCCAGAACTTCTATTCTTCTTGCAACTAAAAATTTCTTCCTAACTCATTCTTCTCTATTTCTCAAGCTCTCACTTGATTTTTCCTCTCTTTGTGCAAAATAGTCTTCCCTCTCATGGCTATTTATAGTCCAAAAATTTTACTATTCAACAATTTTTTAATATTATTTATTATTTTATTATATTAATATCTTAATCACCACTATAATGGATCCCTCAGTAATGCCTTAAACCATGGAGTGCTTTATTCAATATAAATATTTTATTTTATTTTTTTAATTTTTTTTTAATTTTAATTTCTTTTTATCAAAAAGGTAAAAAAGAGTTTGAACCCATGTTCTTGAAATCACCACAATTTTCTACCAATTAAGCTACCAAAATTTCTTATTTAGCTTTCCACATTTTATTTTTACCTAAACTTATTATATTTTCCATTCACAAATAAATTTACTACTACTAGTAATAAAATTGTTACTATTAAGGTAAATATTTTTCATGGGTGTTACATTCTCCCCAACAACAACAAAATTTTCGACCTTGAAAATTCTATACTTTAAGAAAAATTTATGATTGTACGATATATATATTAATTTATTTATTTAGTTTCAAGTCAATTACAACTTCTTATAGTTAAGTGTTAGTACATAATGATTATGGTAATATATTTTGATTCTTCAAATAATTATTCACATAAGTCATACTATGAGTTATATATATCGGATGTACTGTATATCACTGTTAACTTCCTTTATGGGTTACCTAGTCAATTATACTAATTACTCTACATATATGATATTATGGGTTACCTAGTCAATTCATTTTATACTAATTACTCTACATACAAATACGAGAGCATTTGTTTTCATTCTAAAAAAAGAATATAACAAACATCTAGCCCTTTCACAAATCAAAATACCATACACAAGAAATTATCCAATAATTTCCCATACTTCTCACGTATACCAATATTATTATTATTATTATTATTATTATTATTATTATTTAAATAACCGATACTGTGACACAACCGGTAGCAACAATCGAAACTGTTCCAACAGTGAAAATGTTTGGCTATAAATAGAGTATTCCTCCGCGTTGAGCGACACTTGAGTCTCATAGTGGAGCGTGAGTTTACTCTCCTTGAGTGTCCTTCGAGAGTGTCCTAATGTTATGAGGAGCCTCTCTCTCTAAGTATGCCTTTTTTTTTTTTTCGCATCCGTGTAAGTGTTTCATCCTCTCAATCTTTCCTTTTGTTCCTTCTTTCCTTTAAGCTTTCTTTTAATCCATGTTCTTTTTGCATTTACGTTCGTTCCTTATTCTTGTTATACTTGTTTATTTGTTTTGTTATTTCACCACTCTTCACTTTTTTTTTATACTAACAAACTAATAATGGGGTATATAAGCTGGAAAACCGTTGTTAACCTCCCTTCGTTTGAAGGTATGATAGAGGAATTCGAGTAGAACAATGCTACATACCCTAAAAAATTAATTTAACTTAAACAAATCATGGATATAAACTTGTTGGACTTAGATCTAGTAAGATCCTTTGCGAGGACCGGAGAATACATCTAGACTGGACTTCAAACTATACTATGGACAAAATTGAGTTAAAAGAAAACTAATTGTATCAACCCTCTTTGACACAAACATAATATTCCTTTACTTTTTCCTCTTAGAAAAATGAACAAAAATTTAAGAAATTTGGAAGTTCAAGACAAGCTGGGATATAAACGATGGAGTCCTACTAAAGAACACGTTGCTCTACTAGAGGCCTAATTTTGCATTTGGGATACGAAATCCCAATAGAGAGCAAGTGCACCAGATTGCAACGAAACTTAAAATTTATGGGGAAATTGGAGAGTATAGCTGTCGCAACCGGAATCGCGACGGGACGACGATCCGAAAAATAAAAACTGTTTTTGAAAAAAAACGATTTTGGAGTCGCCACCATAGTTTATTCTGGAAAACTACGGAAAAACCATAAAATGATAAGACCTGGTCTGCGAAAATGAGATTCTAAGTTCGGGAGTCGGTTACGTGTAGGGAAGGTATTAGCACCCTACAACGCCTGCCCTAAGGCAGTACCTTTAACTAAATATGTGAATATGATGTGGTTTTCAAAATGTTTAACTATGCCCTAAAATAAGATTCTAAAGAAACAACATGTATTTTTTAGTTTTTTGAGCCCGACAAGGATTGACCTTGCTCCTACGTATTCTCATTAAGATTGAGAAATCAGGGTTCCGTAGTTCTTTTAGAAAATTGCTTGAAAATTTATTTGAAAATTGTTTGAGAATTTTGTTTGGAAATGATTTTGATTTTTTTTGGAAAATGAACCTGACAAGGACTGGCCTTGCTCCTACGTATCTCCACTTTTGATGGAGAATCAAGGATCACGTAGTTCTGGCTAGCCATATTGTATGGTGTTTGAAAATATGGATGTTTTTGGGTTTTGAAAGATTTTGTATTTTTTTGGTATTTTTATAAAATAAACAAAAAATGTTTTCAGCACAAAGACGATGCGTGTGATCACACATGTGCTTAACCTTTAAAATATTTTTGGTATTTTTATAAAATATTTATATTTTTGCATGATGAGCACTAGGCTGATGCGTACGATCGCACAAGTACTCACACGGCTTTTTTTTCTTATTGTTTGCGTAATGAGCACTAGGCTGATGCGTACGATCGCACGAGCACTCACACGGCTTTTTTTGTTTATTTTAGATTTTGGGTAATGAGTACTAGGTTGATGCGTACGATCGCACGAGTACTCATACCGATATTTATATTATTACATGTTTTTAAAGTTTTATATTTTTTTATTAAGAAGGATAGATGGGTTGAAATGTGAAAAGCATAAAGAAAAATTGTAATAGAAAACACGATGAATTTATAAACTAAAAAAATGATCAAAATGCATATATAAATAGAATGAAGAGAAAATGTATACCTTGTTGAAGATTTGTGTGATGAAATAAAACTCTACTTGTAATAAGTTGTGAGAAAGATAGATGGAAGATGAAGAAGGTAACTTTATGGTAGAAATGGGGTACGGGATTTATTATGTATAGAGAGATAGTAAAATGTGAGGGAGAAATGAAGTAGAGTTTCGGGATGGAATGAAGAGATTTTGAGAGAGAAGATATGGATATTATGTAAATTGTGTGTGTGAAGTGAAGAGAATGTAGGTATTTATAGAGTTAAGGATGAAGAAAGTTGATGAACAAAAATAATATAATAAGTTGGTGGAAAATTTAGATGAAATAAAAATTAATCACAAAAATGCAATAAAATAAATAAGTAAAGAAATAAAACGTTTGGGGAAACAAGAAGTTGAATCTGGCAGAGCCGGTTAGACAACTTCTAATCCTTCCAAAATGCAATAAAATAAATAAGTAAAGAAATAAAACGTTTGGGGAAACAAGAAGTTGAATCTGGCAGAGCCGGTTAGACAACTTCTAATCCTTCCAAAATGCAATAAAATAAATAAGTAAAGAAATAAAGCGTTTGGGGAAATAAGAAGTTGAATCTGGCAGAGCCGGTTAGACAACTTCTAATCCTTCCAAAATGCAATAAAATAAATAAGTAAAGAAATAAAACGTTTGGGGAAATAAGAAGTTGAATCTGGCAGAGCCGGTTAGACAACTTCTAATCCTTCCAAAATGAAATAAAATAAATAAGTAAAGAAATAAAACGTTTGGGGAAACAAGAAGTTGAATCTGGCAGAGCCGGTTAGACAACTTCTAATCCTTCCAAAATGCAATAAAATAAATAAGTAAAGAAATAAAACGTTTGGGGAAACAAGAAGTTGAATCTGGCAGAGCCGGTTAGACAACTTCTAACCCTTCCAAAATGCAATAAAATAAATAAGTAAAGAAATAAAACGTTTGGGGAAACAAGAAGTTGAATCTGGCAGAGCCGGTTAGACAACTTCTAATCCTTCCAAAATACAAAAATAAACAACTAATAACATACAAATGGCATAACATAATCAATATCACGTTTTACAACTATCACACTTGGATATCAACACAAAAGCATACTCTCATTTAAATTCAAAATCATACAGAAACAAAATACTCCATAATCAAGATTTAAGATCAGACAAAAGCAAAATATAGCATATTCAAGGCTCAAGATAATACAAAAGGAGATACTCAAGGTTAGCTTCCCTTACCTCTATTACAGACTTAATCTCCTCGCTCTCTGAAAACTTCCAGAATATCCCCTTTGAAATTAGAAATTCTTCCAACTCTCTTCTCTTAAAAATTTTCTAAATTCTTTTGTGTAAATTTTCAGCCTCCCCCCTTGGCTATTTATAGTAAAAAAATTTACTATTCATTTGTACTATTCATTTTTACTATTCATTTTTTTATTACATTTTACTATTACAAAAATAATTTTTTATTTGCAAATTGGTGAATTCTGATCTCAAAGCTACGTGGAACACTTATCCTTTCCAAAAATAAATTTTTTTTTTACTATTCACTTTTTACTATTCACAATTTACTATTCACTATTTACTTTTTTTTTTTTGTGATTAATTTTATTTACCCGGAAGAAATTTGGTATTGACAGCTGCCCCTCTTTACTTAGATTTTACTAGATAATATGACAAAATAATGTTTTTATATTATCAGAGTAAAAGATAAGTAAAGATAGAAATACTAATTTCGTCCATATTTCAAAATGAACAAGGAACTTAAAAAAAAAGAGAACAAGGCTGGGAGAATTGAGGTGTGTAGACATTGCGGAGGGTGTAACCACCCTATGGATGAAGTAAATGATTTGAGTTTGATCATTGGGTCCGACCATTGTCTTACAGAGGGCCGAAATACAATTAGCAGAAAGTAATATTGGGCTTGACCATTGTCTTACAGAGGGCCGAGATACCAATGACAGAAAGTAAAATTGGGCTCGACCATTGCCTTGCAGAGGGCCGAGATACCAATAGCAGAAAATAAATTTGGGCTCGACCATTGCCCTGCAGAGGGTCGTTTGACAATCTGGACTTGACCATTGCCTTGCAGAGGGTCATTTGACAATCTGGACTTGACCATTGCCCTGCAGAGGGCCAAGATCGCAGAGGAAAAATTAAATTTGACCATTGCCATGCAGAGGGTCATCTGACAATCTGGACTTGACCATTGCCTTGCAGAGGGCCGAGATACTAATGACAGAAAGTAAAATTTTGTGGTTGTTTTGAATTGGAAACTTTTGCATTTGTTTTTTTTTCCGATTTTTTAGACAACAATGAGTGTCCATGTTTATGAAATGAGCAAACAAGGCTTTAAAAATTTTGCATAATGTTGAAATCAATGAATCAGGAGTTGTATTATGTAAATTTTGAAATTTGGAGAAGCAAACTTTGATGTATGTTGATTTTTTTTGTCTTTTTGAAGAAAGAAAATTTGATGAATATACATGGAGGCAAATTCAAAGTTGATGAAAATATGTACATGATATGATTATTTGTAATGGAAAACAATGATATATTTTTTTAGTCAATTTGCTTTCTTTGAAATAATCAAATTTATGACGATTTAGACTTTCAATTTCCTTTCAATGGATGTCCAATTCTAAAGTCAACTGTTCAAAATGAAGCTTGTGTGCTACACATTTCTTGACGAGATACTAGTGTGTATATGCTTGATACCAGGGGTTGGGACAAATGTGTGGAAGGATTTGGAGAGTACCGAGTTGGCTACTTGGGCCTCTTACTCCTTAAAACAATTACAAATGCCAATGTGAAGTCGTAGATACTCAGAAGTTGCCCCAGTTTGGGGCCTGGTAAAAAGATAGGTATGGACAAATGTATCTGTGAATTGTGAGGGTGTGAAATTCACATAACGTTTGCAAAATTTGCCCTTGGTTTTGGGTATGAGTCACTTAAGTGAGGTTCAAAAAGAAGTTGCCCCCCATTTCGGGTTTACGAATGATAAGATGGACTCAAAATCATACAAAGCCCCAAAGTGTCTGCCCCTGTTTCGAGGGTGGATTTATAAATTTTAGTGCGGAAAAATCTCTGAGAGGCCCAACAAGGGATGCCCTGGTCTTGGTACGAACCTTGAATATACAGATGAAACAAATGTGAGATCAACAAAGTTGCCCCAGGTTCTGAATGGGCCCAAAACATATGAACTTCACAAAGTTGCCCTAATTTTAGAGAACGGGCGAAAAGGTTATGTAAAACTTACAAAGTTGCCCCCTAGGTTTGGAAATCTGAATTAGTTTGGGAATAAGGGGAAGAGTTTGAAGGGGATAGGAATATGTGATGGATACGAAAATGGTGGGCTTGAAAGGATTGCCCCTAATTGGCTTGATTTTCCTTCATATAATTTTGATCAATAGGGCGTTTCCTTCTTCCGAGGACATTTTTTTTATCATCATCATTTTTTTTACAACTGCATTGTTAGCCATTTTGTCTTGTCTCCAAATTAAGCTTTATGAAAATTTAAGCAACCATTATTCAATCTGTGTGGACTTTTATTGGGCTTGTAATGTGGCTTTGGCTGAGGGGTATTGAAAGAAAGGATATATAAAGGCCCAAATAAATGTTTGTGGGTTACAAGAGTTACCATCTACACCTTGTATCAGCTATTCGCCAAATCTGTTTTGACTATTTTGCCCTTTCTCAAATTTCATTCTTTGTTTGACATCACTTTGTGATTCTTTCCATTTTTGCTTTGGTTTTGCTGAATTCTCTTCATTTGATCACTAAGTGTGTTTTTCCTTCAATTTGAGTCGGCTTCTACTGTTATGGTAACTCTTGTTCGGGTAAAATTTGAAAAGAAATTTCTTTTTGGCTCAAATTTGGTACAAAGGATATAACTTTTTTGTTTTTTTGTTTTTTTTGTTTTTTTTTTTTGAATGAAGAAAGATGGCCACACGTCATTTCAAATTTTGGTTGTTTTATTTTCAAAAGATTAATTAGGAGACAAGACTAAATGATCTCAACAAGAGTCATTTTTTTTTGTGTCCCAATGGAATCAGGGATCTCCCAAATGAAAGCCAGTATAGGTAACGGAAAATCTGCCCCAGTGTAAAACTTGGTGTTTATTATTTGGGCTCAAGAACATGATTGGGCCAATCTTTTGGTATAGCAAGGGCTGAAGGATGATGTTTTCAAGCAATGCACACACAAATATCTCTTAAGAATATATGACTTGATCATTTGACTCCAGGAGGTTATGACATCCATTACATTTTTTTTTTTGAAATCTCATAAAAATGGATAATTTGCATCGAAAACAAATGACTCAACTTTTGCGTATTTTTTTATTTTATGCATGAAGAAAAGTAATATGAAATGAAAATGATGATACTGGTTGAAAAACAGATTTTTTTCTTAGAGCAAATTAGGTTTTGGTGGCCAGTATAAAAACTGGGCTTGGGGTTAGCATGGGAAATAGGCTTTGTGAGCCATTGGGAAAATTGGGATTTCTTAGCCAATGGAAACTGGGCCTTGCGGGCCAGCATGGGAACTGGGCTTTGCAGGCCAGTATGGGAAATGGGATTTCCGGGCCAATGTGGAATTTGGGCCTTGCAGGCCAGCATGAAAACTGGACTTTGCAGGCTAGTATGGGAAATGGGATTTGTGAGCTATTTGTGGAAATGGGGATTTCTCGGCCAATGGAAATTGGGCCTTGCGGGCCAGCATGGAAACTGGGCTTTGCAAGCCAGTATGGGAAATGGGCTTTATGAGCTATTGTGAAAATTGAGATTTTTGGCCTTTGTGGAAACTGGGCCTTTATGGGCCAGTGTAGGAACTAGGCTTTTATGGGCCAGTGTAGGAACTGGGCTTTTGGGCCAGCGTGGAACTGGGCTTTTGGGACCAGAGTGGAACTGGGCTTTTTGGGCCAGCGTGGAACTGGGCTTTTATGGACCAGAGTGGAAACTGGGCTTTTGGGACCAGAGTAAAAACTGGGCTTTTGGGCCAGTGTAAGAACTGGGATTTTACGGGCCAGTGAGGAAACTGGGCTTTTGGGGGCCAGTGTAGGAACTGGGCTTTTTGGGCCAATGTAAGAACTGGGATTTTATGGGCCAGTGAGGAAACTGGGCTTTTGGGGGCCAGTGTAGGAACTGGGCTTTTTGGGCCACAAACTGGTCATCTTTAATTCTTAACTTTTTTTTCATTTTTTTTTTTTGACAACAAATTCCAAAAAATCATGCATGATAATTTGGAAGGCTGTACTGAAAATACATTGTTAACAATTTGTATCTTCCACAATTATGTTGCTTTTTATTTGACAAATATATTACTGAAGGAAAATTATGCAATTTACGGAAAGAAATCTTTTTTTTTTTGTATTATTTTTTATTTTCCAATACGGGAGAATCCAGATCGGATCGGACCTGAGGAGAAGTAACATAGAAGGAAGTTGGACATACCAGGCACATTGACCCAATGGATCAGATGACCTGAGCCGTGTGAACTTAACACAAGAAGATGACAAAGAAAACACATTTTTCATTTTTCATAGTTTATGAAACAAGCTAAAAGAAATTCATTTTTTCCATTTTTCATTATCATAGGATTTCACAAGAAAATTTTGCAACATTACTAGACTCAATGGGCCCAACACTATTCTTTTTACAACCATGACAAAATCTTCAGACAAGGGTCTGAATTCCTCTATTTATTTTTGCACAAATACTTGTTCACACAAATGGAAAGAAAAATTATGAATTGAAAACACAAAATCTTCATAAACATGTATTTTTATTTTCCAGAATTTCAGATGCACTGGTTCAAGAGAAACCACATATGACAACGGGGCCTAATGGGCTTAAAACTGTTCATCTTTCAATCTCAGATTTTTTGTTACAAATTTAAAGAAAATCGCACATGACAACTTGGAAGATTGTACTCTAAAGACATTGTTGAAAATTTGCACTTTGATAATTTTTGAGTTTTTTTGAATTGACTTTTATTTTACAAGACTTCAAAGAAAAATGGGTCAAACTTTGACCTGAAGCAAAATGAATGCAAGGTAGTCTCAGCTTAACGGGCCAGACATACTCAAATGTGAGTGCCACACAAGGAATTGAAAATATTTTTATTTTTATTATTTATTTTTTTGTTTTAAACTGAAGTCTGACATTATGTGAAGATTATGAAACATGATGAGGGAAACACTTTTTTTTTATTTTATTTATTTAATTGAGAAAACAAAACTAAGGAAAACAATACACTGAAAATGGGCCGAGACAGGCTCAACGATAACTATTCCTACTATCACACTGAAAAAAATGAAATCTAACTTGATTTTTTTTTTTGACAAATCTGAGAATGATACATTATTCAACAAAATATTTTTGACATATTTTCAAAAGAAGTAGACTCGAGAAAAAAACAAAGGCCATTGGGCTTAATGGGCTTGAGCACTGTTCCTTTTTTTCAATAGTTTTTGTTTTTAGATTTATTCAAATGTAGAAGAAGAAGGAATAAAATCAAACAAAATGGTGTGATGTGAAATTACAAACATGCCAAAATAATTCTTCACTCAAATTTATATTTCAGAAGAATTGGGTTCAAAGAAGACTAACCTGACACTGAGGCCCAATGAACCTGAAAAATGTCCTTTATCGTGCAGATGAAAAAGAATTTTGAACACTTCAAATTTTACATCACTCTATTTATTATTTTTTTTTGAAAATTTTTTATATTTTGTTTTATTATTATTTTTTTTGGTGAAATTGGATCATCTAAGAAGTCTTGTATTGGGCCGGATTGACCCAACAAACCCTACCCGTTTTCATTTTTTCATTTTTCATTTTTTTCTTTCTTTTTTTTTTTTTGAATTCTGAAACACCGGGACTGTGGACGTCCCCGGTAGCAATGACCGGAATTGTGGACACAGTGGCAGAATCCTTGGCTATAAATAGGCTACCCTTCAGCGTTGGCCGACGTTTCATTCTGCTCTCTCTCTCTCTTGTTCTCCCCTTCTCTCTCTAACTCTCTCTTCTTTGAGCGTCCTTCGAGAGCGTCTAAGATCAGCAAGGCTCCTCCGTCCCTGCCTTCGAAGGCCTCCGAGTCCTCCAACGAGCTTCTTCCTGTGTACCATCCGCTTCCGGGTAAGTCTTCTGAACTCTTAATCTCCTTTTCCTTCCCTTAAGTTTTTCGTTCTTCTTTTTCCTTTCTGTTTTTCTTTTCCTTATGCTTTCTGTCATGCTTTTCCCTTTCCTGCAAGCTCTTCATTTTGTTCTGCTTTTCGCTTTGTCTGCTTTTATTTCCCTCTCGCCTTTCTCTGCATTTCTTTCTGAGCCCTCTTTCTTCCTTTTTTTTTTTTTAATTTTCAAGACTTAAAACACTTAAAAACAAAACTGTCTTAAACTTAAGGGGTATATAGGCTGGAAACCAGACATTAATCTCCCTTCGTTTGAAGGTATGGCAGAGACAATCGGGTAGAACAACGCCACGTACCCCATAAAAACAGAAAACTTAAAAAGAGAACGAACCGGACACGGACAATATGGACATAGATTTTATTTGTACGAACAGAACATGGACAATATGGACATAGATCCGTTTAGGCACCTTTGCGAGGACCATGAAACAGATCACAAACTGGACAATAAGACTTGAAAGACCCAATACAAAGAACAAAATTAACTTAAAAAAAAACAATGGAAGAAGACATTAGACTATGAACATAGTATTTTTGTTATTTATGGTTTATTTTGTTTTTTTTTATTTATTATTTATTTAGACAAATTAGGGAAATGGATGAGAAGGAAATGGAAATGGAGAGACCGACCTGCCCAAAGTGGCGTCCGACAGAAGACCAAATCAGGATAATGACCAACATTTACAATTACGGAGTCACTCACCCAAGTCGAACTCAGATTTTTGAGATCACTACTCGAATCAGGGCATTCGGAGAAGCGGGGGAGTACAACGTCCAGTGCTGGTTTAGCAATCATGGGAATAGAGTAAGACGTTGGCAAGCGGAATTGGATCCCACCGGCACCCTCTTTTCTCTACTACCCCTGTACATGTATGGTAAAACCCTAACTTCATCCTTGTCTTTTTAATTTTCTTCCTCTTTTCCTTCTTTTGACACAATTATTTCTTTTTATTATTTTATTATTTTTTTACTCTTTTTTTTTTTTTTTTGGAGAAACCGGTTGGGTAATCATGAAGGCTCCGAAGCTTCTGGACCTCTTCCCCATTCCCATCATAATCGATGGAGAAACAGAGATTCCTCCGCCTCCGCCAGTGACTTTTCGTGCCAGAGCTCCCTCAACGGAGTTCTCCCTTAGACCACCACAACCAGCTCGAGAATTCTTTTTTCACTGAAAACGTTTTTTTTTTTTTTTTTTGCATGTTTTTGTGGGCCGAGTGTGGCCGGAATTTAATAAGGACTGTAATATGGACACTTTAAAAATTTGTTGTATTTTCTTTACGCTTTCATTTTTTGTTTGTTTTTTCTTGGACTGTAACATTAACGATCGTCCGCGATCGACCCGTGGACATGTTTACCTTTATCGTTTTTGTGTGTTTTTTTTGGTAAGGTAAAGTAACCTTGTGATTTTTTCTGTTAGATCTGAATTTGTGTATCTTTGTTTTTTTTGTTTTATTTTGGCTTTGTATTCAAATTAGTCTCTCTGTTCAATCCTTTTTTATTTGTAAAATTTGCTCACTTGATGAAATAAATTAGCCCTTTATGATTTTTTATTTGACACACTTAGTCTAACATTTCCAATCAATTACTTGTACGAAACCGTGAAAAAAAACCTTAAAAAATATTTACAAACAAAGAAAATTAACTTCGAAAAAATGAAATCTGAAGTAAAAACTCAAAATTATTTGTAAGAAAAATGAAGAAATGGGCTCCTGATAAGCCTCTGATGTAAAACACGCTGAAATACACGTTGAAAAACCTTATTTGTGGAAAAACACGTCTTGAGAGAAAACATCAAATTCGAAAAATCTCACACTGCAATTTAAATTTTTTTGCTATTTTTGAAAACAAGAATTTGACGATTCGTAGGAAAGACAAGTGACTTAAATGTTTTTGTTTTTTTTTTTAATTTGTTCTTTGTTGCTTTCATTCTCCACGACACCCTATTAGGACATGATTTCCAGTAAACCTTGGTAATACTTCGTAATGAAAGTTCACATTAAAAGTCATGGATGGAAACATGATATCAATGAGCATAGCCCTCATAGCAAAACAATTCACAATATGAGAAAAACAACATCAGTTTCGCCTTTTACAATAACCTCTGCTTTCCCAGATAGTCCTAGAGTCTTCTTCATTCGTTCACGGCATTTGTAGAGGCGAACTCACGCCTTGCCACGGCGCTGAATCAATCAAAGATTGCACTTTATACTTTATAGCCTTGAACGCCTCTATTGAATGTCCACGTGCTCCTTCATGATAGTCATAGGCGCGGACCATCTGGATATGGTCGAACGTCCACTGATCTCTGGACGAGCGTTCTCTTCTACCTGGACGAGCGTCTACTTTTCTCGTTGACGAAACGTTCTTGGTTGGACGGGCGTCCTTGTAAGATCCTTGAAAATATTTGTAAGTTAAAATACTAGATAAAAAAAAATGAATAGTAAATTGTGAATAGTAAAAAGTGAATAGTAAAAAGTGAACAGTAAAACGTGAATAGTAAAAAGTGAATAGTAAAAAAAAAAAAAAATATTTTTGGAAAGGATAAGTGTTCCACGTAGCTTTGAGATCAGAATTTATCAAATTGCAAATAAAAAAATTATTTTTGTAATAGTAAAATGAATAAAAAAATGAATAGTTAAAATGAATAGTAAAAATGAATAGTAAATTTTTTTGCTATAAATAGCCAAGGGGGGAGGCTGAAAATTTACACCAAAGAACTTAGAAAATTTTTGAGAGAAGAGAGTTGGAAGAATTTCAAATTTTGCAAAGGGGATATTCTGGAAGTTTTCAGAGGGCGAGGGGATTAAGTCTGTAATAGAGGTAAGGGAAGCTAACCTTGAGTATCTCCTTTTGTATTATCTTAAGCTTTGAATATGCTATATGTTGCTTTTGTCTGATCTTAAATCTTGATTATGGAGTATTTTGTTTTTGTATGATTTTGAATTTAAATGAGAGTATGCTTTTGTGTTGATATCCGAGTGTGATAGTTGTAAAACGTGATATTGATTATGTTATGTCATTTGTATGTTATTAGTTGTTTATTTTTGTATTTTGGAAGGATTAGAAATTGTCTAACCGGCTCTGCCAGATTCAATTTCTTGTTTCCCCAAACATTCTATTGTTTTCCTTATTTATTTTTATTGTATTTTGGAAGGATTAGAAATTGTCTAACCGGCTCTGCCAGATTCAATTTCTTGTTTCCCCAAACTTTCTATTGCTTCAGTTATTTATTTTATTGCACTTTTGGAAGGATTAGAAATTGTCTAACCGGCTCTGCCAGATTCAATTTCTTGTTTCCCCAAACTTTCTATTGCTTCAGTTATTTATTTTATTGCACTTTTGGAAGGATTAGAAGTTGTCTAACCGGCTCTGCCAGATTCAACTTCTTATTTCCCCATACATGTTATTGTTCTTGTTATTTAATTATATTGTATTTTTGGATGGATTAAAAGTTGTCTAACCGGCTCTGCCAGATTCAACTTCTTGTTTCCCCATGAATTTTTATATTAAGATTATTTTTATGATTGTCAAATATTGTATTCTTCTATGACCATTTATTGTAATGTTTTATTATTGTTAATTGTTTATAATTATCTTGTATGAATTCTATTATGGATGTTTATTGTGATGAATTTATTGAATGAGTTTGTTGGCTGAAATTGATCTTGTTGGGAGGTTTGGAATA
Source organism: Vigna nakashimae (assembly GCA_034642375.1). NCBI lineage: Eukaryota > Viridiplantae > Streptophyta > Magnoliopsida > Fabales > Fabaceae > Vigna > Vigna nakashimae. The sequence goes on along the minus strand of CM067763.1, from coordinate 5,660,233 downwards.
AGGGTTCTGTAATAACTTGTATATGGGTATTAAATAGATATACAGATACTGGATGAGGTTGTTGTGAGAAGAAGTAAAATTAAGCATTTGAAGATTTAGAGCATAAGAAAATAAGGTAGATAAATTAAATAAATAAATTGTTAATTATTGAGGACCTCCCTTTGTTGGTAGGATAGAGGAACCTTAAAAACCTGAGTTGGCACATCCCTGATCATAGAGCAGCCCTGGCCTGGTCCAGTCAGTTGTGACTAGTCATATGTGCTGGCGTCGAAGGTGAGTTTGATGCGTTCAGACATCTGGGTCCTCTCCGGTGACCAATTGGGGTAAAGAAAAATCTATAATAGGATGAAAATAAAATAAAACAAGTTGATTGTAGATGCATAATATTATCATGGTAAAAATTTCATATATATTTTATTTATCATTACATTGAGCCCAGACTTTAATATGTAGTTCTTAAGATATATTGATATATTTTGGTTGATCCATGATCTTTGTTTGGTGAAAATATGTTGAGTTATACTCGTTATGGGCAAAATGAGTTTATAATATGAAGCATGATATCTGGCAATATGTTTGATTTATTGATACCAAAACGGGTGATTATGAATTCATGATTTAAGAATGAACATGATTGAGTTAGGTGGATAAGAGGGTATGAATTGTTGGTTTTATGAAATGTTGGGGTGGATATGAGAAATCATTACTTAAGAAATGATGTTTACTACCGGGAGTAGTTTGTTCGAGTTATACCATGAGAGTTTGGTATGAGCAAAGTAACACTTGAGGTTTATGAAAGCAGGCAGAAAGTGGTCTGACCATAAGGCTTTGACATAAACATATGATTCGTAAGTTTTATAGAAGCAGGCAGAGAGGGGTCTGACCATAAGGCTTCAGAAAGTAAGATATAGTATATAAGTGAGGCTTAAGGAAGCAGGCAGAGAGCGGTCTGACCATAAGGCTTCATGAGTAAGCATGGAACACTTGTAAGATTTATGGAAATGAGAAAGATGATTTTGATAATGATGAATTAATGACATCGGAATAATGATATTTTATCAATTGCAGAAATACATGATTATAATATTTTTATTAAAAGTTTAATGATTTTATGATATGGTTGGCTTACCCTTATTTGTTTGTGCTATGATCATATAACTCATGTTATATGTGATTAGATAATGTTGCAGATGTGGTTGATAAAGCTTAGAGATGAGAGAGATGCGGGGAAAACCTTTCAGGGATTTTTGTAAAAAGAATAAATTTGTATTGGGAAGATTATGTTGTGTAAAATTTAAAAGTTGAAATGTCAACGGTGAAGACTATATTGTTTAAAGTTTGTAAGTTTGGTATTGTACTTTGGAGTAATTGAAATAAAGTTTGATTGTTTATATGAGGTATCAAATTAATTTAGTCTCTACTATCAGTAATACCCTTTAAAATTGTTTGGGTGTTACATTATGGTATCAGAGCAATGGTTTTCGAAAGTATTTTGGGACTATGGGGAGTGAAATTATTATTCTTAGTAAAACTATTAATTGTTATGATGAAAATGACTATTGGAGGAAATTGATATCATATGCTAAATTGTATTGTTATCTTTTTGAAGAAATCATTTAAACTCGACAAAGATGCAGCAACAACAAGTTGATCAAGTACCTCAAAATCATTCTAGCTTGAATGACTTCTTAAGGCATGATCCAACTAAATTTAATGGGGAGGCTACTCCTGATGAGGCTGACTCTTGGCTAAGGCAGAACGAGAAGATTTTTCGGGTAATAACTTGCTCAGAAGAACAAAAATTAACTTATGCATCATTTCTTTTGGTGGGGGAGGCTGAATATTGGTGGGAAAGTATGCAACAGTTGATGACGGTTCGTGGTGAGGCTGTGAATTGGGAGAACTTTAAGATAAGGTTCTTGGAAAAATATTTTCCAAACAGTGCAAAATTTGCAAGGGAGGCGGAGTTTCTGACCTTACAAGAAAGGAGGTTATCAATACAAGAGTACGTAGTAAAATTTAATTATCTCTCGAGGTTTTATACTCAGAATATCACAGAAGAATGGAGATGTCGAAAATTCGAGGGAGGACTAAGGCATGAACTGAAGAAGGTACTTATGCCATTGGAAATACAAGAGTTTCCAGCATTGGTAGAGAAAGCCAGAATGATAGAATTATTGGAGTTTGATCCAAGTAGAGTTTCCAGACTTGCCAAGGGAGAATCTTCAATGAAATTCAACAAAAAACCTTATGAAAAACCACAATTATCATATCGAGGAACAGTGAAGTGTTTTGAGTGTGGAGGGGCACATTTCAGACGTGACTGCCCTAAACTTATTGGGGAAAAAGTTGAAGGGAAGAGATGTTTCATCTGCAATGATCCGGGACACTTTGCTAATGTTTGTCCAAAGAAAAAGAAGGTGGGAGAACCACAACAACAATATTCTGCTGAAGTAAAGCCCCGGGCAACAGGAAGAGTATTCGCAATGTCTGCAGAAGAGGCTACTAAGCCAGGTACATTAATTTTACACACCTGTATGTTGTTAGGAGAATGCGTATATGTTTTGTTTGACTCTGGAGCCACACACTCCTTTATATCCCTAGCATGTTTAGAAAGACTCGGATTACCGATGCTTGATCTAGGGTGTGAATTAGTAGTTTCTACACCAGCATCGGGACCAGTTACGACCAGTTCAGTCTGTGTCGGATGCCCGATCCAAATTGCAGGACGCAAGTTCAAAGTGAACTTGATCTGCTTACCCCTTCAAAATCTAGACATTATTTTGGGAATGGATTGGTTGACTGCCAATCACGTTCTTATTGATTGTGGGAAACAAAAGATAGAGTTTCTAAATTTGAACGATTTAGAACTAAGCTCAACTCGAGTAGTTGCGAAGGATATCAAAGATGGAGCTACCTGCTATGTGGTGTTAGCTCAGGAGAAAAGAGAGAATACTGAAGAACAAATCATCGGAATACCTGTGGTAGAAGAATATGTTGATGTTTTTCCAGAACAAGTACCAGGTTTACCACCTAGTCGAGAGATCGATTTCACAATAGATCTAATGCCCGGAGCTGGCCCAGTTTCTATGGCTCCATACAGAATGGCTCCTGCCGAACTAGTAGAGTTGAAAAAGCAAATCGAAGATCTGCTGGAGAAGAAGTTTATCCGTCCAAGTGTGTCTCCATGGGGAGCTCCTGTATTGCTGGTGAAGAAGAAGGATGGAAGTTCAAGGTTGTGCGTGGATTATCGACAGCTGAACAAGGTTACAATAAAGAACAAATATCCTTTGCCAAGAATCGATGATCTATTAGATCAGTTGAGAGGAGCAGAGGTATTTTCAAAAATTGATCTCAGATCTGGGTACCATCAGATTCTGGTCAAGACGGAAGATGTGCAAAAGACGGCTTTCAGATCTCGCTACGGACACTTTGAGTACGTGGTAATGCCGTTTGGCGTGACGAATGCTCCAGCGATTTTTATGGACTACATGAACAGAATATTTCGGTCATGTTTAGATAAGTTCGTGGTAGTATTTATAGACGATATTCTTATCTATTCAGAGAATAAGGAAAAGCATGCAGAACACTTGAGGGTGGCGTTGGAAATTTTAAGAAAACATCAACTGTATGGGAAATTGTCAAAGTGTGAGTTCTGGATAGAGAAAGTACAATTTTTGGGTCATGTGATTTCTGCTCAAGGAATCTCAGTGGATCCAGCAAAGGTGGAAGCTGTGCTAAAGTGGGAGCGGCCGAAAACTGTAACTGAAGTACGAAGTTTTGTAGGATTAGCCGGTTATTACCGACGTTTTGTTGAAGGGTTTTCCAAGATTGTAGGTCCTCTAACTCAATTAACTCGTAAAGATCAACCATTTCTGTGGACTGACAAGTGCGAAGCCAATTTTGAGGATATGAAGCAACGACTAACGTCAGCACCAGTATTAATCATTCCAGACTCTAGCAAATCTTTTGAGGTGTACTGCGATGCGTCATATCAAGGATTGGGGTGCGTCCTAATGCAAGGAAGGAGACCTGTAGCTTATGCATCTAGGCAGCTAAAGGCGCATGAGAAGAACTACCCAACGCATGACATAGAACTTGCAGCAGTAGTATTTGCATTAAAGACATGGAGACACTACCTCTATGGGGCAAGTTTCCAAGTTTTTAGTGACCATAAGAGTCTAAAGTATTTGTTCGATCAAAAGGAGCTGAACATGCGACAAAGAAGATGGATGGAATATATGAAGGACTATGATTTCGAACTTTTATATCACCCAGGAAAAGCCAATGTGGTGGCAGATGCATTGAGTAGGAGACAAGCTCAAATAACAACAATGATGGTGAAGGAGTTAGAACTGTTAGAAAAGTTACGTGATATGAACTTGGGGTTGCAGTTAACCCCAGATCATATATGGTGTAGTCATTTAGTAATCACTAGTGACTTCTTAGAACAAGTGAAGGTTGAGCAGTCGATGGATCAAGAGTTGCAGCAAAAGATCAGGTTGTTGGACACCGATCAAGCTAAGGACTTCGTTCTAAGTAAAGATGGCATCCTTCGATTTAAGAACAGAGTGTGTATACCTGCAAAGAGTGAATTAAAACATTTAATTTTAGACGAAGGCCATAAAAGTCGTCTTAGCATACATCCAGGTATGACTAAGATGTATAAGGACCTGAAAGAGTCATTTTGGTGGAATGGAATGAAGAGGGATGTGGCCGAGTTTGTAGCAGCCTGCTTGGTGTGTCAGAAGGCAAAAGTGGAGCATCAAAAACCGGGAGGGATGTTACGACAGTTAGACATTCCTCAATGGAAGTGGGACAGTATCTCGATGGACTTTGTAACACATTTACCAAAATCATCAAAAGGTCACGATTCTATCTGGGTTATCGTTGATAGACTAACCAAGAGCGCTCACTTTTTGCCCATTAATCAACGTATGTCTCTAGAAAAGCTGACGGAGTTATACATCAGGGAAGTAGTGAGGTTGCATGGAATACCTACAAGCATTGTGTCAGACAGAGATCCGAGGTTTACTTCAAGGTTTTGGCAGACGCTACAGAAGGCTCTGGGAACGCAGTTGAGGATGAGTTCGGCTTATCACCCTCAGACTGATGGTCAAACAGAAAGGACTATTCAGTCTTTGGAGGATTTGCTAAGAACTTGTGTATTAGATCATCTTGGAAGTTGGAATGAGATACTACCATTAGTAGAATTTACTTACAACAACAGTTATCATTCCAGTATTGGTATGCCACCATATGAAGCTTTATATGGAAGAAGATGTAGAACTCCGTTGTGTTGGTTTCAAGATGGGGAAGCACTAACAGTGGGACCCGAACTATTACAGCGAACCACAGAAAAAATAAAATTAATCCAAGATCGAATGAAAGCAACTCAAAGTAGACAAAAGTCATATGCCGACAAAAGAAGAAGACCATTAGAATTTGAAGAAGGAGATCATGTATTCTTACGAGTAACACCAACTACAGGAGTCGGGAGAGCTATCAAGATGAGGAAACTGACACCAAAATTTCTCGGACCGTATCAAATTCTCAAAAAGATTGGGCCAGTGGCTTATGAGGTAGCATTACCACCTGGATTGGCAAAATTGCATAACGTTTTTCATGTATCCCAACTGAGGAAGTATATTCCAGATCCAAAGCATGTGTTAGAAGTTGATGAAATTCAGGTCAAGGAAAATTTAACAATGGAAGTTGGACCAGTGCGTATACTAGATGTTCAAATGAAAAAGCTAAGAGGGAAAGATATTCGCACAGTAAAAGTACTTTGGAATGAAGACACACAGGAAATGACTTGGGAATTGGAAGAATTTATGATAAAGGAATATCCATATCTCTTTTGTAAGTAATCTTTTGTTAGATAGTCTTTATTTAAATAAATAATTTTCGAGGGCGAAAATAATTGTTGTTGGGGAGATTGTAAGATCCTTGAAAATATTTGTAAGTTAAAATACTAGATAAAAAAAAATGAATAGTAAATTGTGAATAGTAAAAAGTGAATAGTAAAAAGTGAATAGTAAAAAGTGAATAGTAAAAAAAAAAAAATATTTTTGGAAAGGATAAGTGTTCCACGTAGCTTTGAGATCAGAATTTATCAAATTGCAAATAAAAAAATTATTTTTGTAATAGTAAAATGAATAAAAAAATGAATAGTTAAAATGAATAGTAAAAATGAATAGTAAATTTTTTTGCTATAAATAGCCAAGGGGGGAGGCTGAAAATTTACACCAAAGAACTTAGAAAATTTTTGAGAGAAGAGAGTTGGAAGAATTTCAAATTTTGCAAAGGGGATATTCTGGAAGTTTTCAGAGGGCGAGGGGATTAAGTCTGTAATAGAGGTAAGGGAAGCTAACCTTGAGTATCTCCTTTTGTATTATCTTAAGCTTTGAATATGCTATATGTTGCTTTTGTCTGATCTTAAATCTTGATTATGGAGTATTTTGTTTTTGTATGATTTTGAATTTAAATGAGAGTATGCTTTTGTGTTGATATCCGAGTGTGATAGTTGTAAAACGTGATATTGATTATGTTATGTCATTTGTATGTTATTAGTTGTTTATTTTTGTATTTTGGAAGGATTAGAAATTGTCTAACCGGCTCTGCCAGATTCAATTTCTTGTTTCCCCAAACATTCTATTGTTTTCCTTATTTATTTTTATTGTATTTTGGAAGGATTAGAAATTGTCTAACCGGCTCTGCCAGATTCAATTTCTTGTTTCCCCAAACTTTCTATTGCTTCAGTTATTTATTTTATTGCACTTTTGGAAGGATTAGAAATTGTCTAACCGGCTCTGCCAGATTCAATTTCTTGTTTCTCCAAACTTTCTATTGCTTCAGTTATTTATTTTATTGCACTTTTGGAAGGATTAGAAGTTGTCTAACCGGCTCTGCCAGATTCAACTTCTTATTTCCCCATACATGTTATTGTTCTTGTTATTTAATTATATTGTATTTTTGGATGGATTAAAAGTTGTCTAACCGGCTCTGCCAGATTCAACTTCTTGTTTCCCCATGAATTTTTATATTAAGATTATTTTTATGATTGTCAAATATTGTATTCTTCTATGACCATTTATTGTAATGTTTTATTATTGTTAATTGTTTATAATTATCTTGTATGAATTCTATTATGGATGTTTATTGTGATGAATTTATTGAATGAGTTTGTTGGCTGAAATTGATCTTGTTGGGAGGTTTGGAATAAGGGTTCTGTAATAACTTGTATATGGGTATTAAATAGATATACAGATACTGGATGAGGTTGTTGTGAGAAGAAGTAAAATTAAGCATTTGAAGATTTAGAGCATAAGAAAATAAGGTAGATAAATTAAATAAATAAATTGTTAATTATTGAGGACCTCCCTTTGTTGGTAGGATAGAGGAACCTTAAAAACCTGAGTTGGCACATCCCTGATCATAGAGCAGCCCTGGCCTGGTCCAGTCAGTTGTGACTAGTCATATGTGCTGGCGTCGAAGGTGAGTTTGATGCGTTCAGACATCTGGGTCCTCTCCGGTGACCAATTGGGGTAAAGAAAAATCTATAATAGGATGAAAATAAAATAAAACAAGTTGATTGTAGATGCATAATATTATCATGGTAAAAATTTCATATATATTTTATTTATCATTACATTGAGCCCAGACTTTAATATGTAGTTCTTAAGATATATTGATATATTTTGGTTGATCCATGATCTTTGTTTGGTGAAAATATGTTGAGTTATACTCGTTATGGGCAAAATGAGTTTATAATATGAAGCATGATATCTGGCAATATGTTTGATTTATTGATACCAAAACGGGTGATTATGAATTCATGATTTAAGAATGAACATGATTGAGTTAGGTGGATAAGAGGGTATGAATTGTTGGTTTTATGAAATGTTGGGGTGGATATGAGAAATCATTACTTATGAAATGATGTTTACTACCGGGAGTAGTTTGTTCGAGTTATACCATGAGAGTTTGGTATGAGCAAAGTAACACTTGAGGTTTATGAAAGCAGGCAGAAAGTGGTCTGACCATAAGGCTTTGACATAAACATATGATTCGTAAGTTTTATAGAAGCAGGCAAAGAGGGGTCTGACCATAAGGCTTCAGAAAGTAAGATATAGTATATAAGTGAGGCTTAAGGAAGCAGGCAGAGAGCGGTCTGACCATAAGGCTTCATGAGTAAGCATGGAACACTTGTAAGATTTATGGAAATGAGAAAGATGATTTTGATAATGATGAATTAATGACATCGGAATAATGATATTTTATCAATTGCAGAAATACATGATTATAATATTTTTATTAAAAGTTTAATGATTTTATGATATGGTTGGCTTACCCTTATTTGTTTGTGCTATGATCATATAACTCATGTTATATGTGATTAGATAATGTTGCAGATGTGGTTGATAAAGCTTAGAGATGAGAGAGATGCGGGGAAAACCTTTCAGGGATTTTTGTAAAAAGAATAAATTTGTATTGAGAAGATTATGTTGTGTAAAATTTAAAAGTTGAAATGTCAACGGTGAAGACTATATTGTTTAAAGTTTGTAAGTTTGGTATTGTACTTTGGAGTAATTGAAATAAAGTTTGATTATTTATATGAGGTATCAAATTAATTTAGTCTCTACTATCAGTAATACCCTTTAAAATTGTTTGGGTGTTACAGTCCTCTTCTGCCTGGCTGGACGAGCGTCCTCTGCTTGGCTGGACGATCATCCACTTCTGTTCATTGGATGAACGTCCTCTCGTGCGTGTACACTAGACGAGCGTCCATTTGCTGGCGACCATTTATGCATGTGCTTGCTTTGGTTCAGCTTTATACTTGTTGGAGACTCTTCCAAGCTTGCTACTAACTCTGAGCTTAGTGCAATTTTTTTTATTTCTTATGCCACCTTCAACCCTCTCACTGCTTATCATGTGTTCGTAAAATGGTGGTTGTAGAGCATTCAAAAAATATGGTAGTGATCTCCTTGTTGCTAAAAGGCGGTTCTACTTGAGCAGAAATTTCTCTCCATCTTTGGGCATATTCTCTGAATGATTCAAATTCTTTTTTTTTTCTATGTTCTGCAGTTGTATTCTGTCAGGCGTTAGATCTTTATTATATTCGTACTGCCTTAGGAATTCCTCAACCAGATATGAGTAGTTTCTAAGCACAAGTTAGAGCCACGCCAGTTAAACTTTCTTGGAAGAAGTGAATCAAAAGTTTTTCATTGTGGGCATAAGCTGCCATTTTCTGCAATAGACGGTTATATGGTTCCTTGAGCAAGTATTTCCCTGATATTTCTCAAACTTTGGCAACTTGAACTTTGGAAGAACCATCAGATCTGAGACTAAGCAAACTTTGCAACATTTTCAAACTTGGCATTTCATCACCTTCTATGGCTTCATAATTTTTCAGCACTTCAAATTGGTGCCTGACAACCTCAACATTGATGTGATGACATGGTGAGAAGATTTCAACTCAGGTGGCTTTGTCCTCCTTGGCGCTTACAATAATTCTCCTAAAGACCATCCAAACGGTTGCCCCGAACTCGTTTCCTACTTCAATTGTGTCCTCTTCGACCTTTTGTGGGTTTCATGCCCCGAGTCTGCCCCTTAGGATAGAGTGTAATTTGAGGAAAGACCAATTAGGAGGGAAAGTTTGTGTCTCTGGAACTTCCTATGGTAGTTGTGGTAAGCATGAATCTCCAGGGCTTCGTAAGGCATTCAGGGCCTCAAGGATTAGGCTCATTTGTCCCTTAAGTTGTTGGACATCGACTTTCATCCCTTCTCTTTGGTTCTCCAAGATTTGTTAATTGGTTCGAGTCCTTTAGGGATGTCGTGGAAAGTTGACCGTTTTTTTTTTTGCAATTTTAAATTTAAGAAAAAATACATATATATATATATATATATATATATATATATATATATATATGTATATGTGAGAAAGATTAATTTTTATTTGAATGGAAAATATTGTATGATCAAAACAATTTTTTTTTGAAAGAACAACAATTCACATTTTATTTGTATGAAAAATAATGTCAAGAAAATAAAAACAATGATCTACATTGCCCCAAAATATGTACACTTTAAATTTTTTAAAAGATTTTTCATGCCCCAACAATATTTTGAAGAAATTCTAATTTTTTCCTTTTTGAATGATTCCGAAAACAAAATCAATTTTAATCTTTTTTTTTCATATTTTTTATTTATCAAAAGAAACATGACACATTTATTGTAAAAATGACAGACAAACTGAAACAAAATAGTCTCCCTTCCGTGCCTTATCAGAGGTTGAATGACTTAAAGTTTTAAGGCCGAATAGATGCACTCACAAGGATAGCTCCCTAATGCTTAAATCAAGGCCACCAGAGCTATGGCTCTTTTCACTGCTTCTCCACAACAGTCAGAGTAATCAACTAGATGCGGAGACACAAATGAAGAGAAAAGACTCTGGCTGGGGTTCTCACGATAGCCAAACAGGAAGTACATCCCAGAGTGACACCGCTACACAACCCCTCTATTTCTAAGTTGCACTCAGACCCGGGTATAGGGCCTCACTCATGATATGCATACAATGTGTGTGTGTGAAGGGAGAATGCAATTGTACACCCCAAACCCTCACCTGCAAAACAACAAGAAGATTCCCAGGCAGACATAACATGTTTTCTATCCTAGGGTTCAATATAATCAAAACAAACACACATACAATTATGCCAAACATCAAACAAAGAAAGGGAAGAAAAACACTAAGAAAAACCACATTGAATTCGCACATTGAATTAAACGGCATGACTCTCTAGCTGTCCCCAGTGGAGTCGCCATCTGTCGCAACCGGAATCGCGACGGGACGACGATCCGAAAAATAAAAACTGTTTTTGAAAAAAAAAGATTTTGGAGTCGCCACCATAGTTTATTCTGGAAAACTACGGAAAAACCATAAAATGATAAGACCTGGTCTGCGAAAATGAGATTCTAAGTTCGGGAGTCGGTTACGTGTAGGGAAGGTATTAGCACCCTACAACGCCTGCCCTAAGGCAGTACCTTTAACTAAATATGTGAATATGATGTGGTTTTCAAAATGTTTAACTATCCCCTAAAATAAGATTCTAAAGAAACAACATGTATTTTTTAGTTTTTTGAGCCCGACAAGGATTGACCTTGCTCCTACGTATTCTCATTAAGATTGAGAAATCAGGGTTCCGTAGTTCTTTTAGAAAATTGCTTGAAAATTTATTTGAAAATTGTTTGAGAATTTTGTTTGGAAATGATTTTGATTTTTTTTGGAAAATGAACCTGACAAGGACTGGCCTTGCTCCTACGTATCTCCACTTTTGATGGAGAATCAAGGATCACGTAGTTCTGGCTAGCCATATTGTATGTTGTTTGAAAATGTGGATGTTTTTGGGTTTTGAAAGATTTTGTATTTTTTTGGTATTTTTATAAAATAAACAAAAAATGTTTTCGGCACAAAGACGATGCGTGCGATCACACATGTGCTTAACCTTTAAAATATTTTTGGTATTTTTATAAAATATTTAGATTTTTGCATGATGAGCACTAGGCTGATGCGTACGATCGCACGAGTACTCACACGGCTTTTTTTCTTATTGTTTGCGTAATGAGCACTAGGCTGATGCGTACGATCGCACGAGCACTCACACGGCTTTTTTTGTTTATTTTAGATTTTGGGTAATGAGTACTAGGTTGATGCGTACGATCGCACGAGTACTCATACCGATATTTATATTATTACATGTTTTTAAAGTTTTATATTTTTTTATTAAGAAGGATAGATGGGTTGAAATGTGAAAAGCATAAAGAAAAATTGTAATAGAAAACACGATGAATTTATAAACTAAAAAAATGATCAAAATGCATATATAAATAGAATGAAGAGAAAATGTATACCTTGTTGAAGATTTGTGTGATGAAATAAAACTCTACTTGTAATAAGTTGTGAGAAAGATAGATGGAAGATGAAGAAGGTAACTTTATGGTAGAAATGGGGTACGGGATTTATTATGTATAGAGAGATAGTAAAATGTGAGGGAGAAATGAAGTAGAGTTTCGGGATGGAATGAAGAGATTTTGAGAGAGAAGATATGGATATTATGTAAATTGTGTGTGTGAATTGAAGAGAATGTAGGTATTTATAGAGTTAAGGATGAAGAAAGTTGATGAACAAAAATAATATAATAAGTTGGTGGAAAATTTAGATGAAATAAAAATTAATCACAAAAATGCAATAAAATAAATAAGTAAAGAAATAAAACGTTTGGGGAAACAAGAAGTTGAATCTGTCAGAGCCGGTTAGACAACTTCTAATCCTTCCAAAATGCAATAAAATAAATAAGTAAAGAAATAAAACGTTTGGGGAAACAAGAAGTTGAATCTGGCAGAGCCGGTTAGACAACTTCTAATCCTTCCAAAATGCAATAAAATAAATAAGTAAAGAAATAAAGCGTTTGGGGAAATAAGAGGTTGAATCTGGCAGAGCCGGTTAGACAACTTCTAATCCTTCCAAAATGCAATAAAATAAATAAGTAAAGAAATAAAACGTTTGGGGAAATAAGAAGTTGAATCTGGCAGAGCCGGTTAGACAACTTCTAATCCTTCCAAAATGCAATAAAATAAATAAGTAAAGAAATAAAACGTTTGGGGAAACAAGAAGTTGAATCTGGTAGAGCCGGTTAGACAACTTCTAATCCTTCCAAAATGCAATAAAATAAATAAGTAAAGAAATAAAACGTTTGGGGAAACAAGAAGTTGAATCTGGCAGAGCCGGTTAGACAACTTCTAACCCTTCCAAAATGCAATAAAATAAATAAGTAAAGAAATAAAACGTTTGGGGAAACAAGAAGTTGAATCTGGCAGAGCCGGTTAGACAACTTCTAATCCTTCCAAAATACAAAAATAAACAACTAATAACATACAAATGGCATAACATAATCAATATCACGTTTTACAACTATCACACTTGGATATCAACACAAAAGCATACTCTCATTTAAATTCAAAATCATACAGAAACAAAATACTCCATAATCAAGATTTAAGATCAGACAAAAGCAAAATATAGCATATTCAAGGCTCAAGATAATACAAAAGGAGATACTCAAGGTTAGCTTCCCTTACCTCTATTACAGACTTAATCTCCTCGCTCTCTGAAAACTTCCAGAATATCCCCTTTGAAATTAGAAATTCTTCCAACTCTCTTCTCTTAAAAATTTTCTAAATTCTTTTGTGTAAATTTTCAGCCTCCCCCCTTGGCTATTTATAGTAAAAAAATTTACTATTCATTTGTACTATTTATTTTTACTATTCATTTTTTTATTACATTTTACTATTACAAAAATAATTTTTTATTTGCAAATTGGTGAATTTTGATCTCAAAGCTACGTGGAACACTTATCCTTTCCAAAAATAATTTTTTTTTTTTTACTATTCACTTTTTACTATTCACAATTTACTATTCACTATTTACTTTTTTTTTTTTGTGATTAATTTTATTTACCCGGACGAAATTTGGTATTGACAATAGCGTTTATTGTTGATTTCAAAATTATGGGTATCGTGAAAAGCAACGATGCTTGAAGCAAAGCACCACCACCACATCTTACTCTCCACTACCCCTCTTGCCGCCTTTTATGAATGGTAAGATATGTTGTATTTTTTTCTTTTATTTATCTATTATTTTTATTATTATTATTTTAACATTTCTAATTTTATTTGTTTGGAGATCTTTCATGGATAGCGTTGTCGATTCCAGATCAGGTGACGTTGGATCTTTTTCCAATCCCTATCGTTCCTGATAAAAGAGAGATTTCTCCTCCCCTATAGTTCCAGGTGAAGGCTCCTTCCGTTGAGCTTTCCTTACGACTGCCTGCCGCCGAAGAATAGTCTCCTCGAGGAGACTACAATTGTCTTTATGTATTTCTATTACTATGGACTGTAATCTTTAACGATCACTTGTGATCGAATTTTGAACATCTTTATTATTATTATTATTATTAGTATTTATAGACATAAATCTAATGTAAACTAGCTAACCATTATTTCTTTTTTAACATGGTTTAAAGTTGATTCCTTGATTCACGGTAAAGTAACTTTGCGCCCTTACTATCAGATCTGTCGGTTTGTTTTTATTTAGGAGCATTAATTTGTTTATTTATTTTGTTTAAGTACTGTAAGATAGATTTTATTTATCACAAGGGTAAGACCATATTCGGTGTAATGGTTAAGCCATTTGATTTTTCAATAACTATACTCATATTGGTGTTTCTTCCTCAATAATTCTATTAAAAACCTCATTTGAGTGCAAGACAAATGTCGAGCAAGGGGAACTGGAAATCAGAAAGTGGAATACAGGTGTGAGCAGTCGAGTGACTATTCGGTTTTGGAGGGTAGAAGTAAAACTTAGTTTTCAAAATTCACGCCACTTTCTGCATGCAACCATCTTCTTCAATCTTCTGAAATAGATGTTCAATCTTCCTTCCTCGGTCTATACTAAGGTAAAATTGGACACTTGAAGAGTTGTATTGATTTTGGTTGTTTATAAGACTCAACCCACAAGTGAAATTGTCAAAGGCTTAGGAAGGAAAATCTATTATTGTAAAGTTTTACTCTGATAATGAAATAATTAAATCTTATGTTTTTCCTTGATTCATTCAGTTTAAGCATATCCTACTTACCTATATATATGTGTTTAGCCGGTTTAACGTGCAATGCTAGTTATTAATTAATTCACTTAACTAGTATCTACACTTATAATATTAAGACCTATTCTAATATAATTTAGTACACTATCCAGCAATACCTTACGTTTATAACTCCTAATCCTATCATGTATCCACACCATAAAAATTATAAATTCAACAAATCAATGACAAGTAATAGTTGAGACTGCATCAAACATGTTTTCACTCAAAACAACCATGAATTGCTACACTGATACCATAAAATAATGACAAGTAGTATTTGTTCATCATGTGAATTATGAAATCACGATCAGTCCTATACTAGACATAATGTATGTAAATTCCACATAGACTAATAACCAAAGATAATATTCATGTGGAAATCAATAGCAAAAGATTGACTTCATTTACCCAATTAATTTATAATTCATTTCAATAAACAGTCAAGCATATACACATCGTAATGCCAAAGTAATTAATTTCCATTTGCTCATTTGATACACGTACTAGAAGTTAAATGAGCTTACTCCCCAAAGCCCTTGCCAAGCTAGGCATACTAGAGGTTTCACAATTGGGTTGGGTGCGTGTCATTTCTCTGTTCACACAGAGAATTATTGTCATTATGATTCATAATGAGTTCGTAGGATAAATCCACAACTCTTAGGTTGGTTGTGTGCGTGTCATTTCTCTGTTCACACAGAGAATTTTTGTCATTATGATTCATAATGAGTTCGTAGGATAAATCCACAACTCTTAGGTCGTCATAAGGACGAACCGCTCTGATACCATTAATGTAACATCCCAAATCTCACACTTGATAATTCATAATTGATATATTGTAGCATTACATTTAAGGTAACATCCCTTAATCTCATACTTGATAATTCATAGTTGATATATATATATATATATATATATGGTTTAAACTCATATTTCAACTATAAACTCATAAATATATCTTGAATTCTTCTAATTTATTCTTCTATCTCTTTCTTCATTGGCACCAAATCAGATGAAATTCCTCCATCTGCTCCCGTATAATGAATTATATGATCATCCACATACACAAACACAAACGCAAACAAGTAGGGTGAGCTAACATGCAACCAATGATTTATAAAACATGCATAATTACTTTGATGCAGTCAACAAACCTCATATAATAATTATGTTACACACCCTCATACCATCATACAACAATCGCATCATTGATACTCATATCATCATACAAAAATTGCATCATAGATACTCATCCCACAATACCACAATTACTAATAGACACTCATCCCACAATACTAAATAGACACCCGTTCCATAATACTCAATAGACACTCATTCCACAATATCCAATAGACACTCATTCCACAATACCCAATAAACACTTATCCCGATGATATGTTGATGAGTGGTTACGAGAGGTTATGCACTTGTGATGCCTTCTACTTCCTCTTACAAATACACTTCCAAAATACTCCACACCATCCACAAGGTTAGTCCTCAACATTATGTCTAAAACCGGCACATAAACCAAGACCTCATGCCCCTCTCACCACATAATTCATCCTTCTCTACTTGAGACTAGATGATTATTAGAGTATCAGGATAACCTCCAACTATGGGACCCTCAACATCAACATATACACAAATACCATATCATTACTGAATCTCCCCACGAGACTCATACCATGCTCATATTCCTCAACTCACATTATACCCATATAAAATCTCCCTATAATACTCATATTATGTTCAGATGCATAAATTCAAATCCAATATAATAAAATACAATCATCACAGAAATCATACAAAATGAATATATCACAAAATAAATTAACAATACTAAAATATCACCATAAATGGTCATCAGAGAAGAATCAAATGTTTGACGAATCAAACTCACCATAAACGCCAGTACATATGACTAGTCACAACTTACTGGATTTGACTAGGGCTAGTCTATGATCAGGGATGTACCAACTCCGGTTTTTAAGATTCCTCTATCCTACCATCACAATTATAATTCATAATTCCATATCTACCACAATAACATGAATTCATCTGACATTTTCATTCCAACGAAATATATTGCACAATAATTTAATAGTACATAATCTGTTCAACAATATTTAAGTTAAAAACTTGTCGAGTAGACTTCCAGGAAAGAGAGGTGTGTCACAATGGACAACTTAAGTACCAAGTCTTTCCTTAGCCAAAGTGTTCCTCAACTAGTTTTAAAAAATTTCTTATTTACAGATTCAAAACAACAACATATAATATTAACACAGAAATTAAATATAAATAGATATATAACAAGCACATATGTTTTTCATAAACAATATTCACACAAAATTTCAAGACATGAATAGTAATAAAACAATATTAAATCATAATATAAAAGCTTAGAAATGTTAGCTCTCCTACCTCTGTTCCAGACTTAATCTCTTGCTTAGAATTTGTTTCCCCGAAAACCCTTCAGAACTTCTACTCTTCTTGTAGCTAAAAATTTCTTCCTAACTCTTTCTTCTCTATTTCTCAAGCTCTCACTTGATTCTTCCTCTCTTTGTGCAAAATAACCTCCCCTCTCATGGCTATTTATAGTCCAAAAATTTTACTATTCAACAATTTTTTAATATTATTTATTATTTTAATATTATTTTATTATATTAATATCTTAATCACCATTAACATAATGGATTTCTCAATAATGCCTTAAAATATGGAGTATTTTATCCACTATAAATATTTTAATTTTTTTTAACAAAAAGGTAGAAAAGAGTTTGAACCCATGTTCTTGAAATCACCACAATTTTCTACCAATTAAGCTACCAAAATTTCATATCTAGTTTTCCACGTTTTATTTTTACATAAACTTGTTATATTTTACATTTACAAAGAAATTTATTACTACTAGTAATAAAATTGTTACTATTAAGGTAAATATTTTTTATGGGTCTTACATTAAACAACTTCTCATTGGGGCAAACATTCAACTTTGTTCAAAGACTAAGGTGAAAATATTGATATCTCTTGAATTTCTCTACAATTTTAAACAAAATAAAAATTTTGAATTGGAATTTCTAGTAAAATTTTGTTGTTGATAACTTTTTAGATATTTTACAAAATAATTAATTTAACTATATTTGAAAATATCAACCAATAATATCTTTCAAATGTTTTTAAAAATAATAATAAAATCTATGAATTATTTGAAAGATATTACAATAGAAAATTTGGTCAGATTTTTCTAATTGCAAATTTATATTAAATTTAATTTTTTAGAAAAAAAAAATTATTATAATAAACTATAATTTTATATAACTTATTATTAAATTTTACCAAAATAATATCATATTAAAAATAAAATTTAATATTTAAAATAATTCAGAGTTAAGTATCTATAAACTTTAATATGTTATCCAAACTCGGTCATAATTATCAATTTTATTCAAATTTATTTATTCAATAGTATTCTTTATATAATCTAAACCTACCATATACTCAAATTTACCTCATATTTCTACAAATTCTATGAAATACCAAATTTTGCTGAGTTCTTTACATAATACATGTAATGCACGGCTTATGAACAGGTGACCTATATTTACATGTGTGTGGTCTGCTCTAACGCGGCATTTGCTTGGCATGATAAATTGGTATGGGACCTTTTATTTAAGGACTTATGCACTCCCCGGTAGCCACGCATGACTATAGATTTATGATCAGAGACTCTCTTATCTCTTCCTTCAAGTTAGACTCCTAGAAGTACCAGAAAAAAAATAGTAACAATTAATGTACTTTCTGAATAGGAGTAATAACTAATGGTACAATTCATAATGTTCATGTATGTACTATAGGATACCTGATCCACCAACGGTCGACCGGTAACCCGGGCGACCTGGCGACAGTTAAACCTAATAATAAGGATATGCAATGCAGAGCCTTCTCACGGTCGTAATGTCACACGATTACATGTTGATGTCGACCACTTGGTGCTCGACAACCAAACAGTGATGTCGCGACATATAGCGTTCGCGTGACAAGTCACCTATTTGTGTCGATACACAGGAGGATCGACATACAGAGCGCGATATCGTAGTACACGGAGCGGTTAAGAATAAGCAGTTACGAATATTAGCTAACGCCACGAATCACTAAACTAATTGACTCAGTATCAAACACGACCTAGCAGTTGTAACTTCCAAATAGTCAACTTCAGTAACTGACCGGATTTTCAGGTAAACGGTTTATTGTACTGTTTTAAATATGCAAAGCACACCAGAAAAAAGGTACGTTTTTTCCTAAAGAAACTTAAGAGAGAGATTATTCTTCTTCTGATCCATCACATATCCCTTTCCTGACTTGAGCGTCGGAGTGCCTTTGCAGGTACCCAGCCCATCTTCCTTCAGAGAGCAGAGTACAGAGAAAGAAAGAGCACCGTAATAGCCATCACAGGAGGAAGCAGTCCAGATTTGTTAGGTTCGTATCTCAGTCTCCACACTCCTACTAAAACAATGTACTTTCTCAATTATGGATACAAGACCTTATATTTAATACCTTGAGAATTAATATGGTTGGCTTTTACAATCTGATTGTATATTTTCTAGTAAAATGTGGTTGGCCGTTAGCGTTTAATGTTTTTACACACATTAGTATATTATTAAAAATCATGAATTATTTTTTTAGTTCCAGGTTTTATTTTTTATAGTTTAAACGTTTGATCCCTTAATAAATAGATCGCTAACATCATCTTGATATAAAATTTTTGGTATCCATTCTCTTAATATAACTAGTCATATTAGTACGTATTTGCTAATAAATAGATCGCTGACGGGGGAGTTGAAGAGTTGATTGCTTCAGCCTTTTAAACGTCTGTTAGAGGGGCCCCAACGTCTATAATGTTATAGACGTCCGTCCTGGAGGGGGCCGGACGTCTAATAGGCTGACGGGGGAGTTGAAGAGTTCATTGCTCTAGCCTTTTAAACGTCCGTTAGAGGGGCCGTTATAGACGTCGGGGCCCCTCCAGACGGATGTTTCCACACTCACTTATTTACATTTATGCCACCGGTCAATTATTTACGTTGGGGATTTGGTGAACCGACGTCAATCGGGTGACGTTAAAGGCCAATTCTGTACTAGTGTATACAACTTATTATTAAATTTTACCAAAATAATATCATATTAAAAATAAAATTTAATATTTAAAATAATTCAGAGTTAAGTATCTGTAAACTTTAATATGTTATCCAAACTCGGTCATAATTATCAATTTTATTCAAATTTATTTATTCAATAGTATTCTTTATATAATCTAAACCTACCATATACTCAAATTTACCTCATATTTCTACAAATTCTATGAAATACCAAATTTTGCTGAGTTCTTTACATAATACATGTAATGCACGGCTTATGAACAGGTGACCTATATTTACATGTGTGTGGTCTGCTCTAACGCGGCATTTGCTTGGCATGATAAATTGGTATGGGACCTTTTATTTAAGGACTTATGCACTCCCCGGTAGCCACGCATGACTATAGATTTATGATCAGAGACTCTCTTATCTCTTCCTTCAAGTTAGACTCCTAGAAGTACCAGAAAAAAAATAGTAACAATTCATGCACTTTCTGAATAGGAGTAATAACTAATGGTACAATTCATAATGTTCATGTACTTTCTCAATTATGGATACAAGACCTTATATTTAATACCTAATTTATTAAATTAAGTGGGATCCACTTTTGTATTATGCTCATAAAATACTTGTATTTGAAATTTGAAATTGAATGGAACGTGGGCCAATTTGTTGCATTGCATGTGTAGTACGTATAAATATATATAGGAAAATGTTTTTTTAATCATTTTTTTAACAATTTTTTTACAATAATTTATGTGTAGTTTGTAATTGATTCATTTTAAATATATAAATCAATCAAATAATAATACCTAATTTATTGTAATTGATTCATATGTACCAGGTGTAAGGACCGAGTATTTTAAAAGAAGCGGTGGGGGAAGGAAGGCACATTCCTGGAAGTGGAAGGAGGGGCAGCTACACTTTCTGGAAATGGGGAAGTGGGCGGCTGCACTTCGAGAAAGTGGAGGGGCTCCCTGTCTGCAGAGTGGTGCAGCTGGTGGATGGTGGGTCTTCCCACTTTGAAAGTGCTCCAGCCACCAAAAACACCATCATCTCCATCAATTAGTGGACTTGGCACTAAGGAAGGAAGGGAGAAGCTGAGAGTGCACGGGTTCTACTTCTTAAGGGGAAGAGCCACGGATTCAAAGGGATTTGGGAGTTTTACAGAGGGGGAGAGTTGTTGGAAAAATCTGGAAGAGTTGCTGCAAGATCTGGGAGAGGTGAAACGGAGAGCGTCCGGAGCTGCAGCTACAAACCTTGGGAAGATTGATTCAAGAGGGGTGTTGGGTGCTGCATCCAGAGAAGTGGAGAGCTCGTAGGTTTGGAAGGAGATCCGCACACTGTATTTCAAGAATTGCAAGGAGGTCTTCAAGAGGTAAGGGGAGTTGGATTTTCTGGATGTTGATAGTAGTTGCATGAGTAGGATGCTGGAAAATTGTGGTTGTATGTATGGTTGGACTGAAATTGATGTGTTGATTCATGTATGTAATCTTGTATGTTTTGGAATTGAAGGAAATTGGAATTTCATAGCTTTTTAGTTATTTGGAGAGGAAGTGAGGTAGTGATTTTGAGCATTTGGGGTCTAGAGTGTTATTGAGCCTTTGGAACAGTTTCACCCACTGTATTATGACTTGTTAGAGCCATCAAATTGATCAAAATAGGTGTAAAGTGGTAGAATTGGATTTTGAGTATCTAAGTTGTGAAAATTGGTGTTTTATGGTTAAATTTGAGTATGAATCCCTTAAGAATTGAATAAGGAACGTTTATAATCAATTAGGTAAGTTCAATCTAGTATAAAACATGAATTAAGGGTGTTAGAAGTTGATAAAAATGGTTAGAAATGGTAAGGAGAGGAGCTGGACTCATTATGCAGAATTCTACAGAAATTCTGCAGAATTCACGCCCGGGCGCCCCTTGTCGCGCCCAGGCGCCCCAGCCTCGGGAATTGCCGCGCCCAGCATCTCGCGCCCGAGCGCGAGATGCAGCGGAGCGCGTTCGTTCGAGCTGAATTGGACGTTCGTCCGAATTGCTAGCGTTCGGCCTTAAATTCTGAAGTTGAGCGTTCGTCCTTTTGATTAAGTTGAGCGTTCGGCTGTTTGTTTAAGTTGAGCGTTTGGCCTTTGTTCTAAGTCGAGCGTTCGGTCTTTTCTTCAAGTGAGCGTTCGTTCAAGACTTCAACTCGTTGAGCGTTCGTCCGCGTTCGTCCAGGAGTGTTCGTCCGCGAGCGTTCGTCCGCGTTCGTCCAGGAGTGTTCGTCAGCGTTCGTTCAGATTGTTAAGCAGTGAGCATTCGTCCTCAGCAGTGAGCGTCCGTCCTCAGCAGTGAGCGTTCGTCCTCAGCAGTGAGCATTCGTCCTCAGCAGTGAGCGTTCGTCCAGTTTGTACGACAGTGAGCGTTCGTTCTGTAGCGCTCGTTCACTGTGCTCAGTGAACAGTGCTCGTCCAAAGGGTGTTTTGAAAATGTTTGATTTTAAAATTATTTTTCTCATGAGTTGAATTACATGTAATGTTTGGAAATTATATATGGTGAAATGAATTACGTGAATTTATGAGGTGTGTTGGATTTACTGTAATATATGGGGATATCTGGTATTTGTCAGTAACAGTATAATTCACAGACGTAATTCCATGGTCCTCAAGGAGGGGATACATGGTGGTGGACGTAATTCCATGATCCTCAGGAAAAGGAGACATGGTGGTGATTTGGGGTGTGTTTACCTTGCATAGTGTTGGGGAGTGCCAGCTGAACTATGCGAGCGTAAATATGAGTTGTGACTTACTCTACATAGTGTTGGGGAGTGCCAGCTGAACTATGTAGGTGTAAGGATAAATCGTATGTGTTTACCTCGCATAGTGTTGGGGAGTGCCAGCTGAACTATGCGAGCGTAAATATGAGTTGTGACTTACTCTACATAGTGTTGGGGAGTGCCAGCTGAACTATGTAGGTGTAAGGATAAATTGTATGTGTTTACCTTGCATAGTGTTGGGAAGTGCCAGCTGAACTATGCGAGTGTAAATATGAGTTGTGACTTACTCTACATAGTGTTGGGAAGTGCCAGCTGAACTATGTAGGCGTAAGGATGAGTCGTAGGAGGTTATGAAATGTGGGTTATGAGTATGCTGTAATTGTTTCCTGTACATGTACCTAAGTATGATGTCATGAATTAAATGTGCTAGGAGATAACATGCTTTTTATATCTAGCTCACCCTTGCATTGTTTGTGTTGTGTGCTGTTTGGGTATGTTTCTCTGGCGATGATCATCCACTTGGATGGGAGCAGACGATGTTGAAGAGATCACTTTGGAGCAAGAGCTGGAGGTTGCTGATGTTGCAGAGTAATCTTCTTAGAAGTTTCCTGATTGATCACTTGTAGCGATCAATCCTTTCAAGCTGTCCAAGTTTAAATTTTCGCTCATTTTATCTGGATGATTGTAATTTAACAGTTAAATTACACGTCATGATCCGACTGTTCTCATTATTGGAATGTTGACATCTTTATTATGTAATATTTGTTATTATATAATCGGGATGTTACATTAATGGTATCAGAGCAGTTCGTCCTTAGGATGACCTTTGTGTTGTGGGTTTGCCGTGTCTTCTCTGTGAGGATTGGAGGGTAGATGGTATGATTTACCATTTCTTTCAAGTCTATATAGTAAGGTGTATCTGACTAGAAGTTTTAAGAACAGAAAATGTCTGGATAAGAGTAATGAGGGTGCACACTCATGACTTTTATCGTAGATAATTTTCCTTTCTTAATTCTGAAGGTTTGAGGTAAGAAAGAGTTAGAGTTTCAGTGTTGTTTCCTGTAGTAATTCCTGTCTGGTTCTTGTTTTGTGGTGGTGTGTTGTGCCCTAGAGTAGTAGAGGAATACATATTCAAGGACAACTTGAGTTGTATACTTTTAGTGGAATTGGTTTAAACCGTTAAGACAAGTTCTTGCCTCGAAGATAGGAGTTAGAAGACTAAAAGTTAAGTTTCGGAGGGCTAGTGAAGATATTGGAGTTTAGAAGTAATGTTAGGGGTGAAGAAAATTTCAAGAAAACAAAGTCAGAAGATCTTATATCGTACGATCGCAAGAAGTTCAGAGGTTAGATTTAGAGAAGCTTTGGATAAGCAGGGTTGTAACAAGGTTTGAAAGATGAGTTGGGTATAGTATATCAGTGATGGTTGGAATCTGAATAAGAGAAGTGATAGATGGTTTAAAGCTTAAGTTAAGAAAGAAATAAGTGGACCATGGGAAATCGTTATTCTGATAGAAAGTAGAAGAAGAAGGGATTGAGGAGCAGTTCTTTCCTTAGAAACCTGTAGGTTGTGGGTGTTCTTCGTTTGTGATTGTGTACTATGGTCTCGCGTAAGAGGTTGTGTTAATTTAAGTCAGGCTAATGATCTTTCTTTCTGCGTGAACAGAAGATGGCACCTACGTCTCCTCATCGTTCTCCTCCGCGAGTCGATCAACCTGACTCTAATCAGATGCTGAATGCGGTGCTCCAGGCGTTGCAACAGCAGAATGCTACGTTGATTCAACAGAATACCTTGGCATTGCAAAATCTTGAAGCCGCAAGGGTATCGGCAGAGAATGCAAGAGTGTCTTCCGAGAACACTCAGAGGGAGTTCATGGAATTGATGACTACTGCTAGGACTCCTCCAAGTGTTTCTTCCGTTGCTATTCCTGCGCAAGAGTGGAGTTTGGAGAGTTTTCTGCAACATCGCCCAACGAGATTCAATGGCAAGTGCAAGCCTGATGAAGCTGATCACTGGTTTGGGGACATAGAGAGGATATTTGAAGCTAAGGGATGTCCTGATGAGAAGAAGCTAGCCTATACTCAATATCTGCTTACCGGGGAAGCTGGCCATTGGTGGAACAGCATGAAGATGATCCTTGAAAGGAGTGGGACTCCTATTACTTGGGAGTTGTTTAAGACCAAATTTTACACTGAGTACTTCCCAAACAGTGTGAGATTTGCGAAGGAAGTGGAATTCCTAGAGCTGGTGCAAGGCGACGGATCGGTGTCGGAATATGCAAACCGCTTCAAGCATTTGCTTCGTTTCAACACTATGGCAGTAGATGAAGAGTGGCAGTGCAGAAAATTTGAGAATGGCTTGAGGAAGGATATCAAATTGCTGGTAAAAGGGTTACGCATCAGAGAGTTCCCTACATTGGTAGAGATGTCTCGTGATCTAGAGAAGACAAAGAGTGAATCTGAAGGACAGCAGGATCAGCCTGCTAGAAGTGGGGGACCATCTGGATCTCGTGGTGGAATTAACATTAAGAAGATGCCTTACGCTAGACCATCTTTCTCTTCTGGGTCTAAGGGTCCATCCTATCAACCAACGGTACAGTCAGGACCAGCTGAGCCATCCGGCACTGTTAGATGTTATACATGTGGTGGACCTCATTACCAGAACAACTGCCCTAGTAGAAGAAGAACAGTGAAGTGTTTCAAGTGCGGGAAGGAGGGGCATTTTGCTGATGAGTGTACTTCTACAGTAGGATCAGGATCTCAAGCGCAGAGGACTGGTTTGCCTCCACCCAGGGAAGGTGGCAGAACTCCGACGGTGGGCAGAGTCTACGCCTTGGTTGGATCGAAGGCGGTCAACTCAGGTAACATCCTCATCTGTGATTGTTTATTTCTTGGTGTGCTTGGTGTTGTGCTTTTGATTTGGGGACAACACACTCCTTTATAGCGAAGGCAGGTGTTGAAAATTTGGGTATGTCTGTAGAAGAGTTAGGCGTTGACCTGTTGGTGTCTACACCAACATCAGGATTAATTGGGACTTCTTCTGTGTGTGTCCGTTATCCGAATGTCGTAAAGGGACGTCGGTTCAAGGTAAATCTCATCAGTTTACCTTTGCAAGGATTAGAAGTATTTCGAGAATGGATTGGCTATCCATCAAGCGCATCCTTATCAACTGCGATGATAAGGAGATGTCGTTTTCCGGATGAAGACTTTGTCGATCGACATCGTGAAGCAAGACCCTGGAAGGTGTTAGTTGCTTCTTAGTGTTATCACCGGTGGAAGCGATTCAAGTTTCGAATCATGTGGCACGGGAGATTTGGAGTGTAAATCTCGCAGTAGGTTTCGTGAAGAAGTTTCTGGTTTACCTCCTTCAAGTGAGCCTGAAGATCACCTTAGGACAATGCTTGACGTTAAGAGAAGATTTGTCACTTAAAGTACAACCAGTAAGGATTAAGGATGAACTTTCAAGCGAGTCAAGGTCATCTGGGATGGTAGAACAAGCGACTCTACCTGGAAGTTGGAGGTGAGATGGGAGTAACTTATCTCGACTTGTTCTGGTAAAACTGAATTTTCAAGGACGAAAATATTTGTTGTTGGGGAGAATGTAAGGACCGAGTATTTTAAAAGAAGTGGTGGGGGAAGGAAGGCACATTCCTGGAAGTGGAAGGAGGGGCAACTACACTTTCTGGAAATGGGGAAGTGGGCGGCTGCACTTGGAGAAAGTGGAGGGGCTCCCTGTCTGCAGAGTGGTGCAGCTGGTGGATGGTGGGTCTTCCCACTTTGAAAGTGCTCCAGCCACCAAAAACACCATCATCTCCATCAATTAGTGGACTTGGCACTAAGGAAGGAAGGGAGAAGCTGAGAGTGCACGGGTTCTACTTCTTAAGGGGAAGAGCCACGGATTCAAAGGGATTTGGGAGTTTTGCAGAGGGGGAGAGTTGTTGGAAAAATCTGGAAGAGTTGCTGCAAGATCTGGGAGAGGTGAAACGGAGAGCGTCCGGAGCTGCAGCTACAAACCTTGGGAAGATTGATTCAAGAGGGGTGTTGGGTGCTGCATCCAGAGAAGTGGAGAGCTCGTAGGTTTGGAAGGAGATCCGCACACTGTATTTCAAGAATTGCAAGGAGGTCTTCAAGAGGTAAGGGGAGTTGGATTTTCTGGATGTTGATAGTAGTTGCATGAGTAGGATGCTGGAAAATTGTGGTTGTATGTATGGTTGGACTGAAATTGATGTGTTGATTCATGTATGTAATCTTGTATGTTTTGGAATTGAAGGAAATTGGAATTTCATAGCTTTTTAGTTATTTGGAGAGGAAGTGAGGTAGTGATTTTGAGCATTTGGGGTCTAGAGTGTTATTGAGCCTTTGGAACAGTTTCACCCACTGTATTATGACTTGTTAGAGCCATCAAATTGAACAAAATAGGTGTAAAGTGGTAGAATTGGATTTTGAGTATCTAAGTTGTGAAAATTGGTGTTTTATGGTTAAATTTGAGTATGAATCCCTTAAGAATTGAATAAGGAACGTTTATAATCAATTAGGTAAGTTCAATCTAGTATAAAACATGAATTAAGGGTGTTAGAAGTTGATAAAAATGGTTAGAAATGGTAAGGAGAGGAGCTGGACTCATTCTGCAGAATTCTGCAGAAATTCTGCAGAATTCACGCCCGGGCGCCCCTTGTCGCGCCCAGGCGCCCCAGCCTCGGGAATTGTCGCGCCCAGCATCTCGCGCCCGAGCGCGAGATGCAGCGGAGCGCGTTCGTTCGAGCTGAATTGGACGTTCGTCCAAATTGCTAGCGTTTGGCCTTAAATTCTGAAGTTGAGCGTTCGTCCTTTTTATTAAGTTGAGCGTTCGGCTGTTTGTTTAAGTTGAGCGTTCGGCCTTTGTTCTAAGTCGAGCGTTCGGTCTTTTCTTCAAGTGAGCGTTCGTTCAAGACTTCAACTCGTTGAGCGTTCGTCCGCGTTCGTCCAGGAGTGTTCGTCAGCATTCGTTCAGATTGTTCAGCAGTGAGCATTCGTCCTCAGCAGTGAGCGTTCGTCCTCAGCAGTGAGCGTTCGTCCTCAGCAGTGAGCGTTCGTCCAGTTTGTACGACAGTGAGCGTTCGTTCTGTAGCGCTCGTTCACTGTGCTCAGTGAACAGTGCTCGTCCAAAGGGTGTTTTGAAAATGTTTGATTTTAAAATTATTTTTCTCATGAGTTGAATTACATGTAATGTTTGGAAATTATATATGGTGAAATGAATTACGTGACTTTATGAGGTGTGTTGGATTTACTGTAATATATGGGGATATCTGGTATTTGTCAGTAACAGTATAATTCACAGACGTAATTCCATGGTCCTCAAGGAGGGGATACATGGTGGTGGACGTAATTCCATGATCCTCAGGAAAAGGAGACATGGTGGTGATTTGGGGTGTGTTTACCTTGCATAGTGTTGGGGAGTGCCAGCTGAACTATGCGAGCGTAAATATGAGTTGTGACTTACTCTACATAGTGTTGGGGAGTGCCAGCTGAACTATGTAGGTGTAAGGATAAATCGTATGTGTTTACCTCGCATAATGTTGGGGAGTGCCAGCTGAACTATGCGAGCGTAAATATGAGTTGTGACTTACTCTACATAGTGTTGGGGAGTGCCAGCTGAACTATGTAGGTGTAAGGATAAATTGTATGTGTTTACCTTGCATAGTGTTGGGAAGTGCCAGCTGAACTATGCGAGTGTAAATATGAGTTGTGACTTACTCTACATAGTGTTGGGAAGTGCCAGCTGAACTATGTAGGCGTAAGGATGAGTCGTAGGAGGTTATGAAATGTGGGTTATGAGTATGCTGTAATTGTTTCCTGTATATGTACCTAAGTATGATGTCATGAATTAAATGTGCTAGGAGATAACATGCTTTTTATATCTAGCTCACCCTTGCATTGTTTGTGTTGTGTGCTGTTTGGGTATGTTTCTCTGGCGATGATCATCCACTTGGATGGGAGCAGACGATGTTGAAGAGATCACTTTGGAGCAAGAGCTGGAGGTTGCTGATGTTGCAGAGTAATCTTCTTAGAAGTTTCCTGATTGATCACTTGTAGCGATCAATCCTTTCAAACTGTCCAAGTTTAAATTTTCGCTCATTTTATCTGGATGATTGTAATTTAACAGTTAAATTACACGTCATGATCCGACTGTTCTCATTATTGGAATGTTGACGTCTTTATTATGTAATATTTGTTATTATATAATCGGGATGTTACACCAGGGGTCTACATCTTTTACTAGGTGATTATACATTGAGAATTAATATGGTTGGCTTTTACAATCTGATTGTATATTTTGTTGTAAAATGTGGTTGGCCGTTAGCGTTTAATGTTTTTACACACATTAGTATATTATTAAAAATCATGAATTATTTTTTTAGTTCCAGGTTTTATTTTTTATAGTTTAAACGTTTGATCCCTTAATAAATAGATCGCTAACATCATCTTGATTTAAATTTTTGGTATCGATTCTCTTAATATAACTATTCATATTAGTACGTATTTGCCTTTTAATTAGCATAAAATACAGTGGTAAATTAAATTTTTTTATGAACTTATGTGTTTTGATTGTATAAAAATTGAATATGTATATATACTTTTTGTTTCGAATAATTGAGATCGAAACGTGTGTAAAAATTTTAAAATATTTCAAATTATCTTATTTAAAAAAGGAAATTTGATCTTAGAGAATAATTAGTTATATTTAAATAATTTATTTGCGTAAGATGGTTAAAAAACCGAAACCATATATATTTATAGTTTCGATTTTTCCATACCTAAGGTCACTTTTAAAGATAGTTGTTTGAAATAATTGTTGTCATTTTAACTTTTAACAATGGTTGTTTGTAATAACCGTCGTTGTTTTTCGAGTAATTTTTATTCTCTACTTGTTATTTTATCCTTTGACGACGACGACTCTCACAAATATCAGTCGTTTTGTTTAAATTTTTTATGATAATTGAATCATTGACAGTTGAAAGATAATCGTCGCAAGCCTATTTTAAGCCCTGTTGAAAACCTAATCTATAACAGTAATTTATAGTTATGACATTTATATGTAGTTACACATTTGTCTTATTCGTTAATTTATAATTATATCATTTAATTTATCTCTAGTTATGTTATTTTTTAATTTTTAATTATTACATTTAATTTCTAATCATGCATTTAATTTCTAGTCACGTACGGGTCTTTTTATTAATTTATAATTATGTTATTTAATTTATTTTTAGTTATGTAATTCTTGGTATTACATTTTTAATTATGTAATTACTTATTAATTTTTAATTTATATTTACGCAATTTATTTTATTTTTAGTTACATCTTAGTCCTCTTTATTAAATATATGATTATGTTATTTAATTATCTCCATTTACGTATTGATCTCTATATTAATTTATATTTTTTTATTTTATTTTCTTGTGATATAATGAATTATATTTATTTAAATTTTTTGTTTTGATTCTTATTTTATTTGATATTATTTTAAACATTATTCCATTATAATTTGAATAAATACATAAAAATTTATAATTAAAATAATGTAAAAGTAAATAAATTTCCATTCAATAAACTTAGATAAAAGAATTTATTTTTATATCTTTTTGAATTTATTTCTATGGTGTATGTAGATTATTGGTCATGACAAATATGACATATATTTTTTATGGTAAATATTATATACCTACATCCCAGCTACACTGACTCTTCGAGAAATATCTTTCCTTTGTCATCAATATTATTAAAAATCAATATTATTAAAAATGATAAAAATACTAAAAGAGTTATGAGGAGACCACACCTATAATTATGATAAAAAAAATTTGTACGAGCTAAATAACATAATAAGTGCCGAACTACAGTCACCCTTTGGGATTACCAAATTACTTGAGTAAACTAGAAGATTTATTTGGCCACATGTTAATAAAAAAAATCAATATACCTTAAAATAAAAAAAATAGAGTTGTGCATAGACTGGTTAGATGACCTACTTGTAATGCTGTCAAAATAGATTCTAACCCACAAGTTAACCCGGTCTCACCATGGGTTTGAGTCGGATTCTAACCCACCTTTTGTATTTGTTTTTGGATTACGCTTGGATGACTTGATATTTTTTATTTATTTTGAATTGTCTTTAGAGTTTAACATCATTTTAAAATGAAATTTATTTAGACTTAAATTAAAAAAAATTATAATTTTTTTATTTTAAAAAAAAAACTTATAATTAAGTGAGACAGTGAATCAACCCGTGATAGATCTAGCTGGGTTCGAATTTTTTCAATTTGTTAATAAGTAAACTAGATTGGGTTGGCTCACTAAGTAACCAACCCGTGATCAATCGGACCACATCGAGCTATATTACCCGTTTTGACAACTCTACCTTGACAACCACGTTAAATGAAAGTAGAACGAATAGCAACAGTGTAAGGAATAACTTTTTGAAATTGAAATTTCTCATGCGCCATATCATCCATACAATACCATTTATTTTGCTTTTTATCAAAGTAACCAACCACAGGACCGCATTTAGTTTTAATAAAAGAGAATCCTCACTTAAATCTTGAAAAACGTTTCAACCTACATAACAGTGAAAAAGATACAGCCTAACGCATACCATCATAACACTATGCTAAAAATAGACTTTTTATACCAATTAAAAAAAACTTTTTAGTACAGATAGGGATATAAAAAGTTTCAACTTTTTATGCTGGTTTTACTTGGAACAGATATAAAAAGATTGATTTTTTATACTTAATATTTTGATAAAATGTATAAAAAGTTTATTTTTTATTGTAAGAATGTGTTTAAAAAATCTCACTTTTTATACCTGTTGATGCTTGAACAGGTGTAAAAAGTTTTCTTATTTTCAATATTGTCATTGCGTTATTTTTTATTTATGGTGGACTTCAACCGGTATAAAAAGTTGTTATAAAAAATATATTTTGCACAGCATACATGAAAGATTGACCATTGAACAATAAAAAAATCAATATATATATATTGGTCTCTAATAATATTTCCTTTTTAGAACAATTTATGCTCTCTCTGTACTTTCTCTCCTGATGGGATAGAGAGAAAGTAATAGGAAATAATCGTATGTTCACTGTTAAGAATCATGACTATTTATGTAACCTCTAAAAGTTACCATTTTTTAGTTTCAATAATTATAATTTGCTTCCTTTCGATAACCTAAAATTATTGCTAGTCTTTACATAATATACTTTTCATGACAAATACACCTATGACCATATTTACTTAATTAAATTACTTTATAAAATTGACTAATATAAGAACCCTACATATTTAAAAATGGTTAACATAAGTAAATAAGTTTTGTTATGTCCTGTAATCCACCAACATATTTTGGACAACAAACAGTAGGCCAATTAACATTGACTATACCATCCCAGTAATGACCGAATTGACCAGCTGAGTTCTATTCATCAAGCTCAACATGTTATCCTTCCAAGAGGCTAATTTATTTGTAATCTTATTTGATATAGGTTGAAAGAATTTAGACTTTGGCACACCAACAAAAATAGGAACACCAAGATATGTAAAAGGAAGAGTACCTCTACTACAAAATATGTAATCTTATTTGCTATAGGTTCATTTAGTCATGATTATGAGGTGAGGTGCGTGGGCCATTGAGGTTGTGATAAGGATGTTGGTATGGTGAGTAAAGGCGATTGGTGTTGTGGTTGGTGGTGTGGTTGGGGGATTGTGGTTGAAGGTTCTTAGTGGACGATGATTCCTACACATTCTTCGGCTGTCGTGGTGTAGGGAGGTCGTTATGGAGGTAGGGTGTCGAGAATCATCCCTTTCGTGCAGGTGAAATCTATATTGTTTTTAATGGGTTGCTATTTATGATGCAGGTCAATTGTTTTGGCGTTGTGGGTTTAAGGTTTTCTGTGAAGGGTTGGTCCTCCGGTTCTAAGACGAGGTGGTGGTGGCTCCCGGCAGCGGCGGGGCCGCTTGCTCTTCACTTCAGAGAAGACGCACTGGAAGGTGAGGTGGAAGTTGCGCTCGAGCCGTCGCACAGGATGAGGTGGTGGTGGCTTCCGGCAGCGGCGGGGCAGCGGAGGGGTAGCGGCGGGGCAGCGTAGGGGCAGCGGCAGGGGGCACTTAGCGCAGGCAGCAGTGGAGCGTATACAGAAGAGAGAGAAGCAAGAAAAATAAAAGGGAAACGGGAGAGGTGTTAGGTTTTCTGTAGGTTTTCTGAAGATTTGCACGGTCCAAGCCCAAGTTTTAATAGTCTTATGCCTCGGTCCATCTGTCAACCGAGGCATTATCTCTTTCACCTGAGATATATACCTCGGTCCATTCTTTCAACCGAGACAGTATTCGGTTTAGACACCGGTTGCTTAACAACCGAGGGATATAATGGTTTAAAATTTACAAAACTGCCACCGCGTTTTGATATGCTTCGGTTCTGGAAAAACCGAGACGTAATGTGCGAGTTAAAAATGCGATTTTTTACTAGTGTTTGGCACACCAACAAAAATAGGAACACCAAGATATGTAAAAGGAAGAGTACCTCTACTACAAGATAAAGCATCCTTAACTCTTATTCAATGAAGTAGATGAATGTGCGATATAAAACTTACTTTTGCTTATGTTAATGCGTTGGCAAGAAGTTGAACCATATACTCATGTGGAAAAGCCGTAAGATTTCTTAAAGTATTTTTATCTTCTCTAAAAAAACAAATATATCATAAGTATAGGTTTGAGTAGTTAGATGACTATTGGGTAAGTTTATTAATCTCTTTAAAAAGGTTTTTAACAAGTTAATGTTTCCTTGGTCCTTGAGAAGGATATGTGTAAGATGTTAATATGTTAAACTACTGACAATTAATCGATTTTTTATTTAGTAAAATCAATTGATTGTTTGTTATGTTTAATAATAGATTACATATGTGAAGAGACATATCTTTAAAACTGTGTGTGCTTAAGTGAAAAATCGAACTTTTTGAAAGAAATTTTTGATAATCTTGGAGCATCTTTCACTTGAAAACAGTGTGTCACTGATTTGAGGACGGGAGTGACAGCATGAGGAGAAATAGATAAAACAAAATAAAAGTAATAGAAAAATATATTAAAAAAATAAGGGACTGTGGAGAAAGTTAAATAAGATAAAATCACTCAAAATAATTCATATAAATTAAATGTTTAAAAATTTGTAAAATTTAGTTTGTAAGCTAACAACTAAATTATTAACTTTACCAAAAAAAACTTGAAAAATTATACAAGTGTTAAAAATTAAAATAAAGAAAAAACACTTGCTAGATTCGGGAATCACCTAAAGAAGTAGACTCCATACATAAGATATCAATATATAAAAATCATTTATGCTTTAAGGTAATTATAAAAGAACAAAAATATAAAAAAGAATTTTTTTTCAACCAAAAAGAAAATGTTTACTTATATTTTGTGATGGAGTGATGCATTTTCCTTGTGGGAAACGTGAAGGATAGTTTGGAGAAGGTTTTGGCAGTATAAATAGGTTGGCTGTGTTTCTCCTACACTGAA
The DNA here is from genome assembly GCA_034642375.1 of Vigna nakashimae. Classification (NCBI taxonomy): domain Eukaryota; kingdom Viridiplantae; phylum Streptophyta; class Magnoliopsida; order Fabales; family Fabaceae; genus Vigna; species Vigna nakashimae. The sequence continues at coordinate 5,626,108 of CM067763.1, read as the reverse complement.
ACAAGAAAGCCATAACAGAAAGCAATGGCGTCTCAAAGATTAACTTTGATCATACTTCTCTTATCAGTTTTCACGCTCTCTTCCTCAAGCCTTCGTACTGGCATCACTGTGTACTGGGGCCAAAACGCTGGAGAAGGCGATTTGGTAAGCGCATGTGACAATGGTAACTACGACACTGTGCTCCTCGCTTTCCTCAACAAGTTCGGTGGAGGGAGAACCCCAGCTTGGGACTTCGGCGGTCACTGTGACATAGGTTCCGCCAAAAAGTGCACCAAATTAGAGTCAGAAATAAAGTACTGCCAGGTACACCACTCATACGGTTTGTCAGAAAACATTACTTCCTCGGTGTCAATCTGGTTTAATTCATTGTTTGTGTTTGTGTTTGTGTATTGGTTACAGGAGAAAGGCATCAAAGTGCTCCTTTCAATCGGAGGAAACGCTAAAAATTCAGACTACTCCCTGAACTCGCCGGATGACGCAAAGGAGGTGGCCAAATACCTCTTCAAGAACTTCCTCAGCGGCCAATACGGTCCACTGGGAAGCGTCAAGCTTGACGGCATCGACTTCTTCATCCAAAAAACGGAGGATTACTGGGACGACCTTGTCAAGGAACTCGACTCCTTACGACAATTTAGCAGTCCCTTTTTCTTGTCCGCAGCGCCTAGCTGCCTCACATACCCAATCCCCTATCTCGGCAAAGCCATTGCCACCAAACTCTTCGACTACGTCTTCGTTAAGTTCTACGACAACCCTAGTTGTTCCTACGTCGGTGGCTTGAACACCCTCTTCAGCTCCTGGGGCAAGTGGGTCGACTTGGTCGCCTCCCCTAACTTGCTCTTCGTGGGCTTGCCAGCAGCTCCAAACGCCGGTGAGGGTTACATTCCGCCGGAGATCCTCATTCGCCGGGTGCTTCCGCACGCGAAGCTAGCCTCCAACTACGGGGGAGTGATGCTGTGGGATAGATACTACGATGATAAGACTGGTTACAGTGATCAAATATTCCATGTGATTAAATCCAACGTGCAGGTGTCTGAGGCCTCCGTTTCGGACAAAATTTACCCGTGCGTGTCCAAGGCGTTGAACCGCTCCTTAGATTACTAGGTTGAAATGTACAACCACCTTAGACATGTATTATGTACGAAATAAATAACATGTCAGTTATGTATCCCTTGCCTAAAGTTATGTTTCATCGTACCTGATCTTGGTCAGTCTCAATTAATGTAATGGATGTTTGTTGAAATTGGAAGAATGGCTCTTTTAGTTCTCACTCGTTTAATGAGCAGACTTCTCACATTTCTTTTTTCTTTTAAATATTCGTTCCTTTTAAATTTGCTTAAATAAAGTGAACCCCATTTAATTTACTAAAGACAATTTCTTTCTATACCCGTACTCTTTTTCTGCATTTTTATAAGATTAATGATATTTGACCTTAAAAAATGTTTTAGACTCATTTTACGCTTTCCTTCACTATCTTTCATTTCTTTTCCTTACGAATACAAAATTTTTATTTTTTTAATGGTTTTTTGACCCCTAATGTATTTTCAAATAAATGTAATATTTCTCAAACTATTATTACTCTTTTGGACTCTAAACTTAACACGCTTAATGTGATTCTTCAACTTGTTTTTTGGTATAGGTGGTGGTGTGGAAACCGTGACTGTAGAGAAAGAGTCACCGGTGATGAGCTTGAGACAGTATATGGAGAGATTGGAGGGTTGACTAAGAGGGAAAAGATAGACAAAAAAAAATTCAAAAAAAAAGAAATAAAAAAATTAATATATCATATCTGTCAGACCTCGGAAATGACTAACGCAGTGGAGACCATGTGGCAATCGGAAAGAGCGACACTTCAACAACAGACGCCAAGTGTCACGCCGAGGGGAGTCAGAAATCAGCTAGTGGGAAACAGGTGTCGACCGAAGGGAGGACGTTCGTTCGGCGGTGGGAAGCAAAACTTGGATTTTCAGAAAAAACACTTCACTCTCTGCATGCACCCTCCTTTCAGATTTCCAAAGAATCCTTTCTCTCCTCCTTCTCTCTACATTCTCGTCACCTTCTCTCTAAGAAAACAACCACCTCCACTCCTCTGATCACGATTCCAGTACCACAGAAGGACTCACGGTGTCAAGGGCTTCCAGATAAACCGTTCGGTTTGTGAAGCTGGGCTGGAAAGTCCCTCCCTTCTTTCTGTCGTTCGTTTTCCAAACATGCAAACCTAGTCCTGGGTTCGTGCGTTGATCACCACTCCTAAAATGAGGAGATCTGATAGTGTCGGGTGTCGCTTGTTGTAGTTTGGTTTAACGAGCGTTGACGGTGAGAGGACTTGTAGTGGAGAAGTGTATTTCTGCGTCTGGGAACGTTGGGTCACACTAGAGGTAAGGGAAACTTATCTAATTTAATTGTATGTTGTTGTACGCTTGTTGAAAATGAATGCATGTTACTGAATGGGTGAATGTATGTATCAAGTATGAATACTGGCATGATGGTTGATATGAATGGATTTCATGAACGTTCGTTTATTTAATGACTGGAAATGAAATATGGTTGAGTCATGTATGATGCATGAGTTATATGAGATTTATGTGATATGAATTGTATGAAGTATGCAAGTTGAATCTGATATGAATGTATAAAGTTATGAAAGTATATATATATATATATATATATATATATATATATATATATATATATATATTAAGAAATGATTGTTGGAAAGAAATAATTCTGATATGAAAGTCTCATGAAAAAGTACGTTCGATACTGAACGGTCATTGACAAAAAAAATTCAAAAAAAAAAGAAATAAAAAAATTAATATATCGTATCCATTAAGATATGAAAGTCAGCACTGTCTAAATGTCGTTTATACAAATATAATAAAAAGGATAAAATAATAGATAAAAATAAATATTATGACAAATACAAATCAAAGCTTAAAATATAAGATCAAGAAGTAATTAAGCTCGTATTATTTACTTTAGATTTTTCACGATTTTATTATAAAATATATTAATAAATTAAAAGAATATATATATATATATATATATATATATATATATATATAACTATCTATCTATCGGTAATAATGTGATGTAAGAATTTTTAAATATATTAAAATATTAGTTTAATGGTTAATTACAGGAAAATGCATGATTTTTGACATAATATTACCGAAGGCCTTTAGGTCATCGGTATGAGTTTGGTGAATTACATTATCGAAGGATATATGATTATCGGTAAGATTCTCGATTAATAAACCTCAAAACTTGGATTTTCCTCACCTATCTTTCATTTTTCGAACCAAATAATTTCGCTTTCTTCTTTGAGCCAACGAACCCTTGCCAACTATCTCATCGTCGCTTGATTCGCACAAGGACGCTTGGTTGGAGGGTTTGTTCGAGACCAAGGGTTTGTTGAAGGGTATTAGCAGAGCGTCCATCTCCTTTCCTCACGCGCATAGGTAGAGCCATTCAGTCGTAGAGGATCCTTCGCAGAGTTAGTAAGTGTCTCGTTCTAGCACTTTGCAAATGGGCGTTGTCGTGATGTCTTGTACGTAGCGTTTTGCAGGCCATTGTAGTGGTTCGTCGAAGGTCGAGTGAAGCGCACTCTAGGGCAAAGGTGTGGACTGTGTTCCCTTCTTCCCCCTGTCGTGGTCTTGGGAGGTTGCCTTCGTCCAGGAAGGTTGTAGCGTGGAGGTAAGCTCTTTGTCTCTGAACGAAGTGAGCAGTGTAGAAATATGCTTAAGTGTGAAATAAAAATGTCATCATATTAGGTTGAATGCTATTTTTGCTTATATTGCAAGTGTGTTGCATGTTTGAAATTACTGTTATGGCCAGATTGCTAAAGGGTTTGAATGTTTTAAATATTTTAGTCATGGACCTTTGATTCAATTCTGTTTGAGTATTAGACTGAATGTTGTTGTTGTGAAACCGATCATGATATCATGGCATGTGTGCACGTGATATAGCTTGAGTAACTTAAATCTATCCAGAGTACGAGAGTTAATTTATGTGTGGATTGTATGATGCTTTGTGATGATTGGTAACCTATTGGAGAAGGGTTAAATATTGCACTGTATTCTTGGTTTCGTGTATGAATAAAGTTGAACCCTGCAAGTGTTATGGATTTCGTTTGTGAATGGTTGAAATCCATGGAAGGTTGTGATTCTCATGACCAGAATACTATTATTCTTGGATTTCAATAGATGTTGAACGTTTAGTACCATTCCATGTTCAGATTGTTAAAGTGTTAGGCTATTTGGAATGGTTACACTTTCTAAAACTGGATTCAATTCTGTATGGACATTTAAAGGAGTTTTTAAATACACTTCCATTTGATGGGTTAGGGTGAGCTTTTAAAGGAGTTTGAATTTTGGTCAGAAAGGGAGGAAGAGAGTCTACGGAGAAGACTTGAGCAGGAAAGGAAAGCAAAGACAAAGGTATGGGAACCTAAACTGAAATTCCATGATTGTATGTGTTATGTCCTATTATTTTCATTCTTGTTTCATAAATTTTATCTTGTTCTAAAATGTTGTGAATGTTGAGTTTGAATGTTAAGTTATGTTGATTGGAGTTTTATGATATTGTAAACATTAAGGTTTGTCAAACTTTGTTGTGAATTGTTTGAAATTGATTGTCAAATATGTAAGAGGTTTGTTTTGGTACTTTAATTTGTGAGTGATGAATTTGAAAAAATAAAGCATGTACAATGGCCTCTTTCATTGGTTATAATAAGTCAGAATTAACCATGAGACATCTAACCATGTTTGTAAGATCATAGAATGTGTAGGTTTAGATTACCTTTTTCAATTTAGTAATGTCTTCTACATCAAAGCAACTTGACTAGCATCAAAGCAATTTTCCTTCAATAATTGAGATGAATTATATATGTTCCACTTTCCAAGTTTCTTCTACATCAAAGAAACTTGACTAGCATAGATTTCACTACTTGTACATTGCAAGGAGTGTTTCCAAATTGATTGTTTGAAAACAACGCAAAAGAAGATTTAGGTTTAGATGACCCTTTGGCTTGTAGCTTTGGCTAACAAGACACACTCACCTTTCCAGCTATGCTAAATTTAAAGCAAGAAAGTTGCCAAGAGTTGAAAGAGTACCAAGAACTCTTCCAAATACTTAGACTTTTTAAAAGTCCTTTTACAACTTAAAATGAAACTAAAAGAAATCTACTCTATCACAAATCAGATTACACAAAGACAAATTCAAAGAAAACAAAAGCTATGCTACTACCCAATACTGTTACAATTTTTTTTTGGTCCAAATTCCTTATGTAAAGCAAGATGCATGTGATCCTAGCAGCATGGTTTTGGACGACCTTATCAAAGTTAATTAAACACTCAAAATCAATGTAAACAATTTTGGCTTTTCAAATTAGAAAGGTCTATTATCTGTTTAAAAACTCTCCACATAACATTCTCTCTTATTGCTAAAGATATAAGGCCAAGTTAGCCACACAAAGCTCACAGAAATGAGTGTTCTCTTTGCTCTTTAATGCACTTAGATTAGGCAAAATGGATTTTTCAACACTTGAAATATAGTGTAGAATTCTCTTGACCAAAATTATTTTGACTTCATGTGCATCCACTCAAATCCATTTTCTGAATTGTTTCATGACATTTTCATTCCACTAAAAAATTTATTTTGGATGATATACACTCAATCTCACCATCACTCAATTGTTTTGCTTTTATCTCAAAATTTGACTATATGAGTTGCCAATTTTCACACTTTTGCTTGTTGGACAACACACTTAAATTCTAAAATTCAGGTTCCTATCCACTTCCTAAGATGCTACCTTGGTAGGGGAAGGGTTCTACAACTTGAGTACTCCAATTGGACTTCACAACACCATTGAAATCAGTCAAAATAATCATTAAACAAATTAGTTAACTGCACCAGATTTTGCACCATAAATTGGTTTTAAAGTTGACACTTAGGAAGCAAAAGATCTTTAAAGCAATGAAAAAGGGTGTAGAAATAAAGGAGGCACACAATTAGATCCTAGCAATGGTTCTAGAACAGATTAAGAAAACAAGAAAATTGAAATGTAGATTGAAACCAAGTCTTTTCAAACTGTTTGATGAAATGCCTCAATGAAAATCAATTTTGGTGTTTTTGATTTTTGATTGCTCTAAACTGGATTTGCTGGTTCTAAAACCTGTTTAACACCTTGCATTAATTCTTTTGATAATTTATTTTCACTTCAAAGCACTGAACCATGTCTTGCTACAATCCAAATTTCATTTGCATGACAAAATAGCAAATCAGTTTTTGTTTTCCAGCTTTGCACCAAAAGAATTGACCCAAGATTGATGGTTTAAAAGTGAATTAGTGCACAAGTGATTCTAACACTTTGATAATACATTCAACAACTTTAATTCATCAATTTAAACTTGTTTGAACTCTAATTGGGTTCAAAACGAAACTGTATAGCAGATTCACCCTTCTACTTCCCAATTTCACTAAAAAATGAGGTTTGAATATGCTATTTTGCACATAGATGAATCTGACTTCAATTTGAATGTTCTAACATGTTTAAATCAACATTTAGTACTTGTTTTAACTGTCAAATAACACAAAATCACATCAGCACAAAAATTGACACCTAATAACCCATGTTATGCTTTGCATTTACAACACCACCAAAAGCAAGTATGCATGAATCAAGAACTGGAACAGCATGAATCAAGTGTGCATTTACAACACCTTCGTCCAACTTAAATTTTGCTAGAAGTATGACTTTTAAGGTCTTTTTTTTTTATGATGAGAATTTACTAGATTATTTTGAACATCTTTAATAAAATAAAATATGGTTTAAATGTTTTAAATTTTTACCATTAAAGTTCAGTTATTAAATTAAATATAATCTCCCCTGTTTAATTTGTTTGTGCTAAGATGGTAATTTGGCCTTCTTTAAAGCTAAAAGGAATCTTGAACCAATTAGAACAAGTTTAAATAGGGATTTCATCCATAAAGGTAGACGAGACAATTTATTGGACTTATTAGATTAAAATCGCAGTAAAATAAATTTAACTTGTGTGTTAAAATATTTTTATAGGCATACTTCCAGACAATTGTAAAGACTAAGAAAAAAAACTTCAAGAATATTGTAAATAGGTTTGTGCTTAGATAGTTTTTTTTTTAATTTTTTAAATATTTTTATTTTATTATATATTGTCAGACCTCGTAAATATGCACCCAAACCCCACATGTCTAATCTCATTAAAAAGACACCCAAAACCAGAAAAGAAATCCACACATGTATCGCTTAGTGGGAATTCACGTGTTAAGAGGGGAAATTGACACTCAGATGACGGACGCCAGGTGTCAAGCGCAGAGGATCCGAAAATCAGTTAGTGGAAAACAGGTGTCGACGGAATGGGGATGTTCGTTTTGACGTGTGCAAAACTAGGATTTTTGGAAAAATCTGCTCCATTCTTGCCTGCACCCTCTTTTCAGATTTCTGAAAAATCCCATTCTCTCCTCCTTCTCTCTACATCCTTTTCATCTTCTCTCTAAGAACACACTTCCTTTTCCTTCTCTGATCTCCATTCAGCCACCGTAGAAGGACTTCCGGCGTCAAGATCTTCCAGATAAACCGTTCGGTTTGTGAAGCTGGGCTGGTAAGTCTTTCTCTTCGATTTGTCGTTCGTTTTCCTAAGCATGAAAACCCAGTTCTGAGTTCGTGTGTTGATCTCCATTCTTAAAATGAGTGGTTCTGTCAGTGTCGGGTTGTCACTTGGTGTAGTTTGAATTGTTGAGCATTGACGGTAGAAGAACCTGTAGTGGTGAAATTGTATCTCTGCGTCTGGGAACATACGGTCACGCTCAGAGGTAAGGGAAGCTTATTAATTTAATTTATATGACTATGTGTTGCATGAACGTTCGTTGAATTGATATGGATATGAAAATTTATGGTGTTATGTTATGATGCATGAAATGTATGAGATTTCTGTGATTTGATGATATAAGATATGATTAATTGAATATGGTATGATTGTAGATGGGTGAGACTATATGTTAAAAACTGAAATTTAATAATATTGACTATGATAAGAAATTCCCCTTATGAGTGTGTACGTACGTTACTGGACGGTCCTCGACCGTTCGGTTTTCTGGTGAAATTGAATTGGTAGTGGATTCTTTCATTTGGGAAGGATTCTAGTTGAGGACGAACGTCCGCACTTCGGAGTACTGTGTATGAGCGTTCGGCCAAACACAGTTAGGTACTGTCGTTCGGTTATAAATCTAAGTATATAAGTAATTGTATATTTTGTTGTTCGTAAACACTACTTCAATAGCATCGTGCTATATTTATCAAACCCTTTTATTATAAATTTATTAGTGCTCGGTTTTACACCAAACACTCATGCTGAGTAGTGTTTGGTCGTATACCAGGCACTCGTCCTATCTCTTTAAGTTAAATTTCTTGATATGAGCGTTCGTTCAGACCCTCCAGGGTCGCTCACTGTAGTGTCCAGTATTAAACCCAATTAAACTAAGCATTTACAAATGTTCAGTTTCTTCATATGATACAACTCTAAGTATTAACCTTCGTGTTTTGGAATATTCCTATTCATTGGTTTCACCCTAGAGTCCACGTCCTTGGTTTAGTCTTTTATTGTTCTGAGTGTGTTCTCAAGAGTCAGTTGATTTAAATTGACTCAACTTGAAATGGATGTTCGTCTCATTTGTCCTTGGAATATCTTAATTTTGCTTGTTATCTTTCTTAAAATCCGATGTCAACTCTTGGTCTCAAACCATTCTCAACTTTGAAGGTCCCCGGTTTCGCTCTATGTGTTCTGCCCAGTTTTAAGTTCGGGTTGAACGTTCGTCCTTTTAACGTTTGTTGAAATCGTTGTAATAGATAAGATCACCGAGATGTTTAATTACGAATGATGAATGAAATGTGAATTTGAGATGTTATGGAATTTGAATGAGCGTCCCGAGGAGGAAGGACTCATGTATTTAATATTGGAATTTGTAAAGTATGACTGTGGTTATGCTAATGCTGACAGTTCATCCTGATGTTCCATGAGTACTCGTCCTCACGTAGAGGGGGTAGGTCATGTGTGGGAACGGCAGGAGGTCCTAGTCCTTAGGGGTACTTTGGATAGGGCTAACCTCGGGTGGCAGCTGTTGAGTGTATCCCAATTACTACATCACCCGGGTGCATGAACGCCTGTAGCTACACAGATTCATACAGTCCGGACGGTCCGTCTAGTGATAACTTTCGTATGGTTATATGTGTTGAACTATTCTTGTGTTGTTGAAATGTTTAATTTATATGTTGATGTATGAATTAAATTACATAAGCTTACCCTGTGTATTCCTTGTGTTGTCTGGTTTTGTACGTCTGTCCTTGTCATTGCAATGATCATCCGTGTGGATGTGAGCAGAAGAAGGCGAGCGGGTGGAAGAGGCGCTGGAAGAAGAAAATTTGGAAGAAATTGATGTAAAGACCGAACAGTAGGACGTTCGGTCAATAGTCTAGTTATAGTAAGGTGGATGTCCGCTCATCTTTCCTTTTGCTTAAGTATGAACGATCAGTATTGTTATTTTGTAAACCGGTCGCATAGTTTGGGTATTGAGGTACGACTTTAATTTGTAACTCCTTTGTAAGGCCGTTCGGCCGTGAGCGTACGCTCGACTCCAGTGTAAGACTGATCTGGATGGTTATTAATGTGATTATTCTAATATATAGTTTATTACTGTATTTTTGGGATGTTACATATATTTTTTTTAAATAAAAAATTTGTGTCAAGCTTACATTGTGTCATGTAGTCATGAGAGTGTGAAAAAACTATCATGTTGTCGGATCACGTGTCATTACATTTGTCTCAATTTAATTTTTATATTTTTATTTTGTCTTATTTGATTCATGTATTTTTTATTTTTGTCTTAATTTATGCTTAAATTTTTTGAAGTTAAACAATTTTATTCCTCTTCAAATTCAAACAAAATTTAATTTATACATAAATCTTTACAATTTTTTTTACACAAATTAATATTTTTTATTAGAAAAATAGAAAAATTATGATCTAACATATGACACATTTTTATCTATGTAGTATTATCGAAAATAACTTAATTGCATTAAAATTTTCAAAACAAAAACTACATTGAGACAAATAAAAATAAAGAAACTCCTTTAAAAATTTTCAACAAAATTAAACAATAAATGAAATCATATAACTTAAATAATATGAATGAAAAAACTATAAAAGTTAACTTTTAAATAGTACTAAATAAAATAAACTATCATTGCAGTCACATATATGACCATTTTATCATAAAACATAATAATATTAGTTATTTTGTTAGTTATTTCTTTACAAATTCACAATAAATTAAGATTTTCACCAAATTTTTTTTCAATTTGTTAAAATTATTTAATAAAAACATATGTATATATTTATATGCAATAAATTTTGTCTGAATTAGAAAAGGAACAAAATTGTTTAATTTTTTAAAAATTAAAACTAAATTGAAACAAAATAAAAAAACAAAGGACTAAATTTAAAAAATATAAAAATATAAGAGCTAATATGAGACAAATGCAATGAGAAGTGTCACGTCACACTATCATGACCACCTGACATGATATTGGCTTAATTGATACATAAGAAAGATTTTTATTTTTGAAAAAAATTTGAAAGAAATAAAATAAAAATAAAAATATTTAAAAAATTCAAAAACATCACAAGTGACATATGTTTAATAGTGTTAGTATGGAATAATGTATATATATATATATATATATATATATATATATATATATATATATATATATAAAGGTGATGTACTATATTAAAGTAATTTATTAAATAGTTTATTTTGTATTTAAATAATTTATTATTTAGTGTAATTAAAGTAATATACTTTTATAATATATATAAGGTGATAATATATATATATATATATATATATATATATATATATATATATATATGTGTGTGTATATTTTGGTTAATAATCATATTATTATAGTAGTCCTAAATACTAAACGATTCATTAATATATAAAAATAGTTTAAAGTATATTACATTAAAGGTTTAAACCCTCCCTTGGTCCTAAATTTTGTATGAAAATCTCATTTCGGTCCTCATGTTTTCAACTGTTTGAATTGGGTCATAATTTTTTTAAAAATGAACACATTGTACCCTAACCGTTAAGTGGTGGGAGACGACATTTAATTAAGGCCACATGGTGCACAGAGAATGTGGTGATGTCTATTGCTGACTTACGTGGAGTGTTTTGATTAAATAAATAGTGCTGATGTGGCATTATTTAGTACCCTTTATTCAGTTTAAGGATATCAAAATTAGGGATTTGAAATTGAAATTGGGGATTTCATTTCCTTGTTGCGAGACGAAGCAGAAGAGGATCACCAACTACAATCTTGCACAAGACGAAGAGAATCCAGTCGATAGTTGACGCGAACTAAGTAAGGTATTTCGTTTCGTCTTTGGTTTTCTGTTTGAATGCATAAATGTGTTTTTGCTTTTACGAACATGTGCGTCTTCGACAATTGGGTTTTTGTTTTGGTATGTAACATTTTTTATAATGATTTGTGGTCCCCATTTTGCATGTTCAATTGTTACATTGTAGTTTAGACATTGCGGTCCCGAATTTTGTTTGTGAAATAGTTTATCAGCTGTAGTGGTCCCTTATCTGTGAGTGTTTCGTTAGAAGGGATGTTACTTTGTTCCCTCTCCCCCTTGTCGCAACCGGAATCGCGACGGGACGACAACCCGAAAAACAAACGTGCTTGGGAGAAAGGTTTTGGAGTCGCCACCATAATTTATATGGAAAAACTATGGAAAACCAAAAAAATAAGACATGGTCTACGAAAAGAAATTTTCAGGTTCGGGAATCGGTTACGCATAAGGAAGGTATTAGCACCCTATCGCGCCTGCCCAAAGGCAGTACCTTTAATTAAATATATAAAGTTGACGTGGTTTTGCAAAAATGTTTAATTTTCCCTAAACAAAATAATAAAAATAAAATAAAACAAACTATTAAGAAACAAAAAAATATTTTTTTGTTTTATGAACCCGACAAGAATTGACCTTGGTCCTACGTACATCCATTTATAATGGACAATCAAGGATCACGTAGTTCTTTATGTAGAAAAAGGTTTGTGAGTTTGTTTGAAAATTATTATTGATTGATTTGGATGTTTTTGAAAACAATGAATTTGAAAAAGATTTGGTTTAAACAAGATTGACATTCTTTTTGGTTATTGAAGATTTTGTATTTTTTTATTTGTTTGAAAAATGGTGGGAAAAAAGAAAGAAACCAACCATAGGCCGACACATACTTATAAAAAGAAATTTTGATTTAAAAAAAAACATTAATTGTGTGTAGAAAGAAAAAAATATTTTTAAGAAAACTTAAGAGAGTACAATGAAAAGAGGAAAATAATGGTATAGAGATGACATACCTTTTTAGCTTTTTCCTTCTTTCATGATCTCTTTTGGCAGAGTTCCTCCAACCTGAGAACTTACTTTTCTCTATATTCTTCAGTACTCTTGCTCTCTCTCTATTTTTTTAAGATCTCTCCTCTATCTTTTTTTTCCAGATCCCCCTCTCTATGGCAGAGTGTGTATTTATATACACACATTGCAATATTATGAAAATCTTGCCTTAATAGTGAATTAATTGATAATAAAACAAAATAGGGAAAGAATTGCTCTAGTAAAAAAAGAAAGAAATGTCATGGTTTCCAGAAAACAAAATTAAATAATATTCAAAACATTGATTATCATTATTGTCAGAAAATCATATTTTCCTCTTTAAAAGCAACTGATGCAACAAATTATATTAATATACTATTTTCGTTATTGCTTATAATTATTAGCAGAATATTAATTCGAATTATTACCATATTAAACTAACATTTCAAAAATATTGTATTTGATATTAAAGTTATTATTTTATCCCTTTTTACCCACCATTAATTATTATTCTCTTATTTTTATTATTTTTTAAATATTTACTTACCCGGACGAAATTGGGTGTTGACACCCCTGTCTGTGTCGATGTGAGTGTTTAGTTAGTGAGTGAGTGTTCCCGTAGTGGTAGGACTGTAATATTCCAAAGATTGTTAACCCCCATAATGTACAGGTTATAAAAGCAACTTATTCATATGGATGAGGAACGTATTAAAGTGGTGGTCCACCATTGTGGAGACTTTGTTAGTGATGATAATGGGCAGTTAAAATTTGAAGGGGAGAGAGCAAAATGGTCTTTTGATCCAGACTTGTGGAGCTATTTTGGCATAGTAGCCTCAGTCAAAGAATTATGGTACGGTTTAGGAGGTCAGTCTGTGGACCCAGATAGGTTAGAATTATTAATTGATGATAGGGTGCCATGCATATGTTGAACATTGCTAGGTTAAATGATGAAGTTCATTTGTATGTGGTTCATAATATGTTGGAACCAGAAATAATATAAATGATTGATTGGGTTGGTAGCCATCTTGATGATGAAGATGATGTTGCAACACAAGTGAAGGAGGCTAAGGTTGTTGGTGATGGTGAACTTGGAACAGAAATGGTGGAGGGTGAGGGGGATGTCCATGAGGGTGATGGTGAGGTCCATACTGAAGTTAGAACAAAAATGGTTGAGGGTGAGGGTGATGCCCATGAGGGTAATGGTGAGGATCATACTGAAGTTGGAACAAAAATGGTTGAGGGTGAGGGTGATGCCCATGAGGGTGATGGTGAGGATCATACTGAAGTTGGAACAAAAATTGTTGAGGGTGAGGGTGATGCCCATGAGGGTGATGGTGAGGATCATACTGAAGTTGGAACAAAAATGGTTGAGGGTGAGTGTGATGCCCATGAGGGTGATGGTGAGGATCATACTGAAGTTGGAACATAAATGGTTGAGGGTGAGGGTGATGCCCATGAGGGTGATGGTGAGGATCATACTGAAGTTGGGACAAAAATGGTTGAGGGTGAGGGTGATGCCCATGAGGGTGATGGTGAGGATGTTGAGGTCCATGAGGTTGAGGATGGTGAGGTCCATCATGTAGAGGAAGCTGAGGTACATGATGTACATGATTTTGAGCTAGAAGATTTAGGAGAGGATGATAATGTAAAGGACAGTGATGGTGATGATGTACATGAGGCAGAGACTGAGGATGAAGATGTAGATGTCAGTGAAGAAAGTCTAATTGATGTCAGCGTGCATTGTGACATTGAGACTTCTAAAGAAAATGTGAGACAAGAAGCTTCTAGTGCAGTACTTGAGTCTTCACGGTCAATAGATAATGTTTGTATTCATGATGTCCGTGGGTTGTCTGACAATGAGTGGCTATCAGAGGAGTTGATTAGTGGATCAGATAGTGAGGATAATGATGAGTCCACTAAGATAAGGTTTCCCACTTTTAGTATGCCTAAAACTTTGGAGGGTTATAAATGGGAAGTAGGAACCTATTTTACTAACAAAAATGAATTCAAAGATGCAATAAGGACTTATGCACTAAGCAATGGGAGAAGTTTAAAATTTGTTAAGAATGACAAGAAAAGGATTTCTGTTAGGTGCTTGGGTGGAAGAGAAAATTGTAAATGGTATGCCTATTGTTCCTTTAGGAGTGATTTCAATGCATGACAACTAAGAAAAATGTTTGATGCTCACAACTGTAGTAGAGATTTCAATGTAAAGTTGATGACTTCAAAGTGGTTGAGTCAAAGGATGGAGAAAACTGTGAGAGAAAACCCTACAATGAAGGTCATGGACATTAGGGACAAAGTCACTAGGAAATGAAATGTAGGAATTTCAAGAAATATGGCTTTTAGGGCAACATGGCAAAAGATAAGGTTGAAGGGTCATTCAAAGATCAATTTAGAAGACTTCATGATTATGGTCATGAGCTGCTGAAAACAAATCGAGGTACAACAGTACAAATTAAAGTTGATAACAGTAATGATGAGGTCATATTCCAAAGATTTTATGCATGCTTGAAGGCATGCAAGGATAACTTCATTTGTTGTAGACCTATTATTGGGTTGGATGGATGCTTTTTGAAAGGCAAGTATGGAGGGGAGTTACTAACAGTAGTGGGAAGAGATGGAAACGATCAAATGTTGCCCATAGCATATGCTGTTGTTGAGGTAGAAAACAAAGACCCATGGACTTGGTTCTTGGAGCACCTTATTGAGGACCTTGGTGGGGCAACTGTATGTGCAGGATGCACATTTATTTCAGACCAACAAAAGGTCAGTCAATGTTCAATATCTTGTACATATAACTGAATATTTTCATTACACAAAATGTTAATTAAAATATCTTGAATATGTTAGGGTCTTTTGCCAGTTATCCAAGATCTTCTACCTGGTGTAGAACAAAGATTTTGTGTTAGGCATTTATATTCAAACTTCAGAAAAAATTTCCTGGAAAAAACCTTAAACGTCTCATGTGGAGGGCAGCAACAGTCACACATCCACAACAATGGGAGGCTGAAATGAGGAATATTAAAGACATAAATTTAGACGCATTTAAATATTTGCTTGTCATCCCACTTAGGTATGTATTAAGTCTTATAATTATTTGATAAACTCACAGTTCACATTTACATACTTGACAAGTTATATTCACTTTTTCCAGGTTTTGGTCAAGATCTAGATTCACCTCTAGATCACAATGTGACACTCTTGTGAACAACATGTGTGAGGGCTTTAATAGTGTGCTAGTTGATAGTAGGTCTAAGCCTATTAGCATGTTAGAATACATTATGGTTTACATAAGGAAGAGATGGGTTGCCAACAGGACAAAGATGACATCATATCAAGGTTTAATCTGTCCTAAGGTTTTTAACAGATTTCAGACGGAGTCCTGGTTAACTAGATATTGGTTACCAAGGTAACTTTTATGATGTGTGTTTCCATTCATGTTAAGTTTGTTTCCATTTATATTGATCCACCTAATTGTGTTGTGAATTGTGTATTAAATACAGGTGGTCAAGAGAAAAATTATTTGAAGTAAAACATGTTTCACAATTTGGCCAGCAATTTGTTGTGAATGTTGACAACATGGACTGCACATGTAGAAAATGGGCAATTACTGGCATTCCTTGTACTCATGCCATAACTGCAATGAAATTTTTTAATATAAATGCAGTTGAATACATTGCGCATTAGTTTAGGAAGTCTACCTTTGAAGAGACTTACAACACAATAATTAACCCTATTAATGGTCAACATGTCTAGATGTTACACCCTATTCAGATATATTACCACCAAAGAAAAGGACAATGCCAGGAAGGCCCAAGAAGAAACGAAAACTAAAGGATTAGGAGTTGAAGAAGAATAACAGTGAATTAAGAAAGGATGGGCAGAGGAAAAAATGTGCCATATGCAAAGAACTTGGACACAACAAAAAAGGTTGTCCACAAAGATCTACAACAGTACAGGTTCCTACTGCCTAATCTGTAGAAGTCACCCAACCTCCACCAACAGATGTTCCAATGTCTTGAACAACCACAACCCAGTCAACCTTCAGCAACAGAAGTTCCTATTACTCACGAAACAACTATGCCTTTATCTGATGAATGATGTGATGAATGATCTAATGTAGTGAACTTATTTATATTTTGTATCAAATGTTTGCTCTATCATTTTGAACACACTATGTTATGATGTATTTTGGATATGTAAGACAATGTTCTTACCATTTTGAACACATTTTGTTATGATGTAAGACAATGTTTGTGGTTATGAGAAAGTGATTATTGCCCAATTTCGTTATCAGTCATCATCTTTATTGGTCATTTCTTTATGATGTTTCTGATTATTCCACTTAGTCATGATTTTGCTTTATGATTATTCCACTTAAAGTAACAATATAATTAAAAGAAATTAAATCACAGACATTATCACTGTAATCACTCACCTTCATTAATAAAACACACATTACATAAAAGCCAAGTTTCAACTCTGATCACAGATAACACATCATCAACCAAGTTTCAGCAGCATTGCTAATACAATTATTCAAAACAAATATGACAAAGATCATCCCCACTAACAATTTCAACCACTTTTCCAACTTAACTAAACTTTTCTCTATAAAACCTAGTCTGATCTTTTCACCATATCTTTCTTCCATCATGCTCATCACACCCACTTCTTCATTTCTTACACTACCATTCCTTTCTTCTACATTCAGCCCATTTCCTTCATTTCCTTCTTCAATGTACCACTCAAAGAAGTTGCAAACAACCAATTCTCCACTCCCACCCTGTTCAATAAGAACACACACTCCTTCATGAAAACCCAAATAAATAGACAAAGATTTATGGTTATATCAAACTGACCTTGAAGTTAGGCAACCCCAAAATTTTTTGCCCTTGTTTTTAGGGGTTCTCGCAATACGGAACACTGCATTCTGACCGCAGAAGCATGTTGGTTTTGCACCCAACCTCCTAACACTGCCACTATTGTGTTGCATGGCCGAACCCAAACATTTGTAAGAGGAAGATGAACGAGACATCCTTACCACCATCTCAACACCACAATGCTTACTCAAGACATAAGACAACAGGTGTGCTTGACGAAAGACGAAAATATACTTTGGATGAGAGGGGATGCCCTTAAATGTTAAGGCTTGGTAGGCTACCTGGATAAAGCACAAGGCACATTCAATTTTAGTGCACAATGTCACGTCGATAAAAGAAAAAATACAGCTCAGATCAATTTAACACCGTCTGAGACTAGTTAACGGTTATAATAAAATGTGTTCATTTTTAAAAAAAATATGACTCAATTGAGACAGATGACAAAACGAGGACCGAATTGAGATTTCCATACAAAATTGATGACCAAGGGAGGGTTTAAACCTACATTAAAAGAATATCTAAGAAAACCCCTCCCTTACGGTCGCAGTTCAAGCCCCTCCAAAGAAGACAAGAAGTTGGTTCAAGGGTCGAGATTGAAAAATGAGGAACTGGAATCCCGTCTTACTATGCTACCGATGCACCCAAAGCCAGTCAACCAAGTTATACAACAGATTCTGATGGCCAACTATTAAGTAAGGAAATTTTTATCTATCAATTATTTAGGCTGTGTGTTGATCAATATTTGGAAATCACACTTATTTTTGTTTTCAGTTAACTCAACCAGATTTTCTTACCTGTTTTGAGTTCATCTGTTTAACCTACAAAGGCTTTGTATAGATGTTACTGCATGGAATATTGATTGATTGTGTTCACATATATTATATGTCTTCCTAAATATATGGTATTGCATTCTGCAGTCTCACTATTCTCGTCCTGTCACCACATCTACAAGTTTGCGTTCTGTTGAAAGTGGACCTTTGACTGATCTTAACTCTCATACCCCTCAGCTTGGACTTCCTGGGTCAAATTTTCAAGGGCCCATACCTTTGTATCAACCCAGAGGAAACATAGGATCATGGGGAGCTTCTCCGCCAGCTCCAAATGCATATGGTGGTAGGCTTGCTATGCCAATGTATTGCAGCAGCCTATGCAGTATTACTTTCTATTCTGCTAATTTTGAAAAAACTAACCTGGTGATTGATGTTGTTATCTGCTAATTTCAAAATAAGTTGAACTACAACTTTAGGTCATTTTGGTGTTATTTTGATTATTTAGGAATTATTGTCCGCGCTCTTGGCCAAGTTTTTATGAATTGCTTTTTATGCCATTTTAAAAAGTTTTTTTATTAATTGAGATATTTTATGTGTATATAAATTCATGTACATCTTTTATTTTTATCATATATGAGATTTTTGTTTGGATTCTAAATTTAGCTTCAAATCCTCTAAAATTTATTTCATCACTTTCCTCCAAATCTATTCAAGCGAATAAAGGATTAGTGAGTTATTTGGGTGTATACTAACCTCAATAAGTAGTTACGATTTATTAAACAAAACATCTTATGTTAACAAGAAATATGATAGGATGCCAATCCTTCTTTGAAATCATATATGTTTGGATTCACTCAATTATTACGGAGAACTCACAACTTTTTTTATTCTCCAACAAATATTTTTATTGTAAATTTTGAATACAAACTATTTGACACATAATTATAGTATAGTAATAGCATTCCTTCTTTTTTTTTGGCTAAAAAGACAGTTTAGTCACTTCCTTCCATGACTATCTTAATTCTTTAAAAGCTTACAGTGGCACCGAAGGCATTCATTCCTATTTTATTTGGGAGTGTTGCACCTCTCTATTTTTCTTCGTGCATTCTCATATTCCAAAAGTACCATTTTTAACAGATTTTAAAATTCGTTGAAACTTTCAAAAAATCTTTCAGCAGATATGAAAATTTGTTTTAAAAAAAAGGTTTAAATGCTTACTTCATTTTCATATTAACAGGTGAATTTCTGTTTAGTACCCGGTTTTAAAAATGAATACATTTGGTCCCTATGTTATGAAAAGTGTATGAATAAGGTCCTGTCCGTTAAGTTGGCAGCAACGACGTTAAGTCCATGCTGATGTGGCCGTACTTTTTCTCTTCTCTCTTCTACTGTCCAGCTTTTACTTTGATCATTTGTTGAACTTGTTCTTTATTTGTTAACCTTATTCATATATTTTTCATACCACAGGGACCCAATGTCTTCATTTTTTAAATCGGGAACTAAACAGAAATTCACCTCTTAACATGGGGACGAAGTAAACATTTAAGCTAAAAAAAACCTCTTCAATGGACTTCGAAATCCATTGAAGAAAAATTACTTTAACATATTTCGAAATTCATTGATGAATTTTTTGAAAGGTTTAACAGACTTTGAAATTCGTTGAAGACTTAGAACATCCTTGAATGGATCTCGAAATCTATTATAAGAATTTTTCTTCAAAAAATTTCGAAATCCGTTGTAGAAAAAAAAGGAGTGTAGGATTTTTTTGAAATACAAGGACAATTTTGGAATTTTATAAAATATAGGGTGCAGGAAGAAATGTGGGATGACGTAGAAAATAACACTTTTTATTTGGACATGGTAACGATGACCAATTCATTCAGCCTCACCATTATGATGTCATCTCTGAATTATATGCGGTATTACTTCAACCCATCAGGTTAATACTTTTAAAAGAAATATGCTATTTTGCACTCTTTTCTAAGAAAGGTATATATAAGATGGTCTCTAAATTTGTAGGAGGTAAAAATATCATAAAATTTGATGGTGATCAAAACTCCTCTAGACCACAGATCTTTTATGACTCAATTTCCTTTTTCTTCTTTTACAATGTCCTTCACCCTCACATTCCCAAAGCTAGCAAACTTTACAAATATCTTGATGTGGGGGATTTGAAGACCGGTTCTGTTGTGAAGGGGTAATTAGCATTTGAAAGAAATTGA
Organism: Vigna nakashimae; assembly: GCA_034642375.1. Lineage (NCBI taxonomy): Eukaryota > Viridiplantae > Streptophyta > Magnoliopsida > Fabales > Fabaceae > Vigna > Vigna nakashimae. The sequence continues at coordinate 5,605,757 of CM067763.1, read as the reverse complement.
GTTTACAAGAAATGTACATGAATTTATACTTTGTCCAAATAATGTAATTTGTGAACTCAGATAATGATACATCAACAAACTTCAATGACGGGAACTTGGCATATAAAGGGAAAAATAAAAATAAGAGATATAGGGTAATCTTAGATGTAGTCGTGAGTGCCTGCAGCTTGTAAAGTTTGAGATGTCAACTCCTAATTCACCTTTTGAAAATATTAGTAGGAAATGTTATTATGTAGGTTTATATGCTCACTCAATTCAGTTTTGTTATGTGTTTTATTTGAATTACAAAAAACTAATTTTCTCTCACTTTCATTCAAAGCTTATTATTTGGCATAATATCTAGTTTACAGTCTGCAACTACTAATGCTGCGAGTTCATCTTCCACTCCTAGAGAGCGTATTCCAAAAGTTGCTCCTAGAGCTACTCTTGTTCGATAGTTCCTTCCATTTGTCTCTGTAATTTTGGCTAAAAATCTTTATGCTGTTAATTCATTAATTGCTTTCATGCAAGACTCTGCTATCAGAGACCAACTAATCCATGGAAATTATGAATCTGGCCATGATAAACCTGTAGATATGAAGGTAATTTTGTCAAGGACCCGTTAATAAATTATTTTGGGATTTTTTACATCTAGATCCACTGTTTCCATCTAAAGTAGAACTGTTTTCTTTTTTTTTTTTTTGTTATAATATTTTTTTGTCCATTGCATTAATGGTTTTAAATGTTAAGACAAAATTTTCTATAAGATTATATTGTCTAACATCCTCATATTTTGAAATTTAACAAATAACGATAAATGAAATGAACATTTGATAAAGTATTACTTTTGTGAAAACAATATCGTTGAATGAAAAGGCTTCTTATTAAAAAGCATTGTGAAATACGAATGGTTAGAGGAAAGCCTTATAAACGCATTATTATAAAAGTAGACGCACTATTAAACGATATTCTCCTATATGCATCAATATATTTTATGAGAGTTTTTCTAAACACACTCTTGATGTACATTGCTAAACAATGTTAAATGAGCTCTCACTATGTCTTCCTAAATAATGTGCTAAATGATGTTTTTAGAAAACGTGCTAAAATCTATAAAGAACACTCCAAAAATATATGTGTTGAATAACATTGTCCTAAACATGCTCTTGAACTTAACAAAGATCACTAAAAGATCACTAAAATATATGTGTTGAATAAGCTAAATGATATATTGTACCAAACTATATTTTCATCCAATGATGAAACATTTATGAATTACTTGGTATCTTTTCATAAATTCTTAAACTATCAATCTTGTTTAAAATTGAAAAACACATAGTTGTTTTGAGCACGCATTATATAGTATTAAATGCACAATCTATCAAAACAATAAAAGTGATAAGAAAAATGACATATATGTCTGCATGTATATCTATTCTACTTTTTGCAGTTGCCTATGTCAAGTATTCACCTATTCTATCACATACAAGTCAGAAGTGGACGTTAGAAACAAAGAAGACATTCACAAAATGTTCTCACCATCAAAAGTTTTGTTGAAAAGTTTGTACAACCTATTTTTGTTAAAATACTGAAAAACATGTTTACTCTAACAAGTTGACTTCAACTTACAACTGCTACCTACAAAAAGGATATGATGATAAGAAGATAAAAACCAAGCACTATCTAATGCATATTTTTCATAAAGCCTATAAATTCAAGATCCTTGAAAGAAGATCAAAAGAATAGAAGCGCAAACAATGATAAGAATATCTGAAAAGCAAACCTCATACAAGTGAAAGAACATATAATCAAGCTTCATAGAATTATAAGTTTACATTTATAAGTAGAGAGTAAAAAATCTATAAACTCTATTAGATTGAATTGTATTGTACATCGTTCTCTTTGTGAAAGTAATCGTCTAATACTTATAAGAAATCTGATTGATTGCACATTCTGAAGAGAATTCAAATACTTGATTGATAAATTTGGTTGAGTTAAACGATTATTAGGCAACATTGTCTTATGGAAACCTAGAGTGATGAAACTCAACTAGGTAGCGTATCAGGAAGATACTGTGATTATCTAGGGATACCAGACTTGGTGAAGAATACTACACACACAACCAGGAGTGGTGCTCATACTCAGTTGTAATCTTGTTGAAAATTATAGTGAAACCCTCTAAGAGGTCTTAGGGAAGAAATGGACGTAGCTCAGTTGAGTGAACAAGTATAAAATTATCGTGTATTTATTACTTCAGCCTTGCAAAACATTTTACTTATAAAACTCTACAGTTCTTTATTAAGATAATCATTTATAAAAACTCTTATCAATAAATGCTATCTTTCTTAAAAGTTGTCTTTCTTAAAACATTGTAGATGCTTTCCTAAATCGCTTGAAAAACATTTTATCCTTGAACTTGTGATTTAAACAACACTTTACAAATTCAGCGTCTGACAATTTGGGTAGACCGTTTAATCCTTAACAAAGTTGTTAAATGAAATTTTTCCAAAACGTTTTCCACAATACTAATCAACCTTCATTTTATTCTGACATGACCTTTTAATGATTCAACAAGATAAGCCAAATGACCTCACTGAAGATTATTACTCATATACCAACTCAACTCAAGAAAGCTTGGACAAATGTTCTTTAGTATTCAACTATGAAGAATCTTATCCAGATTACAGGGATGATGACACTAGTACAGAAAAAGGAAAAGACAGCGGTTATTTTTTCCTTTCCGCAGCGGTTTTACAACCGAGGTATATACAGACGAGGTAAAAAGTGGTAGGCTTTTTGCCTCGGTTGTAAACCGAGTCAGAAAGATGTATGCTTTTGTCTCGGTCCAAATGTAACCGAGGCAGTAGAAGTGTTCCTTTTTTATTTTTATTTTCGCCAAACTTTTGGCATCTGTTGTTGGTCAACCGAGGCAATAGGTGGTTTTTTTTTTCAATAGGTCATATTCCTCCATTCCTCCAACAAGACTTAATTAGTAAAGACATGAACCGATTAACCAAAACAGAAGAACCAAGCAAGATCAAGAATTTAAAGGCACATCATAATCAAACTAATATTGGGCAAAAATATTAAAGCAAAAAAATTCTAAAATTGAAACTACTAAAAGTCCAGAAAGATCAATGGAACCCAGAAAACACATAAAACACATAGGAAATAACAAGAGTCTGGAAAGGATTTCATCTTAAGTACAGACAACATCCAGAGACTCGAGCTTGGATTCCGAAAGTTTGGAGCAGTGTGACTGCCTCAGGTACTTGTTCCCGGAGCTTCGTGACTGCCTCTTTGCCTTAACCCTCCGAGATGAAAGATTTTCTGGATTTGTCTTGAAGTCTTTCCCAGGTTCTGAAGGTAACCTCAAAGGTGCTACCATCTGCAAGATTCTGGACAAGAGAACTGCACAAAACCAAATAACATAGGAAGGCATTTAGTTGACTGATGTTTCAAACTCAACAACAAAGAGGGTATGCAGAACAAAAACAGAGACTGGAACTCCCCTCGTTGCTACTCACCTGCTGCAACGAGACTTAGTGTTCGAAGGCCCTTCCCTGAAATCCCTCACTCCAGCGGATCCCTTTTCCCCAGCCATCTTTTTACCTTCCTTCTCCTTCGCAGGAGCCTCTCTAGGGACTCTATGCTCCATCTCATCTTCCAATTCGGGAATCCCCTCTCTCTCCCTCACCTCCTCCGAATCTGGACTGCTCGTTCTCGACCCGAACCGAAGACGCGAGGAGGAGACGGCGGCGTTGGAGGGGGACGTGGCGGAGATGACGGCGGTCCCAGGGGAGGGTAGTAAGGGTAATCCCCACCCAGTAGTGAAAATAGAAGGCGGAACAGAGAGGGAAAGAAAGGAATGGGTTGTTAGGGTTTTCGCCGCTAGGGAAAGAAAGGAATGGGGCAGCGGCGGAGGGAGGAGGCGGCGGAGGGAGCAAAAACGTCGTTGGAGGCAGGGAGATACACAACCCTCACCGCGACAAAAATGAAGGCACCGTGGTCGTTGGTGGCAGCGGTGGGAGCCGCGGTGGGAGCAGTGGTGGGAGCAACGGTGGGAGCAGCAGTGGAGCAGCGATGGAGAGAGCACAGGCGTCGTTGGAGGCAGCGATTTAGGGAAAGGAGGAAGCAGCGTCTGAAGTGGTTGGAGGGAGCAAAAGAGGAAGCAGCGTAGTTGTGGAGGAAGGGGAAACACGCGAAAACAATTACTTCCCTAGACGAGGCTACTAACTCGGTTCCCAAAACACCCGATGCCTAATCCCTTAAAAAAGAATTTTTAAAAAGTATATGCCTCGGTTAGGGGAAAACTGATGTAGTACAGCAGCACAGCGCAGAAAACCGAGGAATATCGTAGAGTTATATGCTTCGGTTCATTTAGATACCGAGGCAGTTACTGTTTTAGACACCAGTTAACGAAGAACCGAGGCATATACCTTGGCTTTTATTACAAAACTGCCACCGTCTTTTTATATGCTTCGGTTTTTACAAAACCGAAACGTATATGGCGCGTTAGAAACTCCTTTTTTTACTAGTGTGATAATGGTTTTGAGGTTTGTCTCTGATACACAAACTTGTATGATATTGGAGTTGGCTGAGTTTGAAAAGCTCTTTATCACTTTCACTGTAAATGGTTCTGACATAGTGTCAACTCAAATTCTTAAGTTTATTTCACGTGATTATGTATTAAAATTATGGTTGTTAAATAAGTAATACATTATAAAAGGTTTGTTATTTCTTATATCTAATGTATTTGTTTAAGAATAAGAGTTGTATTTGTTTCTTTGAAGTTTATTTATAGAGTCATCCAATAAAATTTTTATGTTTTAATTTGTTTATTTTAAGCACAATTATATATTATAAATTTTTTACATTTGTATTCTTGTAGTAATTATTTAAAGCTTTATGAGAAATATTAATATCCAAGATTTTATATTAATCATACAACTACCGGAAAAAACCAATCTAATCAAATATGTAAAATAAGGTACACACAGATTTATCGGTAGGTAATTATGTACAAATAAATACATAGGTAATTATAGACAAATACAGATCTATATGTATGTAGTTACCTACGGATCTATCTATATGCAATTATCTACAAATTTATTTGTATGTACTTATTTACGAATCTATCCGTATGTATAAATCTGTAGGTAACGTTGCATGGACAAATCCATAGATATGTTATTTATGACCATTTTATCTACGAATTTTTTTCTAAGATAATCTGTAGATAATATTGTGTTACTTATGAACTTTTGGTTTTACCTACGAATTTGTTTCACTAGGTAACAAGCCTTTTTCCTGTAGTTAACAAAAAATCCAAAATTTGACTTATAAGAACCCAAAACTACACTAAAGGACATCAACTAGTGCAACACTATGCTACAATGACTAAAAATCAATACCTAAGCTTCCTAAACAAAAAACTCATTTTCTAAACAAATTTTAAATGATAAAAGAGTGCAAGAAACTAGGCTACTTCCAAGATAAGCAAGTTAAACTAAGCAAAAATAAAAACTGCATTAACTTAGAGAGTTAACAAGAATGGAAAATCAAGATTTACGTAGTTTTAAAAAATATTTTTGTTTTTTCTTGTATTCAGGAAAAATTAAATTTTTTGAAAAGTCACATCAATTTCACATATTTAATTAAATGTATTGCCATCAAGCAAACACTTTACAATGCTAATACATTTCATATGCATAACCAACTCTTGTATCCAAAACTCAGTTTCGTAGACCAAGCAGTTATCTTTATGGTTTTTCATAGTTTTTCAAAATAAACTATGGTTGTGAATCCAAACTTTTTTTATTATAATATTTGGTTTGTCATCTCATCGTAATTTAGGTTACCACATGGTGCTTGAGTAAACCCTAAACTTAGTGTTCGCATTACAAAAGAATTTAGCATGAGATGAAATTTTTGTCACTTGGATGAGTTGAATATAGAGAATTAGAATTTTTAAGGATTTAGTGAGTTGAAAATTGAGAATGAGAAGTTGAGAAGATGAGATAGTGTAAGCCTTTATTGGAGCATTGGAAGTGAGAAAGTTTTAAATAGAGTGGCCCTTTTAAAGGTATCAAATTTAAAATTTTAAAACCCTACCTTTTAAAAACTAGCATATTGTGGTTGAACACCAAATATTGGCTTGAGTGCAAGACTATTAATTTCAATTAAAACTCCACCCAACCACTCTACTTGCTTTCTCTCAAAATTGTCTCAACCAAGATGAACTAAAACTTAATGCACCTTTATACTACATATCAAAAGACATATATATATATGATCCAAGGTTTGGAACATACTAACCTTGTGAGTGTGGTGGGGTTAAACCCATTGACAATGACTTTGCAAAGTAGTAGAAGTCACTACAAGTTCACAACTTGTCATAGCTCGACATTCATTCTACGTCTGAATAGTCCAATCAAAGTATTTTCATGTACAAAGTGTTTGGTTATTTTGGTGTGATATGTTTGTCTTGTGTACAATGAATAAATGTCCAGACACACATACACACAGACACATACACACACACAGAGAGAAACACACAGACACACACACACATATATATCATTAATTGTTTGTATTCTAGCTTTTTGTAACGTTCTGACCCTGATAGTTACTTAAGCGCGTATCAAAGTCAAAATTTTCCTATAAAGGAAATTTGAAATTTTGAAAGGTAACTTAATTTATTTCGAAATCAAAATAACTATCCATTAATTGTGAATTACTACTTTAAACTTTTATTTCTCAAACTAGAATTTAAATAAGTTTTTATTGCTCTCAAAACGCTAGCGCCTCTCTTGTCCATTATTCCATTTTGTCGGCATCAACATTCCTATCTGTTCTTGTATAACACACGTCATACGATTATCGCAATAGACACACAAAAATATGGGTGAGCTATGTAAATAACCACAATTATAGTATAATCACAAATTATCATAATTTAAATCATCACAACGATTGAATTCACCAATAACTTCACTCCTACGGATCTAGCGTCACATAGACTATAATTACTTAAAACTAATACCCTTAACTTCCAGACACACAGACATACATGTCACATAGACTGATCCTTGTCACACAGACTGATTCTTGTCACACAAACTTAATCGTTGTCACAGAGCCTTAATCGTTGTCACACAGACTTAATCATTGTTACACAAACTTAATCGTTAAGAAGATCCAAATGATTAAAGTTATGGGACTTTTAATCTCAACCATTACTTGAACACATCAAATTATATCATGCCTTTTTGCATATCAAGAACACATCCATTTATATTGCATAATAACAATAGCCCCTATCAAAAATAATATTCCAGCTACATAATATTTATAAGAACATAACTCGTTTACTTTCACATAGCTTACATAAATAACCAATTTCCCATAATCCAAAGATTCAACAGGGTAACAAATATTCAAACTCATTTCAAACAGAACACACCAAGATGAATAATAGCTTTTACAAACACCTACCACCAATATTAGTAGTTTTTTCTTTTATGCCAATTATATTCCTCTAGAATTACCTCAACTACTTTGAAATTGGCCATGTCAACAAACCAATGACTTAGTTGTACTAAAAAAAATTTTCTCATTAAAGAATTCTTCCAAAATCTCTTCTTCTTGATAAGTGACCTCTTAATTACAAAGTCTCGACAAGTGGTCTTCCAAACAATTTTCACTCCTCTTTTTTTTATCTTTAATGATAATCAAATTCTTGTAGTAGCAAGATTAATTTGATCAATCTTGGCTTATAATCAATCTTTGTGATGATGTATTAAGTTGTTGTGTGATCAATGTAAATTGTAATTGTTGATCCTATGAGGTATAAAAAAAACTTTTCTAATCCTAGAATATACCTAGAAGCTTTTTTTCAGTTGTAGCATCATTGCTTACGTCTCATTGAGCACTTTACTAGCATAATGGATTACATGAAATTGATTATTTTTCCTTTGTCCTAGGAAAACCCTTACTACAAAGTCGCTAGCATCACACGTAATTTCAAAACTATGATTCTAGTCTGATACAACTATTACTATGGATGTGATCAATTTATGTTTCAACATTAAAAAAAAGCCTCTAAGCATTCTTGATCAAATGAAAATTTGGCCTTCATCATCAACAAATTTTTCAATTTCGAAATGATATTAGATATATTTTGTTTGAAGCCACTTATCCAAATAGAGCCTACCTTGAACATATTTCCTTTGTACATAAATTTTGAGCCTATTACACCTCTTTGTTGATTTAAGCAACAAAAGTCTCAAACTAGAAAGACCTTGAAAATACCCAATTTAAGTTGCGAGAAGTCTTAGGAAGTGGTTTGGGAATTAGTGAAGTTCAAGTGTAGGGGCATTTGTGTTGATACAATTCTAATCATATGTAATATGCTGAATTTGATTTGGAAGGTGATGAATGATTGAAAGTTGAAAAATATGGAAGTGTGTGATCTATTCTCTAAATTGAAAGGAAAAGTAAAGGAAAAAAAGAAAAGTGAAAAATCAGTCATCGATTTATCATTTCCTTGGGTTGATACCTAGGCTACCACTCTACTACATTAGAGACAAAAATTGGGATTTTTGAAGTATTAAAAAGTTCAAAAGTGGGAACGAGGCATAATGGGGTTTGGAGTTATCTGGCTAAGTTATGGATTTGGTTAATAACACCAAATCAAGCACTATATAAATTATCATACGGTACTCACTAGCAAAGGATAATCAAATAAGGTGCATGATAGAAAAAGTGCTCATCACACGAACATTGAGGTGGAAGAGACGATCGTTTGATACGTTGTGTGAAGAGATACATTAGATAATTGATTGCATACTAAATTGAGGTGTTACAAGTTATTTTATTTATACTAAGTAAAGTTATAAAATTATCCATATACAAATTCTAAACTATCTATAATAAATCATACTTAAACTTTTGATTAAGAGTCCAATTGTTACAACTTGTCTAATCCACTTTCATCGATCAAATGCGACTATGCAATCAATTCTCCAAAGTTTCAACTTCTCGTATCCTTTATTTTTATTTCCTACAAGGTAAAATATCAATAAATTAGAAAAGAAAATAGAATTTTTATTTAAAACAAGAAAATTAGTACAAATTTATCAAAACACCTATTTAGTACAAAAAAAATACAAATATGTCCTAAAATTAGAAAATAAGAACATTAGAAAACTTTAAAAGATACAATTAGTATGAAAAAAATAAAAGAAAATAAGATTTGTTAGTAATGTAGAAAGAGTATTGAACGGATTACTAAGAGTGATTATGAGTATAAATAATACTCAAGATATTAGTGCGAAGTAGTTTTGAGTCCGAAGAATACTCACTTTTGTACATGATAAGATAAACCAATATAAAAATATCATATATATATATATATATATATATATATATATATATATATATATATATATATATATATTTCTTTTTTCTTATCCCTATACATTTTATTCTATTTTTATTTGCACTAACTTGAAAAAAAATAAATATTTATGAGAATATTTGTGTAAAATATTTTTAAACAATTAAATCAACTACTATTGAGTTGCATATCTATTTTTAGTGATTCCTTAGAATACAAAATTATTGTACAAATATAAACCATCCAAAAACACATGTTTACAAAAAATTAGAAAATAAAAAATAAAACACCATGCAAACGTTTTTTTTTCTCTAGTTTCACAAAATATCTTACAATAAATATAATTAATTGAAATGTGAATGTTTTTCTAATTAAATAACGTATTCTAAAAATATGTAGCCCAAACTCAAACAAGAAAAATGGTACATTTGATGAAAATGAAATAAACCAATTAAAAAGATTAAATATTTCTAATAAAATAGAAAATTGATAAAAAGGAAAGAAAAATATCGAAAAACAAAAAAAAAAAAGAGTAAGAAATAACAATGAAACTCACCTTTTTTTAGTTTGATATTTTTTATTTCTTTCTTATTAATATCAAATTAAATTAATGTTTTCATATTTTGATTATCCTCTTCCCGCACCAGACCTGCCATAAATGTTATCTTCTTGGTAGAATAGATAAAGTAAAAAATTATTACGAATTAAAAAAGTATATCTTTTTCTGTCTTCTTTAATCAAACCTACTACGAAACACCCAACATTATCATAAAATTATCACATGCGTTGCCAGGTATGCAAGACGATAACTATATATATTTCAAGTGTGGTCCCAGTAATAACGTATGATTTGCTATATGTGATAATGTGTTTTCTTTATTATTTTATGCATATAAAATATGAATTAATATTATGAAAATAATAATTTATACGTGGTAGAAGGGTTCTATGAAATATAATCTTCAAATTAGTTGACTAGATATCGGTACAGGTATAAGCTGTCTTGTTCTCAATAAAAATAACATAATGAATACTTTATAATAGATAATACTATAATAAATGAATTATTTATCAAGATTGCATTCTCAAATAAATAAGTTTAATATTATATAGCGAGTATTGATGACTGAATATTAAATATTATATTTTTTAAATCAAAGGTTGTATGTCATCTAATAAGCACCCTCATTTGAGTATGATGCTGTGAGTTGGTATTTATAATACCCTCATTTAGTAAAAGATAGTTGTAGGGTTACAAGTAAGCTGGTAACTACATATGAATCAATAAACTTATAATTAAGACTTATTTAGGTAATAACTTATGATTAGAAAATCACTTCTATAAATATTATTTTAATTAATTTAAATTTATTTTTCATATTAATTAAACTTGGACTAAAATCTTTGATTTAGAATATTAATTTAAGCGTTGAATAATCTTTTACAAACATTTTTTTGTACAAAATAAAAAAGACTTGAAAGACAAGTACCATGAGTTTATAAAGTAAAAGAAGACTTTATTAAATACGATCACATCGATATGTATATAACTAATTTTTGAAAAACAAATATTTATTTTATTATGATAAAACATCTTTCCTCAAATACAATATTAATTATATGTGAGAGTTTTAATTATATGTATAGCTAGTTAATCACACAATTAGTTAATCACACAAACCTAAGTAAGAAAAATATTTTTAGGCCAAGTTAGTAAAAATTGTGATATTAATGAAAGGGAAATTTGAGAAAAAAAAATAACAAAGAAAAAAGAAAAAATTAGTGTAAACATATTTTAAATTCTGATAATATGTTTGACAAATAATTTTAATTAATAACATAACTAAAATATATTTTAATTCAACATTTAGATAGTTTTTATTTTTAGTTTTTAATTACCTTATTATGTTAAGATATATTTTTAATGAGGTATGTTTTGATTTTTGTAACGTCTCAATTTAGTAGTATAAAACTACTAAAATAAGACGTACATAGATGAAAACTTATAAGAAATTTGAGGCTACTAGAACAAGAGATACAATCTTTTACGGATCAAAGACTATCTAATTTGTTGTTTTTCTCTCTTAACCAAATGTTGAATGTAACATCCCAATATCTCACGCTGGATAATTCATAATTTATATATTGTAACATTACATTTACGGTAATATTCCGTAATCTCACACTTATAAATTCATAGTTAATATATGTCTACACATGTTTTAAATTCATATTTCAACTATAAACTCATAAATATAATTCGAATTCTTCTAACTTATTCTTCTGTCTCTCTCTTCATTGGCATTGGATCAGACGACATTCCTTCATCTGCTCCCGTATAACGAATTATACGATTATCGCACATACCCAAACAAAAACAAACACAAACAAGTAGGGTGAGCTAACATGCAACAAATCATTTATAAAACATGTATAATTACCTTGATATAAACATCATATAATAATTATGTTCGACACCCTCATACTATAATTCCTATTAGACACTCGTCTCACAATACCCAATAGACACCACAATACCCAATAGACACTCATCCGGATGATACGTTGATGAGCGGTCACGGGAGGTTATGCACTTGTAATGACTTCTACTTCTTTTTTTTTTCAAATACTCTTCCAAAATACTTCATACCATTCACAAGGTTAATCCCCTCACTATGTCCAAAACCGGCACATAGACCAGGACCTCCTGCTCCTCTCACCACATAATTCATCCCTCTCTACTTGAGACTAGATGATTATTAGAGTATCAGGATAACCTCCAACTACGGGACCCTCAACATCAACATATACACAAATACCATAATATTACTGAATCTCTCCACGAGACTCATACCATACTCATATTCCTCAACTCACATTATACCCCTACAAAATCTCCCCATAATACTCATAACATGTTCAGATGCATAAATTCAAATGCAATATAATAAAATACAATCATCGCATAAATCACACAAACTCAATATATTGCATAATAATTTAACAATACTCAATCTGTTCAATAGGATTTAAGTTAAAAACTTGTCGAGTAGACTTCCAGGAAAGAGAGGTGCGTCACAATGGACAACTTAAGTACCAAGTCTTTCCTTAGCCAAAGTGTTCCTCAACTAGTTTTTAACAAATTTCTTATTTACAGATTCAAAACAACAGCATATAATATTTACACCGAATTTCAACATAGATAAACATACAGTAAACATTAACAGTATTCACACAGAATTTCAATATATGAATAGTAATAAAATAATACTAAATCATAATATAAAAGCATAGAATTATTAAATCATAATAAAAAAAAACATAGAAAGGTTAGCTCCCCTACCTCTATTCCAGACGTCTCTTGCTCTGAATTTATTTCTTCGAAACCTTTCAGAACCTCTACCCTTCTTGCAACTAAAAATTTCTCTCTAACTTTCTCTCACTTGATTTCTCTTCTCTTGGTGCAAAATACCCTTCCCTCCCATGGCTATTTATAGTAAAAAAAAATTACTATTCCTTAATATTTTAATATTATTTATTATTTTAATATTATTTAAAAATAATATTTCAATCATTTTCTCACCAAATCTGATCCTAATTTCTACCTACTACTTTCTTCCATGCTAAGGAATCCAAATGCTGAAAATTTATTTTTACTATTTACTTTTTACTATTTACTATTTACTTTTTAATATTCAATTTAAAAAAATTTACTAAATAAGTTACCAAAAATTTGAACCTCTCCTTCTAAAATTACTATAATTTTATATCCAAAATTTACAATTTTTCTATCCATTAAAATTATTATTACTAATAAAATACTAAAATTTACTACTATAAATAAATAAATATATATATATATATATATATATATATATATTTTATTTTATTTTTTTTTTATTTTTATTTTTTTTTTCATGAATCTTACATTGAATCCCCTGAAAGATGTGTTCCCTAAACTCACACCAGTTAAGGTGATCATTGCAAAATAGAAAACAACACACAAACATACAAACACAAAAGCAAGGGTACACTAGATACCAAAGAAATTGTATCACATTTATAACATAACATACATAAATCATTTATATCATATAAATCAACCCAAACATCTTAACATGCAAAGACCTAGACTAACTATCCAGATTTAGAATGAATGTCGAGCTATGACGAGTTGTGCACTTGTGGTGGCCTCTACTACTTTGCAAAGTCATTGTCAATGGGTTTCACCCTACCACACTCACTCACCTTGGATCATAATAGAAGCACCCAAGACTAGGACCTCTTACTACTTTCACGACATGTGTCAAACCTCTATACTTGAGAATGTATGACAATTAGAGTGTCAAGATAACCCTCATGACTGAGTTACCTGCATTCATTTTAACAACACTTGAAACCACACCAAGAAGTTCCACCTTGGAACTAACCGTCATAACTACCACTAATATCACTTCACATATACATTAAATCCATTTGAAACCATATACATATTCTTGTTTCTAATTCATATTATAAATCAATTCATGTTTCACCATAAGTATTATAAATCAATCATTCAAACAATCACATACATTGAACACACTTTAAGAAAAGATATAAAAAGTTAGTTGAAAATTAAATATTTTCGCTCAACCACCAATTTTGTTCGCTCAACTAAAAGTGTCTGCCAGTCCACTCGCTTAGTGCACTAAGACTCGTTGTGCAAAAATAGAAACAATGGGCTCTACTCACTCACATCTCGCTTAGCGACTACTCTCGCTAAGCTAGAAGTGTTTTTGCTTGCTCAACAGACAAACACTCGCTCAACGAGACTACATAATTCTACAACATCAAATATGCAGAATTTGCACCCTTCAACCCCTCATGACCTATCCTATGCATCTTTTCCAACTTCTAACACCCCTAGCTTGTATTCTAAACTAAAAAGTACCTAAAAATGTGTATCTAAACCAACCTAAACACATTTTAAACTTATTAACCATAAGATTTCAATCTGAAATTTATCAACACCTCACTTTAGAGACCCGAGTTGAATTCCACCATCTATGGCTTAGTTTCAAACAACTTAGTGACTCCAACATGACTATTCAAATACAAAACCCATAATTTAAATTTTCACTAGTCCAAACCCCCAAAACTAGTTCTAAACTAAGCTAAACTCTACCTATCAACCATCAAACACTCTTACATCAGATTTCCTCCATTTCAATGCTTAGACAAGTCACACAACACCTCATAATAAACCCTAAATTCCTCAAACCAGTTTACAATCCTTCTCTTACAATTTCACTACCTAAAACCTCATTTTTAGACCAAAAGTCACCTACAACCAATACTAATCATTCCTTCCCAATAATTTCAATTCAATTAACATAACTAACTTCACAAACACAAAATTCACAATCAAGAACACATCCAAACAGATTCATCATATTCTAAAACATACATCATAGCACCAAGCATCAATTATTCAATCCTAATTTATACAAAGGCAGATAAGCTTCTATTTTTAATCACATTCAACACAACATAATTAAATCATCAATTAAAATAACATCAAGAAAAGTCACTAGCTTCCCTTACCTTAAATCGATGATACAAACTCTAAGAATATCCCGATTACTTCTCGCACAAGGAATTTCTAGAATCACCTACGAATCACCAAATTGAGAAAGGAAAAAGTCATCAGGACCTTAGATTTACCAAGAAGCTCAAAGAACAAAACAAAACCCACATGCAATGGAAACTTCCATGCATTGACTCAATTAAAGAGCGAAGAGCAAAGAGGTATTGAAACTTACTTGCTCTATTGTAGAAACTGATTGGATAGGAATATAAACCTTGTCGTAGTGGTCGATTAGGCACCTACTGATTGTTAAAGAGATGACTCAAGAGTTAAAACTCTAGAAGAGAAGGTAGAGAACTCTAGAAAAGTGGTTTCTAGAGAGATGATACGTTTTAAAATAATGAAATTCGTTTATGACAAAATTATTTATAAATAAACCATTTAATATTAAAATAATCGAGTCTTGCTATTTTTAAACTAGCACCACTTCTAAAATACCATTTTATGGAGTTTTACAATTTCAAATTTATAGAGGTAATATCAGTAAAATTAATTATCGTATTTGAAGTATTTTTTATTTTGAAATCGATTTATTTTTAAAAAATGTATTGAAAACTTAAATGGTTTTGGATTTTTAATAGTAATCAACATAAAAAAACAAGTGTTGAACCACTTTTCTATTCTAAAAAAATGCAAATATTGTAATTTTAAGTCGACCGAGATGTAACATTATTAATTATCACATTTGTAATAGGAAAATGATACTTGAACAACTATTTTTGACAACATTTAGACACGCGCACACGTGTCTAAATTTGAGTGGTCCAGTTGGAAAAATTAAATGAAAATGGACCACTCAAATTTAGACACGTGTGCGCGTGTCTAAATGTTGTCAAAAATGGTTGTTCAAGTGTCATTTTCCTTTCCCTTTGCAATATTATTCCTTTAACAACTTGGAGTTTTATTACAACCTTATTTTTAAGACATACTTGACAAAGTTAAAGAGAACTTTAGTTTGTTGAAATACCATTATCAAGTAAATTATAACTATTTTAAAACTTGAAATTTGATCATGATTTTATTTAAAAAAATTATTCAAAAGTTTAAATTATATCAAGCGTATCCTATTATCAATAATGAAAGAGATCAAATAAGATTAAATTTGAAAGGAAATATGTCAAATAAAAATTTTAAAATCAAAATTCAAAATTAGTCTTTTATTTACTATAAAGAGTAAAACAAATTATACAAACTAAAGAAAATGTTACACTTCGTACTATGGGATGGAAAGAAGAAAAACCTTTACATCTAAGACGTGTACAAATAATAATAAGATAGAATGACGCTCATATGTGGGCTTCTAATGGTCGGTTTCTAGTTGTCGTTTTCGTAAAAAAATCAATTAATTTATTTATGATTTTCAAATTTAAAACCTTATTTCTTTTATTTATAATTATAAGTCTTAAATTAATTAATATGAAAAGAAAAAGTTAATAAAAAAAACAAAGAGAAAAAGTAAGATATATAAATATAAATTAGGAAAACAAAAATAAATATAATATATAACTTATTTACAATTTTATCAATAATAAAAAATAAATATGCTCATTAATTCAGGTGGGAAAACTATTATAAATGAAATAAAATAGATAAGATTGAGATGAGGGGAAGTAAATTAAGGCTTGGAGGTTAGTTTCTTAAAAAATTAATTACATTTTGAGTTTAATTTAGAATAATTTTAGGTTTACCCTTTCAATTACTTTTAAAAATTATTTTTAAAAATTTTAAATGTGTAATTTTAGTATGTAAAAATTAAATCTAAGTGATTAGAAAACAATTTGAATCCGAAACTATAAATTATAAATTAAAAAAAAAAGTCATTTTAATCAATTAAGTTTACTGTTTAAAGATTAACGATATTTTTAGAAATCTATGAATTAAAAATATAAATTGTAAGTTAGTTTCTTGATTATAAGTTAAGTGGATGTTGATAAAATTTTACTTTACAATTTTATTGAAAGGGGACTATGGCATCGGTTCTCTTTAGAATCGAGGTAAAAAAGATTCATTAAAATTATAAAAATGTCATTTATTATAATTTTTTAATTTTTTTTTTGGCACTATAGGTCTCGGTTCTTAGACAATAGATGTTAACTATCTCGATTAAAAAAAATTTGAGGTAATAACATGTGTTTAGGTTTAAATTTCCCGAACAAAGACATTTTTTGATAGAAGGCCTTCGTTTCGGTTTAAATTGCACCGCTGCTCTCTCTCGCCCTTAGGGTTCTCTCTACCAATGTTTTGTTACAAGAAGGGGGAAACACTCATCTTCATTTTTTTTCTTTTCTTCTTGTTTCGTTTTGCCTCGTAGTGAGGGAGGCACAAACTTCTTTTTTCTCTTCTCTAACTCTGGTTTGTGTTTCACATGGAGGGAAGACTCCCTTTTACTTCTCGGAGTTGGTTCGTTTTTGCAGGAAGGGAGGCGACTTTGACAGCTTAGGCACATCTTTCTTTCTCGGGATGTAGTAGCAGTGGTGCCTTCGCGAGGGTTTATGTTATGGTGTCTTCGTGGCAAAGGGAAGTCACGTCTGACTCCAACATAAAGTTTTGGGTTTCTGACCTCGTACCAATTTTGGATTTTTTTAAATTTGATTCTTGCGTTTTGAGGCTAGGGTTTTAGATTACGATTTGGAAATTTGGGGCTTTTATGCTTGCAAAATTTTCTTTTAATTAGGGTTTTAATTGTTCTGGTTTTGAAAATTTTTGTTTGAGTTGTTTTTTTTTTAAACTTCATATAAGAGCACGTGATTTAAAAAAATAAAAATAAAGAGCTTTGACATCGGTTCTAGCCTGAACCGCTGCCATAGACCCATGGTATTATCTCAGGTGTAGAAGAATCGAAGCAGAAACCTTGAGGATATTACCTCGGTTGGAACCAAGGCCAAAAGTCCCCACCTTTTTACTTAACCAGTATATGCTTCAATTCAAAAATTGAAGCGTATTGTCAAAAACAACCGTTGTCATTTCACTTTATTGAAGTAAAGTTATAAAATTATCCATGTAGTTGTTCTAAACTACCTTACATTAAACTACACTTAAACTTTTGGTTAAGAGTCCAATTTTTGCAACTAGTACAATTCACTTTTATGGAAATGTGTCAGGCTTCAGAAAAACGTGCACAGTGGAGTCCACGTGGCGAGCACAGAACGCGCCACCTCAGCAGCGCACATGGAGGGAAGCACATGGAGGGAGCAGCGTCTGACGCACCCACTGACAGATGCCAGCTGCCGCACGTTGAGGTGAGTCAGCAGCATCAGTGGAGCGCCAGCTGCCAGGCTGTGAACGTGCGTTTGGCGTAGTGGAGTACACGTGTCCGCTCGGGAGTGGACGACCGTCCGTCATGGGCTGTCAGAGACGTAGTGGAGTGCGCTGGCGAGTGCAGACGTGCGCTGGCAGGGTGGAAAGCAAATCTGAAGAGTGGAACTTATTCTCCACTCCCCCTTCACGTCCCTCTCTTTGCCTCATTTCTGAAAACCCCAAACTCTCTCCTCCTTCTCTCTATACTCTCTGCATTTTCTCTCTAAGAAACCACCGTTTCACCTCTTCCGTTCTACACTCCGGCAACCTTGAAGGACGAACGACATCCAGGATTTCCAGAGAAGAGCGTTCGGCTAGTGAAGCTGGTAAGTCCTTCCTTCCTCTCTGACATTCGTTTCCAGTGCATGCAAACCCAATTCTGAGTGGTGCGTTCGTCACCTTTCTTAAAGTGGAGTAGTTTTGATTTTTAGTGTTGGGGTTCGTTCTTGTAGTTGGAATAACGAGCATTAATAGTAGGAGAATCTGTGGTTGAAGAATTGTGTCTCTACGTCTGTGAACGTTCGTTCATTTCCGGGTAAGGGAAGCTTATTTAATTTAACTAATGGGTGTTGTGTGAACGTTCGTTATTTAGCCGTATGAAAATAATGCATGATGAATGATATGAGTGAATGGTATGAACGTTCGTTATTTGATGGTATGAGTATAATGCATGATATTTGATTTACTGAACTGCATGAACGTTCGTTTTCTTGGTGAAATGAGATGTGTGAATTTACATGAGATGGCCTGTATGAAATGTGGAAATTGATGATTGATATGAACGTATGAAACTAAGAGATTTTGTATAATGAAGAATGAACTGGAAATGTAAATGAATATTGAACAAGAACTTCCCCTATGATTTTTACGTTCGTACTGAACGGTCTTTGACCGTTCGGTCTCCCTATTTAACAGTCAAGAAATGGGATTCGTTCATTTGGAATGATCCCTGGTCGAGGACGAGCGTCCTCATGTTAAAATGATTCATTTGAGCGTTCGGTCAAGTACTGTGTTTGGTATTCTTTGATAAAAATTCCCTTCAGTTATATGCATATATACATAATAGTGTATTTTACCGTTCGTAAACACTTCTCCGAAATCAAAGTCCATTATTTTAAAGGCTACTAGCGTTCGGTCTCACTCTGAACGTTCGTTCTGGTGCTCAGTTTTGAACTGAGCGTTCGTTCCAAATGGCTCGGTTTTGAATCAAGCGTTCGTCCAAATAGTACTCCGAATTGAACGTTCGTCCTGGTGCTCGGTCTCACACTGAGCGTTCGTCCAAAATGGCGCTCGGTTTTGAATTGCGCGTTCGTCCTAATGGTCTCGGTTTTGCTTGAGCGTTCGTCCTAAAGGGTGTTCGGTTTATACTGAACGCTCGTCCTAATAGTGCTCGGCTTCCAAATGAGCGCTCGTCCTAATAGTGCTCGGTATTATTTTGAGCGCTCGTTCTTTTTTCCCACCAAATAGCGTTCGTCCAATGAACAGTACCAGATTTGGAAATTTCTAAACTTAAACCGTTCGTTCTTTGATTCGAACGAGCGTCCTTTTGGGTCTCATTTATAGCGTTCGTCCTCGATCTTTGGGGACAAAACGTTCGGTCTTGGTGGTTTTCTTATGAATAGTGGAAAAGGATTACGTATTAATGAATAGTATTGATGAACAGTAAATGATGAATGGTAAATAATGAATAGTAAATGATGAAGAGTATATGAGATGAATGGAAAGTTGTGACTTTTGAAAGAGCGTTCCGGGGAGGAACGACTCAGAACTTGATTATTGAGATTTGTAAAGTATGAATGTGGTAAGCTTAGCCGGTTGATTCATCCTGATGTTCCGTGAGTACTCGTCCTCACGTAGAGGCAGTACGTCATGTGTGGGAACGGCAGGAGGTCCTAGTCCTGGTGATTATTTGGACAGATAGGACTAACCTCGGGTGGCAGCTGATGAGAGTTCCAGTTACTACATCACCCGGGTGCACGAACACCGAAGCTACACAGATTTCATACAGTCCGGACAGTCAGTCGTGTTGAGTTTTATTGAGTACGTACGTTAAAGTGTGTTGTTATGTAATGAATGTGTATGTTGAAATATGCTTGTACGTTGAATTGTTTACTTGAAATTGTATGTTGATGCATGAGTTAAATTACATAAGCTTACCCTTGCGTTTTCCTTGTGTTGTCTCGTTTTGTACGTCCGTCCTGTCGTTGCAATGATCATCCATGTGGATGTGAGCAGAGGGAGATGAGCGTTTGGAAGAGGCATTGAACGAAGAGAATCTGGTTGAAGTTGAAGTGAAGACCGAGCAGTGAGACGCTCGGCCAATCCTTTAGTTCTATTATGTATGACCGTTCGGGATTTTTGTGTGAACCGTTCGGTCAAGTTTTTAAATTTTACGTTCGGTTGTAATTCGTGATTATTGTATGGACGTGCGACTTTGCGCATTCGTTCCTTATTGTTATAAGACTGTATTCAAGGACGTTTGTTCTTGAGCGTTCGTTTGGTTTTAACTTTTTAGTTAGAAAACTGTACTGTTTTATTATTAACAGTGATTTTCTAATTATATGGTTTTTACTGTATTTTTGGGATGTCACAAAATGCAACTATACAATCCATTTTCCCAAAGCTTCCACTATTTAAATCCTTCATTTTTATTTTCTATAAGTTAAAATATGAACAATTTAAAAACGAAAATAGAATTTTTATTTAAAACGAGAATTAGTACAAATTTATTTTAAAAAAATACAAATATGTCCTAAAATTAAGAACACTACAAAACATGCAATTAGTCTAGAAAGAAATAAAAGAAAATAAGTTCTATCTATAGAAAAAGTACTGAAGAGATTATTCAAGATGAATTCAAACAGCACTTAAAAGATTAATAAATAAGAATTAGTTTTGATCGTAAAGAATATTCACTTTATATTTAATAATATTAGTATGTCTAGTAAATTGAGTGATTGAAAACCAAATATATTATATATGATAAGATAAATTGATGAATAAATACCTTATGTGTCCTTCTCTCTTCTTATGACTTTACTTTTTATTCTATTTTGGTTTATACGAATAGATATTTAAAAAAATATTTGTGTAAAATATTTTTAAACAAGTAAATAAACTCCGTTATAAAGTTGGATATCTATTGTAGACGGATTACTTAAAATACAAAACTATTGTTTGGGTATAAACCATAAAAATCATATATTAAAAAAAACACCATGCAAACATTTTTTTTATTTTTTTACTTTTGCTCTAGTTTCATAAAATAACTTACAATAATTATAATTAATTCATGTGATTGTTTGCCTAATTAAATAACGTATTCTAAAAATATGTAGTCCAAACTCAAACAAGAAAAGTGGTACATTTGATGAAAATGAAAAAAACCAATTAAAAAAAATTATACATGTTTAATCAAATAAAAATAAAAAATAGATAAAAAGGAAAGAAAATATCGAAAAACAAAAAAAAAGTAAAAAATAACAATGAATCGCTTTTGTTTTTAGTTTAATGTTTTTCTATTTCTTTCCTATTAAAATATCAAATTAAATTAGTCTTTTTTTCATATTTTATCCTGTTCCAGCACCATACCTGCCATAAATGTTATCTTCTGGGTAGAATAGATATCGTACAAAATTATGACGAATTAAAAAAGTATATCTTTTTCTGTCTTTTTTAATCAAACCTACTGTAAAACACACAACATTATCAATAAAATGATCACATGCGTTGGAAAGGCTATGTAAGCAAGATGACAACTATATTTCAATTGTGGTCCCAATAATAACGTATGATTTATTAGATGTGTTTGATAATGTGTTTTCTACATTATTTTATGTATATAAAGTATGTATTAATGTTATGAAAATAATTACTTTTATTTTATTATGATGAAACATCTTTTCCTCAAACACAAAGATTAATTATATGCGAGCATTTGAACTGTATAGCTAGGTAATCACACAAGCCTAAGTAAGAAAAAAAAATTTAGTTACCCAAGTTTGTAAAAGATTTGTAATCTTAACGAAAGTGAAATTTGAGATAGAAACAACAAAGGAAAATATTAGTTTAAATATATTTTAAGTTCTGGGAATATGTTTGATAAATAAATTTTAATTAATACCAAATTAAAATATATTTTAATTCGACATTTAGACATGTTTTATATTTAGTTCATAATTTATTATTGTTGTTAAAATATTTATTCTATTTATTATTATTATATTATGTTTAGGGTTATTCTATTTATCATTATTATATTGTATCTAAGGTTACCTTATTTATTAGGATTATATTATGTCTAGGTTATCCTATTTATCATGATTATATTGTGTTTAGGTTACCCTATTTATTTATATTGTGTTTAGGTTACCCTATTTATCATATACTCTTTATCAATTTATTTTTATAGATAGAAGATTATGAGAGGATCAATAAAGCCCTCTAGAATTATTTTACAATTTAATTCTCAAGTTGGCATCATAGCATTTAACTTTCTTCCTACTCTGTCTTTGTTACCGCCGGTGGCATGTGACTGTCGCTACTGGCCTTAAAAATTTCATCTTTTCTGGAATACCTCAATGAGCAGTCTTGCTCTCCTAATAATCTCATATATTTCCAATGCCTTTTCTTAGCGGTTTCCCACCGTCGTTTGCATTAGTATATTCGGTGACCAGTGGATTTGGATTGCCTCCTTGAGCGATGGCCAATCCCATCGGTGTCGAGGGCTAGTTCTCATCTAGGCGCCGCCACGCACGCCACATCTGTCCGACGTTCGCTGCCATCGTCACGTTTTCTCCGACAAAGTTAGGGGTTTTGTCGCCTCAAAGAGCGTGACCCATCCTTGGTAGTCCTGCCTCATTCTCCTCCACACGCACTGTCTCTGATGAGCTTCCGGCGCGTGTTTGTCATAAGTCACCTTCCTAATGTCAGAATCATATTGCGCCGCTGCTGTTCATCTCACTGGATCGAAAGAAAAAAACAATCTTTGTTTCAGCATGGTTCTTTAGCAGCTTTCATAATGTGTGTTTAACTTTGCATATTGTAGTAACTTTGATGTTCCTGATGACTTGTGTCATTTATTTACAAGTCTCCAAGGAGAGTCAGTGCTATTAGTTGGTTAACACCAAGGAATTTCAACACTAAAGTCATAGGTTGAAGGTTCCTCATGGCATTAGGGGAGTCTATTTATGTCAAGATTCAGAATCTTAGTCAAACAATTTCACCAGTCCCTTGTCAAATCTGTTTTTGAATGCTTTGATGAATAAAGGAGGTCATTATGATCTTCCACCTTCACGATTTGTCATGAGTGCGTCGTCATTTTCGTCGTTTGTCGTGAGGCGAACTATGTTTTCAGCCATTGCAATATGTTTCTAGCCACTACATGCCTCATCAGTCAATGATAGCAGTCCCTGTAGTTTTGTCCTTTCAGCCACTACAAACCCCATTAGTCAATGATGGCAATTTAGTCCCTACTAGCTCCATCAATCAGTGATGGCAATTTAGTCCCTACAGGCTCCATCAGTCAGTAATGACAATTTAGTTCCTATAGTAAGGGGGAGTGTGTTTCCAGCCACTAGTCAGAGGCCCCAACAG
This sequence comes from Vigna nakashimae, assembly GCA_034642375.1. NCBI lineage: Eukaryota > Viridiplantae > Streptophyta > Magnoliopsida > Fabales > Fabaceae > Vigna > Vigna nakashimae. Next base: position 5,581,854 of record CM067763.1, on the reverse strand, counting down.
TCCCTGCTTTGGGCCACTGCATGCCCCAATTAGTCAGAGATGGTAGTCCTTGCAGTTTTTTCGCTTTCAGCCACTGCAAACCCCAACTAGTCAAAGATAGCAGTCCCTGCATTTTTGTCGCTTTTAGCCATGCAGGTCCCATCCTTGATGGAAATCAACTTTGTAAAGTCACCCTACTTGAAGGTTCATGGTGCTAGTTGAAGTTTCGTGGTTGTCTAATATTATTCTCCAAAAGCTTATGAGGAGTCTCTTTGGTTACGTTGGTTTGGGAGTCCAATTTGGTTTATAGGCATTCTCTCTTGATTATTTGAAGTATATGTGCATCTTGTTCGAAGCCACAGTTACCAAGTCTATTGTCTCGACATTTTAGACAAGTTGATTTTGTTGGATTGAGTTTATTTATTCTAAGCTTGGCACATACAATCTGCATGCTTTAGCTTGAGGGGGAGTGTTAGAATATTTATCCTATTTATCATTATTATATTATGTCTAGGGTTACCCTATTTATCATTATTATATTGTGCCTAGGGTTACCTTATTTATCATGTACTCTTTATCAATTTATTTTTATAAATAGAAGATTATGAGAGGATCAATAAAGCCCTCTAGAATTATTTTACACTTTAATTCTCAAGTATTGTTAAGATATCTTTACTTCTTAATAAGTGTTGAACCACTTTTCTATTATAAAATAGGGATACAACTGTTTCAATTTTAAGATATAACATTATTAATGATTACTATTTGTAAGATTCTAAAAAATTGATATTAGAGTTAATAGGTGTTTTAAAATAATGAGATTAAATATTTTAAAGTTAAATAATTAAATAAAATAAATAGAAATTCTTAAATTTTGTTTTATTATTGAAAACACTTAACATCTTTTTAGAAACTTTTCTCTTACTCTTTTTACATTCTTTCTATAATTTCTAACGTCTAAATCATTTGTTTGATGATCAGAAGATGTTTGAGTGATTATGGTAGAGAATCAACCCTTATTCGATCACTTTTTCTGTAGGGCAAGTAAGTTTTTGTTCCTTTTTCCTTTAATTATTTGGTCAAATGCATGTGTAGGAGTTCTCTTTGCATATGTTAAGTTTGTTTTCTACTTATCTCTTTGTCGATCAGAGGTCCTAAGGACTTTCTCTCATCATGTTTTTATGGTTTGTAGGTTTCTCTAAAGTTCCTTGAGATCAAGGCAAGAATGGCGAACCATGTTTAGTTGGGTAGTTCCTTTAAAGGTAAGGGAAACTAGTTTTTTTCTATTTAATTTATAAATTATGAATTGGTAGTATGTAGGAGGTGTATTTTATAGATATTGGATGTTTATGTTTGAAATGCTAGTTAATAAGAATTTTTGTTGTTGTTGAGTACGTGAATTTGATCACATGATGATTATTGATGCTAAGTAATTATGTGTGTAGCTTCAATTGTATAAAGAATTAGTGTTGAGTTGGTTGATGGTGTTGAATTTGGTTTAAATATGGAAGATAAGTGAACTAGGTTGAGTAATAGGTGTTTTTAGTTAAAATATGAGGTTTTGGTGTGTGAATTGGTGAACTAAAGGTTAATAATAGAATCAACTTTAGAGAATGTTTAGAGGTTATTTGAGACTAGTTAAAGTGGTTAATTAAATTGAAAATATGGTCTAGATAAGGTTGGTAGGATTTTGTTAGTGTTTTAGGTTGTTTTTAAGTGTATTGGTGTTTGAACTAGTGAAATTTTGAATCATAGGTTCTGTGTCAAAATGAAAGGTTTGGGGTATACTGATAAGTCATTTTTGACTTGTTAGAGTTCTTAAGTTACTTAAAAATGAGTTAGAATAGGTAGAATGTGATTTTGGTCTCTAAGTTGATAATTTAGTTGTTTTTGAGTTAATAGCTTATTATAAACAATTTAATACTAGTTTAAGATAGGTTATACACTTTTGTTTAGGTCTAAAATAATTTATAATCCAATGTAAAGTGTTAGAAGTTGGTAAAAATGATTAGAATAGGTAATGGATGAGTTAGGAAAGCTAATTTTGAAGTTATAGTGCTGCAGAGTTATGCAGTCTAGTTGGGCGAATACAGGAGAGTTTTGGCAATGAGTACTAGAAGCTGGGCGAGTCAACTCGCTTAGCTTGGGAAACTTTTTGTTTTTGTGCTAATGGGACGAATGGAGGAGCTCACTAGGCGAATTTTTAGGGTGTTTGGCAAAGGGTTGCAGAGGCTAAGCGAGCCAGCTCACTTAGCTTAGGAGAACCACTATTTTTTTCTCTTGCTTGGTGAGTAAAATCTGTTAGCTGGGCGAGTGAGTCTGCACTTAGTTGTTTTTGAACATTTTCTTTCATGTGTATAGTTTTAAATATTATAATGTTTTTTTGTATTATTGGTGATAAGGTTTTGGACATATGTTTGAATGAGATTATGGTTATACGAAGTTCAAGGAAAATTCCTTTAAATGGTTATGTGTGTAAGTGTATGTATTGATATAGGAAGCTAGTAATTAGAGGTTATTTTGATGCTCTCAATGACATCCAACCTCAAGAAGAGAATGATGGTTATGTGGTGGAGAGTAGAAGGAGATCCCTAGTCTATTAGTTATTTGTTAGCCATAGATGTTTGAAAGGATTAACCTTATAGTATGGCGAAGTGTTGTTGAGGATGTTGTTGTTGTTGTTATACTATCTCAGAGGTAGAACTTCTATAAATCGATATCAATACATGTATTTGGATGGTCAATATAGAGTTAGATGATGATATGTGTGTGAATACTCTTTGATGATTGATAATTGAATTATTTAATGATGTTTATGTGTATTGTTTGATAAACTACCTTACTCTTTTATTTGAATTTGTGTTTGTTCATCTCTTGGGTTGCAATGATCATTACTATGATGTAAGCATATGAGGAGTTGTCTCTAGATCAAATGTTAAGTGACAGTGACGGAGTAGAAGATCAGTCTTAGGCTTCTTAGCTGCTAATGTTGTGTATATATTTGTGTATAGTTTCTTTTGACAAATTTCTACCTGTGCTTTAACTCTCAAGTGTAAAGAGTTGTGTGAAATAATAGTTTATCTCTTATTCTAATATATGTTATACTATTATGATATTTTTGAATAACTGTAAAAGTTCATATATACTTTCTTTATGTTGGAACAATTTTCTAAGAACTTAGGGAAACAAGATTAACAACAATGTAGATTTGATATAATTTTCTAGTAATGAATACACATTTTCCTAAAATCAATATTTTGTCCCTTATAAGAGTGAAGGGGATAACGAAATCTGCTTTTGAGATACAAAGAAGAAATACAACGATAATATTCACTCAGTATTAACGTCAAACAAGAATAAAACTCTCACGAATTAATTTGAGTGTTAAGTGAATGATGGAATATAGAGAAAAAGTATCACCTTTCAATAGAGCATAAGATCCCTTTATATAGATGTTGATCATACATCTTTCAAATCCAAGAGATACCAGATTTTGATTAGTTAAATTTCTTGATTGTAACTTTGCATGAATGGTTGTAATTCTTCATGAATAATTGTAACTCTTCTTGAATCTGAAAATTGTCTTTAATACTCTTAAATTCCAACAATCCTCCACCATTTGAGACTATTGTATAATTACTTAACAAAGACATCAATTTAATAATTACAATCTTACACATTAATGAAAGTGTACATAGACTTGAACTTTCACTTAGTAGAATACACATTTCAGAAATTCATATTTATTGGTGTCGAAACGATTGAATCAACTTAATACATAATGAAGTCTTAAAGATACTCTACATATAAGATAAATTACATATTCTTGTTATACTTGACACAATAGGGTCATGCGTCCATATCTATTCATAAGTGCAACAAAGTCATGTCTCCTTGACTTCTTGAAGCGGCCAAACTTCGCACTTACATAGGTTGATTTCTTAGGTAAACATGTTTATGTGACAAAACATAAATTCAAGAAATTAATTAAGAATTAGTCAACCTCCTAAGCATCATAGATCTAAAACACTCTTGAAATAATTATTTGTGCTTTCAATCATCAAATAAGAGATTTAATCTTATTGAACTTAAGACTCAATGTCATATTAAGCATTAAGTTAAGATTCTCTTACTTGTGATTAATTGTAGGCTTCATTCCTATTCCAATTGTCATTCTGGAAATGAAATCTTTAGACAATGCCTTAGTAAATCCATCAGCCAAATTAAACTTTGTTCGTACTAAATCTACTGTAGTAATTCCATCTTTGATGGGTCCTTAGACATAATTGTGTCTCACACCAATATCTCTTGATTTGCCATTGTATACTTGACTATAAGCCTTTGCCAATGTTGCAACATTGTCACAATGTATTGCTATTGGTGATATTGGTTTTGGTAACAATGGTATTTCAAACATGAGATTCCTAAAAAATTTGGCTTCCTTTCTTGCCGAGGCTAGAGCTATAAACGCTGAAGCCATAGTGGAATCTGTAATGCAAGTTTGTTTCTTGGACGACCAAGAAATTACACCTTCCCGAAAGGAGGAAAATCCAACCACTAGTTGAAGAGTGATCTTCTGCATTTGTAATCCAACTTGCATTAGAATATCCTTCCATAACTGAAGGATAATAACAATATGTTAATCCATAATTAATAGTTTTTTTTAAATACTTTAGTACTCGACGTACTGCTTGCCAATGTGATAGACTAGGTTTACTAGTATATCTACTCAATTTGTTTACCGCAAAAGCAATATTTGGCCTTATACTTGTCATTGCATATATTAAACATCCTATTACCCTTGCATATTCGAGTTGTGAAACTGCTTTACCATCATTAGGTAATATCTTTAAACTAGGGTCCATAGGGGTTGAAACAAGATAACGTTCATAATTGTTGAATTTCTTGAGTACTTTCTCAATGTAATGAGATTGAGACAAAATTAATTTCTCATTTTATCTCTTAATGTTTATACCTAGTATAAAATCTACTTCTCCCATGTCCTTCATAGAGAAATAAGATGCTAGAAATGTTTTGGTCAAATTCACTTGATCTAAATTTGTTCCAAAAATTAGCATATCATCAACATATAAACATATTATGACATCATTACTGTTGTCAACAAACTTACTATACACACACTTATGTCAGTTATTTATCTTGAAACTATTTCATAAGTCAACATCATCAAACTTTTGGTGCCATTGTTTTGGCACTTGTTTAAATCCATACAAAGATTTAATCAATTTACATACCTTGTGTTCTTGGTTTTTCATAACAAAACCTTCTTATTGTGTCATATAAACATCTTCTTCTAATTCTCCATTCAAGAAAATTGTTTTGACATCCATTTGATGAATTACAAGTTTATGAATTACTACAAGAGCAATCAATAGCCTTATAATGGAGATTCTAGCCATTGGTGCATATGTATCGAAATAATTGATTCTTGGTTTTTGTCTAAAACCTTGTGCCACTAAACGTGCCTTGATCTTATCAATAGTTCCATCAACCATCATTTTCCTTTTGAAAATCCACTTACATCCTATTGGCTTACAGTTAGGAGGTAAGTCAACTAAGATCCATGTGTTATTTCCCAAGATAGATTCTATCTCATCATTAATTGCTTCTTTCCAGAAAGCTGCATCTTGAGACCTTATGGCCTCTTGATATGTCAATGGATCTTCTTCTATATTATAACAATATGAGAACTTTGTTAAGATACCATCTCCATAAACTTCAAAACAGAATTATGTGCAATTTGTGTACAGTTACCTTTTTTCGGTTGGCCTTGACTAGACTTGCCTTGACCTTGTTTACCGCCATTCTTGGACATCTTCCTTTTCTAGATTGTGCAATCCCTCTTTAAATGACTAGGCTTGACACGTTCCCAACAATTTGCTTGTTGACTTTCTTTACCAAATTTTGGCCTTTTGTTAATCTTTGCTTTATAGAAATTACGAGGCATTTTCTTATTATTTGGTATTGTTTTTGTTTTTTCATCTTCCACCATATTAATAGTAGATGAATTAGGATGATTGGAATCCTTTTGACCATCTTGCAGACGGATCCCTTCTTCTATCCAAAGATGTGAAACCAATTGTTCAACATTCATATAATCTTTATTATGTTTTAGAGAATTTTTAACATCTTTCTAATTTGGTGGTAGTTTGTCCATTATAGAAGAAACCATGAATGTCTCATCCATTGCAATATTATGTTGCTTGAAACTTCCTAGGATTCTTTGGATTTCATGAAATGTTCCATTATTGGTCTAGCATAAATCATTTTGTAATTATTAAAATTACTAACTAGGAATGTTTCTTGCTTGATGCATATTCAAAAATGTATTTGTTTTCAAGTTTATCCTAAAGTTTTTTTGCAGAATCCACATATTGATATATGTCAAATAAAGGATCAAACTTACCATTCAGAATGTGACCACGACAGACATAATCATCATTCTCCCATTTGTTCCTTTTCCGTTGTTTCTCCAATGTCTTGGTTTCGCTTTCTTTGGATTGAGGAGAACTTAGAACATATGCCACGAATATTATTGTCATCTTAGAGAAGATATTGCTTTTAGACTATTGGAACAATTTTCCAAGAACTTAGGGAATCAAGATGAACAACAATGTAGACTTGATATAATCTTCTAGGCGTGAATAAACACTTTCCTAAAAGTAATATTTCGTCCCTTATAAGAGTGAAGGGGGTCATGAAATCCGCTTTTGAGATACAAAGAAGAAATCCAATGATAATACTCACTCTTAGTATTAACGTCAAACAAGAATAAAATTCTCACGAATTGATTTGTGTGTTAAGTGAATGGCAAAATGTAGAGAAGAAGTCTCACCTTTCAATAGAGCACAAGATCCCTTTATATAGATGTTGATCAGACATCTTTTAAATCCGAGAGATACCAGAGATTCTGATTAGTTACGTTTCTTGATTGTAACTTTTCTTGAATGGTTCTAACTGTTGGGGTATAAACAAAGTCCTACATCGGATAAAACAAGAGTTGGACATGAGTTTAGGCCTTTTGAAGTGGTACTAAAAGCAAATTCGTGAGGGCTTGACCTAAAATGGACAATATCTCGCCAGTGTGGAGATATGTGTATATCGAACCTCCCTAACATTGGTATCAGAGCCCAAAAGTTCAGGTCTGGTGACGGGCTCAGTCAAATACAAACAAAACTGAAGTTTATTGAGATAAAACTTAAAATTTTACCACGATTTTATTTAATAAAATTATTCAAAAGATTAAAAATTATATCAAACGTTATCATACTGTCATTAATGAAAGAGATCAACAAGACTAAATTTGAAAGGAAATATTAAAAATCAAAATAATATTTTAAAGTGAAATAGCATTCAAAACTAGTCTTTTATTTATTATAAAAAAAAGTAAGATAAATACAAACTAAAGAAAATGGTACACTTTGTACTATGTATGATGGAAAGGAGTAGAAAACCCTTTACATCTAAGACGTGTACAAACACTAACAGATAGAATGACACTCATACATGGAATTTTAATTGTCGGTTTCTAGTTGTCGGCTTCGTACAAAAAAATCAATTACTTTATTTATCGTCTTTAAATTTAAAACCATATTTTTTTATCTATAATTATACTTAATTAAATTAATATGAACAGAAAAAATTAATAACAATAAAAAAGAGCAAAAAATATATGATAATGTATAAATATGAAATTAAGAAAACTGAAACAAATATAATACATAATTTCTTTAAAATTGTATAAAAAGAAATACGTTCGTTAATTTAGGTGGAAAAACTATTATAAATGAATTAAAATAGATAGTATTGAGATGGAGAGAAGTAAATTAAGGCTTTGTGTGACATCCCAAAAATACAGTTATAACTATAAATTTAGAAAAATCACAATTAATAATAATCTCAAACAGTTTTACACTAAAAGTTAAAGAAATGAGAAATTTAACAATCGCTCAAGGACGGACGTCCTTAGGTACAAATCCAACATAAAGGCGAATGTGCTAAAGTTACACGCCACACATCAGAGTTACAAATGAAAAAGCCGAACGTACACGAAACTTGACCGAACAGTTTACACGGTACAAATACCGAACGGTCTATCAGAATAAAAGAAACAAGACAAGATGGTCGAACGACCATTCTAATACAGACTACAATAACTGGCCGAGCATCTCACTGCTCGGTCTTCACTTCGACATCAACCAGGTTCTCTTCATTCAGCGCATCTTCCAAACGCTCATCTCCCTCTGCTCACATCCACACGGATGATCATTGCAAAGACAAGACGGACGTACAAGTACAATGGACAACACAAGGAAAACGAAAGGGTAAGCTTACGTAATTTAACTCATGCATCAACATGCAATTTCAGGTAAACAATTCAACATACATGCATATTTCAACATACACATTCATTACATAACAACCCACTTTAACGTATTCACAAATTAAAACTCAACACGACTGACTGTCCGGACTGTATGAACTCTGTGTAGCTTCGGTGTTCGTGCACCCGGGTGATGTAGTAACTGGAACTCTCATCAGCTGCCACCCGAGGTTAATCCTATCTGTCCAAATAATCATCAGGACTAGGACCTCCTGCCATTCCCACACATGACGTACTGCCTCTACGTGAAGACGAGTACTCACGGAATATCAGGATGAATCAACCGGCTAAGCTTACCACATTCATACTTTACAAATCTCAATAATCAAGATCTGAGTCGTTCCTCCCCGGAACGCTCTTTCAAAAGTCACAACTTTCCATTCATCTCATATACTCTTCATCATTTACTATTCATTATTTACCATTCATCATTTACTGTTCATCAATTACTATTCATTAATACATAATCCTTTTCCACAAAAACCACCAAGACCGAACGTTCTGTCCCCAAGGACCGAGGACGAACGCTATAAATGAGACCCAAAAGAACGCTCGTTCGAATCAAAGAACGAACGGTTTAAGTTTAGAAATTTCCAAATCTGGTACTGTTCATTGGACGAACGCTATTTGGTGGGAAAAGAGAACGAGCGCTCAAAATAATACCGAGCACTATTAGGACGAGCGCTCAGTTTTGGACCGAGCACTGTTTATAACGAACGCTCGGTATGAAACCGAACGCTACTTTGAGCGTACGTTCAGTGTAAGACCGAACGCCTTCCAGTACGATCGTCCGGTGTAAGACCGAACGCTATTCTGGGCGAACGTCAGGTGTAAGACCGCACGTTCAGTGACTCAGATTGATAAATCTTTGAAAATAAACTAAGAGAATTTTGGAGAAGTAATACGAACAGGAATATGCACTGTTACATATTTATACGCAAGTACAAAAAGAGAGAAGTTTATCAAACGTACATGATTTCTACAGTGCCAAACCGAACGTTCAAACAGAGCATTCTAGGGTGAAGACGCTCGTCCTCAACCAAGGATTTAGCCAAATAGCAGAATCAACATCTCAACCATATTACGAAGGAAAAACCGAACGCATTTTATCAATGGAATTAAAAACATGGAATTTGTCAAAGAATACTAAGACACAACAGTGCTTGGCCGAACGCTCAAGCCTAGTTTTTAGACGCGAGGACGCTCGTCCTCAACAAGAAAAAAACCGAACGGTCAAGGACCGTTCACTACGAACGTACAGTATTTCATGGGAAGTTCATTTCTCATCAAAATCACATAATTGCATTCGTTCATATCAACTCAAAATTTCAGATTTCATATATCTCATTTCATCCAACTTCTCATGCGTCATAAGCAACTTAGTCATATATCATTTTCATCCCATAATTAACGAACGTTCATGCAAATCTACCATAGTCACATCATACATTCAAATAACGAACGTTCATACCAATTCATTCATAGCATCCATCATGCATTATTTCCATACAGTAAAATAACGAACGTTCACACCCACACATACATCAAAACAGTTAAATTAAGTAAGCTTCCCTTACCCGGAAATGAACAAACGTTCACAGGCGCACACAGACGCTCTCTACTCAAATCCTTATCACCAACGCTCGTTAATCCACCTATATTTGGTCATATACTGTTAGAACGAACGTTCAGAATATTTAAGAACGAACGCTACGGGACGAACGCATGGGCGAACGCATGAGCGAACGCTCGTCAGGCAAAAGAAAACGAGCGTTCAAATCAAAGTGGACGAGCGTTCAGTTCGTCTAGTTTTGGACGAACGTCCAATTTGAAACCAAATTGGACGAACGTCCAATTTGAAACCAAATTGGACGAACGTCCAATTTGAAACCAAATTGGACGAATGCGATTCTGCAGATTCTACAGAATCGCAGGTTTTCCAGAAAACCAGAAAACCTCCATTTTTAACTCTAAAGCTTTTAGATTTCTACAAAAACAGTAAGATTAACTCATCAAAACGAAAAATCTAGCACCCCTTACCTCTTGAAGACTTCCTTTGTGAATCTTGAACCTAGAAATACAAGTGTCTGGATCTCCTTCCAACTCCAAAGTTCTTCACTTCTTCTCTCACAAAAATGACAGCAAGGTAGCAAGGCTTCTTCCACATCTCAGAACCCAGTACCTCCTTTTATCTTTCAAGCTTGCATGGTGCCAAACACAAGAGGGAAGTCACGGACGTTTTCTTGCTCCCCACTTCCAAAAAAAACAACCCCCCGTGACTCCCTAATTGCTTCCCCCACCCCTTCTAAAATATTAAAATAAGAAAAATTAATAATAAAAAGAAGACTAGGTCCTTACATTCTCCCCAACAACAAAAATTTTCGTCCTCGAAAATTAGGACGGAGTCTCGAACAGATGGGGATACAAATCTTTCATAGCAGCTTCCACTTCCCAAGTAGAGTCGCCCGTCTTCTCGTCCCAGACGACTTTCACCAATCTGACTGCTTTCCCCTTGTAGTACTTGGTGTTGCTATCCTCAATGCGTACCGGCTGCATTTCTAATGTACGGTCTTGACGAAGACGAATATCTTCTAACTCCAATACGTGAGAAGGGTCGGATACGTATTTTCGGAGTTGAGAAACGTGAAAGACTGGATGCAAATTTGATAACTGAGGCGGCAAGGATAACTCGTATGCGACTGGTCCGATCTTCCTCAAGATCTGATAGGGTCCGATGAACTTGGGAGACAACTTCTTGGGTCGAATGGCTCTCCCCACTCCAGTAGTCGGATGTAGTCTAAGAAAGACGTGATCTCCAGCATCGAACTCCAATGGCCTTCTTCTTTTGTCAGCGTATGACTTTTGTCTGCTCCGAGATGCCTTCAGCCTTTCTTGGATCAATTTCACCTTCTCAGTCGTCTGCTGAATGAGTTCTGGTCCAGTTAAGACCTTTTCTCCTTCTTGAAACCAACACAATGGCGTTTGACATTTCCTACCGTACAGAGCTTCAAAGGGAGCCATTCCTATGCCTGCTTGGAAACTGTTGTTATAGGTGAACTCTACCAAAGGTAAGACTTCATCCCACACGCCCATGTGATCTAGGACGCACGTCCTAAGTAAATCTTCGAGTGTCTGAATGGTTCTCTCGGACTGACCGTCTGTCTGAGGATGATAAGCCGAACTCATTTGAAGTTTGCTACCGAGCTCGCTTTGTAACGACTGCCAAAATCGAGAGGTAAACCTCGTGTCTCGGTCTGAAACAATGCTAGACGGAACTCCATGTAGACGAACGATTTCCTTGATGTAAAGCTTAGCAAGGTTCGTCATTGACATCTTCAGGTTGACCGCTAGAAAGTGAGCGCTCTTCGTCAGACGATCCACAATTACCCATATGGAATCATGATTCCTGACCGTACGAGGTAAGTGAGTCACGAAGTCCATTGCAATGCCGTCCCACTTCCATTCCGGAATCTCTAACTGCTGAAGTAGACCGCCTGGCCTCTGATGTTCAGCCTTGGCTCTTTGACAAGTCAAACATGATGCCACAAAACGAGCGACATCACTCTTCATTCCTGGCCACCAGAACGACTTCCTGAGGTCCTGATACATCTTAGTCATACCAGGGTGTATGCTAAGACGACTGTGATGACCTTCCTCAAGAATAATTCGCTTCAGTTCGCCATCATTTGGAACGCATGTCCTATCCATGTAGCGTAAGAGACCGTCCGTTCCAGTGTTGAATTCCTTGGCTTGATCTGTAACGAGTGCATTCAAGATCTTCACCAGCTCTTCATCCTCTCGTTGCTTCACTCTGATTCGGTCAATAAGGACACTGGATATCTTAAGGTTACAACATCTGATACCGTTCCTTTCTAGGTCGAACTGTAACCTTAGATCTCTAAAACTTTCTACCAAACTCAATTCTCGGACCATCATGGAGGAGACATGAACTACCTTTCTGCTTAAGGCGTCTGCTACAACATTTGCTTTTCCCGGGTGGTAGAGTAGTTCAAAGTCGTAGTCCTTCAAGAACTCCAGCCAACGTCTCTGTCTCATATTCAACTCCTTCTGATCAAATAGGTACTTAAGACTCTTGTGATCACTGAACACTTGAAATGTCGATCCATACAAGTAGTGCCTCCAAATCTTCAAAGCAAAGACGACCGCTGCTAATTCCAGGTCGTGCGTCGGATAGTTCTTCTCGTGAACTTTCAATTGTCGAGAAGCGTACGCTACTGCCCGCCTTTCTTGCATGAGCACACAACCCAAACCCTGATGAGAAGCGTCACAATATACTTCGAACGGTTTGGACGTATCAGGAATGACTAATACTGGGGCGCTCGTTAACTTCTCCTTCAATGCTTGGAAACTTGCTTCACACCTATCGGTCCAAGCGAACGGTTGATCCTTCCTAGTCAACTGAGTCAGCGGAGCCACTATCTTGGAAAATCCTTCAATGAACCGTCTGTAGTAGCCTGCGAGTCCCACAAAGCTGCGAACTTCAGTTACCGAACATGGACTTTCCCATTCCAGTACCGCTCTTACTTTGGCCGGATCCACGGAGATTCCTTCTGCTGAAACCACGTGCCCCAAGAATTGCACTTCCTTCATCCAAAATTCACATTTTGAGAACTTGGCATACAATTCCTTTTCTCTTAGTACACTTAGAACGATCCTCAAGTGATCCTCATGCTCTTCATAGCTCTTGGAGTAGACAAGAATGTCATCAATGAAGACGACCACGAATTTGTCTAGATACGGCCTGAAGATACGATTCATGTAGTCCATAAATATTGCTGGGGCGTTCGTCACACCAAACGGCATCACTACATATTCGTAGTGTCCGTAACGAGATCGGAAGGCTGTCTTCTGGATGTCTTCTTCCTTCACCCGAATCTGATGGTATCCCGACCGTAAATCAATCTTCGAAAATATGGTCGCGCCATGTAATTGATCCAGTAGGTCGTCAATCCTAGGCAACGGATACTTGTTCTTGATGGTTAGCTTGTTCAGCTGCCTGTAATCAACGCAAAGACGAGAGCTACCGTCCTTCTTTTTCACTAAGAGTACTGGCGCTCCCCAAGGTGATACGCTTGGTTTGATAAACTGCTTATCCATTAACTCTTCAATCTGCTCCTTGAGTTCAGCTAACTCTGCTGGCGACATTCGATATGGCGCAATAGAGATGGGTCCAGCAGTCGGCACCAAGTCAATCGTAAATTCCACTTCGCGTGGAGGAGGTAATCCTGGCACTTCATCCGGAAATACGTCCGGGAATTCATCCACGACGGGTTGTCCTCCATTCAAATTACTGGACGATCGTTCATGACTTGATCCCTCAAACTGTCCGTCCGAATGCGTCATGATCAGAAAGCAACTGGCGCCATCCACGATGTCTTCTCTTAGTTGACCGAGCGTCACAGATAGCTCCACTTCATGTTCATCCGGAAATACCAATTCCTTTGCACCACAGTCAATAAGGATGTGATTGGTAGCCAACCAATCCATTCCTAAGATCACTTCTAAATCTTTTAAGGGTAAACAGATGAGATTCACCTTGTAATTACGCCCTTCAACCTCTATAGGACATTTAACACATACAGTAGTCGTCCTAACTTCACAAGCCGCTGGGGTTGATACTACCAAGTCGAACTGCATTTCGCGTTCGGTTATACCCAATTTCTCGACGCACGCCTTCGAGATGAAGGAGTGTGTCGCCCCCGAATCATACAACACACAGCAAGGCTTCCCAAACAATAAACATGTACTGGTGATGAGCGTACCTGAACTGGCAGCTTCGGCGCCTGTTATCGCATAAACTCGACCAACAACTTGTGCTCTTCCACCCCGATCCTGTTGCATCCTCCCGGCATTTGGCGGCCCCATTACTGCTCATCTGCCCATATTACACTCATGCTCCATGTGACCGTTTCTTCTGCAGCGAGTGCAGTATTTTGTCCTCTCCAACAGAGGACACGACGATCGATAGTGTGGTCCTCCACACTTAAAACATCTGACTGATCCATTCTGTCCAGACTGTCCGGCAACAACCATAGCTTGAGAATTAGACGGTTGTGCTGGACGAGCATACGGCAACCTGTTCCGATTCAGATTCGGCCTGGACATGATCGGCCCTCTAGTTGGTTGTTGCTGCTTCTTCAGTCGTTCCGCTTCAGCCACATTTTTCTCTAACACTTTTGCCCTCTCAATCATGGCAGGAAAAGACTTAATGCAAAGGCTGGATATCAGTACCTTCAGATCACTTCTCAGCCCATTTTCAAACTTCCTGCATTGCCATACTTCACTGGTCGCCATGGTATTAAAATGAACCAGATGTATAAACCTGTTGGTGTACTCAGAAACAGACATACTACCTTGCACCAACTGGAGAAATTCCACTTCTTTGCCGAAACGAACACTATCCGGGAAATACTCTTCATAAAATTTTTCCTTGAAGACTTCCCAGGAAATAGGGCTGTGAGAGTCTGTCAGTAACATCTTCGTACTCGACCACCAATGACTGGCCTCTCCAGTCAACAAATACTCAGTGAATGTCAGCCTTCGATCGTTCGGACATTCCTTGACGTCGTAGAGACGCTCCATATCCTGCAGCCACTGATCTGCCCCGTCAGGAGGACACTTTCCATCAAACTTCGCTGGACGATGCTGTAAAAAGTTCTCCAAACTCCACTCAGTCTGATGAGTAGTGTTTGAAGCAGATGCTCCCGGTGTACCCCTGGTAGCTGCAAGAATCTCCATAAGCTGTCTCTGAGTCACTTCAGAATTTGCACGAGCGGCCTCCAAACTCTGTAAGGCAGCCGCATTTTGCTGCGTCAAAACAGCGTTCTGCTCTTGTAACCTTTCAATTATGGATTCCCACAATCTGGTGTTGTTGGGCACATCATTTTCATTGGTCTGCGGTGGAGGAGGAGAAAGTCTAGGTGCCATTTGTTCTCTGTGAAACAGAGAAAACGATCATTAATTAAGTTCAAGGAGTCTAAAATACTCAATAGAGATCGTTGAGCACACAACAAAACAAGCATGGTGTACTCACAACCTACAATGTCCTTAAAAGAACAAAACTGCTCTGATACCACTAATGTGACATCCCAAAAATACAGTTATAACTATAAATTTAGAAAAATCACAATTAATAATAATCTCAAACAGTTTTACACTAAAAGTTAAAGAAATGAGAAATTTAACAATCGCTCAAGGACGGACATCCTTAGGTACAAATCCAACATAAAGGCGAATGTGCTAAAGTTACACGCCACACATCAGAGTTACAAATGAAAAAGCCGAACGTACACGAAACTTGACCGAACAGTTTACACGGTACAAATACCGAACGGTCTATCAGAATAAAAGAAACAAGACAAGATGGTCGAACGACCATTCTAATACAGACTACAATAACTGGCCGAGCATCTCACTGCTCGGTCTTCACTTCGACATCAACCAGGTTCTCTTCATTCAGCGCATCTTCCAAACGCTCATCTCCCTCTGCTCACATCCACACGGATGATCATTGCAAAGACAAGACGGACGTACAAGTACAATGGACAACACAAGGAAAACGAAAGGGTAAGCTTACGTAATTTAACTCATGCATCAACATGCAATTTCAGGTAAACAATTCAACATACATGCATATTTCAACATACACATTCATTACATAACAACCCACTTTAACGTATTCACAAATTAAAACTCAACACGACTGACTGTCCGGACTGTATGAACTCTGTGTAGCTTCGGTGTTCGTGCACCCGGGTGATGTAGTAACTGGAACTCTCATCAGCTGCCACCCGAGGTTAATCCTATCTGTCCAAATAATCATCAGGACTAGGACCTCCTGCCATTCCCACACATGACGTACTGCCTCTACGTGAGGACGAGTACTCACGGAATATCAGGATGAATCAACCGGCTAAGCTTACCACATTCATACTTTACAAATCTCAATAATCAAGATCTGAGTCGTTCCTCCCCGGAACGCTCTTTCAAAAGTCACAACTTTCCATTCATCTCATATACTCTTCATCATTTACTATTCATTATTTACCATTCATCATTTACTGTTCATCAATTACTATTCATTAATACATAATCCTTTTCCACGAAAACCACCAAGACCGAACGTTCTGTCCCCAAGGACCGAGGACGAACGCTATAAATGAGACCCAAAAGAAAGCTCGTTCGAATCAAAGAACGAACAGTTTAAGTTCAGAAATTTCCAAATCTGGTACTGTTCATTGGACGAACGCTATTTGGTGGGAAAAGAGAACGAGCGCTCAAAATAATACCGAGCACTATTAGGACGAGCGCTCAGTTTTGGACCGAGCACTGTTTATAACGAATGCTCGGTATGAAACCGAATGCTACTTTGAGCGTACGTTCAGTGTAAGACCGAACGCCTTCCAGTACGATCGTCCGGTGTAAGACCGAACGCTATTCTGGGCGAACGTCAGGTGTAAGACCGCACGTTCAGTGACTCAGATTGATAAATCTTTGAAAATAAACTAAGAGAATTTTGGAGAAGTAATACGAACGGGAATATGCAATGTTACATATTTATACGCAAGTACAAAAAGAGAGAAGTTTATCAAACGTACATGATTTCTACAGTGCCAAACCGAACGTTCAAACAGAGCATTCTAGGGTGAGGACGCTCGTCCTCAACCAAGGATTTAGCCAAATAGCAGAATCAACATCTCAACCATATTACGAAGGAAAAACCGAACGCATTTTATCAATGGAATTAAAAACATGGAATTTGTCAAAGAATACTAAGACACAACAGTGCTTGGCCGAACGCTCAAGCCTAGTTTTTTAGACGCGAGGACGCTCGTCCTCAACAAGAAAAAAACCGAACGGTCAAGGACCGTTCACTACGAACGTACAGTATTTCATGGGAAGTTCATTTCTCATCAAAATCACATAATTGCATTCGTTCATATCAACTCAAAATTTCAGATTTCATATATCTCATTTCATCCAACTTCTCATGCGTCATAAGCAACTTAGTCATATATCATTTTCATCCCATAATTAACGAACGTTCATGCAAATCTACCATAGTCACATCATACATTCAAATAACGAACGTTCATACCAATTCATTCATAGCATCCATCATGCATTATTTCCATACAGTAAAATAACGAACGTTCACACCCACACATACATCAAAACAGTTAAATTAAGTAAGCTTCCCTTACCCGGAAATGAACAAACGTTCACAGGCGCACACAGACGCTCTCTACTCAAATCCTTATCACCAACGCTCGTTAATCCACCTATATTTGGTCATATACTGTTAGAACGAACGTTCAGAATATTTAAGAACGAACGCTATGGGACGAACGCATGGGCGAACGCATGAGCGAACGCTCGTCAGGCAAAAGAAAACGAGCGTTCAAATCAAAGTGGACGAGCGTTCAGTTCGTCTAGTTTTGGACGAACGTCCAATTTGAAACCAAATTGGACGAACGTCCAATTTGAAACCAAATTGGACGAACGCGATTCTGCAGATTCTGCAGAATCGCAGGTTTTCCAGAAAACCAGAAAACCTCCATTTTTAACTCTAAAGCTTTTAGATTTCTACAAAAACAGTAAGATTAACTCATCAAAACGAAAAATCTAGCACCCCTTACCTCTTGAAGACTTCCTTTGTGAATCTTGAACCTAGAAATACAAGTGTCTGGATCTCCTTCCAACTCCAAAGTTCTTCACTTCTTCTCTCACAAAAATGACAGCAAGGTAGCAAGGCTTCTTCCACATCTCAGAACCCAGTACCTCCTTTTATCTTTCAAGCTTGCATGGTGCCAAACACAAGAGGGAAGTCACGGACGTTTTCTTGCTCCCCACTTCCAAAAAAAACAACCCCCCGTGACTCCCTAATTGCTTCCTCCACCCCTTCTAAAATATTAAAATAAAAAAAATTAATAATAAAAAGAAGACTAGGTCCTTACACTTTGACTTTAGTTTATAAAAAAATTAATTACATTTTTAGTTTAATTTAGAATAATTTTAGGTTTACCCTTTCATTTAGTTTTAAATATTATTATTTCTTAAAATTTAAAATGTATAATTTAGTATGTAAAAATTAAATCTAAGTGATTAGAAAACAATTTGAATCAGAAACTATAAATTATAAATTAAAAAAAATTCATTTTAATCAATTAAGTTTAGTGTTGAGAGATTAAGGATAGTTTTGGAAATATATGAATTAAAAAATAGATAGTAGTTTATAAGTTAGTTTCTTGATGATAAGTTAACTGCTGATAAAATTTTATTTTACATTTGAACTGATAAATAAACTTATTGTGTTATAAATGTTTGGTAAATAAACGTAAAATAATATAATTGTGTAGGTTTTATATTGTAAATGAGATTTATACTTTTAAAGAAAACATATTATTATATAATTATAATTTTATTTCTTGACTAATTAAAATCTTGTTAAACTTCTTACAACTTTCATTTACCTTTTAAAAGTTATATATATATATATATATATATATATATATATATATATATATATATATATATATATATATATATATATATATATATATATATATATATATGAATAAGTCATTTTATATGAGTTGATTTACTGAGTATTAACTTTTTTTAGTTTTAAAATAAATACAAAATTCTTAATTTAAACTATGATTTGAATATATCTCTTACAACTTTTTTTATGCGTAATTTTCAAATAACATATTTCTTTCTTTAATTTGTGATTTTAAATTTATATGTTCGAGTAAAGTTCAACAGTTATATTTTGTCTATAGAAAAGAAAGTTTACAAATATGTCATGTGAGACTTATACTGTAATTTTGACAAACAGTATAATGTGATAAACAAATATTTTATTGGATGATATACAGTTTTTGAGATAACGATTTATTGCAGACAATGTTTGTATCTTCGGGTCTATAAAGAAAATCTTATAAAACACATTTACATTCCAATTCTAAAACAACTATTTATCTTATTGACTCTAGTTTGGTGGTAAAGAGGAAGTAAACATTTTATGTTCATGCATAAATTGACAAAGACTTGAAGGTAGAAATTTGAAGTGAATTTTTTTCAATAGGTACAAAGAGATTTATAACTCTTTTCTCAACTCCATGTATACAAAAAAACATTTCAAGTTAAAAAATAATGAAATGATGGATTATGATATGTTAACAACTTTTTTTAACAATTTTTTGACAATAAATTACATGTACTATTTTATTGATCCATATATTTGAAATGGACCAATCACGAACTACCATGTATGCGTTTATAAAAAAAATTTCAAAAATATATGTTAAAAAAATATTTTTCATTGTCAAAATACTTGCAAATTTGTTGCTCAAAGCTATCAATGCCTTAAATTTCACAAGAACATTGTTTATGTTGTATGATAAATTAATAGAATGTTGAAACCTTGTATTTGTTCAAAAGCGTATTTTATTCATGTTGTAAATCAAATATTTTTGAATTTTTATATTACTTTATTTTTTTCATCAACTTTTAGGCAGAAGTGAATGATTTTTAAGTAATATTTGTATTTAATAAAAATATTTGCATTCCAAACAATAATTATCTAACCTCCCAAAAACTATAAGAGAGTCATTACATAATCAATAAGACTAGAACAATCCACAATACGAAAAATATAAAATTATTACTGTTATCAAAATAATCATAAAAGAAACTTTATATACAAACAAACTAAGCCAAAACTATATACATTTACACATTCTAAAAGGATTAAACATTTATTGGTCCTCCCTCTAAAAGTCTGCTCCACCGACACCCTCCATCACTCTCTGCTTACACTCACTGGATGATCATAGCCAAGGCAACCAAAAACCCAAGACATAACAATAAAACATAAACCAAAGGGTAAGTTACAAAACAAATTCATATTACACTTAAAACATTTACGTACATAAATCACATATTTCATGTATCAAACCAAACATCTTAACACTCAAAGACCTAGACGAGACTATCTAGATTTAGTATGAATATCGAGCTATGACGATTCGTGACTTGTAGTAGTGAAACAACTGGTCTACCCTAAGCTACCAAAAAGGTTAGTCAGTTATCAAATAAGACTTGAAATACCAGAAATAATAGTCCCACCTTCATCTCTCAAACTCACCTATTAATCCTCAACTTTTAACTACAAAACTCATAACATAGATAACTCAAATGCACCTAGAACAATTCAGTGAATTTAATACATCATCACCATTTCATAACTTACTCTTCGGCATAACAATAACAGCAAATTCATATTTTCTCATAGACCAATTCATCAACTAATCAAATATATTCATTTAAATAAACTAACTCTAACATACATAGTAAAATGATGATTAATTAAATTTATCATACATAAGCATCAAACTTAACCAACAAACATAGTTTAAGGTTAAACATCTAGTTTCCCTTACCTTACACTAACAACAGAGCTCTAAAAACACAGACCCCTTGCTTAGAGTCCAATGAACTCTAGAAACTCCTACAAAATGTCGAATTGAGAACGGAATGAATCCTTTGGAATTTGGAAGAGAAACAAAAAGATGCATGCAACGAAGAATCGATTAGCAAAATTTCAAATTAGGAACGAAATACGTCGAAACTTACTTACTCTATTCTAAA
This sequence comes from Vigna nakashimae, assembly GCA_034642375.1. NCBI lineage: Eukaryota > Viridiplantae > Streptophyta > Magnoliopsida > Fabales > Fabaceae > Vigna > Vigna nakashimae. The sequence continues at coordinate 5,560,796 of CM067763.1, read as the reverse complement.
AATTAATCAGATAGATGTGGACATTACTCCGTCGTGATCTCTTAAGTGCTTCCTAATCGTCAAACAGATAATCGAGGAGTTAGAATCTTTAGAGAGAAGTGAAAAGAAGTTAAGAGAAATAGTTGTAGAGAGAAATAGTTGTAAAGAGATGGTAGATATTTTAAGTAATGAGACGAATTTAATAAGTTTTATTTTTTATATTGAATTATTTGAACTTTAAAACATTTAGTCTCATTATTTTAAAACACTTATCAACTCTAATACTCTATTTTCTATGTTCTTAGAAGTTACATTTTTAATTAGAAGTTATTATATTGCAAATAATACTTGAGTTACTAAAAATAGTTACCTTTAAAATAATATATAAGTTTTAATCGAAGAGTGCTAATGTATTCAAGCAATGCTTAAGTTATTTTAGCTAAAAGTGATTAAAGTTCAAATATACTTATTATTTTTGTATGTAGATCCCAGAGACACACTAACACAATTTTAACTTAACTTTGATTTACATTTAATCTTTTTATCTTTTCCGAGTTGGTCGTCTTCCTTCTTGTATAGTCGTGGTGGGTACCTGTTAAAGGTACTCCGACGCTCAAATTAGTCTTAGATTACCGATCAATTATAGTAATTAAGTTTTAAATATTCAATAAATGCAACCACCTATGATGTAATCCTGCCCGATATAGTCCTTTTTATCGTATTTTTACCTTTCATAAGTTAGCTTGTAAGGAGCATGGGTTACTATAAATACCCAGCTTCTCTATTGTAATGGGCACTTTTGAGCTTAATGAGAATTCAATTTTCTAAAATCAGAAATTATTTTCTCTTGAAAGTCACATGCTAGAGAGTCCAAAGACTCCCTCTAGCCACCTTCCTTGCACACTGCCTTCATTCTCATTGTCCTTCAATTTCCACTGTGCTCCACACATTTCTTTTTCCTCCACGACGTCGCTTCTACACCAATCCATTTCTCTCTCGCGCATCAGACACGCTCCACTTCTTTGTGCATTTCATTCTCGCGCATCCCTTACTCATTCCTGAGCATCTCACTCTCTCTCGAGAGCTCTCTTCGTCAAGATCCATTACTTCCATCACGGTAATCTTCTTTTTCCTCACAGATCCATCTTCTTCCACCATTTCTTTTGATTTCCACCGATTGAAACCTTATTTCCTCCTTCATCTTTCTTTTCCACCGTTCAATCAGTCATTTGAACCAATTAATCGGTTTATATTGAGTCTCCTCACCATTTTAGGGTTTCTTCATGTCTGATTAGTGTTTCCATCGTTTGATTTAGGGTTTATCCATTATTTAGGGTTTTCTCGTGTTCCTCATCATTCCGCTGCGTCTTTATTCGTCGGAGAAGCTTCGAGGAGGTCTGGTTCGTGCTCGCGCAACTTCAATCGGCATCTCCTCGGGCGTTCGTCCATCAACCTACCTTTTACTTTGCTTTTGTATTTGTAGTTTTCGTATTGAGCCTTTGGATAGGGCTAAACCAATTGAGGCCCAATGTTGTTTAAGCATGTTTTTTCTTTCTTAATTTGAATAAAAAGTTTCGACTCCACAATTAAGAGGATCATACAGACCTTGATTGTTTGGTATATCAGGTTGTGGGTTTTCTGAGCTATACTTTTATATCCTGACCGATTAGTAAAATTATACCGATTGGTCTATACGGTACACTTACTTTTATTTTTATAAACGAAACTTTATTAACTTGATAAAATAATTAACTTTGATTTTTTTTATATTACTCCCGTTCTTCATCAAACTTTTAACTAGAAGTGAATAATTTTTAAATAATATTTGTATCTAATAAAGATGTTTGCATTCCAAACAATATTTACAATTTTAATTAGAAATAATTATGTTAGAAATAATACTTGAGTTCCCCGCTGAAATAATACATAAGTTTTTATCTAAGAATCAAATAATAATACTTGAATTATTTTTATTAAAAATGATTGAAGATCAAGCAATAAGTACCTTTGTTTTCATAAATGAAACTGATTAACTTGATCAAAAGTTTAACGTAATCTACCCATGTAAAAATTTACAACTTGAATCTCTGTTTCTTTAGCTCATTATAAAGACCTACGTATCTAATGGCCTCCTTAAACACAATTTTGCAAAATTTGTGAAAAGTGTTGACATATAATTTCATCCTCTGTTATTCAGTGTGTCTCCCTGTTTTTACATCTTTTAAAGTGCATAGAAAATTTAAAAACACCTCATAAATACTAAAAGTAATGAATTACATAATAGTATTATAAGATTGAAAATAGATAATAATAATACATAAAAAAACAATTAAAAATAAAAAATATGTATTAAAATATGAGAATAATAATAAAATAAAATAAAATATAGTTTAAAAAAATATTATATTTGAAGATAGTATAAGTTTAAAGGAGTCGTCAAATATTAGTTCTCATCCTCTTCCATTTTTGCTTAATGAGTAACAGGAACCAACCAAAAAGGATTTTTATCACTAATACCGTTTGTTTGTTTGGACAAGATTTTACCACTTTAAATAGGTTCGTTCTGTTTCTCCAACACTCAAACAAGAAAGCCATACAGTAACCAATGGCACCTCAAAGACTAGCTTTGATCATACTTCTCTTATCCCTCACATTCTCTTCTTCACTCTCTGACAATGGTGGCATTGCTGTGTACTGGGGCCAAGACGCTCGAGAAGGCAATTTGATAACCACGTGTAACAGTGGAAAGTACGCCATTGTGCTCCTCGCTTTCCTCGACCAGTTCGGTTCAGGGAGAACGCCAGCTGTGAACTTCGCCGGTCACTGCGATGCTTCATGGGGAAGGTGCGCCGAACTACAGCCCCAAATTACTTACTGCCAGGTAGACTCGGATCTCAGGAATATCCATTAGTTCTTCTGAAAATTTTAGTTCCTAAGTCTGTCTCAAATCGTGTTTGAACCATCAGAGTGCTTCTTTCAATGGGGTATTGTTGGTCTGTGTTTGTTATTTACAGGAGAAAGGCATCAAGGTGCTCCTTTCAATTGGAGGAGCCGCTGGAGGGTACTGGCTGAGCTCGGCGGAGGACGCAAAGATCGTGGCCACCTACCTCTTCAACAACTTCCTCAGCGGCGAATACGGTGCACTTGGAAGCGTCATGCTGGACGGCATCGACTTCGACATCGAAAATGGGGAGAATTACTGGGACGATCTTGCAAGGGAACTCGATTTCTTACGGAAAACGACGGGGCGTTACTTTTACTTGTCGGCAGCCCCTCAGTGCCCAACAGACCCAATCAACTATCTCGACAAAGCCATCGCCACCAAACTCTTCGATTACATCTTCGTTCAGTTCTACAATAACCCTAGTTGTTCCTACACCGGTGGCACCAACGCCCTCTTGGAGTCCTGGAACAAGTGGGTCGACTTGGTAGCCTCCAACAACTCGCTCTTCTTGGGAGTGCCAGCAGCGTCCAGCGCTAGCGACGGTTACATTCCGCCGGAGGTCCTCAACGACGAGGTGCTTCCGCACGCGAAGGAAGCCTCCAACTACGGGGGAGTGATGCTGTGGAATAGATACCATGATGTTCAGAATGGCTACAGTGATAGCATACTATCCAATGTGATTAAGTCCAAGTTGCAGGTGTCTGTGGCGTCCGTTTCCGACGCAATTTACAAGTAGGAAGGTACAACCACCGTAGGCATGTACTATGCACGGAATAAATAACATGTCAGCTATGTTTCCCTTGCCTGAAGTCATGCTCTGCATGGTCTTGGGTTGCAAGTAATGCAATGGATGTAAGTTGGATTTGAAATAATGGATGTTTCTTCCTGTATCCTTTTCTCTTTCATGTACTCTTCAATAAAATTTCAGTAAAAATTCTGCACCTCTCTAATTTTAATGCTTTTTAAATTGACTATTTGGGAGGATATTTTCGAATCTATAAATTTTGTTTCAAAATACTTCATCTGGAAAGAATAAAAAAATATATTTTGGAATGTGGGTAGCATAATGTACTTTCAAATTCATAAAATGTTTTTCAAAACATTTAATTTGAAACATATTTTTTTAGAATAAGTGTTTGGAAAAATATTTTAAGATTTGAAAAAGGCCTACGAATTACTATTTTGAAAAAAAAAATTATATTTAGATAAAGTGTTTCAAAAGGTATTTTTTTTATCCGTAAATACTTTTCCGAATACTCAATTTAAAATATAAAAATATTTGTTTAAAATAAATATGTTGGTCGAAACACCAAATTTGAAATATATTTTTTATACTTTCCAGATTAGATGTTTTAGTAGATATTTTTAGTTTTGGAAGTATTTTCCAAAGCATTTAATCGAGAATAATCAATTTTTTTCAAGATTAAATATTCCAGAAGGTATTTTCGAATCCAAAAAATACATTCTAAAACACCTAATCCAAAAATGTCTCTCATTTTCCTTCTTATGCAATCACAATCTTATTTTTCTTGTTCTTTCATAAAGCATCTTTGCGCACATTACTATATGTAATATTAAGAAATAGACGTTACTATATGTAATATTAAGAAGTATATTTTAACTCTAACTTCCATAAAATTGGTTTATACAGTGAAGTTTGTATTTACTTATATAATATGAAACTAACTCAACATAACTTCCTCACGTCAACATATATATATATATATATATATATATATATCGTGTGTGAGACTAGACATTAATGGATAGTCTGATAGTGGTACAATAGCTGATGGAACAACTTATTTCTAGTTGATGCGAGACTTTCCATACACCCCCTATAAGACCCGAGGAAATTGTTAGTAGTTAGGGAATGAAGTGGTTATGAGACTTGAGAATTATTGTTTAGTAATTGGTGTGTAATGTTCAGGTGTTTCATTTTAGAATTATAATTGCTATATGTTAATTATTTAATGTTATAATTGATTAATTAGAACACATGATTAATATGTTGTTATTTTTTGTGAATGAGTGTGTGATGGTATCAACGTGTTTTGTTGGCTTGTTGATAGAAGGGTGAGTTATGATTGAATAAGTGTGGGTTCAAGTTTAGAGAGAAAGAGAGTTATTGTAAACTTTTGTTTTATTTGAATTTTAGGCCCAATGGTAAAAGGGTTTTTTTTGCCTTTAATAAGTGGTGTAGAAATTAAGTTAGGAGATGTAGAAGGAAAAAGAATAAAAGTAAAATTTGAATAATAAGAGAGAGATTTCGTGGATTTTAAAATATTTAGTAGTTGTTGATATTTTACAAAATAGTTAAGAGAGAAAATTTTAATGGTTTTAGAGATAAAGTGAGATATTTTATTAAAACCCAAAAGATAGAGATATATTAAAAGAAGATAAAAAGGAGAAGGGAAACTAGGGGTATGCACATTAATTGTTCTCTATATCTAAACAAAATTCAGAGAAAACCTTAATACAGGAGAGGATTTGTGGTATTTTTGAAGTTAGATAAATCCCTAATATTGGCCAAGATTTGAGGAAACTTACCATTGTTTTTTGTATGTTATGTATTCTTGAATTACTTGCATGAAAATCCTTGTTTGATATATGTGTAAATAATTATGATTATGAGTAAATGTTGTTACTATTGGGTAAGGGCTTTTATGCGCATATGAAAATAATTTTTTGGTAATATTTGTTATGCGTTTTTCCTATGAATGTATATGTATGTTTTGTTCCCAATAGAGAGTTTGATGCTAATAGAGAACAAAGTTAAGTTGCTTGGGAGTTTCCATGCAAATATATGTTGTAAGGGTGTGGTGATAATCATATGCGGTATAATTGGGTTTTATTGGGGTATAACATGTCAATGATTGGATTTGAACTATTCAAGTGATGTAATGGATGTATTAAGGTATGTTCATAAGGGTATGTGATGCTTGAATGCATGCATGAGGTTTTGTGAAAATTTTCAATGTCATTTAGGATTGTTACATGTATGTTTGAACACTTGAATTATGTTTAGGATGTGTTTTGATTCGAAAATAATCGACTATCATTAGTTATAATCGATTATTTGCATATTGGTTGTGAGTGAGTTTCAGGAATAATCGATTATTTGGGATGATAATCGATTATCCTTTCATGCATGATGAATTATGGTGATTTGCTGAGTAGAAACACTAAGATAATCGATTATCATCAGTGATAATCGACTATCACAGTGTATTTTGTGTACATGTGTATTTCAGGAATAATTAATTATCGCTTATGATAATCGATTATCCTAGAGTATTTTTACTAGAAATAATGTGTTTTGATGAAGATTGGGCGTGGACCAAGCCTAAGGAGCTATAAAATGTGATGATAATCTGAGAATGAGATTAATGGTTGTGTTTAGGTTCAATTTTGACTTGTGGTTGAGATTGAAACACGAGTGAGTGTTGGGATGTACTTGAGTATGTGATTGATGCGCATGAGAGTGGAGGATAAATCTACTTGTTGTACCTAGTAAATCCTGGTGCTATACGGATAAGCGCTTCCTTTTTCCTTATGTGCATTGGAAGGGTTGTTCGGGTATTGAGCCTTCCTTGTGTGGGGGGTAAAGGTGTCTTCCTTGTGCTTATGTGAAAGGATTACATGTTCCTTAGCTGGATTAAGAGACTACTCGAATGTATCTGTGTGGGGAATCTACGTATGGGGTTGTAGGAGAGGCTACAATTAGTGAGGTAGGATAAATGAGTCTGACTGATTCTTTCCACTATTGTGTTATTGTACGGGGATGCTCATGATGTTGTTCATGATTAAGATAATCATGATGGTGGTGTATCTATGATGATCATGGTATGTGAGATGCTCCAGGTGATGCTATCATGGTAGCAATGTTACTATAATTGTTATAATAGGTAGTTAGCTTAGGCGGTAATAAGTGGATAGACCAAGAGTCTATGTGTGATATGTTAGTGATGACATCAAGGTTCAAGGGTCAAGGATCGAGGATTGAAGATCAATGATCAAGAATTGAGTAATTCCTTGTGATGTTAGAGGATTAGGAATTTTGTTATTATTGTTGGGTATAGGGTGGTTTGTGGTTAATATATTCAATGTGTTTATATCTTATTATTATTACGATTGTTTTATCGGTAGCTTACCCTATACGTGTTTGTGTTTGTGTGTTGTGAATGATATTATTGGTGATGATCGTATAATATGTTATACATGAGTAAATGATGTTGGAGATGATGTTGAGACATGATATATTCGAGAGATGACAAGGAACAAACTTTGAAATTTTATTTAAAGTTATTGCAATTAAGTTTTAAGACAATGTGTTTGGCATTGTTTTATTTCCTTCGTTATTTCCATTAATTTAAATAATGCAATTGGACTAGTGTTTCGGATTTCTTATCTTTTTGAATAAAATTATGCAAGTTTAAATGTCATGTTTTTTAAAATACATTTTCTTGCTATGTTAAAGTTTGAAATTTACTAGTTTTAGAATAACCTATGAAACCTTGGAAATTGGAGTGTTACACCCCATATCGGGTCTCTGTCAGACCAGTCGTTAATGTCTAGTTCTACGCACGAGATGTATATACCTCGGCGTGAGGGGTGTTGGAAGTCTCACATCGAATCTGATGTTTGTTGGGTCTATTGTTCCAATCTCTATCAAACGACTATCGAATTATTCATTAATGTCTAGTCCTACGTCGACTAGAGATAAGACTATTTCATAGCACATAAGTATAAACCTCACCTTAACATGATATCAAAGTTATAAGTTAGAGCCTATCCTAACAAAATTTATTATTTTTTGGATTTATTTTTCTACTCGCTATCGAACTGCTATTAGACCACTCATATGTCTAATTCCACACATATATATATATATATATATATATATATATATATATATATATATATATATATATATATATATATATATATATATATATATATATATATATATAAAGTGGATACAAACTGTACCTCGATTACCAAATTACCAAATGCATTTAAGTTAGGAGACGAAGATGCCAAATGGGTTAGTGGCACCTCCATGCTGACATATACAAGGAGCAATTCAAAAACAGATTCCCACACCCATTCAACGTGATCTTGTGCAAAAAGAAGGGAGAATGGAGGAAAGGTGGTGAAGGAACGACCATTCCAGAACAACTTATAAAACACCATCCAGATACATAGTGTAGGAAGAAACACTTTATGCGTGACATGTAAAGTCCTTTAACAGAGGGGTAGGAGGTGCATGTATGAAATGCAGAGGAAGGAGGTGCGACACAAGGAGGAAAATTAGTGTTAAGATTTCTACCGTTAAGTGAAGGGTAATAATGCCAATTTCAGGAAGTGCAGAAAGAAAAAATGATGTGCAAGAAAAGGGCCTGAAATAATGGCTCTTTTTTTCTAAGTCAGATACTCTTTAACAAAATATTCATTATCGTCAAAATTATTAAAATAAACCGAAGCCCACTTTCTTGATTAAAGGACTACTAAACATGTTCTTTTACTCATACTGTTTTTAGGAGGTTTCGTTAGTGAATTACAAAGTGAGAAGAGGAAACACTGTAAGGCTTAAACAACTACAAATTCCAATTTTAATGGTGGAGATAACATTGTTAAGATTAATTATTTATTTTAAAACTTGAAATTCTAATAACTTTTTTTTTCTTAAAAAATAAAAAAATTTGACGGACTGCTATACGAGATGACACACCCACAATATAGCTTCTTTAAGTAAGCCATTGAACCTGGCATAATTCTGTCAATTCTAATTGCTTTCTAAGTTTCCTGAGTTTGGGAATAGTCAGCTTCTTCCCTAAGTCTGAAATTTGATAATCATCACATCCCTTCCACATGAATTTCTTCACACACCATATGAATTCATCTTCCTAATCACTTCACCTATCACTGAATTACAGATAATATCTTCAAATGGATGAAAATAAATATGAACCTAAGTTCTACGTTAATAAAAATAACAAGTTAAACATAATATAAAAAAAAAATCATAAATTTATTATTTTAAAATTTTATTTTAAAATGGTATTATTTCCTTTTCTTATATACATAGGTTGAACTCAAATCAGATTTATAAAAAATTTCAGCATTGATTCCTATAACAATTTTGTTACCTGGAAGTTACTACTTCAAATGTGTAATGAATTTTAGTGATCATATACACCTGTCAAAATTTATGAAAAGTTCACTTGTAATATTTTACACTTAAAATTTATGATTCACATGTTAACAATTAACAATTAAGAACAATAAACCAATACAATTGATATGCATTAAACTCTTTTAATCAGATCAGTTTCTAATATCCCAATAATAATAGATGGAAGCATACCTGAAAAATTAAACATTGAATATGTCTCTAATCTTCCCCCTAGATTTTCTCTTCTAATGTAGATAAAGAGAAAGAAACAGGAATGACACAATGTCCTCACAGATGGGAACCATGATTCTTTATGTAATCTGACGATTACTTTTCTTTAGTTTCAATAATTATAATTTGGCTCTTTCAACAAATTAAAATTATTGCTGGTCTCTACATAATATATCTTTCATGGCAAATATACCCTTAACCATATTTACTCAATTAGATAACTTCATAAAGTTAGCTAATAAAATATAATGATCCTAACACAATTAATAATTACTTATATATATATATATATATATATATATATATATATATATATATATATATATATATATATAAGTGACTCAAATTGCGAACAATTTTTCACTAGTCACAAATATATATATCCTATAAATTCTTACAAATGTATTAGACTTTATGAATTCAAAATTGTCATTATATACCTTGAGCTTATCTAAAAGTCCCGTCCATTGATTATATTCGAATATAGAATCAAAGTAATTTTCATTGCATCAATTGCAACAAAACTTGACAATGATCACTAATACTGACATAACCAAATGACATGGATTCATCATTAAATGTATAATATAAAAATCACGTGAAAGTGACCTATACACGTTTATTTTCAAATGGTCCTTACTTTATCTTAATGAAATCAACATAATAACCTTATCATATAGAGTGTAATATCTCAATAATAAATCATATATTTATTAAACCAAATATGTCAAAGAACAATGTATGCATACATTAAACCAAACATAGAATACAAATACAAAAGTGACTAACTCCCATTAAACCAAAGATTCCTCAATAGCTAAAACAGCCATGTGAGAAACATGCTCATGAAAGACCTTGAGTGTAATTCCCTTAGTTAGTGGATCATGAAAGGCATAATGTAATTTTTAAACAAGTTAAAGAAAACAAATATTGAACAAATTTTGAAAGAAAAATGATATGAGGAAGAAACACCCAGTAATTGAAATCTCAATTTAGTCACAGGATTATCCCACAAATACCTATCAATGTATGAAGGAGAGAGATAAAGAGTTTCCAAGAGAAAGCAAACAGGAACCCTATACCCAAAATTCTAAAAACGAACGTAATCACAAAAATCTCCAAATCGCGATAACCACCGGGGTCTTCAAAAATCCAATATGCATCAACGAACTAAAATCCAAAAAAAAACTCAAAACACTCATTCGAATCATAACCCCAAAATTGCGTCACCAATCAACAGGAAAGAAATCAAGAAACGAACTCCCAAAACGCAAATCAAAACGTACAAAAGAAACCCTCGAAATAAGAGAACAAATAAAATCGTAATTTTAAATCCAAAATCGGAATAAAACCCCAATCAGAACCAAGAGAGAGAGGAAGAGGAAGAAGAAAAGAGTCCTCCATTAAGAGAGAATTTTCTAATGGGATTCTATGTATATGTCTGATATCTCTATTAGGATTAGGTCAAAAGTAATGTAATCCTTTTTTTTCTTTTTTTCTTTTTTCTTCTTTTAAAGAAAAGGTAATTGAAAGGAATCCTAAGTCACTGTTATTAAAATCTTCTAATGAAATAAAAAAATAATTTTAAAAAATATTAATTAATATTTTTTTTTCGAGTAACGGGTATCCACGGGTTGGATAGTAGAATACCTGCATTCGACCCGTTTAGAAGCGAATATCAAAATACCCGTTATTCATTACTCGCGAATAATAAATATTCGCGGATAATAACTATCCGTCACGGGTTTTATCCACGGATATCCATGGGCGCAAATTTTTTTGCCATCTCTAGGCATACATTAGACTCCCTACGGCTACAACATAGGTAATCTTCTACATTTCCTGAATTTCTAGATTTCCTTTTGGGCTTTGATTGAGACTAAACTTGTCTCCCTTAGCGAATAAAGTATCTATTACTTTACAATCCTGCATACCAAACCTTTTAAGCACCTTATCGACGTAATTCCCCTGTGATAATCTTAGAATACCTCGAGTTCAATCTTGGATTAACTGAATTCCTAATTCAAAGGAAGCGTCACAAAGATCTTTCATTTCAAAATTTCTAGATAAAAATCTCCTGGTTTCGTGCAACATGTTAATATTATTGGTAGTAAGTAGTATGTCATCAACATATAAGACCAACAAGATACCAGCTACCACCGAATTTGTGATACACACAATCATCAACTACATTTATTTTGAAACCAAATAAGATAATAACTTAATGAAATTTGGGGTACCATTGATGAGATGTCTATTTTAGCCCATAAATAGATTTTGTCAGTTTGCATACAATATTCTTTGGATCTACTAACACAAAGTTTTCTGGTTGCACCATATAAATCGTTTGATCAATGTTGTCACTAAGAAACACCATTTTAACATCCATTTGATGAAGCTCCAGATCGTAATGTGCAACAAGAGCCATGATTGTTCTAAAAGAGTCTTTCAATGAAGCTGAAGAGAAAATTTCTTTAAAATCAAACCCTTCCTTTCAAGTATAGCCCTTTGCCATAAGACGAGCCTTACACATCTCCACATTACCTTTAAAATCCTTTTTGGTTTTAGATATCCACTTACAACCAATGGGTTTCACACCTTCTGGTAATGGGACAAGTTCCCAAACTTTATTGTCTTGCATGGACTTATACTCCTCATCCATAGCTTCAATCCATTTTTTGAATTAGGATCTTGCATAGGTTGATGGACGGTGACAGGGTCATCTTCCGTGACACTATTATTTTCCTCAGTTTCTTGGAGAAATACTACATAATCATATGGAATAACACTTCTCCTTTCTCTCATGGATCTCTGCAATGACACTAACTCATGAAGCACCTCTTCTTAAGGGTCTTAAGTTTGTTAATGTATAGGTTAAGAACTTAGAGGTGTCGAACTCGCTTCATCAAAAGCAACTGTATTAATTGAATTTGAATTTGACACTGATTATTCCTCTAAGACAAAGTCTTTTACCTTATTCTTCCTCCCAAACTCAATATCCTCAAAGAATGTTGTAGTTCCCGTCTTGAAAATATTCATTGATTTGGGATCATAGAACTTGTAGCCTCTTGATCTTTTAGAGTAACCAATAAAGTAGTTTCTCACTATTTGAGAGTCTAACTGATTTTCATTTGGCTTGTTAGGCCTTGCTACAACTGGACATCCCTACACACATAAGTGTTTTAGATTAAGCTTTCGCCCAACCCAAAGCTCATGAGATGTTGCAGTAGTTGCCTTGGTTGGTACTTTATTTAAAATATAAGATGCAACCTTTAATGCCTCTCCCCAAAGTGACTCTGGCAAGGTGGAATGACAAATAATACTCCTTATGATATCTTGAAGAGATTGATTTCGTCTTTCAGCCACCAAATTCATGTTAGGTGAACCTGACATGGTGTACTATGGGATAATTCCACATTCCTCTAGGTACTTGGCAAAAGGTCCTGGATGTTGTTCTCTTGATATGTCATATCTACCATAGTATTCACCACCACGATTAGATCTTACTTTCTTAATGTGTTTGTTGAGTTGAATCTCAACTTCAACCTTGAAAGATTTGAACACGTCCAATGATTGAGACTTTTCATGGACAAGATATAAGTATGCATATTTAGAGTAATTGTCTATGAATGATATAAAATATTGTTGATCATTCCATGAAGGTGTAGGGAATGGACCACAAATATTTGCACGTATCAATTCTAAGATGTATGTAGCTCTATATGCACCTAATCTCAATGTCTTGGCATGTTTTCCTTTAAAGCATTCAACAAAAACATATGAAACTAGACTTCGTCTAAATGACGACACAACAAAAGTGTCTTTCAAATCCAAGTAGAAATCGATGCACAATAACAACCTAAAGTTCCCTATAGCTTCCACCTCTACCGATTTGTCATCTCCAACATAGATCCATCTTTCAGAATCAATTGGTTTTCGATAGGTTATAATCCATTCATTGAAACACCGATGTTAGCAATTGCACCATAATCTAACCACCGAGTGTTTATCGATACTTAAGCTAAATTGACCTCAGAACAGACCAAAGCAAGACTACACCTAAAACTCATTCGATCAAGGACTATCTTCATGTTTTCATTCTATTCTTTAAAGAAATTAGCAGATATTGAAGCGATCATAACTGTATTTTAGAATAAGAGAAACAATGGAATTAAGTTCACACCATAAAATTCATAATTATATAAATATAATTCAAATAATCGTCTATCTCATCTCAAGACAGCCAATGCCCCATCAATATCAAATCTTTGGACACTAATATTAACTGCTAGAGGTATCTTGGTGTAATGATCAACACTGATAATAAGAACATGTCCAATAACAAACCTATCTTTGGATTGATTTTATTATTGACACATAAAACCTTATAATTATCATACATTATCATCACAGATGTGTATACAATTCGGCCAAATATTAATCTTCCTTAGGACCGACCAATACTCGCAGTGATCTGCATACACACGAACATTCATAATTTCTCTATGAACTACTCCTGATACAAAAAACTCACTTTGGTGATTTCTTAATTATCAATAGCTTATTAAAAAATTATAAACAAGACCAAAATTGAATTTTATTTATTCCTAATTAATTTTTAATTTTACTTTTATTTATTCTTAATTAATAGTTAATTTTATTTTATTTTAAAGTGTTAGAAGTTGGCAAAGTTGAGTTGAATTGGTAATGAGGGGTTGAGTTGAATAATTCTACAAAATTTCGTTATGTAGATTATGCAGACTCGTTGTGCGAATGGATTCGCATAGCGAGTCACCTTGGCGAGGTGCTCTTTGCCAAGGCACTCGCATAGCGAATGGATGCACTGTGCAAGTGAAGTGAGAGGGTTGCTCTTTGTTTGTCACTCCGCATAGCGAATCGAATCGCTATGCGACTGGTTGGGGTCTAGAACCATTATTCATTTTATTCGAACAACGAGTGGTTCTCGCTCTGCGAGTGTTTAGAAAGTCTGAGTCTCTGTCTAAGGTTCTCCCATAGCGAATTGGGATGTTCTGCAAGGGGTTAAGGTCTGATACATTTCACAGATTATTGGCATAGCGAGTTTAGTCATTATGCAAGGGACTAAGAGTAGTCACTAGTGTAGAAAGGGCTTAAGACGTCCGTTCTTTTGGCTTTTTGACGTCCGACCTGTACCCGACGTCTTTATCAGTGACGTTAGTCAGACGTCGGGGTATGCCTCGGACGTCTATATAGACGTCCGTTGTGGTCAGGCCTGACGTCTATATAGACGTCCGAGGCATACCCCCGACGTCCATATAAACGTTTGAGGTATACCCTGACGTCTATATAGACATCTGAAGACGATACCCCTGACATCCATATGCCTGAAATAGGTTGTTTAGGGATTAGGGGGTTGGACGTCGGTTTGTGCACTACTAGACGTCTATAGACGTCCATCAGTGCACTAACGACGTCTACTGAGTGTTTTTTTTTAAATTAATTTATTTTTGCATTGAAACCACACATGAAAAGTAGAAAATCGTCCCAGAACAATATAGTATAGTATATATGCGTTTCATATAAAGAAAGTTCTACTTAATGTACAAAATAATCAAATACCAAAACTATCAAGATATAAACTTAAACTAAAACTAAGCAATGTTCAACAACAAATAAAATTATTCCTAACTCCATCTTTGCAAAAGATAAGTTGTCCACTCCTGCCTTATCTGCCTAATTGTGTCCTCTAGTGTAGGAGATGTACTCTTGAAGCGCTGCAAAATTGAAGAAAGATTCATTATGGTTTCATATATGTTTAAAGATGAATTTGATTTGTAATGTATTCAAGGTATGCATCATTACCTCATTCCAGTCATCTGTAATGACAGCTCGAATGATGGTCCTAATCCAACACATGACATAGAAGCCACATTCCCATGAATCTTACTGGTGGTTACACTAAAATGACAAACTAAATACTCAAGAATTTAGATCATTCAATAACATAGAAAATGAATTATAACTATAAATGACTCACAACCTTTGGATACAAAATTTAAACTAGTTGACCTCGAGATTTACCAATAACTTTGTACATATTGAAAACACAAAATAAAATTATCATAACTATATTTATCATAAAAGTTTAAGGTGAACATCAAATTCAAAGTCATTTTTGGAGAAACACTTACCCTTGAAGCATGGTTCTCAAGTCCTTTTTCATCTTCCTATGCAACGAACAAAACCATATAATTTTACATTGTTTGGGAATGATGACCATCAGCTACCAGTGCGACCTATCACGAAGGATAAATAGTTATTTAACTAATTAAGGAAATTTTAATAATGAACTTTTTCATATAACAACACCTACCCATCAATGTATGGCACAAGGTATACGTCTCTTTTTGACTCATTCATCCATGTTTGCAAATAATGTTGTCTGTTTTCAAGAGTGTTACTAGAAGGTTGAATGGTCTGAAGTTCAACAAATTTGTACGTGGAAGACTGACCTTGGTCTACAACGATTGTGTCTATGTACCTAAAACAACAAAGTTAAGTTGTTAGAAACTATAGGAATCTAAATAAAAGGAATATGGAAGACAAAATTAACTATCTTACATGCACCACAGTTGAATGATGGAAGTATTCAACATCCTATCTCCCTCAATCACCTCCAATGCATCAGGCAATGTGATATATACTGGCACATGGGGGGTAGACCAAATACTCTCAAATCCCAGTATAGTTCTAATGGTGCTCTCTTCAACCTGGGTAATCTTGTCATTAGCTTTGATAGAGGAGCATCCTTCGCTTCAGCCATCTCATCATCTTCATGTATGACTATCATGAATCAGTTGCTTCTGAGGACGTGTGAACCGAAGATAAGAATTTCATCAAAGAGTTATCAACAAATATTTTTAAACTTAACATAGAAATACTAATAACAAAGACATTATACCTGTGGAGTAGCGATGTGTGACATGATCAATGCTCTAGGCCAGGCTATAAATGATCCTATGGCCTCCCCCACAAAATTAATTTCTGGAGTGGGTACAGACACCTGAGCCTGGGGATTCCAAATCTCGTCAATCGTAACACGCACGTGGTGGGGTAATATGAGAACACCATGAATAGTCTGCCCTCCCTCAAGCACTCGTCTGATAGCCACAATGCGTGGGGGATCCCCATCAACCAACAGCTCATATTGACCGCTATACTGAATAGGTTCTACAGCAGAGCATGATCTTCTAGTGCTGACACGAAGTGGTGTGGGAGTTTCAGCGAGCCCCATGTTGCCCTGCGTCATGGAATGCAGCTTCTCTTCAAGCGCTCTTTGTATATCTTTTTGTTCTTGTAGCTTCTCCATGAATCGTTGCTTCATTGATCCCATGCTTTGGTTGAGTCTTTCCTCCCACTGAAGATCCATCTGCCTCAGTGCCTCCTGACCCATTGATTGAGTGGTTTTCTGTGTAGGGCCAAAGTAGTCACGAAGACTAATCGCCCCAGGAACTCCACGTACACGTCCTGGGTGCTCGGGCTTTCCAATGGTCGTTGTTAGAATGTCATCCCTCCCTTGGCCAATAAATGTTCCCTGAGTCTTCTGCTCAACCAACTCATCCTACACATAAAAAACCAAGTTACTTAGAAGACATGCTGCGATAGATACACAATCAAACAATGTTTAGAATTTGAACTTATAATTCTTTGTGAGATTAAGGCAGTTGAGGAAGATTTCATGTTCCCATCATATTTAGTCCAAGCAGCCTTCCACGGCTCGTACCTAGTAGGTGTAGGTGGTAGGTCCGGCGACTCAAGTCCCAAGGCATCCGCTCTAGACTTTCTGTTTTTTTTTTCAGTTTTGCATAACCACCTCGTGATAACAAGTGTGGTGCATCGTTTTTAGCCTTTATCTTTCTTGGGCGGCTAACCTTTTACCCTGTGAAACCATGTACATAAATAAGTGTAAAATCATAAGAACTCAACGAAAGACTTTTCAGATGTTAAGAAACACACATTCCATTCCTCAGACTCTCTAGATGCACGAAACTGTATCCACTCCTCCTCTATGAAGGTATACTAATAACATGGATTTTCATGTTGTCTGTGTCCAAAGACATATAGTCGTGTCAGTCTTGTCTTGAAATCCCTCCATCTTATCGCTATATGCGATAACACTTTCTTTCTAATTTGTATTGTGTTTGGAATATCATAATGTTGTTGTTTAAAACAAAAAACATGTTATTGATAATAGAAGATTAAAGAAATAAGTATATCAAAATTCTTTTAAGTAAACATACCTGAATATCTTGCCATAAGAGGTTCTTATTGACCCTGGGACGTCATCCCAAATTTCATGAAGGATAGAGACATGACTTTTTGCTAACTTACCCAGATAACTCCTAAACCTATCAGCATCTGGCCCTGATGCCTGACTTGATCTAGGATAAATGTCAACATGTCTCCTCTACCCATCAACGCGTCCGGATGTCACATCTGCTAATCGTGTGACGCCTCGACCATGTCTGGTCTGTCTCGATCCTGAGTCTGAGGCCGACATACTTGAAAAATTATACAAGGTTAGTAATAATTCAATTATGATGAACATAAATATAAAGTCAATACAAAAAATATCACAACCTATTAAGATATTATTTTCTCCCAAATCCTTTCATTGTGATCACTACGAATTGCTTGGATGACATCGGCAACGTCATCAACTGGGTCTTCAATGGGTCTAGATGCAACAGATGTTGTCTCAAGTATATCAAGAGAATCGTCATCGTCATGTCCATGCTTTTTTTTCTTTCTAAAACCACTGACCATTTTGTATTGGCTGGATCATTTACGTAGAATATTTGTCTTGCTTGACTAGCCATGATAAATGGTTCATCAGTGTAATTCATCTTGTTCAAGTCTAATGTGAAACCAAAGTCATCTGTCATGACACCAGAATTTATATCAACCCATTTACACTTGAAAATTAGGACTCTAAAAGTGACATAATCAACTTCCCATATTTCTTGTATTATTCCAAAATAACTCATGGATGTTGTGATTGGATTTTTGTCTTTAGAACTAGCAAAGTGCACAGCCTCAGCTTGTAGTGTGACAGCACTATTTTGAACTCTACTTTTGTCATCTTATACCTTTGTTTGAAAAGAAATATTGTTTATATAGTACCCACCATATGTAATGACATCTGTGTTCGGCCCACGAGATAACCTTAATAAACTTTCAGAAAAATGTGGAGTCGCATAAATATTTTTTTTAAACCATTGTAAGAAGGTTTTCACATGTTCATTAAGATGTCATTTTTCACTCATTTTTGGGTTTGCTGCCTTTATTTCATTAACGTGGTCAGAAATGTAAGGAATCACATCAACAATGTTGTTTACGATGTACAAATGAGCTTGGTCAACTTCTTTTCTGCTAATACTTTGAATTCTCACACCTCGAACACCCTTACCTTCACATTTTCCTTCATGTCTACTCTTGGGAAGACCCACTGGTACACAAGATGGCATATAACTTAAACAAAATTCAATGGCTTCCTCTGCAACGTATTGCTCTATATTTGAAGCTTCTGGTCTATAATGATTCTTGACATATCCCTTTAAGATCTTCATGTATCTTTTAACTGGGTACATCCACCTTAAGAAGACCGACCCACATATTCGAATTTCTCTTACTAGATGAACAATCAAATGTACCATGATATCAAAAAAAGAAGGTGGAAAATACATCTCCAATTGACATAGTAGTCTTATTCCTTCATTTTCCAATTCATCTAAACCTCGAGGGTTAACAACTTTCTTGCAAATGACATTAAAGAACAAACTCAGACGTGTCAAAATACCCCTAACAGAAGGAGGTAATATGCCTCGAATAACAACAAGTAATAATTGTTGCATCAATACATGGCAATCGTGAGACTTTAAACCAACTAATTTTAACTCTTGCATAGAAACAAGGTTACTAATATTTAAAGAATAACCTTGTGGAACCTTCACACTTCTTAAACAGTTACATTTAGAAAGTGTGTGACAGGCTGGGGGCAGATAGGTGCTTCTTCCTATTATCTGTGGATGTAACTCAGATTGGATTCCCATGTCAGCCAAATCTTGTCGTTCTTTTATTTCGTCTTTGCTCTACCCTTTGACGTTTAATAAAGTTCTGATGACACTGTCACAAACATTTTTTTTCAACATGCATCACATCAATACAATGTCTAACATCAAGTGGACACCAATATGGAAGCTTAAAAAATATTGATCGTTTCTTCCAAATGTTTTTTGAAAAGGTACTTTTATGATGTTTTCCAAACACAATGTCAATGTTTTTGACTTTGTTGTACACCTGTTCATCATTCTGGGGTCTGCACTCAAGCTCATCCTCAACACTTCCATTAAATGCTTTTTGCAATCTACGATAAGGGTGATTACGAGGAAGGAATTTTCGGTGTCTTGTATATACCGTCTTCTGTCCATGCTTCAATTGAAGGTAACTAGTGTTTTCTTCACATATGGGACATGCAAAATGACCTTTAACACTATAACCGCTCAAGTTTCCATACGTTGGGAAATCATTTATAGTGCAAAACAACATTGCATGCAAACAGAACTGTTCCTCAACATGTGAATCAAACACGTCGACCCCTTCTTCCCACAACAATTTCAAATCATCAATTAAAGATTTTAAGTAAACATCAATGTCATTTCCAGGTTGTCTAGGACTCGATATCATCATGGACAACATCACATATTTTCTCTTCATGTACAACAAAGGAGAAAGATTGTAAATCATCAACACAACTGGCCATGAACTGGTTTTCTACTTAAGTTTCCATAAGGATTCATATAATCAGTTGCAAGTGCAAGTCTTAAGTTTCTTGGATCTGCACCAAATTCTGGAAATTTTTCATCAACCTTTTTCCATTGTGGTGAATCAGCAGGGTGTCGAAGAAGATTATTGCACTTTCTTTTGTCAAAGTGCCATGTAAGGTTCTTTGCATCTTCTTTAACAGAGAACATACTTTTGAACCTAGGTATTATAGGCAAATACCACATCACCTTAGCAAGTGCACCATCATTACCTTCATTAGTAGTGTTTCTGTCAGATTTCTTTTTAAAACAGGATAAAACACATGTTGGACAATACTTTAGCGAAGAAAACTCCTTTGTGTACAAAACACAATCATTAGGACAAGCATATATCTTTTGATATTAAAGACCCATTGGACATAAAAAAATTTGTGCCTCATAATTACGAATAGGTAGAGTATTATTTTCTGGAAGCATCTCCTTCAACAACTCCAAAAATTCGGTGAAACTTTTATCGGTCCATCCATTCCTTACCTTTAAACTAAACAACTTTAAAGTTGTAGATAGACGTGTAAAGTTCGAGCATCCGGGAACAACAATTGCTCTGAATCATTTATAAGAGAATCATACAAATTAGCTCTTCCAAAATTATCTTCACCGACATCAGGTATCATGTCCTCTAAATGATCACTCATCCATTCTTCCACATAATTTGTTCCTCGTGACGTGGTAGGCTGGTCCAATACTTCTCCATGCTAAGTCCAAACGGTATAAGTCCTCATAATGCCGAACATGAATAGATGGTCACACACATTGCCTAAGTCTTGCCGTATTTGATTAAGACAACGAACACAAGGACAAAAATATGTCCCGTTCACAGACTTAGCATTTTGTTTAACGTATAGCAAGAACTCTGAAACACCCTTATCATATTCTTCACTAATGCGACATTCATTCATCCAGCTTCGATCCATACTATGTTTGTAAAATTATCAGTTTAAATTTTTAACTCTCACAAGGTTAGGCCCTACCCATTCAAAAAAATTATTTTTCATAATTTGCTAAGAGACGTGCAAAGAAGTCTACATCATAAATTTGATAAGATTTCGGCAGCATTTCGCATTGGTCTCCGAAATACACGAAATGGAAGTAGTCAACGATGACCACAATCAAATATGCATCCGGAGAACAACACAAATACTAAACCAAAATTTTATCAATCTTATCCATAAACTCTAACTTACATGTTATTGCAAATTATGAAAATTAATTTTCTCAAACTGTCCAATCAGACAATTCAAAATTTAATACAAATAATTAAAAGATTAATTGTTTGTGTTAAATTTCAAACGGTAACTAAGTGTCACTCAATGATTTGATACTTATAATCTAACATGTCAATTATAATAACACAACTAATACATGCATATTCAAAACCCAATAACACATGCAGACCTTAAAGTCAAAAACATGCATACACAAAACCCAATAACATGCATACAAAAAAATTATCAATGAAGAGGCTAACCTTTTTAGCAGATTCCAAATGAAATGGAGAGAAATTGAGGAGCACACGACCTAAAACATAGGCCAAAAAGAGTCAAAAACGTCGCCCAAGAACACGCAAGAAACTGCACCAAAACGTACCGAAAACAATTTTTAATCGGTTCAAATCAAAGATATTTCATCACAGAGAAATTTAATCGGATTAAAAGTAAATTTAAACGGTCTAAAAGAGAGAAAACGCACCTGGAAATGCAATGCCGCAGAGAGAAATCGTGGGGAAGATGATGAATTGTGAGCGTAACTCCTGGCAAGTTCGCCATTTTAGTATAAATGGCACTAGACGTCGGGTACTGGGGGGGCTCGACATTTATAATATTATAGATGTCGGGGCCCCCTCCAACGAACGTTTTAGTGGCTGAAAAAGTTAACTCTTCAACTACCCTGTTAGCAACTTAAACGTCTGTTGTGGAGGGGCCCGGACGTCTATAATATTATAAACGTCGGGTCCCTCCACAACGGACGTTTAAGTGGCTGACAGGGTAGTTGAAGAGTTAACGTTTTCAGCCACTTAAACGTTCGTTAGAGGGGCCCCGACGTTTATAATATTATAGACATCCGGACCCCCTTACAACAGACGTCTAAAGCCCCACCGGTCAATTATTTACGATGGTGTTTTC
This sequence comes from Vigna nakashimae, assembly GCA_034642375.1. Taxonomy (NCBI): domain Eukaryota; kingdom Viridiplantae; phylum Streptophyta; class Magnoliopsida; order Fabales; family Fabaceae; genus Vigna; species Vigna nakashimae. The sequence continues at coordinate 5,538,479 of CM067763.1, read as the reverse complement.
GTGGACGGACGTCTATTGGGTGACGTTAAAGGCCAATTCTGCTCTAGTGAGTTGGTCTCTATCTAAGGTTTTCGCAAGGCGAGTTAAGTCGTTGTGCGAGAAACTTATGGTTTCGCTATGCGAAGGTGTGCGCTATGCGAGGGGTTCAGTATTAGTTTAATTTCTCTGGTTATCTTATGTTGTTTTAAATGAAACATTGAGTGTTGTATGACATAAGTTGAAGTTGTATCATGTATTATCAGTGGTTATTGATGTATGTTGTATTTCAAAGTATAAAGTTCAAGTGTGGTTAATGGACGTAATTCCATGATCCTCAAGGAGAGGAGACATGGTGGTGCCCTATGTTGTGATTCAAAGTGAGATCTCTAGTTGAGATTCAAGTAAGTTTAGAATGGATGCAGGAGCTTAGTCTTGGGAGTTATCTTGAAACTCCAATGGTCTTTCATTCTCAAGTAGAGAGAATTAAACCATGTGGTGAGGAGTAGTAGGAGGTGCTAGTCTTGGGTGCTTCCAGTATGGCCCAAGGTGAGTGATAACAGACTAACCTCGTGAGTGTGGTAGGGTGAAACCCATTGGAAACGTCTTTGCAAAGGAGTAGAAGCCACCACGAGTGCACAACCCACCATAGCTCGGCAATCGTTCTAAGTCCGGACAGTCAAAGTCAATGTGGTGTTATGTGTGAAGAGTTTAAGTGATGTGAATGAATAATATGTTTGTATGAAGTTAAATAAATTGATGTATTATTAATTTTTGTTTAAACTAGCTTACCCTATTGTGTGCTTGTATTTTGTATGTTCTGTTGTTCTTCTTTTGTGATGACCATCCCTTGGATGTGAGCAACGGAAGAAGAGGTCTCTCTGGAGCAAGCATTGGATGGAGGTGATGATGCTGAGTAGTTGGTTTAGTTAGTAGTGATCTTGTGTATAGTTTTGAGTTTCCTTTAGTTGGTCTGTATATAAAGTTTATATTTATAGTTGTTTTTGGATGACTGTCAAAATAACACTTTCTACTCTAGATGGATAACAGTATTACTTTATCATGCATGTAGCTTCTCTTTAATATAGTTTATACTATATATTTTGGGATGTTACAATGAAATCCAAACAAACATTTCTTTTATATTTGCTCTGCCTTCTCTTTAATCTAAACAACTTCATTATATTTATTTCTTTTCTTTATTCGAAGCAACTTCACCTTTTAATTTTTTTCCCTTGTATTTATCTTTTTTTTTTCTTAAATCCATTTCCTCAACACATCCTTAAATATTTTCTTCATGCTAGAACATATATCATATAAAATTATCACGACCAATAAAAAAAGTATATATTTTCTCCTCTTTCTTAACCAAACCTATGCACTATCCTTAGTATAACAAACATCGTTATCAAATAATTTTTTTTGCACGTGCATTGAAAAGATCATGTAAGCCACACAACACGACAATTATATATTTCAATAGTGGTCCCAATAATTATGATTTACTGGACGTAGTCGATTGTCATATGTTTTCTTTATTTTTATTTTTTTTATGTATTAAGGTTATGAAGAACTCGTTTCTGAAAAAAAAAAGATTTTTTTAATTATCATGAAATATCTTCCCGTGAAACCCAAATATAAATCATGAGAGTTTTGAAAGATATTATACAGGAAGATATGCACCAACCTAGCTAAGTAAAAAAAAAAGCATAATCTTAGTTACCCTAGTTAAAGAATTGTATTATTAATTAAAGGTGAAATTTGAGAAAAAATAAATAAAAATTGGTTTAGGCATATTTTAAATAATGGTAAATAAATTTTTTGATTAATAAAGAAAATTAAGACTTAATTATGTTTTAGTTAGGTATACGATGATCTTTCAATTCTAGTTTTTAGGGAAAATTTTGATAGCTTTAATTGAGGATGCATTTTTCTATCACTAAGAGAAACTCCGTTGAGTAACCTAAGTAACGAGGGTTCACTTTTCAATCTCTTTTATTATTTTAATATTTTGTTAAAGTTTGATTGGATAATATATTATTGATTTAATTACTATTTTGATTGTTATATTTTGAATTTTGATTTCTTTTGTTATAATATTTGTTTTGGATTTAATTAAATTTTATCATATATGCTAACTTGATTTTATTTTATTATTTATATTAGATTTGAATAAATGACGTTTGAATATTGAATTTTATCATATGTTAAATTGACTACATGAAATTCAGTCAATATATTAAATTTTGTAGAGTCCTTAAGATGGGTCTCGCGGGCCAATTCGGCCTACCACGGGTTCGGACCAGGTTAAATTTAAAAAAATTGAATTTTTTTTATGTGGATCAGATTTCATACAGGTTAAACTTATGGTGAATTGGATTGACCCACCAACCCACCTTCCTAATTTATTTTTTTAATTTATTATTTTATTTATAATACCCTAAAAAATAAAATACTCTCTTCAATCATTGTGTATACCAGAAAAGTAACCTCTGCTCTCACAAATCACTCTCACGGAACTTGCTCTCATTTACCGTGTGGTGACTCTCACTTCATTGAATTTCTTTAAGGAGCAGGTAAAACACCCTTCCTTTTTTCTTGTCTTTTCTCCACATTTTTGTTTTATCACTTCTCTTTTTTTTTTTTTTTGTTTTCCGGAAACCCTATAATGACAAAAATAGGGGTTTTTGAAAACCCTATATATCAGAGTTTGTTCATTTTATTTAAACAATATATATTATTTGAACAAGCTGCTTTTGATATCTTTGCATTTGGTAAATTGTGTTACAGATTAAACTATTAATTTTTTGTTGATGTTGTTAAGTACTGGTTCTCTTTTTTTTGAACTAATATTTTTTTTATTGTTTTTCGGAATTGTTCTGATATCAGGAAAATCTTTATCAAGATTTGGAGACAACAAGAATGAGCATCAAGGGTTGCAAGTGCTCAACTACGTTCAGGTTGGTTTGACATTTCCTCCTTTTGCATATAATATAATATAGTATTATTGTGCATGCTTGTATTGTTGGGATTGAGGATTGTTCTATAGCAAACAGAGATGATGAATGACTTATGAAAGGCTGTTATGGTCCATAAATAATCTATTGTTCTGGATTTTTTTCATCTATAATCTATTGTTCCAACACGTTGAATATTAATATTGCTTGATTACAATTAGAGTTGTTATTATGATGCAGATGGTGTATTAATGATACTAATAAGGACTGCTTTCTAGGTTACAAACATTTTCATTAATTTTTAAGTTTAGAATCACACTAAATCATGTTAATGGCTTAACCCTGTTAATGGCTTAACCCTGTTACTGCCAGATTGTTCTTTTTCCTATTTATATTATTTCATGTCATTATACATATTCAGTCAAGATTCTCTTGGTAATATTTTGTTTGTATTTTTTATTCAGGTAATTGAGTCAAAATGAATTCTGAAACTTCTTTGTCACCAACCATGGAAGATATTGAAAATGGGGATAAGGATTTGGATAAAGAAAGTAAGAAAAGGCAAAGTGCAATCACTAGTAAAAAATTGGGTTTTTACAGCGCACATTATGCCACGGTTCACTAGAAACCGCAACATAATGGTACGCGGTGGCAATTTTGTAAATAAATCGAAGGAATATGCCGCGGTTCCCCTCTGAACCGCGGCATATACGCCAGTCAACCATTCCCTTTGACGCCACGTCTGAAAAAAAAATTAAATAACAGCCTATATGCCGCGGTTCTCTGGAAAACCGCGGCATATACCCCTGTCAATTTATTGCAGGGGCTGACTGAGTCAGAGAATTTCAGAAGTTACAGGGGTATATGCCGTGGTTCTCAGAGTAACCGCAACCTATTCTCCTACCTGAAATAAATTTAAAATGAATTTGAAATATTTAGAGGAATATACCGCGGTTGCCCTCCGAACCGCGGCATATAGTTTAAAAATAATTTCAAAAATGCCATCTTATACCGCGGTTGCCGCCGAACCGCGGCATATAGTTTAAAAATAATTTCAAAAATGCCATCTTATACCGCGGTTGCCGCCTAACCGCGACATATAGTTTAAAAATAATTTCAAAAATGTCATCTTATACTGCGGTTAAGTAGTGAACCGCGGTAGATTCCCCAGTCAGAGTTAAAAAATAAAACTTTGGAACAGTATTGTCTTGTTCGCGCATACGCTCGCTGGACTTCGAGTTTTCTTCTCCCGCCGACCACCCATCTCAGTTCCCTCGTTTCTTCACCGTTTAAACTCAAAATTATTCAGTCATTTCCCATTTTTGACGATAAGAAACAGTTTTAGCCGATCAAAATCGTTTGAAACGCCTGTCATTCCTCTCCGCTGCCATTCCCCTTTGTTGCACCAAGCTTTTTCGCCGCCCCTGTTCTAGGTATTTATGCCCTTTTGCATTCTTAACATGATTTCTTCATTAGTGGTAACTTTAACAAATTTTGATAACTTTAACAAATTTTGATTTTTTCCCAAATGTTGAATTCATATACACTAATTAATATGAATTGTCTTTTGCAGAGATTCAAGACACTACTATATGCAGGTATGTTTTTGTGGTAGTGGATATCACAAAAACAGACCTGCAATTTTAAAAAACTGCAGGGGAATATGCCGCGGTTGTAACCACAACCGCGGCATATAGTGGACAAATTTTTTTTTTTAAAAAAAGGATTTAGGCAGCGGTTCTTTGGACAACCGCGGCATATTCCGCAACCTATATACCGCGGTCATAACCGCGGCCTAAAGTCTCTGACTTACTACCGCGGCTGAATATGCCGCGTGTAAGATCCTTGAAAATATTTGTAAGTTAAAATACTAGATAAAAAAAAATGAATAGTAAATTGTGAATAGTAAAAAGTGAATAGTAAAAAGTGAATAGTAAAAAGTGAATAGTAAAAAAAAAAAAAAAATATTTTTGGAAAGGATAAGTGTTCCACGTAGCTTTGAGATCAGAATTTATCAAATTGCAAATAAAAAAATTATTTTTGTAATAGTAAAATGAATAAAAAAATGAATAGTTAAAATGAATAGTAAAAATGAATAGTAAATTTTTTTGCTATAAATAGCCAAGGGGGGAGGCTGAAAATTTACACCAAAGAACTTAGAAAATTTTTGAGAGAAGAGAGTTGGAAGAATTTCAAATTTTGCAAAGGGGATATTCTGGAAGTTTTCAGAGGGCGAGGGGATTAAGTCTGTAATAGAGGTAAGGGAAGCTAACCTTGAGTATCTCCTTTTGTATTATCTTAAGCTTTGAATATGCTATATGTTGCTTTTGTCTGATCTTAAATCTTGATTATGGAGTATTTTGTTTTTGTATGATTTTGAATTTAAATGAGAGTATGCTTTTGTGTTGATATCCGAGTGTGATAGTTGTAAAACGTGATATTGATTATGTTATGTCATTTGTATGTTATTAGTTGTTTATTTTTGTATTTTGGAAGGATTAGAAATTGTCTAACCGGCTCTGCCAGATTCAATTTCTTGTTTCCCCAAACATTCTATTGTTTTCCTTATTTATTTTTATTGTATTTTGGAAGGATTAGAAATTGTCTAACCGGCTCTGCCAGATTCAATTTCTTGTTTCCCCAAACTTTCTATTGCTTCAGTTATTTATTTTATTGCACTTTTGGAAGGATTAGAAATTGTCTAACCGGCTCTGCCAGATTCAATTTCTTGTTTCCCCAAACTTTCTATTGCTTCAGTTATTTATTTTATTGCACTTTTGGAAGGATTAGAAGTTGTCTAACCGGCTCTGCCAGATTCAACTTCTTATTTCCCCATACATGTTATTGTTCTTGTTATTTAATTATATTGTATTTTTGGATGGATTAAAAGTTGTCTAACCGGCTCTGCCAGATTCAACTTCTTGTTTCCCCATGAATTTTTATATTAAGATTATTTTTATGATTGTCAAATATTGTATTCTTCTATGACCATTTATTGTAATGTTTTATTATTGTTAATTGTTTATAATTATCTTGTATGAATTCTATTATGGATGTTTATTGTGATGAATTTATTGAATGAGTTTGTTGGCTGAAATTGATCTTGTTGGGAGGTTTGGAATAAGGGTTCTGTAATAACTTGTATGTGGGTATTAAATAGATATACAGATACTGGATGAGGTTGTTGTGAGAAGAAGTAAAATTAAGCATTTGAAGATTTAGAGCATAAGAAAATAAGGTAGATAAATTAAATAAATAAATTGTTAATTATTGAGGACCTCCCTTTGTTGGTAGGATAGAGGAACCTTAAAAACCTGAGTTGGCACATCCCTGATCATAGAGCAGCCCTGGCCTGGTCCAGTCAGTTGTGACTAGTCATATGTGCTGGCGTCGAAGGTGAGTTTGATGCGTTCAGACATCTGGGTCCTCTCCGGTGACCAATTGGGGTAAAGAAAAATCTATAATAGGATGAAAATAAAATAAAACAAGTTGATTGTAGATGCATAATATTATCATGGTAAAAATTTCATATATATTTTATTTATCATTACATTGAGCCCAGACTTTAATATGTAGTTCTTAAGATATATTGATATATTTTGGTTGATCCATGATCTTTGTTTGGTGAAAATATGTTGAGTTATACTCGTTATGGGCAAAATGAGTTTATAATATGAAGCATGATATCTGGCAATATGTTTGATTTATTGATACCAAAACGGGTGATTATGAATTCATGATTTAAGAATGAACATGATTGAGTTAGGTGGATAAGAGGGTATGAATTGTTGGTTTTATGAAATGTTGGGGTGGATATGAGAAATCATTACTTATGAAATGATGTTTACTACCGGGAGTAGTTTGTTCGAGTTATACCATGAGAGTTTGGTATGAGCAAAGTAACACTTGAGGTTTATGAAAGCAGGCAGAAAGTGGTCTGACCATAAGGCTTTGACATAAACATATGATTCGTAAGTTTTATAGAAGCAGGCAGAGAGGGGTCTGACCATAAGGCTTCAGAAAGTAAGATATAGTATATAAGTGAGGCTTAAGGAAGCAGGCAGAGAGCGGTCTGACCATAAGGCTTCATGAGTAAGCATGGAACACTTGTAAGATTTATGGAAATGAGAAAGATGATTTTGATAATGATGAATTAATGACATCGGAATAATGATATTTTATCAATTGCAGAAATACATGATTATAATATTTTTATTAAAAGTTTAATGATTTTATGATATGGTTGGCTTACCCTTATTTGTTTGTGCTATGATCATATAACTCATGTTATATGTGATTAGATAATGTTGCAGATGTGGTTGATAAAGCTTAGAGATGAGAGAGATGCGGGGAAAACCTTTCAGGGATTTTTGTAAAAAGAATAAATTTGTATTGGGAAGATTATGTTGTGTAAAATTTAAAAGTTGAAATGTCAACGGTGAAGACTATATTGTTTAAAGTTTGTAAGTTTGGTATTGTACTTTGGAGTAATTGAAATAAAGTTTGATTGTTTATATGAGGTATCAAATTAATTTAGTCTCTACTATCAGTAATACCCTTTAAAATTGTTTGGGTGTTACATTATGGTATCAGAGCAATGGTTTTCGAAAGTATTTTGGGACTATGGGGAGTGAAATTATTATTCTTAGTAAAACTATTAATTGTTATGATGAAAATGACTATTGGAGGAAATTGATATCATATGCTAAATTGTATTGTTATCTTTTTGAAGAAATCATTTAAACTCGACAAAGATGCAGCAACAACAAGTTGATCAAGTACCTCAAAATCATTCTAGCTTGAATGACTTCTTAAGGCATGATCCAACTAAATTTAATGGGGAGGCTACTCCTGATGAGGCTGACTCTTGGCTAAGGCAGAACGAGAAGATTTTTCGGGTAATAACTTGCTCAGAAGAACAAAAATTAACTTATGCATCATTTCTTTTGGTGGGGGAGGCTGAATATTGGTGGGAAAGTATGCAACAGTTGATGACGGTTCGTGGTGAGGCTGTGAATTGGGAGAACTTTAAGATAAGGTTCTTGGAAAAATATTTTCCAAACAGTGCAAAATTTGCAAGGGAGGCGGAGTTTCTGACCTTACAACAAAGGAGGTTATCAGTACAAGAGTACGTAGTAAAATTTAATTATCTCTCGAGGTTTTATACTCAGAATATCACAGAAGAATGGAGATGTCGAAAATTCGAGGGAGGACTAAGGCATGAACTGAAGAAGGTACTTATGCCATTGGAAATACAAGAGTTTCTAGCATTGGTAGAGAAAGCCAGAATGATAGAATTATTGGAGTTTGATCCAAGTAGAGTTTCCAGACTTGCCAAGGGAGAATCTTCAATGAAATTCAACAAAAAACCTTATGAAAAACCACAATTATCATATCGAGGAACAGTGAAGTGTTTTGAGTGTGGAGGGGCACATTTCAGACGTGACTGCCCTAAACTTATTGGGGAAAAAGTTGAAGGGAAGAGATGTTTCATCTGCAATGATCCGGGACACTTTGCTAATGTTTGTCCAAAGAAAAAGAAGGTGGGAGAACCACAACAACAAGATTCTGCTGAAGTAAAGCCCCGGGCAACAGGAAGAGTATTCGCAATGTCTGCAGAAGAGGCTACTAAGCCAGGTACATTAATTTTACACACCTGTATGTTGTTAGGAGAATGCGTATATGTTTTGTTTGACTCTGGAGCCACACACTCCTTTATATCCCTAGCATGTTTAGAAAGACTCGGATTACCGATGCTTGATCTAGGGTGTGAATTAGTAGTTTCTACACCAGCATCGGGACCAGTTACGACCAGTTCAGTCTGTGTCGGATGCCCGATCCAAATTGCAGGACGCAAGTTCAAAGTGAACTTGATCTGCTTACCCCTTCAAAATCTAGACATTATTTTGGGAATGGATTGGTTGACTGCCAATCACGTTCTTATTGATTGTGGGAAACAAAAGATAGAGTTTCTAAATTTGAACGATTTAGAACTAAGCTCAACTCGAGTAGTTGCGAAGGATATCAAAGATGGAGCTACCTGCTATGTGGTGTTAGCTCAGGAGAAAAGAGAGAATACTGAAGAAAAAATCATCGGAATACCTGTGGTAGAAGAATATGTTGATGTTTTTCCAGAACAAGTACCAGGTTTACCACCTAGTCGAGAGATCGATTTCACAATAGATCTAATGCCCGGAGCTGGCCCAGTTTCTATGGCTCCATACAGAATGGCTCCTGCCGAACTAGTAGAGTTGAAAAAGCAAATCGAAGATCTGCTGGAGAAGAAGTTTATCCGTCCAAGTGTGTCTCCATGGGGAGCTCCTGTATTGCTGGTGAAGAAGAAGGATGGAAGTTCAAGGTTGTGCGTGGATTATCGACAGCTGAACAAGGTTACAATAAAAAACAAATATCCTTTGCCAAGAATCGATGATCTATTAGATCAGTTGAGAGGAGCAGAGGTATTTTCAAAAATTGATCTCAGATCTGGGTACCATCAGATTCTGGTCAAGACGGAAGATGTGCAAAAGACGGCTTTCAGATCTCGCTACGGACACTTTGAGTACGTGGTAATGCCGTTTGGCGTGACGAATGCTCCAGCGATTTTTATGGACTACATGAACAGAATATTTCGGTCATGTTTAGATAAGTTCGTGGTAGTATTTATAGACGATATTCTTATCTATTCAGAGAATAAGGAAAAGCATGCAGAACACTTGAGGGTGGCGTTGGAAATTTTAAGAAAACATCAACTGTATGGGAAATTGTCAAAGTGTGAGTTCTGGATAGAGAAAGTACAATTTTTGGGTCATGTGATTTCTGCTCAAGGAATCTCAGTGGATCCAGCAAAGGTGGAAGCTGTGCTAAAGTGGGAGCGGCCGAAAACTGTAACTGAAGTACGAAGTTTTGTAGGATTAGCCGGTTATTACCGACGTTTTGTTGAAGGGTTTTCCAAGATTGTAGGTCCTCTAACTCAATTAACTCGTAAAGATCAACCATTTATGTGGACTGACAAGTGCGAAGCCAGTTTTGAGGATATGAAGCAACGACTAACGTCAGCACCAGTATTAATCATTCCAGACTCTAGCAAATCTTTTGAGGTGTACTGCGATGCGTCATATCAAGGATTGGGGTGCGTCCTAATGCAAGGAAGGAGACCTGTAGCTTATGCATCTAGGCAGCTAAAGGCGCATGAGAAGAACTACCCAACGCATGACATAGAACTTGCAGCAGTAGTATTTGCATTAAAGACATGGAGACACTACCTCTATGGGGCAAGTTTCCAAGTTTTTAGTGACCATAAGAGTCTAAAGTATTTGTTCGATCAAAAGGAGCTGAACATGCGACAAAGAAGATGGATGGAATATATGAAGGACTATGATTTCGAACTTTTATATCACCCAGGAAAAGCCAATGTGGTGGCAGATGCATTGAGTAGGAGACAAGCTCAAATAACAACAATGATGGTGAAGGAGTTAGAACTGTTAGAAAAGTTACGTGATATGAACTTGGGGTTGCAGTTAACCCCAGATCATATATGGTGTAGTCATTTAGTAATCACTAGTGACTTCTTAGAACAAGTGAAGGTTGAGCAGTCGATGGATCAAGAGTTGCAGCAAAAGATCAGGTTGTTGGACACCGATCAAGCTAAGGACTTCGTTCTAAGTAAAGATGGCATCCTTCGATTTAAGAACAGAGTGTGTATACCTGCAAAGAGTGAATTAAAACATTTAATTTTAGACGAAGGCCATAAAAGTCGTCTTAGCATACATCCAGGTATGACTAAGATGTATAAGGACCTGAAAGAGTCATTTTGGTGGAATGGAATGAAGAGGGATGTGGCCGAGTTTGTAGCAGCCTGCTTGGTGTGTCAGAAGGCAAAAGTGGAGCATCAAAAACCGGGAGGGATGTTACGACAGTTAGACATTCCTCAATGGAAGTGGGACAGTATCTCGATGGACTTTGTAACACATTTACCAAAATCATCAAAAGGTCACGATTCTATCTGGGTTATCGTTCATAGACTAACCAAGAGCGCTCACTTTTTGCCCATTAATCAACGTATGTCTCTAGAAAAGCTGACGGAGTTATACATCAGGGAAGTAGTGAGGTTGCATGGAATACCTACAAGCATTGTGTCAGACAGAGATCCGAGGTTTACTTCAAGGTTTTGGCAGACGCTACAGAAGGCTCTGGGAACGCAGTTGAGGATGAGTTCGGCTTATCACCCTCAGACTGATGGTCAAACAGAAAGGACTATTCAGTCTTTGGAGGATTTTCTAAGAACTTGTGTATTAGATCATCTTGGAAGTTGGAATGAGATACTACCATTAGTAGAATTTACTTACAACAACAGTTATCATTCCAGTATTGGTATGCCACCATATGAAGCTTTATATGGAAGAAGATGTAGAACTCCGTTGTGTTGGTTTCAAGATGGGGAAGCACTAACAGTGGGACCCGAACTATTACAGCGAACCACAGAAAAAATAAAATTAATCCAAGATCGAATGAAAGCAACTCAAAGTAGACAAAAGTCATATGCCGACAAAAGAAGAAGACCATTAGAATTTGAAGAAGGAGATCATGTATTCTTACGAGTAACACCAACTACAGGAGTCGGGAGAGCTATCAAGATGAGGAAACTGACACCAAAATTTCTCGGACCGTATCAAATTCTCAAAAAGATTGGGCCAGTGGCTTATGAGGTAGCATTACCACCTGGATTGGCAAAATTGCATAACGTTTTTCATGTATCCCAACTGAGGAAGTATATTCCAGATCCAAAGCATGTGTTAGAAGTTGATGAAATTCAGGTCAAGGAAAATTTAACAATGGAAGTTGGACCAGTGCGTATACTAGATGTTCAAATGAAAAAGCTAAGAGGGAAAGATATTCGCACAGTAAAAGTACTTTGGAATGAAGACACACAGGAAATGACTTGGGAATTGGAAGAATTTATGATAAAGGAATATCCATATCTCTTTTGTAAGTAATCTTTTGTTAGATAGTCTTTATTTAAATAAATAATTTTCGAGGGCGAAAATAATTATTGTTGGGGAGATTGTAAGATCCTTGAAAATATTTGTAAGTTAAAATACTAGATAAAAAAAAAATGAATAGTAAATTGTGAATAGTAAAAAGTGAATAGTAAAAAGTGAATAGTAAAAAGTGAATAGTAAAAAAAAAAAAAATTTTTGGAAAGGATAAGTGTTCCACGTAGCTTTGAGATCAGAATTTATCAAATTGCAAATAAAAAAATTATTTTTGTAATAGTAAAATGAATAAAAAAATGAATAGTTAAAATGAATAGTAAAAATGAATAGTAAATTTTTTTGCTATAAATAGCCAAGGGGGGAGGCTGAAAATTTACACCAAAGAACTTAGAAAATTTTTGAGAGAAGAGAGTTGGAAGAATTTCAAATTTTGCAAAGGGGATATTCTGGAAGTTTTCAGAGGGCGAGGGGATTAAGTCTGTAATAGAGGTAAGGGAAGCTAACCTTGAGTATCTCCTTTTGTATTATCTTAAGCTTTGAATATGCTATATGTTGCTTTTGTCTGATCTTAAATCTTGATTATGGAGTATTTTGTTTTTGTATGATTTTGAATTTAAATGAGAGTATGCTTTTGTGTTGATATCCGAGTGTGATAGTTGTAAAACGTGATATTGATTATGTTATGTCATTTGTATGTTATTAGTTGTTTATTTTTGTATTTTGGAAGGATTAGAAATTGTCTAACCGGCTCTGCCAGATTCAATTTCTTGTTTCCCCAAACATTCTATTGTTTTCCTTATTTATTTTTATTGTATTTTGGAAGGATTAGAAATTGTCTAACCGGCTCTGCCAGATTCAATTTCTTGTTTCCCCAAACTTTCTATTGCTTCAGTTATTTATTTTATTGCACTTTTGGAAGGATTAGAAATTGTCTAACCGGCTCTGCCAGATTCAATTTCTTGTTTCCCCAAACTTTCTATTGCTTCAGTTATTTATTTTATTGCACTTTTGGAAGGATTAGAAGTTGTCTAACCGGCTCTGCCAGATTCAACTTCTTATTTCCCCATACATGTTATTGTTCTTGTTATTTAATTATATTGTATTTTTGGATGGATTAAAAGTTGTCTAACCGGCTCTGCCAGATTCAACTTCTTGTTTCCCCATGAATTTTTATATTAAGATTATTTTTATGATTGTCAAATATTGTATTCTTCTATGACCATTTATTGTAATGTTTTATTATTGTTAATTGTTTATAATTATCTTGTATGAATTCTATTATGGATGTTTATTGTGATGAATTTATTGAATGAGTTTGTTGGCTGAAATTGATCTTGTTGGGAGGTTTGGAATAAGGGTTCTGTAATAACTTGTATGTGGGTATTAAATAGATATACAGATACTGGATGAGGTTGTTGTGAGAAGAAGTAAAATTAAGCATTTGAAGATTTAGAGCATAAGAAAATAAGGTAGATAAATTAAATAAATAAATTGTTAATTATTGAGGACCTCCCTTTGTTGGTAGGATAGAGGAACCTTAAAAACCTGAGTTGGCACATCCCTGATCATAGAGCAGCCCTGGCCTGGTCCAGTCAGTTGTGACTAGTCATATGTGCTGGCGTCGAAGGTGAGTTTGATGCGTTCAGACATCTGGGTCCTCTCCGGTGACCAATTGGGGTAAAGAAAAATCTATAATAGGATGAAAATAAAATAAAACAAGTTGATTGTAGATGCATAATATTATCATGGTAAAAATTTCATATATATTTTATTTATCATTACATTGAGCCCAGACTTTAATATGTAGTTCTTAAGATATATTGATATATTTTGGTTGATCCATGATCTTTGTTTGGTGAAAATATGTTGAGTTATACTCGTTATGGGCAAAATGAGTTTATAATATGAAGCATGATATCTGGCAATATGTTTGATTTATTGATACCAAAACGGGTGATTATGAATTCATGATTTAAGAATGAACATGATTGAGTTAGGTGGATAAGAGGGTATGAATTGTTGGTTTTATGAAATGTTGGGGTGGATATGAGAAATCATTACTTATGAAATGATGTTTACTACCGGGAGTAGTTTGTTCGAGTTATACCATGAGAGTTTGGTATGAGCAAAGTAACACTTGAGGTTTATGAAAGCAGGCAGAAAGTGGTCTGACCATAAGGCTTTGACATAAACATATGATTCGTAAGTTTTATAGAAGCAGGCAGAGAGGGGTCTGACCATAAGGCTTCAGAAAGTAAGATATAGTATATAAGTGAGGCTTAAGGAAGCAGGCAGAGAGCGGTCTGACCATAAGGCTTCATGAGTAAGCATGGAACACTTGTAAGATTTATGGAAATGAGAAAGATGATTTTGATAATGATGAATTAATGACATCGGAATAATGATATTTTATCAATTGCAGAAATACATGATTATAATATTTTTATTAAAAGTTTAATGATTTTATGATATGGTTGGCTTACCCTTATTTGTTTGTGCTATGATCATATAACTCATGTTATATGTGATTAGATAATGTTGCAGATGTGGTTGATAAAGCTTAGAGATGAGAGAGATGCGGGGAAAACCTTTCAGGGATTTTTGTAAAAAGAATAAATTTGTATTGGGAAGATTATGTTGTGTAAAATTTAAAAGTTGAAATGTCAACGGTGAAGACTATATTGTTTAAAGTTTGTAAGTTTGGTATTGTACTTTGGAGTAATTGAAATAAAGTTTGATTGTTTATATGAGGTATCAAATTAATTTAGTCTCTATTATCAGTAATACCCTTTAAAATTGTTTGGGTGTTACACCGCGGTTCGTAAACCGCGACGTATAGTGAAAAATAACCGCGGTAAAAGCCCCTCGCTGCACTAGTGAATGGATGTGGTGTAGAGTATGTTGTTGGTAGATCAAAAATAGGGACATCATCAATGTTGTGTCATTTGTCAAAGTGTTTGGTCCTAAAGAAATTAGAAGACAATGATGTGGGGAAAATGATAATTGATCATGCTGGGAAATTGACCAAAAAGTTGTAGATGACCTTATTTCAATGGCTATTATTCAACATGGGCTTCCATATAACTTTGTTGAATATAAGTGGATTAAAGAATTACTTGTATATCTAAATTCAAATGTAAGAGTTCCAAGTAGGAATACAGTTGTTTCTAATATTTCAAAGAAATTTCATGAACACAAAGAGAGGGTCAAACTTGCAATGCGTAAATCTCATAGTAGAATTTGTTTAACATCTTATTGTTGGACTTCTATAAATCAAGAAGGGTTTATCTGTTTGACTGCTCATTTTGTTGATGTTGATTGGAAGTTGAATAGTAAGATTATTGCCTTTTGTAAAATGGAACCTCCACATACTAGTCATGATTTGGCACAATTTGTTTTTGCTTTTTTGCTTAACTAGGAAATAGATAGAAAGATTTTTTTTCTATCACATTAGACAATGCTAGTGCCAATGAGGTGTTGCATAAGATTTTGAGTGAGCAATTGAAATTGCAAAATAGTTTTCTTTGTAACGGTGATTACTTTCATGTAAGGTGTATTACACATGTCTTGAATATTATTGTGCAAGAGGGATTAAAGGTAGCTTCTTATGCTTTGTAAAAGATTAGAGAGAGTATAAAATATGTGAGAGGATCAGAGGCAAGAAAAATTGCATTTAAAGAATGTGTTATGCAAATAAGGGGTATTGATTCCAAAGTAGGTTTGAGAATGGATGTTCCTACTAGATGGAATTCTTCCTATCTTATGCTTGAGAGTGCAATTAGATATCGACGTGCCTTTGGAAGTTTGGCTATCCGTGATAAAAATTATGTTAATTTTCTCTCAAATGATGAGTGGAAAAGGCTGAAAAAATGTGAGTTCTTGAAGCCATTTTATGTAATGACTAATTTGATTTCAGGTTCTTCTTATTCAACTTCTAATCGTTACTTCATGCAAGTTTGGAAAATTGAATGTTTGTTGCTGGACAATGTTAAAAGTGATGACCCGACGATTAAAGATATGTCACTGGGTATGATGAATATGTTTAATAAGTATTGGGATCAATATTCTGACATTCTTGCTATTGCAGCTATTCTTGATGCACTGATGAAGTTTAAAGCAATTTGATTTTATTATAGAAAGATTAATCCTTCTACTTGTGAAGAGAAGATTAATTTTTTAAAGGATAAGATGTATAAGTTGTTTGAAGAATATGTCAAATTAAATTCAGTTGAGTCAAACACTTCATGTTCTCAAGTTTCCCTTCCAATGCAACCTTCTTTTACTAATGATGAGCCTGTGATGGATGCATTTGATGTAAGTTTTTAATTCTCAACTTATTTTATTTTATTTCTTACTTATGATGAATGACATATTAAATATGTTTCATGATGTTTTAGGAATATGTGGATTATTTGAGCCAACATGTTAATGACACTGGAAGGTCTGAATTGGACCTTTATTTAGATGAAGGAAATCTTGATCCAATTTTTTTTTATAAGTTGGATGTATTGAGTTATTGGAGGGATCGTCGAGATCGATATCCAAACTTATCTAAGATGGCTTGTGACATTCTTAGCATTCCAATCACAACAGTTGCTAGTGAGTCTGCCTTTAGTCTTGGTTCTTGTGTGCTAACCAAATATTGTTCCTCCATTCTTCCAGAGAATGTTGAAGCACTCATTTTAACTCAAAGCTGGTTACATTGTTTTGAATTAACAGGTAAAATTGTTATTAGTACTACGAAATTTATTTAATTATTTACTATTTTGTGTTTTAATATTATTAGTTAACATTTTTTTTATGTGTTTTAATATTATTAGTTAACATTTATTTACTACTCCCTCGTTCCTCTAAAATTTTGAAGATTTCTTCACTTCATTAGTCTTATTCCATTTCTTCACTTCATTACTCTTTTCCATTTCTTCCTTCTTCCATTTCTCTTTCTAATTGACCTTCTTCCATTTCCCTTTCCAATTCCTCTTCTTCTAATTCTCCTTCTAATTCCCCTTCTTCTAATTCTCCTTCTGATTCCCCTTCTTCTATTTTCCTTCCTGATTTTCAATTGTAACACCACCACAATCATGATGGAGCAGTAGACGATAGTTGTGTGGACCGGTGAAGTCAATACCAGAAGGCAGAGCTCCCACTCATACCGTCACGGTTCACCATAAATAGAGAGGAATAATTCACGAGTGATTTGTACTTGAGATACCATTTTCTAAAACTTTATTTATGTTAAGACAAGACCATATAGAGATTAGACTATCTAGCAACTCAAGTTTGAAATTTAACAAACAACATTAAAAGAAATATCACTTTGAAAGAAATATTGTTTTAAAAGAAAAGTGTCAAAGAGAAATATATTGCGGAACTTCTTTTCTAGACAAAAACAAGCTTACAATAAAGTTTTGTAGATTATATTGTCTGATAGACAAAGTTTTGTAATCAATATCTTGAGAAAGAAGTGTCTATCTTAATGCTCACAAACACATTGAAGCTTAAAATATGTTTTATTGAAATAGTGTTAATCAAGCAAGCGTCTTATGAAATGTATAAGGAAAAGCCTGTTAAATGTTATAAATCACAAACAACTTTTGAATATAAGCATACAATGTTTTACACTATCTTATTATAAGTTGAATGTTTTGCTAAACAATGCATGTATTAATGAGTTGACCAATGGTAGAATATTTTGAACAGGTAATACAACTTAACATTGATCAACGTTCAAAACATTTAATGATATTAAATGCATGTACGATAAAGTGTTTCAATGCTTGTGTACGTTGTTCTTGATATTTGTGCATATCATAAAAGACGTTGAGAAATATGAAAAACATTTTGGGAATGTTTCCCTTGAAGATTTCTAATTTAACACATCGTATAAGCTACATTTTGATGAAAACTATGTCAAAGTATTGTACCTCTACAAAGTAAACTTGAGTTTGACCTCTCACCTAAAAAGGCTACCAACTCTACATGAAGTCAACACTCTTTGTCTAATGGACATATCTCAATAAAAGTTATAAATAAACGGACGCATGAAGAGAAGACAAGAAGGATACCATAGAAAAATTTTGAACGCTCATACAACCTTGTTGTTACTTTGTAAAGCTAAATTTCTACAAGAAAGAACTTTGCAAGTTCTCAAATTTCATTGTATTGATATTATCCTCTCTTTGATATTTACCAATATGTATTTTCACTTATAACACTAACTGTGTTGAATATTCTTAAGAGAATTAAAACACTTGGTGTTTAGCTCAATTAAGTTAAACAGTCTAGACAGTTGTTTAGGATTGATACTAGAAGTGGTTAGAATACTTGTATACCATAAGTGGTTAAACTCAGACTAGTCGTGTTGACTAGGTGAACCAGTAGTGGTATGAATATCGTTGTAAACCTAGAGAGGTAAAACTTGTGTAATCTTCTTAAATATTAGTGGAACCCCTTAAGAGGTCTTAAGGGAGAATTGGAAATACCTCAGGTTGAGTGAACCGATATAAAATCTATGTGTTTTTGCTCCTTGAAACATTTTCATTACACCAGCGTTTGAACAAATATTTCGACCGTCAATCTCTTGAAAAATTATCAGACTCTGATTTACGAAAAGTTTTAAAACAATATTCAACCCCTTTTATAATGTTTCACTGTGATTTCAATTTACCCTCCACTATTACTTCTTTATTTATTTTCTGTTGCTTTCCTCATTTTGTGTTAAAAATTTGAAGCCCCATGCTCGTATCTTTGAAAGCCCTATTTGTTCATATGTTGGTGTCTAACATCGCAGTGCAACATGTTTTAAAGGCTTTATTGGTATTTTTTTCTACCCTTGTGAATATTTTCTACTTTATATTTGAGTGTTTATATCATTTACATGTGAAGACCTAGAAAATGGTATTTTAGAAGTGATAGTGAGCTAAAAATAATGAGACTCCATTATTTTAATATTAAAAGGTTTTAATATAAAAGGAATTGTTATAAACGAGTTTCATTATTTTAAAACATATCATCTCTCTAGAAACCACTTTTCTAGACTTCTCTACCTTCTCTCTAAGTGTTCTTGCTCCTAAGTTATCTGTTTGACGATCCGGAGGTATCTTTATGATCAGGGCATCAAGGTCTACAAATCTAGCCGATCAATTTCTATTTTAGAGCAAGTAAGTTTCTACTCATTTTTACCTTTTTGCTTCGCCATGATCATGCATGGAGTTTGTTTTGAATGTATCATTTAGCATTCTTTTCTTGTTCTTGGTGGATTTAGAGTACTAAAGACTCTATCCATTCCAATTTGGTGATTCGTAGGTTTTTCTTACAGCTTTGTATCGTCAGTGTAAGGTAAGGGAAGCTAGACCTTGTCTTAGTTGTGTTTGTAGTGTAAATTTAGTAATTCTATAAATTTTAGACGTTTTAGTAAAAAGTGGTGTGTTTGGTTAAATTTAACATATGTTAAATTGGTGTTTTTGATGATTTGGTGTTATTGTAATTGGTATGATGATGTGTTTGTTGCTGTATACTGTTTAATTATGTGTGATGAGGATGTTTTATTGTTTGAAACAAAATGCAAGTGCTTGTGAGAGTATTGATCAAATTACATAGATTTTAAGCCTAAAAGAGGGGTGTTGATTAGTGAAATTTAGAAATAGGTATGAGAATGTTATGGGATATGTTTTGGTATTGCTATGAGGTAATTTAGAACTTGTTAGGTGGATTAGACAATTAAGAAAACTATGTGTAATGAAAAAGGTAGTATATAGGAGTGATTTCCAAGTATTTTTAGTGTAAAAAAAGGGTTTAGGGTAGTGAAATGTTGAGGTAAGTGGTTTGCCCTATTTTTGAAGGTTAAAGGTATGTTATCACACCTATTATGACTTGTCTAGGTTCTTAAACCAATAAAATCTATTATGAAATGGTAAATGGCTTCATAGGTTGAGATTTTAGCACATTTTAGAGGCTTTAAGGGTGGAAAATGAGAAGTAGAATAGTTTAGGAAAATATGAGGTATTTAAGAGTGCTAGCAAGTGTATTTAGACTTGTTTATGCAGGTTGTAAAGTGGTATGAAGGTTTAAAAGTGTAGATTTGAGTTTGGGTAGCTTAGAGAAGTTGTTTTGGTTTGAAATGGTCAATTTGTGCTAGAGGTGAGTTTTCTGAAGTTTATTAGCATTTATAGGGTCCTAGGGAGTAGTAGAAGTTGAGGGAGAAGTGTCTAAGGTCAAATAAAAAGAGGGATTGGATCTGTCATGGTGCTGAGCGCCAACTCTCGGGTAATAGGATGCTGAGCATCAACTCACTACGCTTCTGATCCAAAAATTAGCAATTGGAATCTTGGATCTGATAATTCCAATCAAAATCCAAACAAGGAAAATAAAGACAACTGAAACAGCAATAAGCATTTATCGAGTGCGGGGAATGAAAGCAAGAATTTCGGCTGGAGTTTTAGGCATCCTGATACTTGAAATAATGATAGTAGTTGGGAAAAGAAAAGTAATTGGAATTCTAGATCAGGTGATGCCAATAAAAACAACAATTGGAAAAAAATAGCAGCCAAGGAGACCGTGGGGGGTTTTGGAGGTCGGGGAAATCGTGGGGGGTTTTGGAGGCAGGGGAGATCGTGGGGGTTTTGGTGGTCGGGGAGACCGTGGGGGCTTTAGTGGTATAACCTTCCGCCATCAACATCACCATAGATCAATGTAGAAATCAAAGGCAGAGAGAACCCAAAATCGCGTCCTCACCATGGCTTTCATCTCCTCCATTGACGTATCACTGATGAAACTCACTTTGCACCAAAGCACCTCTCCCACCAGGATCGCGAACCCAAGTGCGACCTCACCACCACTACTGCCTCATGCTATCGCCACCGTGAAGCATCACCACTGCTATTGTGCTGAAAAGCCCACTTTAGGTCGTCATTGCCGTAAAAATTGCACCATTCAATGCTAGAACCTTCAACCACCACATCTCTATCCGCGACACCATCAAACCTGCAAACCACAAGAACCAGAAATCTACAGAAGGACCACGAGCTTAAATCACAAACCTCTCTCGCGAACAAGATGCACGAGCTTCGTGCCACCGTGAGTATTCTCCACCAGTACGCACCTGCAAAAAGAATTCAGAAATCCTAAAGCAGTTCAAGACCCAACGACCAACTCGTGTCTTCATCCATGGTCGAGAATCGCGAGCAACATTCCTTCACGGTGTAGGAGTAAGCAATTTCCCCTCTCCATCAAAACCCTAATTTTAGGGAAGAAGAGGCTACCACTTGTAGTATCCACCTCAACCTCTCATTGTTTACCATGTTAGCACAGATACATAAAAATGACACGTTACCACTATGTACTGCCATATCATCATACTATTAACTCCGTTTATTTCTTTTTAACGGAAAGGACGATGTTGACACAAAATTTTCTATTAAAGACCAACTAGACACTATTTTTAAACATGGGACCTACTTGACACAACTGAACAAAATTGGGGATAAAAGAGGCTATTAAGCCTTCTTTTTATGAGGCTAAGAAAATCATCAACAAACTTTGTCTCAACTATACCAAAAATAGATGCATGTCTAAATGATTGTATGTTATATTTAAGAGATAATGAAAAGTATTTGCAAACATGAAAACATTATGGTACATCTAGATGGAACTCAAAGAAGAAAAAAGAAGCAACCTTCAAAAGTTTTTCGTTACTTTCCATTGAAACCAAGATTGCAAAGATTGTTTATGTGTTTTAAGACTACATAGCATATTAGATGCATTCTTTAGATAACAAGGATGAGTTTATAAGACATAAAAAGGATTATGGGAAATGGAAGACGTAAAATTTAATGTTTCTTGAATTTGCTTCTTATCCTCGAAATGTTTGCTTAGGCTTTGGTAGTGATGGTTTTAATTCCTTTCGCACTATGAGTTCTACTTGTATTATGTAGCCAGTGCTTTTAATTCCATACAATCTTCCACCTTGCATATGTATGAAGGATACTTCATTGATCATATCCATGATCATTACAAGCAAGCAGATGCCTGAAAATAATGTTGATGTGTACTTACAAATGAGGGAAGTTAAAACCTCTATATTATCAAATTGAATAGAGTATTAACCCTAAAAAATATATGGAAAAAATAGATGTAATTTCTATAATAAAATAGTTCAAAATAAAGGAAGTTAAAAACCTCTAATAATAAAAGAGGTCAAAAACCTCTAGTAATAAAATAGGTTAAAAATATTCGCAATATAAATCTAATATCAAGGATTGCACTAAACGTTCGTAGATAGTTTGTGACGACTTTAATTGTGGAGGGTTAAAAAATACCTGCAAATTGATTTGTGGAAGGTAAAAACCTCACAAATAATAAAAAAAAAAACTTTGCAAAATATCAAGTTTTTGTAATGCCACTTCCACATTGAAAAACAAGTTGAAAGTTTATAATTTATAACACATAGAAAAGTGAAGAGATGGTATCCCTAGAGACGGGTTGGTGTTGGTTGAAACAAAATTGCAGGAAAATGTGAGTGTATGTTAAGTTAGTCACTCTTGGTGTCCCGAAGGAGTGACAAGCAATAACCAAGTAGCAATTTTTTAAATTCTACTTAAGCGAGGAAAATCTCAACTTCCCAACTCCAAATCTATTTTCAAAGAAACTGTGGATTTTCAAAAATGCCCACTATGGTCTGGTGTTTGGGTTATGACTAGGATCATTGAAACTACTATTCCAAACTGAAGTAGGTTGTTTCTCTATGCACCTCCACCCATTTCTCTCTACACCTCCCCATTTTGTTTTTAAAATTGAAAAACTATCTTTTGTAATTCAAAAATCCTTCACCCCATATTTTGTGCTTCAACAAATTTTGAAATCTCTTGAAGGATTTTTTACTTCAACAGATTTCAAAATGCATTGAAGGATTTCCAAGTCTTCAACGATTTTCGAAATTCGTTGAAGAATTTTTCTTTCAACAGATATCAAAATCTGTTGTAGTTTTTTTCTTCTTCAATAGATTTCAAAATTGTTAAAGCGTTTGAAAAATCCTTCAATTGATTTCGAAATTCGTTGAAGAATTTTTCTTCAACAAATTTTAAAATTTGTTGAATGATATTTTTTCAACGGATTTCGAAATGTATTGAAAGATTTCCAAGCAGTTAACGATTTTTTAAATCCATTGAAGAATTTTTCCTTCCAGAAATTTTGAAATATGTTGTGGGTTTTTATTCTTCAATAGATTTTGAAATCATTGAAGCCTTTGAAAAATCCTTCAAAAGGTTTCGATATTCGTTGAAGAAAAATTATTCAACAACAAATTTTGAAAGTCGTTGAATGATTTTTTTTTCAACAAATTTTAAAATTTATTGAAATTTGTTTCAAAAGTTGCAACAAATTTTAAAATTTGTTGAAAAAAAATGTAGTATTAAGAGTATTTTAAAAATGTAGAGATACAGAAAAAAAAAAAAGATGGAAGTGCTAGAAAAACAATCACTGAAGCAATATTCAAACTTCGTTGTTGTCCATTGTTGCTTTCCAATGCTATTTGTGCAGTGTCTATAACTATTATAACTATTATGTATTTGACATAAACATACAAAAGTACTAAGTAATCTTTATGCACTCCCAGTTAACTATCAATTTGCACTCTCATATGGTTTTGTCTTTTGAACTTTAAACCTAATACCCTCGTTAATTATGTTTCTTCAACTTGTTTTACGATACAGAAGTGGTAACAATGTGGAAATTAAAAGTGGTGACTATGTGGATGATCTTGAGAAGGTGCAAGGAATGGAGAGTTTGAAGGATTTGGACAAGAAAAAAAGAGAAAAAAAAACTAAAAAAATCTACAAAACAAAAAAATATATAAAAAAATTTAATATATTAACACATGTCCATAGCCAACTCAACATTTTTTAAATCAATTTAATATATATTAAATTTAATTGAACCAAAAATAAATATTAAAATCAAAATGAATTAATATCCAAAATATAAAATTCAAAATAATAATTAAAATTAGATTATTTATTTTAAAATATAATGTCTGTCATCATTTTATTATAAAACTATTTTAATAAATTAAAAAACAATATATATATATATATATATATATATATATATATATATATCACATTTTAGGTGGCATGGGAACTTTTAAATATATTAAAATAATATCAAAATGGATTATTTAGATTAGTTTTTCTATTAATCGAATTTAAATTTCACTGCAAGGTATGACTTTTAGAATTTAAGTGATAAAATAACTTTTAATATTTAGATTGAGTAAAATCTACATTTTCTAATAGAAAAACAAATAAGTCTAAATTTAAAAGGAAAAAAGTGAAACACAATTTTTAAAAATAAAAATAAAACTTTTAAAGTAAAATAACAGACGAAACTTATTCTTTTATTTATTATAAAACAATAAAACAAATAATACACATTAAGAAGAAAAAAAATATGTTAAAATTTTTTTACTCCAATTTTTTAAAAAGATTAAATTAAAACCATCATTTTTATTTAATTTAATTTAATTATTTAATTTAAAAAATTATCTGATTAAGTTTTATTTTTTAAATTGAAGTTAGTTTTCTATTAAAATTTATATATCAAATAATTTACTTAAACTTTAAAATTAATTTGAATATTTATACTTTTATGATAAAATGATTTGATATATAAAGTATAGTATAAATCTAATACCAATCTAACAGAATTATAAAATGTGAAATTTAACTAAATAAAAATTAAACATGTCATTAAAGGCTTTAAAAAAGTTGAAACAAAAAGGTTTTAGGAAAAAAGAAAATAATATTACACAACGTACCATGTGGTCAGTGTACTATGTGATAAGTATGATGAAACGACTGGCTAGAAAACCCCTCACACAAGAAACGTGCACAAATTTAAACCCTGGCCGTGACTGAACAGATAAGAATGACACTCACGTGGAATTGCCCGAGTTTTAATATAAAATTAATTTATCCTTTACATAATTAAAATAATATCATTTTTTTTATAGTTATACTCTCATGTAATTATTGCAAAGATAGTGATTTCATAACTATAAACAATACAAAAAATATGTTTATTGTATAAATAAATTTTATATTTTTAAACAAAAATGTTATTACTTAATTTTAAATTTAAGACATTTTTTAAAGAATTAAATTTTTTAATACTTTTATTTATTTTAAAAAGTTTTTTATACATTTTTTTATCTGAGCAAATTATTTTATTGAAATAAATTAGTATAATGAGTATTAATCAAATATAATTTTTACTTATTTTCGTGAATCACAATCTTTTATTTCATAATTTAAAGTATTGTTATATCAATTTTTTTAATATATGTAATTTTTATTTAACATATTTATTATTTCAATTTATATTGTTAATTTTATTTTAATTTAAAGAACATAATAAAATTAAAAAGTAGTCTAATGAACAAAAAATATAAGACCCCAAAGAATAGAAGATATAATTTTACTGGAATTAGATACTTTATTATTATTGTTGTTAGATATTGTAGACATTTTAAATGATATATTTAGATATTATTGTATATAATTATATATTATGATTAGATAATAATAATAATATATATTATTGATAGACTCATTATAATAAATTAGAATAAAAAGTATTAATATAAGTGAGAAAATATTAGATATAGAGTTGGGTGGATTCATAAATATTAAGATATAGAGAAACATATGCTTTTGTGTTTAGAAAAACTAGAAACTCAACATAGAGAAAAAAAAGAGAGAAAGAAAGGAGATTGACGTTTTAGGAGAAGAGAAAGAGCGACAAAAAACTCTTAGTGTAAAGGAAGATTGGTGATGTTTTAGGGTTGTAGATAAAACCTTATGATTGGCTAAGGTATGGGAAAACTTACCTTTATTTGTTTATTGTTATATGTTATATGTATTCTTGGTTATTTTGGATTGATAATCCTTGTTGATACATGTTTATATGATTATGATTATAGGTTGTTATTATTGGGCAAGGGTTTGTGTATGCATGGGCATAGGGTTTATGTAATATTTGTGTTGGGTTTTCCCTATGAATGTATGTATGGTTTGTTGGATTATCCCAATAGAGGGTTTGATGCTAAGGGAAAACAAAGTTATGATGTTTGGGGGTTTCCATGCAAATATATGTTTTAAGTATTGAGTTATTGGGATCCCTTCCTATGTGGATAATAGGCCAAATAATGTGGACCATTAGGTCTCACTTTGTTTTAGTAGAGATGAGTTAGATTAGTAAGGCACATTAGAGTCATTTGAAGAGAGTGAAAAGCCAAGTGAGAGAGAAAGGAAGAAAAGAAATTATTCCCGCATGATACAAAACTTGCACTAGTGTTTTTGTCGATGTGAAGTCGTTCACCGTTAGATCAGGCTGATTTTTGGATAGTGGGTTCCAGACGTATGGTTCTTCATTATGACCGTTTGTATCGTCAATCAGAGGTTTAGTTTGGGATAAAACAACCTCGCATCAGCAGCTTTGTTTTGGAGGATTTTCATCCTCTTGGTTCTCATTTTTAATCATTATGCTTAGTTAATTTGGCTTATCCAAAACCCTATTTTTTTGTTTTTATCGAAGACTCTTTTGCACCCAATTATTGGTGGTATAACATGTCAATGATTGGATATGGATGATTCAAGTGATGTATTATATGTGTTTCTATATGTTTACATATGTATGTGATGTTTGAATACATGTATGATGTGTTAACTATGTTTCCACATGATTTAGGGTTGATGTATGTATTTTTGAATGCTTGAATCATGTCGAGGATGTGTTTTGATTCGGCAATAAATGATTATCATTAGTTATAATCAATTACCTACGCGTTGGTTTTATGTGTGGTTTCGGGAATAATCGATTAAATGGGATGATCATCGATTATCCCTTCCTACGTAATGTTGTTCAAGAGTAGGCACTGATATCCTTAAAGTTAGGTCTCTCTTGCATCTGTGTGGTAGGGGAAGAGGGTGACTTACGAGAAGAGCGGTAATGGTTTTCTGTGATCATTAGTTAGCTTAGTGAAAGAATCACAATGTTGAACCAATCATGTGGTGTGATGGTGAGTATGTTTTAAGTATGGTTTTCTGGCTATACTTAGTTAATATAGGGTTGTACCTTTCCTCTTTCGAGGGGGTAGAAAAGTAGTCATCTTTCCTCTTGCGAGAGGGTAGAAAAGTGGATCTCTTCATCTTTAAAACACGGTGGAAGGGACTGTGATTCGAGTGTTGCATTTCCTCTTTCGAGGGGGTAGAAAGCTAGTCACCTTTCCTCTTGCGGGAGGGTAGAAAGGTGGATATCTTCATCTTTAAGTGGCGGTGGAAGAAATGAGTCACTTCATCCTGGAGGAGTGGTGAAAGGGATTGGGATTGAATGCTGCTCTTTCCTCTTTCGAGGGAGTAGAAAGGTAATCATCTTTCCTCTTGCGGGAGGGTAGAAAGGTGGATGGCTTTGTCTTTAAGTGGCGGTGGAAGGGACTAGGATTCGAGTGTTGCTTTTTCCTCTTGCGAAGGGGTAGAAAGGGATGAAGGTGTCGCCTGAAGGGTTTCAACTCGTGTTGAGTTTAGTGTTGGGGTGAACAGTTGGGAACAGGGGAGACAAGTCCAAATTTGTGGTGAAGAACCACTAAAATCATCTTTTTTTGATAAATAGGAATGATACGGTAAAATATGGAAGTTAACATACATTTATAATGATGGTTGGATAGACACAAGTTGCCTTAAATTGATAGATGGCGTATAGTTAATGGGTTCAACATGAATTCGTTTAAGCGAATGCAGGTGTGGTTATCGCACATTGGTTGTTATAGTCTTATTATGAATTGATGTTATTTGTGTGATGGAATTGTAATAAAGACTTAACTACTGTGATATAAATGGTATATTGGTGATTTGGTGTTTATTTTGGTATTATTCTGAATGCATTGATCAATTTATGATAATGTTGTAAGGGAAGCTAAATCTTTATGGTTGTGATTGTAAATGTTGTGTATTTCCTAAATCATGTTACTTGGTTTAAATGATGTTATTTGGTTTAAATGATGGAGTTTTTTTATGGTGTAACTTATGCATGAGGGGTAGAGTTCTCTACCGTTGTAGGTGTGGTTCTTAGGGTGTGTTGCTTTGATTTTACTCATAGGTCGTTTGGGTAGTAACAAATTGATTATCTTAAGTGACAATCAATCATCATAGTGCATTTTGGTGAAAAATGACGAATTTGATGAAGAATGGACATGAACCAAGCTTGAGGAGCTGTGAAATAGGGTGATCATCAGAGATTGAGGTTACTAGTTATGTTTAGGGTCAATTTGACTTGTGGTTGAGAGTGAAGCACGAGTGAGTGTTGAGATGTACCCGAGTATGTGATTGATGAGCATGAGAGTGGAGGATAAGTCTACTTGTTGTGCCTTGTAAATCCTGGTTCTATTTGCGGATAGGTACTTCCTTTTGCCATGTGTGCATTGGAAATGGAGGCTACAGATGTCTTGTAGGGGAGTGGACTGTAGAAGTGACTACATTCGGTACGGTAGGGTCCATGAGTGAGATGAACTTTTTCCACTGTGATATTATGGTACGGTGACGATCATGATGTTGTTCTTGACTAGGATAGTCATGAGTGGGTGTATCTATAACGATGATGCTCCAAGGAATGCTATATTAATAGTAATGGGATTATGTGGTGTAGACAACATAATGTTGGTGAACGAATAAATTACGGTCTAGATATGTGATGATCGAGGATCGAAGTTTGAGGATTTAGTAATTTATCGTGATTGATTGTTGGGTTAGAGGTTTAGGAATTCTATTATTATTACTTATATGTATGGAGTGTTTGATTATTTTTTATATAATCATTATGTATGTATCTTATTATTATGATTGTTTTATTGGTAGCTTACTTCATACATGTTTGTGTTTGTGCATGTGAATGCGATGATCGTATAATGAGTGATGTTATATGGGAGAAGATGATGCTACAGATGAAGATAAAACATGATAGATGCATGAGATGACGGGGACATACTTGAGTTTTATTTAAAGCTATTGCAATTGAGTTTTTAAAACAATGTAATTGGAGATATTTTATTTCCTTTGTTATTTTGTTTTTATTTAAATAATGCAAATTGGACAAGTATTTTGAAACTATTATACGATGTCAATTTAAATGCTGATATTTTTGAAAAGACGTTTCCGCGTTATAAGAAAGTTTTAAAAATTACTGATTTTTCTAATAATATGTGACACTCTGAAATTTGGGACATTACAAAATAATATACAATGGGTAACGATGCTTTTATAAGATTAAAAATATGTAAAAATATAAAAGTCATAGAAAAATATTTTAAAAAAAAGAACTATGAAGAAATTCAATAAGATCAAAATCACTTAAAATAATTCATATAAATTATAATTTGAAACTTTCTAAAACCCTTTGAAAAAAATCATTAAATAAAAATTAATTTTAAAAACAAAAAGTAATTAGTGAGTATATTAAATAATTTAAATATTAATTTATAAATTAAAAATTTTTGGTATCTAAATAGTTTTAATGATGAATAAAAAATTATAATTGATTTATAGATGAAAATCTAAATTAATCTAATATTTCTTACCAATATTTTATATATATAAAAAAATAATATCTTATTAGTCTTTAATTTAGAGACTAATTTAGATTTTAGTACAGAAATTAATTATAATTTTTTGTTTATAGTAAAAAATAATTTAAATGTCACTAATTTTTAATTTATAAATTAATATATAAATTAATTATTATAATAATTAATTATTTTTGTCTCTAAAATTAATCTTTATTTATTGATGTTTTGTAAGAAATAAGATTAATTTAAATTTTTTATATTAAACTGTAGTAAAATTAGGTAGTAAGCTGACAACTAAAATTTTAAAATTATAAAATTGTAAAATTATAAAAGTTTTAAGAATTAAAAAAGAAAAAACTTTCTAGAATCGGGAATACTTAAAGAAGTAGACTCCAAACACATTAAAACAAAAAAGAATACGAATTCTTGCATTAATGCTTTAAGGTACTATTGCTTATCTTGTATCTCTCATCTTTCTTCCCTGTCTCTAAAATTACAAAAATCAATATAAATAAAATAACTACTTTTTTATTTTTATTTTAAATTGTATGTTTTTTTGGTTATTTAATTTTAATTGTTAATTTTATGTTTTGTTTTTTTAATAAATTTGTAATATTTAATAATTATTGTTAAAATAATTTTTTTGTTTTAAATTATATTGATTTTTGTTATCTATTTATAATTGTTTAATTTAATTTTAGTTGATTATTTTAAATATTATAATTGTATTTGATTATTATTTTTTATTTGAAATTTTGTTAATTTTTTTGTTTGTTTTATTTTAGTTTTTTAAAATTTATTATTTTTTATTTTATTTTTTTGTTATTTTAAATTTAATATATTTTTTAAAATATATTTAAGGAATAAATCTATTTTAAAATATAATTTCTTTATATTTTGAAATACGTTTGTTTCTTAACATTTCAAAATATGTTTTTTTAATTAATTTTTAAAATTTAATTAAGAGTTTATTAACTTTCGATTTAAGAAAAAAATATATTTCAAATTTTCTAAAATTATTGAACTTTTAAAGAAATAAAAAGAGTGTCGTATGATAGAAGAAAAAACTTAAAAAAAAAATAATAAAAATGCTATATTTGTAATTTTAGAGAGATATTTGGGAGAAAAGGAGAGGAGGTGTAGGGAGGTAGACTCCAAGTTAAATAATGACACGTTTCAACCAAAAATGCAAAGCTTTTTGATTGATTAATGCTTTTTCTCCTAGGAGAAACGTGATCGAGGCAAAAAGGAAATAATCATTGATACCATTTGTTTGAACAAGGTTTTGGCAGTATAAATAGGTTGGTTCTAGTTCTCTTATACTCACAAGAAAGCAATAACAGAAAGCAATGGCGACTCAAAGACTAGCTTTGATCACACTTCTCTTAACCCTTTCCACGCTCTCTTCCTCACGCGCTGACAAAGGTGGCATCGCCGTGTACTGGGGGCAAAACCTTAACGAAGGCACATTGACAACCACATGTGACACTGGTAACTATGAAATTGTGCTCCTCGCTTTCCTCACCCAGTTCGGTGCAGGGAGAATCCCAGCTTGGAACTTCGCCGGTCACTGCGACAATGGTGCCTGGAAACATTGCACTGAACTAGAGTCCGAAATAAAATACTGCCAGGTAGAGTTCAGAAAATTTTACTTCACCAGTCTCAAATCATGTTCAAACCACCAGTATAATTCATTGTTTATGTATTGTGTATTGGTTACAGGGGAAAGGCATCAAAGTGCTCCTTTCAATTGGAGGAGACAGTCCGAACTACTCACTAAGCTCGCCGGAGGATGCAAAGGAGGTGGCCAACTACATCTACACCAACTTCCTAAGCGGCAATTACGGTCCAGTGGGAAGCGTCACGCTGGACGGCGTCGACTTCGACATCGAAAGGACGGAGGATTACTGGGACAACCTTGCCAGGGAACTCGACTACTTCCGACAAACGACAGGGCGTTACTTTTACTTGTCGGCAGCCCCTCAGTGCCCTACAGACCCAATCTACTATCTCGGCAAAGCCATCGCCACCGAACTCTTCGACTACATCTTCGTTCAGTTCTACAACAACCCTAATTGCTCCTACGTCAATGGCATCCCTGGTATCTTGAACTCCTGGGACAAGTGGGTAAGCTTGGTCGCCTCCAACAACTCGCTCTTCGTTGGCGTGCCAGCAGCGCCAAGCGCCGGCAATGGTTACATTTCGCCGGAGGTACTCAACACCCAGGTGCTTCCGCACGCGAAGCAAGCCCCCAACTACGGGGGAGTGATGCTGTGGGATAGATACCGCGATCTTCAGAACGGTTACAGTAATAGCATACTGCCCAATGTGATTAAATCTAAGTTGCAGGTGTCTGTGGCGTCCGTTTCTGACGCAATTTACCGGTGCGTGTCCAAGGCGTTGAACCGCGTCTTAGATTACTAGGTAGTTGAAAGGTACGACAACTACCTTAGACATGTATTATGTACGGAATAAATAACATGTCAGCTATGTGTTCCTTACCTAAAGTCATGCTCCTGCGTGCTTGGTCTGTCTTGGGTCGCAAGTAACGAAATGAACGTTGGTTGGTTGGATTTGAAATAATGACTACTAAGGTGATGGATTTATTTACAAATTACTAAAACGAAAATGTCTTTTAACAATTTTTTTAGACAATTTTTTTACTAACAATTTATTTACAACAATTTATTTAATAGATTGTGATAGGTACATTTTAAATATACAGAGTAATGAAACAGTGATACGTAATTTATTGTCAAAAATTTGTTAAAAAAATTATTAAAATATTATAATCCTTACTAAAATCCACATATTTTTAAAAGTAAAAGTAACGTGTTCAACAAAATAATATATATTATATAATTATATTAGAAGAATATATTTAGAAAATATTAAAAAAAAGACGATATGTGACCATATTTCTATTAATTACTAATTTATATATTAAGTTACTAATTTATAAATATAATCTATTGTTGAAAAAGTCCTTTAATACAAACATAATTTTATATAATTTTTTTTCTTACAGTAAAGTCATGTAAAAGGAACAAATTTAATATAATATTGATTAGGATAATAATATGGTAAGACATATTAATATTTATCTAACATCGTATTATAAGAATAAAATAGTCATAAGAATTTTTATATTTATAAAAATAATAATAATAAATATTATTAAATAAATATAAAATGTTTATGTGTTAAAATATATTCTATTAATTAAGCGGAAGTCATATATGAGGTAAAGAACTTCAGAGTTTTTGTTAATTTTTTTCTTTTATCTTTTCTCTCAAATCATCTTCTATCCTAAACCATAGTTTTTGTCCTTTTATCATAAGTCCCCTGTATCTCCATAAGTTCACCCTGGAATCCTGTTAGGTTTGACTTTCTTAATTGATGGCTAAGAGAATCATTGAAACAGATAAGAGTCCATGAAAAAGGCATCCTTAGTAAGGCTCAGAAAGCCACGGAGAGCCTTGACGTTGGAAGGAGGAAGGCAAGCCAGCACTGCTTGAATCTTGGACGGGTCAAGTTGAACACCTACAACAGAAATGATATGATATTCCAGTTGTCTTTGGGCAAATAAGCACTTAGAGAGTTTGAGGTAGAACTTGTTCTCATACAAACATTGAAATACTTGTTCCAAATGAGAAACATGTTGTGAGAGGGATGAACTATAGACAAGGATGTTGTCGAAAAATACAACAACAAATCGATGGAGAAATGGGTCGAGGAGGGTATTCATGGTAGCTTGGAACATTGAAGGCGCATTACAGAGACCAAAAGACATCACTCGGTACTCATAATGTCCCTGGTGTGTACGAAATGTTGTCTTAGCAATATCATCAGGATGCATCAAGATTTGATGAAAGCCTTGTCGAAGATAGAGTTTGGAAAACCATGTTGCACTAAGGTAGGGCTTAACATTTACCGGCGTAGAATTGGGAAGGAGGTGGATACGGTGGTCAGTTGGGCGAGAGGGAGGTAATGATGGTGGTGATTAGAAGAGGTGGTCAAAACAGAGGAGAAGTGTAGTGATGTCAGGTGGTAGGGAAGTGGTGTGGAGTGGTGAGTTTTTGGTGGTGGGTTCGTGTATGGGTATGATTTGTATTGTGAAAAGATCAAATGCACTATTAGTTTGGATGCACCATTTGAGTTGTGGGATAGACATTGGGTCTATGTGACTGTGTTGGACAAACATTAGCAAAGTGTCCCGGGGCTTTATTTCAGCAGAATCTTGTTGTTGTGGTTCACCCACTTTCTTTTTCTTTGGACAAACATTAGCAAAGTATCCCGGATCATTGCAGATGAAACATCTCTTCCCTTCAACTTTTTCCCCAATAAGTTTAGGGCAGTCACGTTTGAAATGTGCTCCTCCACACTCAAAACACTTCACTGTTCCTCGATAGGATAATTGTGGTTTTTCATAAGGCTTTTTGTTGAATTTCATTGAAGATTCTCCCTTTGCAAGTCTGGAAACTCTATTTGGATCAAACTCCAACAATTCTATCATTCTGGCTTTCTCTACCAATGCTGGAAACTCTTGTATTTCCAATGGCATAAGTACCTTCTTCAGTTCATGCCTTAGTCCTCCCTCGAATTTTCGACATCTCCATTCTTCTGTAATATTCTGAGTATAAAATCTTGAGAGATAGCTAAATTTTACCACGTAATCTTGTACTGATAGCCTTCTTTGTTGTAAGGTCAGAAACTCTGCCTCCCTTGCAAATTTTGCACTGTTTGGAAAATATTTTTCCAAGAACCTTATCTTAAAGTTCTCCCAATTCACAGCCTCACCACGAACCGTCATCAACTGTTGCTTACTTTCCCACCAATATTCAGCCTCACCCACCAAAAGAAATGATGCATAAGTTAATTTTGGTTCTTGTGAGCAAATTATTACTCGAAAAATCTTCTCATTGTGCCTTAGCCAAGAGTCGACCTCATCAGAAGTAGCCTCCCCGTTAAATTTAGTAGGATCATGCCTTAAGAAGTCATTCAAGCTAGAATGATTTTGAGGTACTTGATCAACTTGTTTTAGCATCTTTGTCGAGTTTTAAATGATTTCTTCAAAAAGATAATAATACAATTTAGCATATGATATGAATTTCTCCAAATAGTCATTTTCATCATAAACCATTAATAGTTTTACTAAGAATAATAATTTCACCCCCCACAGTCCCAAAATATTTTCGAAAACCATAGCTCTGATACCACATTGTAACACCCAAATAATTTAAAGGGTATTACTGGTAATAGAGACTAAATTAATTTGATATCTGATATAAACAATCAAACTTTATTTCAATTCCTCCAAAGTACAATTCCAAACTTACAAACTTTAAACAATATAGTCTTCACCACTTAACATAAATTCGAAATTAAATTTATAAGTCTTACACAACATATTTTTCCAATGCAAATTTATTCTTTTTACAAAAATCCCTGAAATTTTTTCCCCACATCTCTCTCATCATCTCTAAGCTTTTTCAACCGCATCTACAACATTATCTGTTCACATATAACATGAGTTATATGATCATAGCACAAACAAATAAGGGTAAGCCAACCATATCATACAATCATTAAACTTACTTATAATATAAATGTTTCAATCATGTATTTCTGCAATTTATAAATACCATTTTCCAGATGTCATTAATTCATTTTTTTTAACTTCTTCAAAATCATCTTTCTCATTCTCATAAACCTTACAAGTATACCATACTTACTCACGAAGCCTTATGGTCAGATCGTTCTCTGCCTGCTTCCTTAAGTCTTACCTGTATACTATGTCTTACTTTCTGAAGCCTTGTGGACAGACCTCTCTCTGCCTGCTTCTATAAAACTTACGAATCATATGTTTATGTCAAAGCCTTATGGTCAGACCACTTTCTGCCTGCTTTCATAAACCTCGGGTGTTACTTTGCTCATATCAAGCTCTCATGGTATAAACCAAACATACTACTCCCAGTAGTAAACATCATTTCATAAGTAATGATTTCTTATATCCACTCCAACATTTCATAAAATCAACAATTCATACCCTCTTATCCACCTAACTCAATCATGTTCATTCTTTAATCATAAATTGACAATAACCCGTTTTGGTGTCAATAAATTAAACATATTGCCAGATATCATACTTCATATTATAAACTCATTTTCCCATAACGAGTATAACTCAACATATTTTCACCAATCAAAGGTCATAGATCAGCCAAAATACATCAACATATCTTAGGAACTACATATTAAGGTTTGGGCTCAATGTAACGGTAAATGAAATATATATGAAGTTTTTACATTGATAACTTAAGAACAAAAATATAGTGTTCATCATACTTTTCAAATTTGAACTTCTAACTACAAATCTGAACTGTCAAATTATAGTAATATATCTTAGGAATCATATATCAAATTTTCAGGTTGATCTAACGGTCAAATAGAACATAATCTATATTTTACCGAGAGGACTCAGTAAAACAATAACAGGGGTAATTAATTTACTCAAACATGCAGAACTTATTTCTCCAAGTACAGACTCTTAATTAATTATCTGAACGGTCAAAGTGAAGAAATAGGTCTTAGGATTAAACTTTTAGCTAAATCCAATGGTAAAAACAATTAAAAGGAATGTTTTACCACAGTAACTCGAAAATAAAAAAATATAATCAAGAAAACTAAATTTACACAAGTGAATAATAACTACCATTACCAAAATTTTAACATGTTCATAACTCATATTCATGATCATAACATGTATAAGTATTATATGTAAGAAAGGATTAGCTCCCCTACCATCAAAATAATCTTAATATAAAAATTTAGGGGAAACAAGAAGTTGAATCTGGCAAAGCCAGTTAGACAACTTCCCATCCTTCCAGAAAGATGCAATAAAAAAAATAGATAAAACAATAAAATTTCTGGGGAAACAAGAAGTTCAATCTGGTAGAGCCGGTTAGACAACTTCTCATCCTTCTAAAAATATAGTATAAATAAATAAGAAATAAAAGGTCTGGGAAAATAAGAAGTTGAATCTGGCAGAGCCGGTTAGACAACTTCCCGTCCTTCCAAAAATACAATATAAAGAGAGAAGAAACAATGAAAGGTCTGGGAAACAAGAAGTTGAATCTGGCAGAGCCGGTTAGACAACTTCTCATCCTTCCAAAATTGCAAAAGCAATAACTAAATGTTCTAAGTAATAATAACGTACAATTAGCATAACAGAATCAATATCACGTTTTACAACCATCAAACTTGGGTCTCATCACAGAAACATGTTCTCATTCAAAATTCAAGATCATCCAGAAAAAAATTACTCCATATTCAAGATTTAGGATTAGACAAAAGCAAAGTATTGTATACTCAAGATTCAAGAGTAGCTTCCCTTACCTGATTCTCGCTCCTTTCTGAATGAAGAGCACTTCTTCAGAAGCTCTCGCTACCTTCTCTACAACTCAGATTCTATTCCTAATATCTCCTTATTTTTGACAAATGTCTTACTAAATTTCACTCTCCTCCCCTAAAACTTCATTTCTCACCCCTTTTTATAGTTGAAGTTAGAGGTTACTGTAGCAGTACTGTAGCTGTACTACAATTACTGTAGTCGTACTGTAGTGGTACTACTATTCACTGTAGCGGTACTGTAGCTTGTACTACATTTTTCCTGTAGCAGTACTGTAGCAACGCATGATTCACGAGGTATTTTTACTGTAGCACTATACCTATTTTACTATAGCATTTTACTGTAGCATTTATACATACAATTATTTTTTTATTTCAAAAATATCTAGTATCTTAATTACAACAAATTTCAAGGGTCTTACAATCTCCCTGTCAACAAAAAATTTTCGCCCTTGAAAATTAGCTATTTTAACAAAAGAGATATGAATATTCTTTTATCATAAATTCTTCTAATTCCCAAGTCATTTCTTGTGTGTCTTCATTCCAATGTACCTTTACTGTGCGAATATCCTTTCCTCTTAGCTTCTTCATTTGAACATCTAGTATTCTTACTGGTCCAACTTCCATTGTTAAGTTCTCCTTGACCTGAATTTCATCAACTTCCAACACATGTTTTGGATCTGGAATACACCTCCTCAGTTGGGATACATGAAAAACGTTATGCAAATTTGCCAATCGAGGTGGTAATGCTATCTCATACACCTCCTCAGTTTCCTCATCTTGATAGCTCTCCCGACTCCTGTAGTAGGTGTTACTCGTAAGAATACATAATCTCCTGCCTCAAATTCTAACGGTCTTCTCCTTTTGTCGGCATATGACTTTTGTCTACTTTGAGTTGCTTTCATCCGATCTTGGATTAATTTTATCTTTTCTATGGTTCGCTGTAATAGCTCGGGTCCTACTGTCAGTGCTTCCCCATCTTGAAACCAACATAACGGTGTTCTACATCTTCTTCCATATAAAGCTTCATATGGAGGCATATCAATACTGGAATGATAAGTGTTGTTGTAAGTAAATTCTACTAATGGTAGTATTTCATTCCAACTTCTGAGATGATCTAATACACAAGTTCTTAGAAAATCCTCCAAAGACTGAATAGTTCTTTCTGTTTGACCATCAGTCTGAGGGTGATAAGCTGAACTCATCCTCAACTGTGTTCCTAGAGCCTTCTGTAGCGTCTGCCAAAACCTTGAAGTAAACCTTGGATCTCTGTCTGACACAATGCTTGTTGGTATGCCATGTAACCTCACTACTTCCCCGATGTATAACTCCGTCAGCTTTTCTAGTGACATACGTTGATTAATGGGCAAAAAGTGAACGCTCTTGGTTAGTCTATCAACGATAACCCAGATAGAATCGTGACCTTTTGATGATTTTGGTAAATGTGTTACAAAGTCCATCGAGATACTATCCCACTTCCATTGAGGAATGTCTAACTGTCGTAACATCCCTCCTGGTTTTTTATGCTCCACTTTTGCCTTTTGACACCAAGCAGGCTGCTACAAACTCGGCCACATCCCTCTTCATACCATTCCACCAAAATAACTCCTTCAGATCCTTATACATCTTAGTCATACCTGGATGTATGCTAAGACGACTTTTATGACCTTCATCCAAAATTAGATGTTTCAATTCACTCTTTGCAGGTATACACACTCTGTTCTTAAATCGAAGAATGTCCATCTTTACTTAGAACGAATTCCTTGGCTTGATCGGTGTCCAACAACCTGATCTTTTGCTGCAACTCTTGATCCATTGACTGCTCAACCTTCACTTGTTCTAAGAAGTCACTAGTGATTGCCAAATGACCACACCATATATGATATGGGGTTAACTGCAACCCCAAGTTCATATCACGTTACCTTTCTAACAGTTATAATTCCTTCACTATCAGTGTTGTTATCTGAGCTTGTCCCCTACTCAATGCATCTGCCACCACATTGGCTTTTCCTGGGTGATATAAAAGCTCGAAGTCATAGTCTTTCATATATTCCATCCATCTTCTTTGTCGCATGTTCAACTCCTTTTGGCCAAACAAGTACTTTAGACTCTTATGGTCACTAAAAACTTGGAAACTTGCCCTATAGAGGTAGTGTCTCCATGTCTTTAATGCAAATACTACTGCTGCTAGTTCTATGTCATGCGTTGGGTAATTCTTCTCATGCGCCTTCAGCTGCCTAGATGCATAAGCCACAGGTCTCCTTCCTTGCATCAGAACGCACCCCAATCCTTGGTATGACGCATCACAGTACACCTCAAAAGATTTGCTAGAGTCTGGAATGATTAATACTGGTACTGACGTTAGTCGTTGCTTCATATCTTCAAAACTGGCTTCGCACTTGTCAGTCCACACAAATGGTTGATCTTTACGAGTTAACTGAGTTAGAGGACCTACAATCTTGGAAAACCCTTCAACAAACTGTCGGTAATAACCGA
The DNA here is from genome assembly GCA_034642375.1 of Vigna nakashimae. Taxonomy (NCBI): domain Eukaryota; kingdom Viridiplantae; phylum Streptophyta; class Magnoliopsida; order Fabales; family Fabaceae; genus Vigna; species Vigna nakashimae. The sequence continues at coordinate 5,499,036 of CM067763.1, read as the reverse complement.
CTAATCCTACAAAACTCCGTACTTCAGTTACAGTTTTCGGCCGCTCCCACTTTAGCACAACTTCCACTTTTGCTGGATCCACTGAGATTCCTTGAGCAGAAATTACATGACCCAAAAATTGTACTTTCTCTAACCAGAACTCACACTTTGACAGTTTCCCATAGAGTTGATGTTTTCTCAAAATTTCCAACGCCACCCTCAAGTGTTCTGCATGTTTTTCCTTATTCTTTGAATAGATAAGAATATCGTCTATAAATACTACCACGAACTTATCTAAACATGACCGAAATATTTTGTTCATGTAGTCCGTAAAAATTGTTGGAGCATTCGTCACGCCAAACAGCATTGCTGCGTACTCAAAGTGTCCGTAGCGAGATCTGAAAGCCGTCTTTTGTACATCTTCCGTCTTGACAAGAATCTGATGGTACCCAGATCTGAGATCAATTTTTGAAAACACCCCTGCTCCTTTCAACTGATCTAATAGATCATCGATTCTTGGAAAAGGATACTTATTCTTTATTGTAACCTTGTTCAACTGTCGATAGTCCACGCACAACCTTGAACTTCCATCCTTCTTCTTCACCAGCAATACAGGAGCTCCCCATGAAGACACACTTGGACGGATAAACTTCTTCTCCAACAGATCTTCAATTTGTTTTTTCAACTCTGCTAGTTCGGCAGGAGCCATTCTGTATGGAGCCATAGAAACCGGGCCAGCTCCAGGCACTAGATCTATTGTGAAATCGATCTCTCGACTAGGTGGTAAACCTGGTACTTCTTCTGAAAAAACATCAACATATTCTTCTACCACAGGTATTCCGATGATTTGTTCTTCAGTATTCTCTCTTTTCTCTTAAGCTAACACCACATAGCAAGTAGCTCCATCTTTCATATCCTTCGCAACGACCCGAGTTGAGCTTAGTTCTAAATCATTCAAATTTAGAAACTCTATCTTTTGTTTCCCGCAGTCAATAAGAACGTGATTGGCATTCAACCAATCCATTCCCAAAATAATGTCTAGATTTTGAAGGGGTAAGCAGATCAAGTTCACTTTGAACTTGTGTCCTGTAATTTGGATCGGGCATCCGACACAGACTGAACTGGTCGTAACTGGTCCCGATGCTGGTGTAGAAACTACTAATTCACACCCTAGATCACGCATCGGTAATCCGAGTCTTTCTAAACATGCTAGGGATATCAAGGAGTTTGTGGCTCCAGAATCAAACAAAACATATACGCATTCTCCTAACAACATACAGGTGTGTAAGATTAATGTACCTGACTTAGTAGCCTCTTCTGCAGACATTGCGAATACTCTTCCTGTTGCCCGGGGCTTTATTTCAGCAGAATCTTGTTGTTGTGGTTCACCCACTTTCTTTCTCTTTGGACAAACATTAGCAAAGTGTCCCGGATCATGCAGATGAAACATCTCTTCCCTTCAACTTTTTCCCCAATAAATTTAGGGCAGTCACGTTTGAAATGTGCTCCTCCACACTCAAAACACTTCACTGTTCCTCGATAGGATAATTGTGGTTTTTCATAAGGCTTTTTGTTGAATTTCATTGAAGATTCTCCCTTTCCAAGTCGGGAAACTCTATTTGGATCAAACTCCAACAATTCTATCATTCTGGCTTTCTCTACCAATGTTGGAAACTCTTGTATTTCCAATGGCATAAGTACCTTCTTCAGTTCATGCCTTAGTCCTCCCTCGAATTTTCGACATCTCCATTCTTCTGTAATATTCTGAGTATAAAATCTTGAGAGATAGCTAAATTTTACCACGTAATCTTGTACTGATAGCCTTATTTGTTGTAAGGTTAGAAACTCCGCCTCCCTTGCAAATTTTGCACTGTTTGGAAAATATTTTTCCAAGAACCTTATCTTAAAGTTCTACCAATTCACAGCCTCACCAGGAACCGTCATCAACTGTTGCTTACTTTCCCACCAATATTCAACCTTACCCACTGAAAGAAATGATGCATAAGTTAATTTTTGTTCTTCTGAGCAAATTATTACTCGAAAAATCTTCTCAGTATGCCTTAGCCAAGAGTCGGCCTCATCAGAAGTAGCCTCCCCGTTAAATTTAGTAGGATCATGCCTTAAGAAGTCATTCAAGCTAGAATGATTTTGAGGTACTTGATCAACTTGTTGCAGCATCTTTGTCGAGTTTTAAATGATTTCTTCAAAAAGATAATAATACAATTTATCATATGATATGAATTTCTCCAAATAGTCATTTTCATCATAAACCATTAATAGTTTTACTAAGAATAATAATTTCACTCCCCACAGTCCCAAAATATTTTCGAAAACCATAGCTCTGATACCACATTGTAACACCCAAATAATTTAAAGGGTATTACTGGTAATAGAGACTAAATTAATTTGAAATCAGATATAAACAATCAAACTTTATTTCAATTCCTCCAAAGTACAATTCCAAACTTACAAACTTTAAACAATATAGTCTTCACCACTTAACATAAATTCGAAATTAAACTTATAAGTCTTACACAACATATTTTTCCAATGTAAATTTATTCTTTTTACAAAAATCCCTGAAAGTTTTCCCCCACATCTCTAAGCTTTTTCAACCGCATCTGCAACATTATCTGTTCACATATAACATGAGTTATATGATCATAGCACAAACAAATAAGGGTAAGCTAACCATATCATACAATCATTAAACTTACTTATAATATAAATGTTTCAATCATGTATTTCTGCAATTTATAAATACCATTTTCCAGATGTCATTAATTCATTTTTTTTAACTTCTTCAAAATCATCTTTCTCATTTTCATAAACCTTACAAGTATACCATACTTACTCACAAAGCCTTATGGTAAGATCGTTCTCTGCCTGCTTCCGTAAGTCTTACCTGTATACTATGTCTTACTTTCTAAAGCCTTATGGTCAGACCTCTCTCTGCCTGCTTCTATAAAAGTTACGAATCATATGTTTATGTCAAAGCCTTATGGTCAGACCACTTTCTGCCTGCTTTCATAAATCTCGGGTGTTACTTTGCTCAAATCAAGCTCTCATGGTATAAACCGAACATACTACTCCCAGTAGTAAACATCATTTCATAAGTAATGATTTCTTATATCCACTCCAACATTTCATAAAATCAACAATTCATACTCTCTTATCCACTTAACTCAATCATGTTCATTCTTTAATCATAAATTGACAATAACCCGTTTTGGTGTCAATAAATTCAACATATTGCCAGATACCATACTTCATATTATAAACTCATTTTTTCCATAACGAGTATAACTCAACATATTTTCACCAATCAAAGGTCATAGATCAGTCAAAATACATCAACATATCTTAGGAACTACATATTAAGGTTTGGGTTCAATGTAACGGTAAATGAAATATATATGAAGTTTTTACCATGATAACTTAAGAACAAAAATATAATGTTCATCATACTTTTAAAAATTTATTTCTTAACACATAGACTTCTAATTACAAATTTGAACGGTCAAATTATAGTAATATATCTTAGGAATCATATATCAAATTTTCAGGTTGATCTAACGGTCAAATAGAACAGAATCTATATTTTACCGAGAGGACTCAGTAACACAATAACAAGGGTAATTAATTTACTCAAACATGCAGAACTTATTTCTCCAAGTACAGACTCTTAATTAATGATCCGAACGGTCAAAGTGAAGAAATAGGTCTTAGGATTAAAATTTTCGCTAAATCCAATGGTAGAAACAATTAAAAGGAATGTTTTACCACAGTCACTCGAAAATAAAAAAATATAATCAAGAAAACTAAATTTACACAAGTGAATAATAACTACCATTACCAAAATTTTAACATGTTCATAACTCATATTCATGATCATAACATGTATAAATATCATATGTAAGAAAGGATTAGCTCCCCTACCATCAAAATAATCTTAATATAAAAATTCAAGGGAAACAAGAAGTTGAATCTGGCAGAGCTAGTTAGACAACTTCCCATCCTTCCAGAAAGATGCAATAAAAAAATAGATAAAACAATAAAATTTCTGGGGAAACAAGAAGTTGAATATGGCAGAGCCGGTTAGACAACTTCTCATTCTTCTAAAAGTACAGTATAAATAAATAAGAAATAAAAGGTCTGGGGAAATAAGAAGTTGAATCTGGCAGAGCTGGTTAGACAACTTCCCGTCCTTCCAAAAATACAATATAAAGAGAGAAGAAACAATGAAAGGTATGGGGAAACAAGTTGAATCTGGCAGAGCCGGTTAGATAACTTCTCATCCTTCCAAAATTGCAAAAGAAATAACTAAATGTTCTAAGTAATAATAACATACAATTAGCATAACAGAATCAATATCACGTTTTACAACCATCAAACTTGGGTCTCATCACAGAAACATGTTCTCATTCAAAATTCAAGATCATCCAGAAACAAAATACTCCATATTCAAGATTTAAGATTAGACAAAAGCAAAGTATTGTATACTCAAGATTCAAGAGTAGCTTCCCTTACCTGATTCTCGCTCCTTTCTGAATGAAGAGCACTTCTTCAGAAGTTCTCGCTACCTTCTCTACAACTCAGATTTTATTCCTAATATCTCCTTATTTTTGACAAAAGTCTTACTAAATTTCACTCTCCTCCCCTAAAACTTCATTTCTCACCCCTTTTTATAGTTGAAGTTAGGGGTTACTGTAGCAGTACTATAGTTGTACTACTATTAACTGTAGCAATACTGTAGCTTGTACTACATTTTTCCCGTAGCAGTACTGTAGGAACACATGATTCACGAGGTATTTTTACTATAGCACTATACGTATTTTACTGTAGCATTTATGCATAAAATTATTATTTTTTATTTAAAAAATATCTAATATCTTAATTACAACAAATTTCAAGGGTCTTACAGTGTCGGCAAGAGTGCATGTGATGTAGTGGCGACTGGGACACAATATTTAAATTAGGTGTCGGAACTGGGCTTTTAAGGAGGAAAGAACACCGACGTTCCTCAATTTTGTCTTCTTGTAGCTTGGCAAGCTGGGTCGCGTGATCTAGACATGCGAGGCGGAGGGCCTGAACCTCACGGCGGATTTTTGGTGTCAAGCCAGAGATGAAGCAATTCAGGGCAAATGGGGCAGGTAAGCCCATTATGCAATTGGCGAGGTGTTCAAACTCCGTGAGGTATTATTGGATTGTCCCCGTCTGCGTGAGCTTGAATAAAGCACCAGAAGGTTCATCAGAGTGTGATGGAGCGAAACGTGTTTCCAAGGCACGGAGGAACCCGAACCAAGTATGAATCTGGTTGTTCCGGTACATCCACTGGTACCAACTGAGAGTTGGTCTGTCCATATAGAAAGAGGCAACTTGAAGGCGTTCCTGTTTCGGTGTATTGGGGTAGTCAAAAAGTTGAGAAATTTTGAAGATCCAACCAATAGGGTCATTCCCATCAAACTTGGGAACTTCGAGCTTCATGTGTGGTCGGCGGAACCCGTCAGGGGCATGGGAATGTGAAGGACAAATGTGTGGTTGCGGGGAAGGTGGTAGAACCATCAAAAGAGAAAGTTGTTCCAGAATAGAATAAACTTTGAGAGTTAAATCATCCAAGCGTTCTACGTTGGTGGGTCGGTTGGCCATGACTGAAAAATGAGCTCAATGAGAGCACCAAATTGTTAGGTTTCACTTCCTTAATTGATGGCTAAGGAACCCCTGAAACAGATAAGAGAAAGAAAGAGATAACTAAATTTCCAGCTATTTAGCCATTACAAATCATAATTGGTTACAATCAAAGGGTCCTCCTGATTTGGTGGGTAAGGAAATCTACAAAATCAAAAACAATATACCAAAACCCATAGCTAAATTATTCTAGTGCAATGAAAAACGTGACCTGACACTTCTAGAAACATGCTGACAGAGAGAGATTCTATGGAACGTAATCCCTCAAATAGGCTCGTGTGGTAGTAATCCTTTTGGGCCTTGCATTATTCAAATGGCCTATGGTTTGCTTGCTAACAAACCCCATAATTACGTGAATAATCTTTGAGTTTGCACCGGTTTCTGTGAGTTAATGATAATTGTCTCTTTTTCAATAACCAATTCAATGGACTCTGTTATACATGTATGCACCCCCTTATTTTTTAGATACACTTTGCCACCACTCCTTTTTCGTCTCTCTTCTTTTCTTTATCCTTGTGTGCATTCTATGGTAGTTCTGGTAGTGGTTGACAGTCCCTTTGGTGGTCCCGATGTTGTGGTGATGCTATCATAGTGTGTGGTGTTACAACTCAAAAGCAAGCATTCAATGTAGGTTTAAGTTTGAAACCTTTTGCCAAATTTCGAAGTTCGATTAAGGTTTTGCTGGTTTTCAAACACATTGAGGTCTTGCCATACTTCGAAATACAATAAGGCCTCAATCGACATTCGAAAGCTAACGAGACATTAATCGAACTTTGAAGTTTGATTAGATTGGTCGTACTTCAAATTTTAATTATAATTCTTTTTTATTTAAATAAAAAAGAATTATAATTCAAATTTGAAGTACGACAAATTTGTTTATATTTTATGTGATTTTTATATGCTTTTTATTTTTTTAATATTTGTTAGGTTGTTTTATATATTATGTTGTTTTACTTTTATATTTATATTTTTTTTACAAAAATTATGTTTTAAATATTTTTTATTTAATTTATAATATGTTAATGTATTATGTACGTTATTTAAATTGTAATATTTTGCATTATATTTTATGTTATATTTTATTTATTATGTGATTTTTATGTGTTTTTTTTTTCATATTTCAGATGTTTTTTTATATATTCTGTTGTTTTACTTTTATATTTAGATATTTGATTTATTTAGAAAAAATATGTTTTAAATATTTTGTATTTAATTTATAATAGGTTAATATTTTATATATTTTATTTAAATTGTAATATTTATGTATTAATTTTTTAATTTGTGTTGTTATTTTTTATTTTTTATTTAGTTTTTAATATTCTTTATTTTTGATGTATTAGTTAATTTTGTACGTGTTATTTTTTATGTATTAGTGACTTTTTTGTTATTAAATATGTTTTATTTAGTTTTTAATATTTTATACGTGTTAATGTTTTTAAGTTGAAGTTAATTTTAAATAAGTTTTTGCTTTTTATTTACTATTTAGATTATACTATTTTTTGTTCTTTTTTATTTATTAGTTAAACTTTTTTATGTCTTAATTTTTTTAATTTTTTATTTCATTTATAATTTGTTTATATTTGTTAATAATTGTTTAAATTTTAAAATGTTTTTCTTTGTTCTTTGTTATTTATTAGTTCATTTTTAATATGTAATAATGTTTTTAGCATTTAATTTAATTTATAATATGTGTACTTTTTTATTTATTATAGGCTTAATACCCTATTTTGTCCCCAGTTTCGTTCGAAAATGTCAAATTAGTCCATCCTTTAAAAAATGCGTCAATTACGTCCTCACTTAATAAAATTTATATCAATGAAATCCCTTCTGTTAAATCCGTACAAACGGCGTTAATTATTTTTCTTTTTTTTTTAATTAACGTCGTTTGTACGGATTTAACGAAAGAGATTTCATTGATGCAAGTTTCATCAAGTGAGGACGGAATTGACGCATTGTTTAAAGGATGGACTAATTTGACATTTTCGAGCGAAACTGGGGACAAAATAAGGTATTAAGCCTTTATTATATAAAGTTTAATATGTTATGTTTTTTTATTTATTAGTTAATTTTTAATATCGTAATGTTTTTTATAGGTTGTAATTAATATTATAAGATAGATAATTATCTATTTGAATTAATAGATTCTTAAATAAATTTGGGCTTCGTGTTTAATTTTTTTTCTTTTGTAAATGAAGGGGCTGATGGTGATTACACAAATAAGCTTTTCACTGATCAAATATTTCCCTCACGTGACGATTTAATTGGATGGATTCGAAAGATTTCATTCAACCTTGGATTTGTAATTGTCATTATAAGATTTAATAGAGTAACAGGTGAAGTTGGAAGAAAGAAGTTTGTTTTGTTAGGTTGTGAAAAGAGTGAAAAATATAGGAAGTATAAAACAGATGTTCAGCCAGTGTATCCGACACAAGAAAATGTGAGTGTCCGTTTAAGTTGAGGGGTAAACCTAAAGGAAATTGTAAGATCCTTGAAATTTGTTGTAATTAAGATACTAGATATTTTTTAAATAAAAAAACAATTTTTTGTATAAATGCTACAGTAAAATACGTATAGTGCTACAGTAAAAATACCTCGTGAATCATGTGTTGCTACAGTACTGCTACAGGAAAAATGTAGAACAAGCTACAGTACCGCTACAGTGAATAGTAGTACAGCTACAATACTGCTACAGTAATTGTAGTACAACTACAGTACTGCTATAGTAACCTCTAACTTCAACTATAAAAAGGGGTGAGAAATGAAGTTTTAGGGGAGGAGAGTGAAATTTAGTAAGACTTTTGTCAAAAATAAGGAGATATTAGGATTAGAATCTGAGTTGTAGAGAAGGTAGCGAGAGCTTCTGAAGAAGTGGTCTTCATTTAGAAAGGAGCGAGAATCAGGTAAGGGAAGCTACTCTTGAATCTTGAGTATACAATACTTTGCTTTTGTCTAATCCTAAATCTTGAATATGGAGTATTTTGTTTCTGGATGATCTTGAATTTTGAATGAGAACATGTTTCTGTGATGAGACCCAAGTTTGATGGTTGTAAAACGTGATATTGATTCTGTTATGCTAATTGTACGTTATTATTACTTAGAACATTTAGTTATTTCTTTTTCAATTTTGGAAGGATGAGAAGTTGTCTAACCGGCTCTGCCAGATTCAACTTCTTGTTTCCCCATACCTTTCATTGTTTCTTCTCTCTTTTTATTCTATTTTTGGAAGAACGGGAAGTTGTCTAACCCGCTCTGCTAGATTCAACTTCTTATTTCCCCAGACCTTTTATTTCTTATTTATTTATATTGTATTTTTGGAAAGATGAGAAGTTGTCTAACCGGCTCTGTTAGATTCAACTTCTTATTTCCCCAGAAATTTTATTGTTTTATCTATTTTTTTATTTCATCTTTCTGGAAGGATGGAAAGTTGTCTAACCGGCTCTTCCAGATTCAACTTCTTGTTTCCCCTGAATTTTTATATTAAGATTATTTTGATGGTAGGGGAGCTAATCCTTTCTTACATATGATATTTATACATGTTATAATCATGAATATGAGTTATGAACATGTTAAAATTTTGGTAATGGTAGTTATCTATTCACTTGTGTAAATTTACTTTTCTTGATTATATTTTTTTATTTTCGAGTTACTGTGGTAAAACATTCCTTTTAATTGTTTTTACCGTTGGATTTAGCTAAAATTTTAATACTAAGACCTATTTCTTCACTTTGACCGTTCAGATCATTAATTAAGAGTTTGTACTTGGAGAAATAAGTTATGCATGTTTGAGTAAATTAATTACCCCTGTTATTGTGTTACTGAGTCCTCTCGGTAAAATATAGATTTTGTTCTATTTGATCGTTAGATCAACCTGAAACTTTGATATATGATTCCTAAGATATATTACTATAATTTGACCATTCGGATTTGTAATTAGAAGTCTATGTGTTGAGAAATAAATTTCGAAATTTTGAAAAGTATGATGAACACTATATTTTTGTTCTTAAGTTATCATGGTAAAAACTTCATATATATTTCATTTACCGTTACATTGAGCCCAAACTTTAATATGTAGTTCCTAAGATATGTTGATGTATTTTGGCTGATCTATGACCTTTGATTGGTGAAAATATGTTGAGTTATACTCGTTATGGGAAAAATGAGTTTATAATATGAAGTATAATATCTGGCAATATGTTTAATTTATTGACATCAAAACGGGTTATTGTCAATTTATGATTAAAGAATGAACATGATTGAGTTAGGTGAATAAGAGGGTATGAATTGTTGATTTTATGAAATGTTGGAGTGGATATAAGAAATCATTACTTATGAAATGATGTTTACTACTGCGAGTAGTATGTTCGGTTTATATCATGAGAGTTTGATATGAGCAAAGTAACACCCGAGGTTTATGAAAGCAGGCAGAAAGTGGTCTGACCATAAGGCTTTGACATAAACATATGATTCGTAAGTTTTATAGAAGCAGGTAGAGAGAGGTCTGACTATAAGGCTTCAGAAAGTAAGACATAGTATACAGGTAAGGCTTAAGGAAGTAGGCAGAGAGCGGTCTGACCATAAGGCTTCGTGAGTAAGTATGGTATACTTGTAAGGTTTATGAAAATGAGAAAGATGATTTTGAAGAAGTTAAAACAAAAAAAATGAATTAATGACATCGGGAAAATGGTATTTATAAATTGCAGAAATACATGATTGAAACATTTATATTATAAGTAAGTTTAATGATTGTATGATATGGTTGGCTTACCCTTATTTGTTTGTGCTATGATCATATAACTCATGTTATATGTGAACAGATAATGTTGCAGATGCGGTTGAAAAAGCTTAGAGATGATGAGAGAGATGCGGGGAAAAGCTTTCAGGGATTTTTGTAAAAAGAATAAATTTGCATTGGAAAAATATGTTGTGTAAGACTTATAAGTTTAATTTCGAATTTATGTTAAGTGGTGAAGACTATATTGTTTAAAGTTTGGAATTGTACTTTTGAGGAATTGAAATAAAGTTTGATTGTTTAAATCAGATATCAAATTAATTTAGTCTCTACTACCAGTAATACCCTTTAAATTATTTGGGTGTTACAGACACCCCAAACCCGTGTCAACTTTCGCCCTCTCACCCAGACGACATGTCGACTCATCAAGAAAAGGGCCTTTGCTATAACTCGATGAGATCTTCACCCCTATCCCACCGTTGCAAAGGGAAATTTTTTCTTTTCACTACTGAAGACCCCACGCGGATGATTTCACCCCTGACCCTACCTTGGTCCTGGATCCACTTTCTCCAGCGCTTGATGCTCATGAAACCCCTTCTCAGGTCAGCCTCCATGCCTTCACTGCGATGTTGGTTCATACATCATACGTGGAATTGTAATTTGGAGGAATTGAAATAAAGTTTGATTGTTTATGTCAGATATCAAATTAATTTAGTCTCTACTACCAGTAATACCCTTTAAATTATTTGGGTGTTATAGAAATGATTGGGTTTTAAAGGTTAAGTGCGACTATCACAACCATAAATTAGTAGAGAGTTTGGTTAGTTATGCCTAAGAGTCAAGTAAAACCCTCAAATATTCTTTTGATTTTTAAAAAACATAATGATGCTAATGTAGCTAAGCAACAAACGAACAAACGAGATGGAGAAAGGAAGGGGATCTAGGAGGAAAAAGGCAAAAGAGGGGAGGGACAAGGAGGGGGCCTAGCGCGCGAGAAAGAAAATTGAAAATCAGGAGAGTGAAAAATGAAAGGGAGGAGGCGTGGATGGTTGAATTCGAAAGTGAGAGGGGTGTAGGGTTTCTTGTAACCCTCTTGAGAATCTTTTCGATCAAAGATTCTTAATGTGTCATATTCTACACAGAAGGTCAAAATGGCCATTTTGATTAAAATGGGAGGTGCATAGTGAACTTATGGAGGTGCAGAGAAGAGTTCCTTTTGTCACGTGTAGCTAGGATTGAGCACATTTTGAGTGAAATGTCCTATGAATCACCTACAGAGTGAAAAAGTAAAATAAGGAGAAAATAAACTACCATTGTGAAAAGACAAATAAAGAGAAAATAAGGTTGCATTGCAACATAAGAAAAATGAGAACATAAAGTTGGACTAGAGGGAGAAAACCTTAAAAAAAAGTTATATTTTAATACATAATTATTTTATATTATTATTTTTCATTAATATCTTTTTAAAATACAAAAATTCACTTTATATCTTTTATCTTTATAATGTGTATCAAATATATATAAATGTATGTTATATTATTACTCAAAACTAATTACACCATAATATCACATCTCACATTATCTCCATGCACTATAAAAGAAATTGAATTTACTAATTATTGGTATCTATCAGAAACAACAAAAATCTGCAATAACTATTTTTTGATGAATTTCTATCGAACAAAAATTTATCGATAAAAGTATTGTAAAAAATATTTATCGACGGATATTGACTGTTGATAATTATCGACAACCAAATTTGTCAAGGGATATATCGGTCGATAATTACCAATAGCCAAATATTTCAATAACTATCAAGAAATAAATTTGTCGGTAATTATCGAGGGATATATTCGTCGGTAACTACCGATAACAATATATATGGTAATCATGTGAACTAGTAGGTGACATTACCAATAAATTTATTCGTCGATAATTTTCATCGGTAAATTGCATGATAAGTTAAAGTGTAGTGTACTATATTTCCTACCACACATTGAACTCTGCATATAAAAGCAACCAGAAAATCTTCCAGACAATCAATTTTAATTAGATGAGAATGAGATATGCTAAATAAAACAAAAAAACACGATGCATGCTAATGATACGTGAAAATCACAGGATCACGATGACATTACTAATGGAAATTAACACAAGTCGATACCATACAAAATATCTCAACTCTTTCATTTAAAGAAACTCAATTCATTACATTGCCCAAAGGAACAAGATATGAGTATCTCATTTTTACATCATTCCCTAGCTCAAGCAATGAAGGCTTTCCTTTCACTCACTAACAATTTACAATGATTAATAAAAAGCTTTATCTCTTCATGCGGGTTACAAAAGTGGGTCACTGATTCGACGTCCAACACCATTTTGGGAATATCCTCAATTGCTCCATTTGCTAAAGCAACCAATTGGGAGAAACTCTCCTTCCAATGTTTCACAGCTCTTTCTTGTTCTTCGATGTGATCCTCCATCCGCTTCACTAAGGCTTGATGTCTTTCTTCAAACTCCATTGACCTCCACCGCTCTTCTTGCTCTTTAATATAATCCCCCATTTGCTTTACTATGGCCTAATGTCTTTCCTCTACCTCCACTAGCTTCCAGCGTTCTTGGTTCAAATCCACCTCAAATGATGTGGCAATTTCCTTCATCTGATGCCCTACTTCTTGTACCTTAATTTGTGCTTCTCTTAATCTTTTCAAGGCTTCTCGTTTATCCCTTTTGGCTTCTTCATAGAGAGAGATGCTTCAAGTGTTTTCCCACTTCTAATGTTGGGCATTCTTCCCCTTCACCCTCATGGCTAGCTCCGTGCTCGCAGCTGCAAGATCTTGCTTTAATTTGAATATGTAATCTCTCTCAGCCTTCTGGCTTCTAATAATTTCTTCATAAGCCTGTGTGATGAGTCAATGTTTTATTCACTTCACTTAGTTTATTGTACCAGAATTAATCAGGGAATTGTGCTTAAATGTCTAATATTTTCCCATTTTCTCTAATTGTGCTTAATTTGATCAGAGATTCTTATTTTAGTTAATTTGAATTATCTGAGGTTAATTATTTGCAGAAACAATTGTTGGATAATATTTGGAAATATAAACTGGAACATTTGGAAAAATATTCACACACTGTATTTGAAAGAAGTTGTACTGCATTGATTTATTATGTATATTGATCCGTGTAAATGATGGAATATTTTTCTTGAATTTGTAGAAGAAAAATTTGATTTGGAACTCCTACACACCACACGGCTATTGCAATTTCATTAGAAAGCATTCACAGATGTTCCAAAGGTCTAATTAATTTTTGCACAGTGGTGGTGAGGAGTTACATTTTGGTGTTTCCTCATAGATAGGTTGGTGTCACTCTGTGTTGTGGTGTTTACTCGAAACTTTGGAGATAGTTTGGTGTTTGCTCAAAGAAGATGATTTCCAGAATGTGTGTGGCAAGTGTGTATGATTCATGTTCGCGGTTGGCAAACATTGTTAAGAAGTGGAGTCAAGTTTAGTAACAGAGAAGGTACAAAAAGCTTGGCAAGCAAACTCAACAAGCTCGGCAAGAAAGGTCAGTATGCTCGGAAAGCGAGCTCAGTTTTAGCTTGGAAGGCTTGGTTTCAAGAATCCTACTAGGAGTTAGCCAAATCAGCCTACGAGAAAGAGTTTATGACAACTACTTTGGCTATTCAACACTTGCCACCATACCTTATTATAAGGAAATTTAAAGTACACACGAACCAAAAAGTTTAAAACAACTCCTGCATTTGCGGATATTGAGTGGTAGCAAGCAAAATCGATTGGCCAAGTTGTTGGGATATAGTTTCGAAATTATCTATAAACCCGAAAAGGAAAGTAAAGGAGTTGACGCTTTATCGAGGCAGGATGAAGAAGGAATAGAGCTACAGATTATGATTTATTTTCCAGTATGGGTGGATTGTCAAGCGATAATAGTTGAAGTTCATACAAACAAGAAATGGCAACAAGTTATAGAAGCGTTGCAGCAAGGATCAGATAAGTATCCTAAGTTCACATCTAAGCAAGGAGTGTTGCTCTATGGAAACAGATTGGTGGTGAATGAGGATTCCTCTTCGGATTCCCCTACTGCTCATAATTTCATTTGACCCCTCAAGGAGGACACTCAGGCATTTACCGTACATATAGACGAATAGCCTCAAATGTGTATTGGAAAGGTATGAAAAAAGTTGTACAAGACTATGTTCAGAGTTGTGGCACTTGTCAATGCCAGAAATACATCATTGCTGCACCGAGAGGTCTTTTGCAACCTCTTCCTATTCCGAAAAAGGTGTGGGAAGATATCTCCTTACACTTTATCACAAGGCTGCCATGATCAAAAGGGTACGAGGCTATTCTGGTGATAGTTATAGATTGACTAAATATAGTCATATTGTTCCTCTGAAACACCCTTATACTGCAAAGAGCATTGCAGAAATATTTGTGAAAGTGGTTCAGCTTCATGGTGTTCCTAGTTCAGTGGTGAGTGATCATGATCCTCTATTATTGAGCTTCTTTTGGAAAGAGTTTTTTCGATTACAAGGCACATTGTTAAAAATGAGCACGTCATATCATCAACAAACCGACCAACAAACGGAGGTAGTGAATAGGTGCTTAGAGACCTATTTGTGTTGCTTCATTACAGACCAACCAAAGGGATGGATTCAATGGGCTGAATATTGGTATAACACCACTTATCACGAGTCCACAACCACAACCCCCTTTGAAGCTATGTATGCTTGCAAGCCCCCATTATGGTGAGATGGGTTCAAGGTGAAGTCAGAGTACAGGTTGTCCAAAGGGAATTGTTAGACAGAGATAAAGCACTTAGATAATACAAGATCCACCTTGCTTGTGCCCAATATAGGATAAAAACCCAAGCAGATAAGCATCGTCAAGAACTCTGCTTCCAAGTGGGAGAATGGTTTTTCTTGAAATTGAAACCACACAGGCAGCCTTCAGTATTAGTCTGTATCAATTTGAAGTTGTCCGCTCGATATTATGGACCTTTCGATGTGCTAGAGCATGTAGGAATGGTGGCTTATCGATTGAAACTTCCTGCCACCTCTAAGATACCTTCAATGTTCCATGTGTCACTTCTTAAGAAAACGATTGGAGACTATAAGTCTTAAGTGGAATTGCCAGCAGATTTAGAGAGTAAAGGCTTAGAAATAGTTGAGCCGCTAGCTGTTTTCGCTGCAACATCATGAAACAAGGAGAAAGAGTAAATCAATGGTTAATATAGTGGGCTGGAAAGTCTGCAGAAGATTCCACCTAGGAGGATGAAATTGTGCTTAGGAATCAATTTCCGAATCTCAGTTGAGGACAAGCCTATTGTTGAAGGGAGAGACATTGTTGGTGCCCAACAAGTGTATGGGATGAAAGAGCCATTGGTCTATGAGGGGCATATGATACCTAAGGTATGGAAGGTTTATGTGCGCAAAAGAAAGAAGGGAAATGGGGAAGCTGAGGTAGCATGAGTAAGTGGAGAGGTTGTTAGAGGTGAGAGAGTAGTTTCTGTTACTTAGTCTGATGAGGCAAAAGGGGAGAGGCATTATGCGATTCTCTGAATTTCTGTTATAGGAGCTATGCTATAGGCAATTGGAGGTTTCCTCCTATTGTAGTTTTCTTTGCATTGCAAATAACTTACAAATCACAGTGCCCTCATTTTCTCTGTTCTTTTTTATCACTATATTGTTTGGTTTGTAACATAATTACTAGTTATTTAAATATACAATACAGTAATCATTTATAATATAGTAATTGATTTAAAAGATAATTAATTGAGTATGTCATATGCGGGAAAATATAACTATGGATATAGTCATACTAACTTCATTGACACCACAATTAGCAACAATCATTTGTAGACACAGGGAATGAAATAAAAAAAAAAGATAAAAAAAAAGAGTGCTGAAATAATCAATTTGAAGGAAAGAGTGCTGAAATAATCAATTTGGAGGACCTTAAAATGGAATTTTTCCTTGAGTTACCTGAGTACAAAGATTATGATTGGCTAAGTGATGTCACAAAGACAATAATGCTCTTTCTTTGAAATTGGATCCCATCTAATAATAAAAATGTAGGAAATGTAAGTTTGTTGTGGACTGTGTAGAATGAAATTATCTTCTTGAACCAAACTTGAAACTAAATCAAGTTTTGTTGCATAGAACGTGTGCACTTGTATTATTGGCAGTCATCACATGTAATTTCACTTTGGTTCAACAGGAGTTTGCGAAATGGCCACTGCTGATAATGATGGCCGCAGGAGAAGGTATAAACCAGGCCCTAAAAATGGTATCAATGATATGGGAAGAAGCCAAGAACCTTTGTCAAACCTGCAAATTGGATTAGCGTTAAAATATGTGCTACATTGTCTTTTATTCCCTCCGTTCCACAATAACTGCAATTTAAGGTTTTCCCACACAAGTTTTATTTTAATAAAAGTAGGTAACCAAAACATCATTGTGTCGACTCTAATCTCAACTAGGTTAACACTTCTCACACAGATTAAGAATAATAAGTGCAACACTTTTTAAAATAACTTAACTAGAATAGTCTCACTTTTTCAATACATAAATTGCTCTGAATGGGAAAAAAAGCGTAATTAATTTGAGGATAAACTAGGAAGAGAAAGAATTAATACTTCATTGGAATGTGAGAGCATCAGTCAATTTGGAATTTTTTTTTTCTACATGACTAAAACCGCAGTTATCATGGAACGGAGGAAATACCATTTTTATATTGAACTAGGAACTGAATGTAAAAATTGAACAAAGAACTTATATGGCATGTAAATTACCATTTTCGTGCTGTCATGTCATTGTAAACCCAGAATGGTGCAAATGTGGAAAGTACAATAAAATCAATGGAGGTAATATGAATCTGCAATAAGAAAACTCAACCTTAGCTCCTAACATTTCCAATTTTATGAAAAATGGACACTGTAAATTATGAACATGAAGTCTAAGAACTGCATTCTAATGTAGTCATGAACTTGGCCTAGTAGACCAGCAATGGTTGAATTTACATTAGCATTTCATTTAGCAAAGATCACGATAACAAGATTGAAAAAGTCTATGACATTACTAATGCTTATATAATGAATACAATGAATAGTCATGCAAACTTGTTAAAATGCTTATTATGAACTTACAAATTTGCTTTCTCTGAAATACTGGTAAAATTCTGTCCACACATCTTGTCCAGCTAAACCAGCATAAATTATGATGGCTACCCCTGCAACAAGTGATATCTGATGTGCAAGTACGATAAGTTACATCCTTCAATAAAATAAATCAAAAAGAAGAGACTACTGAGATTATGCTATACATTTGTCCATAGGGCTATTTCCCATGGATCTTTCATAATAGGGGCATCCTGACAAGCATGCCTAGGGAGAAAGTTTTTCAATGAGGATTAATAGAGGACCTTTTGAAAACTATTCCAAACCATCATAGTTGTTCAGTTTCATCATGATCATATGCTGCTTTTATTGATAAGGTAAGTTTAAGAATGAAAAGAATGGAAAGAGGAATCCAAAAAGTAAAAAGTAGATTAATTCCATCAAACAGTAAGACTAAAAGCAGTTGAATATGAAAACCTTCCAAATATTTTTCTTTCACTGCACCAATGTATACAGCAGGTTGTGTGTTTGTTAATGACATACAACTATGATGTTTTTATATAAAACACTATGAGGCAACCTCTGCAATGGCATTTTTTAATCATTTTATAACTCAAATGTACACTGTATTTTAAGTGTTTCACCAAAGATAAACATGAGATTGCAAATGGGGTGTTTTTTCTTATGATCATGTAAAATCACCTAACTATGGAATCATTGTTCAGAATACTATAATTTCACTTGAACAACTTTGAAAGATGAGGTTGAGATGAGCATTACCAATGCAGTTACTTTTGATTCCAGAAAATTCAAGGGCCATGTTTTAAGCTGAGTTTCTTCAACAGGAGGTGCTGGCGGTTTCCAAAGTACAAAATAAGGAAGAAGTACATATGCACCTCCAAAACATGAAAGTATGAGGAAGGGCCATACAGGAATACTGTTTTTTGAGCTGTAGAACAACAAATGGAAGATATGAAATCAGCTTCAGGAATTGTCAAATAGGACACATACATAAGAAAACACAAAATTATTGTATTTATGCTGGCACAAGGGGCCCGGCAGGGCTTAATAAAATATGTATTTGCAAAATTAATTCAATGTTTATGGTTCACAATTTTTGTAGTACGATTCAAGTAGGCAGAAATTTGTATCATCTATTGAATTAGGCTTAAAATTCGTGTTCAAGGTCAAAGGACACTGAATAGTATGATACATGAATGATTTAGTACTACGTGGTGCTTACTAATAGTAATCACATAATTAGTACAACGTCATACTCAATTCCTAGAACTATAAATTTTCATAACACAACTCAACTAAAAGGTAGAGGTTTATGAGTGGCTTGAAATCTGATAAAAGAAACATATTATTTATGTTGGACAAATATATAGATCAAAGGGAAGTACCTTCTTAATCACATAATTAGTACAACGTCATACTCAATTCCTAGAACTATAAATTTTCATAACACAACTCAACTAAAAGGTAGAGGTTTATGAGTGGCTTGAAATCTGATAAAAGAAACATATTATTTATGTTGGACAAATATATAGATCAAAGGGAAGTACCTTCTTCCTGTAGGAAGCAAGAGCATGCTATATACCAATGGCCACAAGCCCATTATATACCACAATGATACTAACACTTCATTCATTCTGAAACCATCATCCCCTTTCAGATTCAGGAGCTTTTTCAGGAAATATGTATCCCTTGACTGAATGAAAGTAAAATCTCACAGGTTAAGACAAAAGGAAAGGAAAAAATAAAAGCATAGGAAGATAAAAACTGCCAAGGCTAATTTCTGTGATGAATCCAAGACCCTGGACCAATGGAGGGCATAAAGTATAATCACATACTCTTACATCAATATATGAGGCTCTCACTCAAATGCAGGGTCAATACATAAATTTAAGGCGGTAAAAGAATAAAAGTTTAATACAGTAATTGTAATTTCAAAAAAATGATGAGGTGAAACTATCTACCATAAAGTGACTCTAGGTTCGCCATTGACTACTTTTGTGCTCTTATAAGAGGACCAAAGAGTATATTGAATCTTTAAAGATCTTACACAGTATATTGATTTCATATTTTAGTCCACGAGGGACTCTGACATTGTTGAATATCTTTAGACCTGCCAATAGTTTCCCTCAGCTCAATGAGCCTTATTTTTGCAACGATTCTGGCAAAAATCATTTTGTGGATAATAACTATAATTCTGATTCTCAAATAATATTAGAAGGTTTTGTTGTTGTGGTGGAGATTATATTTCCTCTACAATTATTTTTTATTCTCAAATGAACTGATATAAACAAATCACAAGTAATACACATTCGAATATCCAATCGTATCCCATCCGAAAATCTTGGTTCGAAAATACAGCATATATGATGATTAGCATATTTCAAATTGGAAAGAACAGTAAAGAACATACCGGGGTCTGGTTTGGGGAGAGAAAGAAGACATAGTAGATAAGTGCTGCCCACAGGAGAAAGAGCAAAAAGGAGGTTGTCCAGTCTCTCCCATCATTCCCACCAACTTCGCTCTCTTTCTTCAAGCTATGGCAGATTTGGACAGCACTCTTTTTCTGAAACGGAACCGACAGGGTTTTGATTCTTGCTCTCACACCAAGTGGTTTTGGCATTGGTGAAACTCTGAGAGGAGGAAAATTGTTGTGGGGCTGAAGTGAAGCTCTGAAACTTGTCTTCTTGGTGAGAGTGGGAAAGTTTGGAGAGAAATAAATGGGTTGAGCCAACAGCATGTTGTCTTATGGCTGCGGCTAATCCGATGACCATGTATATTTTAGGAGAAATGCTACGTTAACACCAATGGCGTGGATATTAATTTTGTAATTGTTGGATGAAGTGGCACAAAACGACAAATTGTTGATGAAATTGTTGGTCTCTTTTTCTTCGTCATTGTTCGTTGATAGGATTTAGGTTGGTGGCTAGGATTTTTGTCTGCTGCGCGAAAAAGATGGAGTCCCTTGGGATTGTGGGTGGTGTGGTGCTCAGACCAGTGGTATAGAACGACGTTACGAGTGCTGCTTTGGGCCCCTTTCGTGGTTTGGGTTTACGATGTCGGTGGCTTCGCTGTTTAAAAGCGTTTATTCGTTTATTCGTTTTAAACTTGTACTGTATGCCTATATAGCGAGTTATCGAAAGGCCAAGTTCATCCAAGTTAAGCTTTTCAAGACCGTGTTCATTCAAGTTGAGCTCTCTCAAAGGTTGTATAATAGAGCTCTAGGCCAATCTCTTCATGATCGGCTTCCTCCGGGTTGACATTCTCCAAACTGACCTCCTTGTCTCCAAGGCTATATTCCTCCCGACCCAAGCTCTTTTGGTTGTCTACTCTACGTTGATAGATTATACACGGCCAACCAATCATAGCATGGTTGACCAATCACAAAATGACTTACTATGACAATGATGTCATATTAATAATGATAATAACAAATTGATTTCTTAATGTAAATTAAAGTATGATTAGACTATAATTAGGTCAGCAAAAAATAATAAAGATTCATCACAGCTATTGTATATAAAGGTAGAAAGTATGATTTTGACATAATATACATTCATTGTTAACTGATAGGTCATTTGCATATAATGTGTATGTTATGTTAAAGTCATATATGAGACCTTTATATATAATAATTATGATGAGCTTTTACCTTTTTGTCAGTCTAATCACAGTATAATCATATCGTAATCTATATTAAGATGTTGATTTGTTATTATCATTGTTAATTTGACCATGCTCTGATTGATCCGCCATGTTTGATTATGATCGTGCTAAGACTAGTTGACCATTATGCTTTAACCATATTGTAATCCTACTCAGCCATGTTGTCCTAGCCATGCTATGACCAGTCGATTATGAGAGCTCGTTGAAGGAGCTCTACCTTGTAAGACCCTGGGTGAAGGAGTTCGGCCTAAAAAGTTCAATTGAAGGAGCTCAACTTAATGGAGGTCAGCCTATACAAGCATTTAGTATAATCACCATTGCATTGAAAAAGATTATATCATAAATCTTTCTTCTATTCTTAGTTATTTTAAAAATTTTAGCTTTATGATTTGTTAGTGGTTTTTAAGTTAGAATTACGTTGAATATAATAACTTTGTTTTCATATTCTCAAAACAATAAATATATCTATATATATATATATATATATATATATATATATATATTTCTACTTAATTTCAATTTCATTTTACTCTCATTCTCTAGTGTTTTCTTCTTTCTTCTATACTTATCTATGCTGCTACATTTTTCGGTTGTCCACCATTCCTTTCCTGTTCTTTGTAGGTAGCTTTCTAGATGGACTTCAATTTATGACGTGCTTTGTGATAACAATTATTACAGTTTGATTTAGGTGAAAATCATTTAAATCCCTTAATAACAATTATTGAGTCAATGTCTTAGAAGAAGATGAGTGTGGAATCTTCCACTGAACCTGAACAAGTACTTCTTACACCACTTTCATCAAGCTCAGCAGCTCGACCAAAAAGAGGGGCTGAGACTACCTCTTCAACCCAGCATCCCAACATAACCTGTCTCATCCAGCCCAAAATTACCCAAAAGTCATTTACATTCAGTCCTTTTCCAATCTTCGACCCCTAAAGCTGATGAACAAAGGAAAAAAGAACTTCGCCTAGCTCTAGAGAAATCTCTATAATAAGTATCCATAGTCAAAATCCCTAGTCCATTATCTCACCAATCTGTGGAACTCACCCTCGATTGCACCTTCCTCCTTATTTCTTTAAGAAAATGTTCTTAACAGTGATGAAGAGTATGAATCACTTCAAGAAGATAAAAAGATTACTTGTTATGCTTGACAACATAGCAATAATATTGTTTATTATTGATAAAAGACCTCTAAAAAATTGCAAAAATTGAAAGAATCAAGAATGTGGGCATCTAGTCCTGGCTAATCCTAGGAAGACCTTGGCTAATCCTAGGAAGACCTAGAATTCTGATGACGAGGTAATCTATAATGAGTCAAACACCTATCTCTTCTGGCAACAAGCTGTCTTCTCCTGGTCAGATGTGTCTAGACCAAATCATGCTTCATCTAGTAACAACTCGTCTGAACATCTTAGTGATAACACCACTCTTCTTGGAAAGTGCAGTCTCAAACCAAGTAGAACTCATCATTTTGATGATTCTAATGCTACCTTCATGGTAGATCTTAATGTCATTGGACAACGTCTCTTCAACACATTACCAAAAGGGGTAAATGTATCCTCATATCTGCCTTAAATAATGACTTTCAATACCAATGTATCATTAGAAGAAGTTATGTGTCGTGTAGTAGTACACCTATTTACAACCTTTGTGATGATTGCTCTATATGAAAAGACATTCGTTTTACCTTAAAGGGATGTTGACATCATGTCACCTCTGTTTAAAGGTTACTTTTTTTTATTTTAGAGTTTGTTTTATTAGGGGACATCCGTTGTCACCTCCGTTGATGTATACTTCCTCACGCTGATTGATGCTTTGGACGTTCCTTGATGTTCCTCCACACCATGGCGGCGACGCTCCTTCACACCACTGCGGCAATGGAAGCTTTCAAACCAAAAAAAAAATTGGGAAGAAAAAGGAATGGAAGTGCGGGAGGTGGGGAGGTGAAACGAAAATGGGGAAAGGGGAAGAGAGTTCCATGGGTGGATGCTGGGAAAGTAAAATTAGGGTTTCAAATTATTTAAAATAGGGTAAAAGTAAAACTCTTTTTAACTTAAGGATATAATATTTAAAATAATGTGGAGAGGTGGAGGAAGTATAGGGTGATGGTGGGGGAGCAACACCCTAGTAGTATTACATCATAAACTGCATCTTTGTAAAATCATTAAGTAATGAATATGTATAGCCGTTGATCATAATGATATTAAAGCTCCACCACAATGGTGTTTTCAAATTTCTTTTTTCAACCTCATGATGTTCATCTAATAGGATTCTTTAATTTTTATTGGGGTCATTTGTTTACTGTTGTTTCATGCTACACTTTCAAACATTTCATCCTGCATATCAATTTTCCAAAAATAGTTTTAGAAACAACATTTTTCTTTATTGGATTTCGAAATATGATGAAGAATTTTTCAAAGACTTTCCTGAATTTCGAAATCTAATAAAAAAATTAAAAAAAATTCATCTAATTTCGAAATTCGATGAAGAAAAAAAATATTTCATTAAATTTTAAAATTCGATAAAGAATAAAAAGTGGGGTACAAATTTTTTTGAATTATAGAGAGTAATTTTGGATTTTTAAAATTTTTTGGAGATACAAGATGAAGAGAATTGCTCCCTCTACCACCTCAAGTGTTCTTTACACCTCCCTACTGTTTTTTTAATTTCAAAAATATCCTACTTTAATTTAACTTTTACTAGCATTCAATATAGTTGAGAAAGGCTTTCCCATTTCTGTTTATAATCGAATAACATCCAAGGTTGATTATGAGACTGCAGAACGAGAAAACGTGGAAGGGAATCTTCCGGTTTATGGCTACCATGAATGGTATGAGAACACTGAAAGAAGAGAAAAAGTAGTGGCAATTGGGTTTGCTTTACCTTGGGATGAGAGTTTCTAATGATGAAGGAGGTGCTCGTAATGGTCATTTCTTTGATGCCTGGTGGTTCGTTTAAAGCTTTCAAATACACAGAAGATATTCTTCTCAAGGTGGCAGCTCATGTCCCAAATAGTGGTCCTTGCGTGACATATATTGGTAAAGGTGGTTCTGGTAATTTTGTGAATTCCTTCGTTGACGACACCCTTCATCCGAAATACCATGATTATCATGCGTTCTAACTTCATCCCTCTTCTCCTTTCTTTCTTTCTTTCTTCCTTCACCAAACCCCTCATCCAAAACGACACATTTTTCTTTCGTTTCAGCTTCACCATCCTTCACCCTCATGCCTTTCACTTTCTTATCGTGTGGCTCGTTGTTGAACCTGGGAGATCGTCGAAGAGATGAAAACCCAACGTCCCCATTGTTAAGTCTCAAAGATATTCTCAACCCAAGTGTAGAATCATTGGATTTCTTACAGAAACAGTGGCAGATTTAGGGTTTGCAATGGTGTGGTTTAGTTGTGGGAGGAATTGCTATCTACGTAAGAGTTTTTGTTTGACATTTTCACAAACACTTGAAGGTGTCGCTTCTACAGTGAACAAAAATTAGATGTGCATTTTTTGAATACAACAAACTCGAACTGTGAATATATATATATATGCATACATATGGTGACATGCAGTTACATAAGAGCAATATATTATTAAACAGATGTAAACATCCATGGACATATATCGACATCCGTTTGTCCTTTAATGGATGTTGATATTCGTGCACGGATAATGACGTTCGTTTAAGAATCCAACGTATATTCATATCCGTTTAAATATTACTGAAGGACAAAAGAGGAATGGAGAGGTGTAAGTAGCAATGTGTGATGGTGGAGGGAGTAACTCTCCATGATGAAATACATATGAAACCGTCTTGGGTGTTACTCCCTCCACCACCACATTTTCTCCCTCCACCTCCCCAATTTTATTACATATTTTTTGAATTACAAAACTAACCTTTTATAATTACAAAAATAACCTTTTTACTTTTTAATCCTAATTATTTATTTTAACCCTAAAATCTATCTTTCTATCCCTTCTCACCCACCTCGCAACCCTCTCAGATTCTCACTCAAACTCCATCACATCCGTTTCTCATCTTTCATCTTTCCTCTATATCCATTATTCAAAAATAATATATCAAAAAATATAAATTATATTATTTAAATATCTTCAAAATTAATATAACAAAAATTGTAAAATATAAACCGTATAATCTTTAAATGGATGTTGACATCCGTTGACGGATGCTCACATCCGTTTAAAGATTATACAGTTTATATTTTAGGGTTTTATCACGCACCTTCACACCTCTAAACCTCTCATGCCTCTAAACCAGCACCTTGAAACACCACCCCACTCACGGCTGAAGATGAATTGCTTTCTCCACTTTCAATCTTACTAAACACAAAGTCCACCACACTCTCACGTCAGAATTCTGTAAAAGAAAAGAAGTGGAACATGATAGACAACCCAAGGATAGTGGAACGTAAGAGACAACCTGAAAAGAATAATAAAGAGAAAGAAGAAAGAATGATAAAGAGAATGAATGTTCGTATAAGATTTTAAATAATATTAACCATAAAATTTTAATAAGAGTAAAATAGAAATGAAAAAATAAAGAAAAGAGGAAAAGAGAAATGGGGTGATAGAGGAAGCAAGTTGTGGTGGTGGAGGGAGCAACACCCAACCGTCTTTGTTGACGGGCTCGTATGGTTTGTGGGAAAGTCCATGATATTCAAAATGGACGCCACCGTCCGAAAACCGGAAACGCTTGGAAATCACTGCTAACTGAACCGTTTTTTTTCATGCGTTGTTCAGGACATTAATTAATATAATCACAGTCATCACCTTTGATTTAATAAATTATAATACAATTGTACACTATATGTGCAAATAAAATGAAATATAACTTTATGGTGTTACTGTTAGCATCATATATAAAACCAAACAATTGTCCTTAATTAATAAATTAAAACTTATTCATACACTATTAACAATGCATAATGAATTTAATTTAAATTTGTTCAATAACAATATTAACAATGTTAAATAATTCAATGCGTTCAGATACCAATTAATGAAAAATTATAGAGCTTCATTTGAAAAAATTATCAACTGTTGTGAAGGGTGTCAACAAAATCAAGTAACGAAAGCCACCAAATGCAAAAAAAGTACACAGATATATGGCTCAACATTATAGCCTCTCCGTAGGGGATCACTTGCAGAACAAAAGCATAACGTTCAAAACACAGTAGAGGCAATTCCACTACTTTTACAATACGCATCCAGATACCCAATTATAAAAGACAATTTTACATTTATTTAACAGACAATACAAACATAAAATAATTATAAAAATATAAATTTTTATATATTTTTAAAAAGTAAAAAAAAAATAATGTTAAATGAGAGTAAAAAGTTTATTATATCAAAAGTATTTTTTTTTAAATAAAACACTATCAAATTTTAAACAATTATTTAAATTTCTAAATCAAAACAACGAATTAAAGAACCCTTCATATATTCATCACCTCAACACAGCAAATAAAAAATGTATTTGTAACCAACAACATACCTTTTTCTACGATATGGTTTAAGGCGCCAAACTCTTTGAAAAGTCTTCTCCAACTATCTTCTTCACTTTCAACTAGAAAAACAGGCGACACTGGTTACTAAGACACCTCCAACAACACTGTTTATCAGTCTAAATAAAATAAATGATACTTTTGAGACTCAAACATTCATTTTTACGTTCATTTGTTAAAAGACTTAGCGTCCTGATATAAAAAAGAAAGGAAAAGTTTTTTTAACAATTTTTTCTTTGACAAAAAAAATGTGATGATTTATTATTGATCTTTTTCAATTTTTTTTTAAAAATAAATTTAAAAACACGTAACCTATTATTAAAAAGTTGTTAAAAAAAATTATTAACATGATCTACACTTTGTTGGATTACTAATGGAAGTTTGCAATCCATCCGTAAATCATATTTATTGCAGCCTATCACGTCATCATTTGATTGGAAAGTATTTAGCGTAGTATTTAACTCTCTCTAGACTCAGTCATTTACATTTTCCACGTTGCCAGGCATCTAAACCCCTTAAAATTAAGGGGCACCATAGTCGTAGCCCTGATGGAAAGATATGAATGAGGATTTCTTTACCAGAATACGCAAATCTCACTCAGAGATAAATTTTAAAAAAAAATTATGAAAACAGGCAAGTTGTTTTGTAATCCCGACATAATTTTAATAATGAGATCAACTAGTTTGGTTTGAAACAATTTAATCAAGACTTAATTAGTACAGTTCAGCTAACGTATGACATGATTCGGTCACAGTCTAAAATAGTTTGATTAAGGTATGAAATAATTTGATTAAGGTATGCAATAATTTGGTCAAGGTTTGACATAGAACACCAAGGTTTAAAACAGTTCGATTAAAGTCTGCCTTAGTTAAGGTTGAAACAATTCATTTAAGATCTAATATACTTCAGTAAAGGTTTAAAATAGCTCGATCAAAACACAGTTGGATTAAGATTTGATACAATCTAAAAGTTTGTCATCAGTTTTTCATGTAAAATAAGTAAAAAATAATCATTCTATTTCTATAGACATTTAGATCTTGTCTGAATTGTTTTATTGATCAAATTATTCCAGAACTTAGATCGAACGGTTTGAAATACTAAATTATGTCAGACTTTTATCGAGTTATGCCAAACCTTGGTCGAATTATTTTTAAACTTTAAAATCCTGACCGAGTTATATTAAGTTTTGATCGAGCTATATCAAATTTTAGACCTTGGTTGAACTAGTCAACCTCACTGTTGAAGTTGTGTGGATGGTAACTGACTTCTTGAAGAAGTCTTCATGGAGATGACAGACCTCCTTGGTGACTGACTTTCACTTTTTAAAGTTTGGATTTTCCTAATTTATGATTGAGAATGTCTGTATAGATAAAAAGAACTATGAATTAAGAAACTACTATATTATTTGAAGATAATCTATACTTTATTTTACTGTGATGAGACATATTTTATATGATAAATAACACATAGCACTCTATATGTGTAGGAAGAAAAGAAATCCTACAGAAGGTGCTACTTATTCCAAAGACAGAAAACAGTATCTAAATATATGGATCTGTAATAATGTCAACCTAAAACAAACTAAACACTTCCTATGATAGCACCACTGTATCCGCTTTGACCGTCATTGAATCTGTCCCACAGCATGACTCCTCCATACTTGGAAGAACCCTTGATGGTAGGAAGAACCTGAGAAGTTAACACATCAGCAGGAATAAACCCACTTCCAGCAGCTGCTGTAGAAGCTGGCACTCCCAAAAACAACTGCTTCACCTGGCTTGAGGTCCACTGGTTCCAAGAACTGATGAGGTCGTTGGTGTTGCCACTCGAATACTGGCAAGGAGGGTTGTTGTAGAATTGCACCCAAACAATGTCAAAGAGCCCAGTTTTGATGGCACGATCCAAGTGAGCATCAGGGATCGGACACTGCGGTGCAGCAGTTAAGAGCAACTGTGAATTAAGCCCTTTTAGGGCTATTGCGAGATCATCCCAATGCTCACCGGTGCCTGATTCGATGTCGAAATCGACACCGTCTAAGATGGCGTCGCCCAGAGGACGGGAGCTCGACTGCCCGCCGAGAAAGTTGTCCCAGATGTAGTTGGCAACCTGTGTTGCGTCATCGGCGGAGCTGAGGGAGTAGCTGCCACTGGCGCCGCCTAGTGACAGGAGCACTTTGATGTCGTTGCTCTGGCACTCCTTGATCTGGTCGCTGAACACGTTGCAGTTGTTGATAGAGGGGTTGCAGTGGCCGGCAAGGTTCAGTTGCGGGGTCTGGCCGCCGCCGAACGTGGACAAGAATGCTATGTTGACGTATTGGTAGTTGCCGGTGTTGCATGCGTCGGCCAGGGAGCCCTCGTTGCCGTTTTGACCCCAGTAGACGGAAATTCCTCCGGCGTGGGAGGGTTTGAAGAAGGAAATGAACAACAGAGGAAGTAACAGGGCTGAAACTTGTTTGAGGCAAGCCATGTTAGGTTTCATTAGTGTGTTGTTTTGTTTGGTTGGTTCAAAGAATGTGAGGTGGGTATTTATAGGTGTTGGAAGGCAAGTATGGAGTAAGGAAAACATTTTTTTAACAATTTTTTTTAAAAAAATATTATTTTTACATTCATTTCACACTATCCTTACTTACTTTTTACTCTCTTCTTTCTTGAAAAAATACAAAATTTTACACTTTTAAGACTATTTTACCCTTATACTCTGTGTCAAATGAATGTAAAAATGTGTCATGGTATCATTTCTTTTTTTTATAACTTTTTTACAATGTTTACTGTGGTTCCCGATTTATCTGTTTTAAATATATTTTTAAAAATAAGTTTAAACCAATCAATAAAATAATAACAGGTGATATATTGTTAAAAAATTGTTTTGAGAAGTGATTGATATATCATACATGAAGAAAAGTTTGCGGAGGAGGTAGCGTGTCTTGTGGGAAAGAAATTGTAACGTAAGATGTGTAACATCTTGCATACGTCTGCGGAATGAAAAAAGTGAGAAGCATGGAACTTTCAACGTTCTCAACTTTGTGTTGGAAGTACAATCCTGTTCACCAAATCACGATATTCTAACAACGAATTTTGAACATTTTTTTGACAATGTCCGTGTCGCATGTATATTGATTTAATTTAAAATTATTTTTTTTTAAATCGTCGAAATGGAAGTATGTAAGTTTTGTTTTAAGTGAGAATCTCAAAATACCTCTGTCTGTTTCATTGGAAATAAATGTTTCGTTTTCTCTGTCTTTTCATTTTGCTTTCTTTGTGATAGTTCTCTGTACGTTGTGTTGTCTCCCTCCATTTTTATAAAGGTGGTGTTTTTCGTAGATGTTATAGTGCGCAATGGCAAGGTCCGGTGAGCATTGTCCGACGACGAAGGTAAGTGGTTTGTCGTTCCATTTCGTTCCATGGTTTTTTGGTTTGGGTTTAGGTTTGGGGTTCGTATCGTTTTGTTTTGGTTATTGGGTTTAGTAGTTTTGCTTATTTTATTTTGGTTGATGCAGTTGACCGTTCGTCACTCTTTTTCGACAAAGTGTACTTTGAACGAACGCTTGACATACGAGCATCGGTCATTGATTGCGAAGACTCCATTTGCGTGGTTTTTAGATATGAATGTAAATTTTAAACTATGTAGAAATATATTGAGTGAGTTATTGGGTAAGTGGGACGACTCAAGTAGTGGTTTTTTTTTGTTGAAAATAAAGTTTTGAATATAAATGAAAATGATTTTTATTTAGGGTTGGGATTGAGTACAGATGGTGAAAATATTAACTTAAAGGAGGAAATGGGAAATATTCAATGTGTGAAATACATAGGTAAAGGAACAAAGGATTTGAATTCGATATACAAAATTCTAATGCGAAAACACAAGAAAAAGATCCCTTGTTCTGATTTTTGTACCCTTTACCTATTAGTAGGGATATGTGAGATTTTATTTCCAAAACGTAACGGAAAAGTGTTTCCGTAATGTTTAATATTGTTGACAACTTAAGTGGTTTGGGTAGTTATTGTTGGGGTAGTCTAGTTTATCATTTTTTGTTATGTAGTTTGTGCAAAGCTTCAGAAGGCTTCAAGAAAGGCAAAGGTACAACAAACGTTTACGTGGATGGTTGTGTTTACATGCTGCGGGTAATTATTATTTGTTGATGTAAAATGTAAATTGTTTGTTTATTGTTTTGTGATTTTAGTTTTTTACTAAAAGTTAAGATGATTTATTTTTCTTAGGTATGGTTTTTTGAGCATTTTGTTCCACCCGAAGGTCCAATTGATAAATTTCCACGAATATTGCATTGGATGAATATAAGTGTTGGAGACAAGTTCATAAAACGGTGTATGGAGACAGGTTTGGTATGTGGTTTGTTATCTGAAGTTTTGTTATGTTTTGATATATTGACAAAACTTGTGTAGTCTGAAATATATGGTTAAATTTCAGGTTGTTGATGATGTTTATGTTGGTGCTTCAACAAAGGATAAAAAGGAATATAGACCAACACCAATAAGAAAGGATGCCCAACCAAGACCAAATAAGATACAAAAAAGAAATCGAAGAGAAAATTTTATGCGTGCCTTAGAAGACCAAGAATTTCTAATTGAAGAACTTAAAAGGAGGATTGTAGGTTTGGAGGCACAATTTGCTGAAGAGAAGTCAAGACGACAAAATAAAGATCACGGTGGACAAACTGTGCCCTGTACAAAACCATCCATGAACACTGGTTTTGTATCCCCTAGTGACATTGACACAAATCAACAACCTTTGAAGACGTATGTTAGGGTTGGATCACGAAGGCGTTACAAGGGAAGAGCACTTAAGACTCCATACACCGGAACCGTAGTGCTTAGAATAAAAAATGAGTAATATGTGTATTGAGTTGATAAATGGAAAGTAAATGATAATTGTAAATAGATTAAGAAAACAAAGTGTAATGTATTGGATTTAGTTGAATAATATAAAATTTGACTTTTTGGTTTGGTCACATTTTTTTTTTCAATAGCATTGTTATTATGATTTGTGGGTTTGTGGATTTGAGTATCTGCTGATGTTTTTGTGTTCGATATGTTGCAGTTGTGTTTGTAAGATGTTGGCGTTTGAGTGGTCTTACAGGGTAGTAGGTGATGTGATGTCACCCCAAGCAGTGGGGAAGAACCCATTCTTAGTGGGGAACAAAGTTGGGCAAGGTTTAAGTTAGTCGTGTGAAAAAACTATGCGGTAATCGTTTACAGTTTCCCGATAAAGGAATACACGTTTTAATTCCAGGTTTTATACAAAAACTTCACCTGAAGTAGTCAGTCAGGGTAACATGGGTGACCATTGTCAAAAAGAGTATGTTTCAGTCGCATTTGCACTTGTGTTTGGAAGATGTTGGTGTTTGACTGTTTGTAGATGGTGCTTGGTTACCCCAAGTAGTGGGGAGTGACCAATTTTGAGTGGGGGGACCAAGTTGTGGAAGGGCTGAATCAGAGTGGTCAAAAAACCCTGTCGTAATTGTTTACATAGACCTGGTAAACGATTATGCGAGAGAAAATCATGTTTTGTACAGAAACTTCAACTGAAGTAGTCAATCAGGGTAACAAGGGTGAACATTGTCAAAACCAGTATGTTTGAGTCACATTTGCACTTGTCTTGGGAACATGTTGGTGTTTGACTGTTGGTAGATGGTGCTTGGTGATGTGATGTGACCCCAAGGAGTGGGGAATGATCTATTTTGAGTTGGGGGACCAAGTTGTGGAAGGGCTGAATCAGACTGGTCAAAAAACCCTATTATAATCGTTTACATAGGTATAGTAAACGATTACGCGAGAGAAAATCATGTTTTGTGCAGAAACTTCAACTGAAGTAGTCAGTCAGAGTAACATGGGTGACAATTGTCAAAACCAGTATGTTTGACTCACATTTGCACTTGTCTTGGGAACATGTTGGTGTTTGACTGTTGGTAGATGGTGCTTGGTGATGTGATGTGACCCTAAGTAGTGGGGAATGACCCATTTTGAGTGCGGGGACCAAGTTGTGGAAGGGCTGAATCAGACTGCTCGAAAAACCCTGCTGTAATCGTTTACACAGTCCTGGTAAACATTACGCGAGAGAAATCAAGGTTTTGTACAAAATCTTCAACTGAAATAGTCAGTCAGGATAATGTGGGTGACCATTGTCGAAACCAGTGGCAGAAGTCCACCTCTAAGTGGATGGGGAGGTAATATTTGGTAAGTGGTGTTGGTGTTTTACTCACAACTGCAATTGTATTTAGTGTATCATAAATTAAACATTATATATTAAATGACGAAAATTGAGGAACTAGTTTGACAGTAAAGAACTTCATTAAATTAAAGACTTCAAATTATGAAAATAGGAATTGTGATACATAGTTTTTTTATAATGCAGAAAATAAATCCTAAACAAGCAATTCTAAGTCTGAGGATTGTTTTCAGAACCACTTTGCAAGTGTTGCAGTTGTTCTTCATTGTTCCCAACTCGTGATTGCAACACATTAAACCTTGTAGTGATGACCATGTCCATGTTTCCAAATCGAGTTTCAAGGGCATCAAATCGAGTTTCAAAGGCATCAAATCTTGTACGAACGAAGGCCTGAAGTTGTTCTATGCAGTTCATGACATTATTAAGTGTTGTAGATGAACTGCCTTGTTCATCATCTTCTCCTTGTTGATCTTGACCTTGTTGTTAGGGGGGATGGGGGGCGTTGCCTTTGGGAACCCATTCTCCATCATCATTTTGCACATAACCAAATGATGTTACAACTTCACTACCAATTTTTTGCTTGAACTTCACTTCTGAAATGGGATCAGTGTCAGTAGGCACTTGAAAGTGTTCCATGAAGATGGTTATCAAATGTGGATATGGCAACTTGGCGTTCTCCCTTAATGCTCTTTTCATCTTATATCTAATAAGATGTCCCCAGTTAATGTGAATGGAATTTAAAAATGCCCATAGCAGCATAATATCCTCTTCGGATGCCTGACCAATATTGGTTGCACGAGGAATTAATACTCGAGTGAGAACATAATGAAGTATCCTTGGTTGAACCTTCATTTGGCCCGCTAGTATTCTGGATTGTATGACTGCATCATCTCTACAGACTAGTTGCCTTGCAGTAACAAAATCGTATTGTTCTTTCCACTCATCTACAAGTTTTCCTTCATAACAAACACCGTGAGGGGGGAGATTAGTGAGTTGTTGAAAAAGATTAGGGTTCACCCTAATTTTTACACCTTTTACCTCGCTTCGAATAACCCTAGTATCCGATATTGACAAGTTGCTGTAGAACACTCTCACTAGGCAATGTCTTCTTAAAGACACAAATTCAATGAGCCCAGCTTCGATCAATATGTCATAGAATTGAAAGTTTTTTCCTTCAAAGTAACCGTACTCTAGATACTTACTTTCCAATATTTCACGATTGACAAAATGTTGGGCATATTTCTCTTGTTGCTCATCCGAGGAGAAGAGATCATTGTTAGGCGTTGGAGGGGATGAGGATGGTGACGGGGTTAGACTGCGGCGACGTCGACGTCCACCAACGGAAGAAGATGCCTTTTGTTTCTTGGTTGTACGATCACCCATTTAATTGTGTTTAGGGTTTTGCAGTGACAGAAGTGAGGTTTTGTAAACATTTTTTAGCAAGGATG
Source organism: Vigna nakashimae (assembly GCA_034642375.1). Lineage (NCBI taxonomy): Eukaryota > Viridiplantae > Streptophyta > Magnoliopsida > Fabales > Fabaceae > Vigna > Vigna nakashimae. The sequence goes on along the minus strand of CM067763.1, from coordinate 5,464,668 downwards.
TGATTGTGCGGTTATATGCACGATTGCAATTTATAGACGTTGTATATGTACTGATGTAGTGGGTAGTTTTGTGTAATCAACATGATCGTGTAATCGATTACGACTTACTAGTAATCGATTACAATAGTAAATTTTGGTGTCTTCATATGCATTCCAAACATTCATCACTTGGATTTCATTGACGACCATTATGAATTACAAAAACATATTAAATTCATAAAAAAAACAGTCAAGAAGTTGTATTTATCAACTGATGTTGTTATCGAAATTGTTATGTACAACTGACAAGAACGAAAAATAATTTTAATTTTTTCTTATATTTTTCAAAATTCATCATTTTTTAATTTATTTTAATTGAATTTTATTTTTTTTAAATGACAATAATTAAGTTCAAAATTCAATCACAATATAAACCATTTATTAATAAATTTTAAATGCTAGTTTGTTTTATTAAACTCAAATTTAATCAAACTTCGATCCGTTAGATTTTAGATTTTATATATATATCAATAAGCATATAAACAAATATATATATATATATATATATATATATATATATATATATATATAATATTTATATTGTTTATTATTTAAAAATAGGAAGAGGAAGATGGGTAATCATTCTTCTAGATTCTTCACATTGTTTGTATAAGACAAAAACTAAATAGAACTAAAGAGGAAAATCTAATTGATTAGCTCTTAACCATTAGCAGAAGAGAAATCAATAAAATAATTGAAATCAATTTGTTCCCATAATGAATTATTAACTTTTAAAATACAATATACACCCGAGGCTAAAAGTAATTGAATTTTTAGTTAAATATATTTTTAATCTAAAAAACTAACACTTTGGTTTTAGTTTATATTAAAAGGTTATTCGTGTTTAGCCTTGAATATTGAGGAAAACAAAATCATATAGTGCGAAATAAGATTTTATACAAAATTAAAATATATTTAAATTTTAAATTTTGTATATATATTATTTGCTTAGTTCGAAGCAGATAAACTATCTGACTGACCCAACTTTTCATTGAATTTTTTGATTCAAAGAATGATTCTAAAGTAGCAATTGGCTTATATGTGAAGAAACGTTGAAGACTGTGAAAGCCATCAATGTTGACATACTTATAACAAATTTAGGCGTAATATGCGGGAAATAGATTGCGTTTTGGCAGTGTCTAGTTTCGTGCCATTCGATAATTGTGAAACAACACAAACTCTAAAGACTTCTATGTTTGTTTATGTTTGTTGGTGTTCAACTCTTCTTTGGATAATCATCTAGTGAAGTCATTAAATACTTATCGGGATAAATTCTTTCTAACAAATGAGAAAAATATGCGAAAATAATTTATAGGTTAAAATTAGTTTATTCACAAATTAATTTATAAAATAATTTATATAGATTTTCTTACTTTTTATTAATTTTTACACAAATTACTTTAGTTTAATAGAATTTATTTATTTAATTTTTAACCTTTTCTTCTTAAAAGTCATTAAAAGAAAGTTCATTCAAACACATGCTAAAATCAATTTAACAACTATTTTATTAAAGAGCATTTATTTCACGCGTCAGTGAGGTTTTAATTTAATATTTATAAATTTAAGACTATTGGATTTTATAAAACTCATATTCTTATTAATGTTTTATTGAACGGTCTATATATATATATATATATATATATATATATATATATATGGGTTTTTCTTTTTTTTCATTCTCTTTTTTACAACGATTTAGAGTGTTTCAATTTTTTTTCCTTTCTCATATTTGTGTTTGGTATCTTGATTGGAGAATTTTAGAATTTTAGGGTTTTTTTTTTCATATTTATTCATGGCTTCTTTCATTGTTGTTGTTTCTTTTGACCTATTTTATATCACATGTGCATCTGACCTGTCTATATATATTTTTTCTCCAATGACAAAGATGACTTCTTTTAGTTTATTTGTAGCCATGATGACTCTTCAACAATGACCTCTTTATCAACTAGAGGTAGAAAATGTATTCCTCAACAGAGATTTGCAAAAAGAGATTTATATGGAGCAACCTCTAGAATTTGTTGCTCAGGAGGAGTCTTTTGGATTGATATGTTGTCTTCGCAAGTCCTCATATGGCCTAAAACAATCTCAAGTCTAGTTTGAAAAATTTAGTAATGTTGTTCAACAATTTGGTATGACTCGATGTGAGGTAGATCATTCAGTCTTTTATCGTCACTTGGGTGTTGGATGTAACGTCCCGGCAACTCACAGGGACCGTTGACTGCCCCCACAGACCACCACCAGGCTTTCCAGTGTGCTTTGTCCTCACTCGCACACTTTCCGGGAAAACTTCCCAGAAGGTCACCCATCCCAGAATTACTCCAGGTCACCCATCCCAGAATTACTCCAGGCTAAGCACGCTTAACCATGGAGTTCTTATGAGTCAGGCTACCGAAAAGTAAATGCATTTTGGTGATATGAGTAGTCAAATCAATTCCTTTAAGCTATCCTTCAACTGTATAGTCTCATACCTACACAGTCTCCAGATCCCTCTCATTCCGGTGTATGTTCGATTCATCCATGTACCCCTTCCACCCGAAGCTGCCAGGAGCCGCTCCTTGTTTGTGCCCCCTGCACCATGCTTCTTGCACCGGCGTCACTCCCCGCCCTCGTCTCCGTGCCCGGGTGTCACATAATCGGGGTGTTACATTGGATGTGTCTACTTGATAATATATGTTGATGACATCGTTCTTACAAGTAGTAACAGTCATGACATCTCTTAGATGAAACAACAATTTTGTAACTATTTTCAGACCAAAGATCTTGGCAAACTTGGATATTTCTTGGGTATTGAAGTGACACAATCTAATGATGATATTATTATGTCTGAAAGGAAGTATGCATTGAATATTTTAAAGGAAATATGGTTGATGAATTCAAAATTTGTTAACACATTCATAGATCCTAATACTAAACTTGTACCAAAACAGGGGAGCTTATGTCAGACCTTGTGGAGTAGTTGAAAAATTGAATTATTTTACAATTACTTATCTTAAAATTTCTTTTGCTGTGGTAAGATGATTCTTTAATTCCATGTTTGGAAATCATTTTATTACAATTTTCCACATATATTAAAGTACATTAAAGGATTTCTTAAAAAAAGTAATTATATGAGCTTTAAATTTGTTTATTGTGAAATTTATTTTAATTTATGCACTTTGTATTTATTGTGTCTTAAAGAAAATTTATACCTTTTTACAAAACATTTACATGTTTTATAACATAACAATTGATTATATCATGGCATAACTTCCCTTGAGGGTATTTGGAGGATATGATTTGGTAGAGAGTGATTCAATGAATTTGAAAGTAAAGTTTGTGAGAATTGATACATGATTTGATTGATGTGACAAAATAAAAAAATTTGCTTAATGGGTAGAAATTTAAGATTATCAAAATGTCCCTAGTTATTAAAGTAATATAAAATAGTAATTGTTAATGTTATATTTAATTGTAAAAATGTTTATAAAAAAGTAAAAAATTAAAATTAATTATTAAAAATAATTTAAAAAAATTATAATTTAGTAAAATAAATTTATTTTTAAATTTAATATACCTCTAAAGTTTAAGCATCTTCTCCTGTTTATCCAAATTTGGTTTTGTTAGACAATCAGTGATTGAAGAACTTATCCATAGAAGCCATGATGTTCATATTTCCAATGCTAGAGACCATGAAGTTGTTGTCATTATGGCTACTTCTACTTGTGATGCTCACTTCTCTCCATGCACCATTGTCTTCCTCACTCTCACTGCCACATACATAAGCGAATGCTTTGTTGCAGTAAGTCGGTGAGAATCGCAGTAATAAGGTGCGAAAAGAAAAGCGACAAGGCTCACAATAGGAAAAATGAAGTGCCTGTACTGCTCGACATTGTAGGGTCGTTGCGCGACGACGAACAACGGGCGTTCGACCACGGAGTGCACGTCTTGTCAGTGCGTGATGGAGGAGTGGTAGTCGCATCCTCATCACGTGTTCCACATGCACGCCCAAGACAACCCTCTGTGTTTGGTTACATCGGATCTCCCTCTTCCTCTCAATCAGAACGACGACGAGGACCCTTTCGAGCCCATAAGCTTCATCACTTCCTTCTCCATGTGGTCCCTAGAGCCCAACCCACTTTACCTTCAGTTCTCCCTCTCCTTCTCCGGCCACCTCGCCGAGCTTGGGAACCGAATGCACCACTCATCTTGCCAAATGCATAAGCTGAGAATTGAATAACTATGGCTGGAACCAAATACACCAGTGATGCAAGCTGAAGGATAACCGAATACGAATTTCTGAAACCGAATGCACCAGTCTTCAATATTCCTTGTTGAAGCAGAACCGAATACTTATCCTGCATAACCGAATACAGCTTGTTTTGGTGGGCTTTTTTCATCTGCAAACATGATATTTCACAAATGAATGAGCAAACATGTCCTTTACCCTGAAATCACTACAAATCTCCTCACTTCAACGAAGATCACTTCTCTCCGCTATCACTAGTAAAAAATATGCTTTTGAATTCGCCTAATAGGCTTCGGTCAAAGAAAAACCGAAGCCTATCTGAAAACAATGGCAATCTTGTAATTTTCACAAACTTATATGCACTGGTTTAATAATATCTGAAGCATATAGGGCATCTTACCTCGGTTCAAATCATAACCGGTGTCTGATACTTTCTGAAAATGTCACTTGCGCCTCTGCAAAACTGAGTTTTGGTCTGACACGTAATTTAGTGCTTCGGTTCTATACATAACCGGTGTCGAAAAAAATTTATGCCTCGATCATTACAGAACCGAGGCCATTAATGGCATGAATGTGTGCAATTGTGTCACATCCCATCTCATCCCAATTTTCCTTGTCACATCGTGTCACATCCCCACCTTCTTCCTGTTAGCAAAATGATGAAGATAAAGTTTTGATGATGTCCAAATCAAGTCAAGAAAAATCAAGATTCAAGATGTTATGAAGACTTATATTGTGATGGAAAGCTTTTGTAATACTCTTAGAAATATGTATAGGACTTAGATTAGAAAAAGAAAAGTGTTTTGTAAAATTACTATAGTAAATCATTGCAACAAAACACTATAGTACTATTCACATGAATAGTAACACTATTCACGTGAATAGTGACGGTTAACGGTAAGAGTATCGCACTTAACACGGACGTTGGAGAAACTAGTCGTTGAAGAAACTAGCCGTTTATGACCGTTGGACAAACTAGTCGTTTATGGCCGTTGGACAAACTAGCCGTTTATGGCCGTTGGACAAACTAGCCGTTTATGGCCGTTGGAGAAACTAGCCGTTAAGTTTGTCTTTTAGTGAATGGAAGAGCCTTTGGATGAGTCTATAAATAGACTCTCATTTCCTCTCAAGAATCTACAATCCAGAGACACAGAAACTCTTCCCTTGTGCTCTAGAACTCTGAAACTCTTGAGACTTGTGTGTTCTTGTTCGGCTTGTGAAACTCTTGTCTGTGGAGCTGGTGAAGTGCTGCTACGGTGACAGAGGAAATAGCCGGTTCATCCTTGGTGTGTCTAAGGAGGTGTTCGGAAGAGAATCATCCTTCGTGAAGTATTCGGAGGAGGTGTTCATCCTTTGTGAAGACTCAAAGGAGGTGTAGTTTCATCTCTTGTGGTATCAAGAGAGGTGGTTTCTAAACTTTTACAAATTGTATCTTTGTGATTGTAATTTGTAATTGTTTTGTGTTAGTGAAACTGTTTATCTTGTTTTGAGATAAGCGACTGGACGTAGGATTGGTAAGATCCGAACCAGGATAAAATCATCTGTGCAAATTTCTCTCAACCTTACTCTTGCTTTATTTGTCTTTATTAATTGCTAAGTAAGTTTAATTGAGTAGAAATTAAAAGGCACACGTTATTATTAAAAACCCCTCTTGGTTTGTTATTCCACGCTAACCCTTCCGCTGCAGCCGCTTCTGACAATTGGTATCAGAGCTTGCTTTGATAGTAATTCAAATGGCAGGATCACATCAAACCTTTGCAGAGGGTGCTTCTATCAATAGACCACCACTATTCACAGGTGAAAATTACGCATTCTGGAAGGTAAGAATGCAAATTTTTATGGAATCTATTGATATAGATATTTGGGATGCTATTGCATCTGGTCCTTTTGTTCCAACTAACAATATGCAGGAACCAAAGCCCCGTGACCAATGGACTGCTGAAGATAAGAAAAGATTTGGTAATGATGTAAAAGCTCGTAATATTATTTCATCTGCTTTAACTGTTGATGAGTTTTACAGGATTTCTATTTGTAAAACTGCACAAGAAATGTGGGAAGTACTTAGAGTAACCCATGAAGGTACAGATGATGTTAAGAGAGCTAGGAAGAATACCTTAATCCAGGAATACGAAATGTTCAGGATGAAGCAAGGGGAAACAATAGTAGATGTTCAGAAACGCTTCACCAACATCGTAAATCATCTTATTGGATTAGGTAAGTCTTTCGATACTGATGAGCTTAATATAAAAATTTTGAAATCTTTAGACAGGTCTTGGCAACCAAAAGTGACTGCAATTTCTGAGTCACAAAATCTCAACACAATGACCATGGCTGCATTATTTGGAAAGTTGAGAGAGCATGAACTTGACCTCGGAAGACTTGATGAAGAAGAATCAAAAGCCAAAAACAATAAGAAGAGTTTGGCGTTAAAGTCGGAGGTTGAAAGAAGCAAAGGTAAATCGGAAGATGAAGACTCAGACGAAGAAGAAGAATTGAGACTCATGATAAAAAGACTCAACAAGTTCATGAAGTCTAAAGGTAAAGGAAAATTTAGATACGAAAAGAAAGATAATCAAGTATCTTCCTCAAATTACCGATGCTACGGTTGCGGAGAAAAGGGACATTTAAAAGCAGACTGCCCAAATCAAAAGAAGGGTGAAGAAAAGAAAGAAAAGAAATTCTTCAAGAAAAAGAAGGCATACATTGCATGGGAAGACGACAATGAGACCATTTCAGATTCAAGCTACTCAGATGAAGAAGCAAACATCTGTTTAGTGGTGAACGACGACGCTGGAAGCCAAGTAAGTACATCTAGCGATTCTGATAATTCTAGTCAAATTAGTGAAAATGAATTGCATGAAATTTATGCTGCTTTGATAGTAGAATCTGAAAAATTAGATAAAGCCCATCAGAAATTGAAAAAGGATTTCAAAGATTTAAGACTAAATTTTGAAAATATTTCTGAAGAAAATAAAAATTTGAAATCAGATTTTGAAAATATTCTTGAAGAAAATAAGAATTTAAAATTAAATTTTGAAAATATTTTTGAAGAAAATAAAGATTTGAAAAATAAAGTTTTAATTTTTGAAAAGGGTAAATTTACTAGTAGTGATGAATGTGCATCTTGTGTTAATTATAAGAAACTACTAGATGAAACAACCTTAGGAGAATGTAGTAAGAATAATGAAAATAAGGTTGTTAAAAATAAGTATGTTCCTAGAATTAAAAATAAACACAATCATAGAACCCGTAGAACTTGGGTAGAAAAAGGAACAACTTATAGGAACACAAATGTTGTATCATGCTTTTATTGTATGAAAAAGGGTCATACATCCAACAAATGTAAAATTAAACATTATGGTGTTCCAAGTGGTAGATATATTTGGGTTGTAAAATGATTTCAAATTTTTAAATTAACCCAAAGGACCCATACAAAATAGTTGGGTACCTATTGTTTAAAAATTTAAGAATTTCTTTAAAACAAATTTTAAGAAAATTTTTTCAAGACCGGTAAAACTATTTTTATATATCTTCTAATATACAAAGCATACATAGTTTTCAATCGGAAAAATTTTTATGTGAGCATGTTGTCTTTGATGAAATTGTAGACCTTGAGGCAAAACCTCTTGAGTCAGTTGAATTACATGCAGGCAATGACGAAGATTTGTAGAAGACAACAAATGAAGCAAAGAATGATGACAATCCTCAAGATAAAGATCTAAACAATGTTTTATAAGATCTTTCTCCTAAAAATATTTGCTTTAAATATCCTATTGTGCATGTTTGAATGAATCTTTAAATTTGAAATATTTTTAGCTCATATGCATACATGCTTTTATTAAGGGGGAGTATTATCTTAGGGGGAGAACATCAACACAACTTTTTAAATATGATCAAAAAGGGGGAGAAAATGTTTAAAGCTTATTTGCCTATTTGTACTATTTGTGCTTATTCACTAATGCACTCTTTCTTCCATAAGTTGTGTTTTAAATACAGATTATTACCAAAAGCTTTAAATCAAGGAGTTTTTGATCATCATCAAAAAGGGGGAGATTGTTAGCAAAATGATGAAGATAAAGTTTTGATGATGTCCAAATCAAGTCAAGAGAAATCAAGATTCAAGATGTTATGAAGACTTATATTGTGATGGAAAGCTTTTGTAATACTCTTAGAAATATGTATAGGACTTAGATTAGAAAAAGAAAAGTGTTTTGTAAAATTACTATAGTAAATCATTGCAACAAAACACTATAGTACTATTCACATGAATAGTAACACTATTCACGTGAATAGTGACGGTTAACGGTAAGAGTATCGCACTTAACACGGACGTTGGAGAAACTAGTCGTTGAAGAAACTAGCCGTTTATGACCGTTGGACAAACTAGTCGTTTATGGCCGTTGGACAAACTAGCCGTTTATGGCCGTTGGACAAACTAGCCGTTTATGGCCGTTGGAGAAACTAGCCGTTAAGTTTGTCTTTTAGTGAATGGAAGAGCCTTTGGATGAGTCTATAAATAGACTCTCATTTCCTCTCAAGAATCTACAATCCAGAGACACAGAAACTCTTCCCTTGTGCTCTAGAACTCTGAAACTCTTGAGACTTGTGTGTTCTTGTTCGGCTTGTGAAACTCTTGTCTGTGGAGCTGGTGAAGTGCTGCTACGGTGACAGAGGAAATAGCCGGTTCATCCTTGGTGTGTCTAAGGAGGTGTTCGGAAGAGAATCATCCTTCGTGAAGTATTCGGAGGAGGTGTTCATCCTTTGTGAAGACTCAAAGGAGGTGTAGTTTCATCTCTTGTGGTATCAAGAGAGGTGGTTTCTAAACTTTTACAAATTGTATCTTTGTGATTGTAATTTGTAATTGTTTTGTGTTAGTGAAACTGTTTATCTTGTTTTGAGATAAGCGACTGGACGTAGGATTGGTAAGATCCGAACCAGGATAAAATCATCTGTGCAAATTTCTCTCAACCTTACTCTTGCTTTATTTGTCTTTATTAATTGCTAAGTAAGTTTAATTGAGTAGAAATTAAAAGGCACACGTTATTATTAAAAACCCCTCTTGGTTTGTTATTCCACGCTAACCCTTCCGCTGCAGCCGCTTCTGACACTTCCTTCCCTCTAACTTTTCCTTCTTCCACTCCTAACCCTAAAAAATAACAATGCTACTTCACCAAGCATGTGCTTCACTCATTAATAATAATCTCACTAATATACTTCAGTTTCAGAAACGAAGAAGGAGGAGTTGGAGCTGACGGCTGACTCCTACACGGTTAAGGTTTAGCAGAGTTAGAATCTTGAGCTCCGCACAGCTTGTCGAAACCTCGCCGGAGAGAACGTTGTTGGACAGATCCATCTACATGAGACTCTTCAGGTTCCCCAGCTCAGGAGTGAGCAAGTCGGAGAGCGCATTCACCTAAAGAAAGAGCGTGTCCATATTCTGAAGCCTTCCGAGGTCAACCGGAATATTCCCAGAGAGTTCGCAATACGCAGCGTCGAAACGGACAAGCTGGGACAAGTTTCCAATCTCCGACGGGATGCCGCCGAGGTGGAGATGACGGAGGATGTTTCCAAGCGCGGTGAGGTTTCCAAGCTCCGGGGATGTTTCCCATGAGCTGTTAGGTGCTGCCAGGTGCCATACTCAGGAGGGATCTGGCCGGAGAAAAAGTTGCCGCTAGGTGGAGATGACGGAGGATGGGCATGGCGGTGATGGCGAGGGGAAGGGGACCGATTGGGCCGGAGAGTGCGGAGAAGGAGGCAAGGATTGGGTCAGAGAACTGATTGTTGGCATGGGAGAGGTAGGAGATGAAATGGAGGTACAGGAGAGGAGGAGAAACGACCTCGATTCATCAGGAACATAGGCATAAAATTTAAAAAAGTTAAAAATTTTACTGCTTCAGTTAATTTTGAACCGAAGCATAATCCTACCATTTTATTCTTCGGTTTTGAACTGAGGCGTAAAATCTATCCCTTTTTACCTCGTCTGAATATGCCTCGGTTGAAAAATCGGTGCCTATCAGCGAAAATAACCGTATTATTTCTCTTTATTTCACTAATGTATCTCGCAAATCCGTATAAATCTATAGTCTTATATCACCTTAAACGAACACAATTTATTCGCAGAACGTAAGTTTCATCTTAACTTTCCATCAATTATTTTTATGTCATAATTGATTATTATAAATGAGATGATGGATGATTTTAAGAATATTGATTTTGAGCAGGACTACAAATATTTAAAATAATATTATAATTAAAACTAAAAACAAATCTTGGCAACACAAAATGAATTTGTTCAGTTAAGATATCACTAGATATTTTCAGTTACAATATTAGTTAGGTTTTTATCAGTGTTGAAGTTTTGAGGTAAGATATTTTTTTTAGACAGTGTCGTTTGGGAAAGAAAAAAAAAGAGAAAAATAATTGTTTCGGTGTAGATGTTTTCCAGTGTCTCTTTGTTGCTCCTGGCTGTTTAGGATGCTTGCTTTTCTCCAATTGTTGTTGTTCATACTCGCCAAAAGAGGGGGAGGTACCTGCAAAGATACTCCGACGATCAAGTCAGATGTGAGTTATGGAGCCTCAGCTCTTAAGAGAGTGATTATAATATCACTCTGGAATATTATCTAGAGTTTCTAGAACGTAGAGGGAACGTACCTGAACTTTTGCCCTGTCATTGTATTTATAAGCCAAATAAAAATAACCTTACCTAAAAATGTGGTTAGTTACTTATAAATATCTTAACCGTTTAAAATATCTAAGATATTTTATGTAATAAATATCTTACTACATAACATGCCCCCCAAGTCCGAGTTAACTGTTCTGTTTTATGGACGTGGTAATTATAGGACTTATGAGTTTGAGGGAGGCTGTATTCGCTGTATTAGGGAGCGTGTTTCTGGTTGTTGCTCATGTGTGGACTGAACGTTTCAAACCAAGGATGACCGAGCGATTGAGTTTGAAGGACCAAAAAGATGCGAAGCCGAACGGCAAAAAGCTGGAACGAGTGAGGCCGAACGTATGACCGAGCGGTAGAGGCTGTATAGCCGAAGGTCATAGAAGCTGAATGCTTGAGGCTACGGACAGTAGAGGCCGATTGACATGTGAGGCCGAATGATTGAAGCCAAGCGGACGAACGTCAGTGAGGCCGAATGGACAACATCAGTGGCGTCGAACGGGGGCCGAATATTTGAGCGCTCGTGGCCATGGATTGACGAGCGGTTGAAGCCAAGGGGCGAATACCTTTGAGGCCAAACGGCCGAATGTTTGAACGCTCGTGGCCATTGATGGTCGACTGGTTGAAACGAAAGGGCAAATACTTTTGAGGACGAACGGCCGAATGTTTGAACGCTCGTGGCCATGGATGGTCGAGCGGTTCAAACCAAATGACGAACGCTTTTGAGGTCGAACGACAGAATGTTTGAATGCTCATTGACATGGATTGTTGAGTGGTTGAAATCAAAGGGCAGATACCTTTGAGGCCGAACGGCCGACTGTTTGAACGCTCGTGGACATGGATTGTCGAACGATTGAAATCAAAGTGCGAATACCTTTGAGACCGAACGGCCGACTGTTTGAACGCTCGTTGACATGGATTGTCGAGCGGTTGAAATCAAAGGGCGGATACCTTTGAGGCCGAACGACAGAATGTTTGGATGCTCGTTGACATGGATTGTCGAGCGATTGAAATCAAAGGGCGGATACCTTTGAGGCCGAACGGCTGACTGTTTGAACGCTTGTGGACATGGATTGTCGAGCGGTTGAAATCAAAGGGCGGATACCTTTGAGGCCGCCTGTTTGAACGCTCGTGGACATGGATTGTCGAGCGGTTGAAATTAAAGGGCGGATACCTTTGAGGCCGAACAGCTGACTGTTTGAACGCTCGTGGACATGGATTATCGAGCGGTTGATGTTCTGGGTGTTCTAGGACGAACATCTACCAGAGGAAGTGTATCCCTTTTTTCAATGCTCCTTGGTGTTTTAGGGCGAACATCTACCAGGTCTATGAGTGTTTTCCCGGTTTTGAGTGCTTCAGCATGGACGAATCTCTGGTGTCCGCCTATGCATCTAAGATGTGCTTATCTGCGCTGTAGAATTAGAGAAAAAGAGTAGCGAGACAAACCAATGCATTTACAAGGTTTGGAAAATTAATATAAAAAACAGATTATGTTGTAAGGCCGATCGGTTTAGATAGTAGATCGCTCGGTCTTCGGTTGACCGTCTACTGTGACCTGCGTAAGATACATAATATATAAAATATAGGTGAGACCGTTCGATCGAGATTTAAACCTGGCGGTCAAACGTCAGTAGGACCGAATGGTGGAGCGGTCGTGTCGATGGATGGTCGAGCGATAGAGGCCGAAAGGCCGAAAGGCCGAACGTTAGTAAGGGTGAGTGTTGGACGCTTGAGGCCGAACGTCAGTTGCACCGAATGGCTGAACGTCAGTAGGGTCGAACGTCCGTGAGACCGAATTCTGGAACGTTAGAAATCAAGGAGACTGAGTGCTGGACGCTGGAGGCCAAGCTGCCGAACGTCAGTGAGAGCGAAGTGCCGAACGGTTAAGGTCAAGATGCCGAACGTCAGGGAGGCCGAGGTGCCGAACGTCAGGAGGCCGAACATGAGTATGGCCGAAAGCAGGAACGTTCGAGGTTGAATGTTTGAACACATGAGACCGAATGGCCGAACGGTTGAATGTTTGAACACATGAGACCATGTGTGGCCGAGCGCTAGAGACCGAACGTCAATGATGAGCAAAGTGCCGAACGCTTTAGGCCGAACGACCGCGAGAACGAATGTTAGAACGTGAGACGCCAATGGCCGAGCGGTAGAGGCCGAGTTGCTGAACCCCAGTGAGGCTAAGTGCCAGACGCTTTAGGCCGAACGTCCGTGAGAACGAATTCTGGAATGTTTGAGACGCAAATGGCCGAACGATTGAGGCTAAAGGATGGAGGCCAAGTGGTCGAACGTCATTGAGTCCGAATGACCGAATTCTGAAACGCTTCATGTTGAAATTGCCGAACGTCAATGAGAGCTATTGGCCGAACGGTTGAGGCTAAGACGCCGAACGTCATTGAGGACCAATGGGCGAGCATCAATTTAGTCGAATGGCCGAACGCTTGTGGATCCGAATGACCGAATGCTTGAGTGTTTGAGGCCATGGATGACCAAACGATTTGAGGGCGAGTTGACAGACACCTACCAGGTTCCATAATAGGTAGATTGCCTTTTTACTTATGTGCGCTAGGTGTTCTTGATATTCGACCTTGTTGGGCGACCTTTGGAGGATGACGGAGGTCGAAGAACCGAAAACCTGCGAGGCCGAACGGCCAAACACTGGAACGCTTGGGGCCGAGAATGGTCGTGAGGCCTGGTCAGAAGGGTGAGCGGCCAAGGATATCAATCCTGGGTGGGTAGCCACTCGGTTCTGCCGATCGAACACGATACACACTCGGTCTTGTTGGTCGACCTAGATGGACGACCTTGGAGTGCAGCTCGTTCTTGATGGTCGACTTGGAAATTGCCGAACGACAATGAGGAAGAATGGGAGTGGCCGAACATCAGTGAGGCAAAATGCTGGACGCTTGAGGCCACGGAAAGCCGAACGATTGAGGCGGGGTGGCCGAACGTCAGGGAGAGTGAATGTTGGACGCTTGAGGACACGTAAAACCGAACGATTGAGGCCGAAGGGTTGAGGACAAGTGACCGAACGTCCGTGAAACCTAATGACCGAACGATTGAGGCAAGCGAACGTTATTGAGGTCGACTGCTGGACGCTTGATGCTGAAAATTATCGAACGGTAATGAGACCGAATGGCCGAACGATTGAGTGTTGTGAGACCATGCATGGCCGAGCGCTAGAGACCGAACGTCAATAAGAAAGGTCGAACGGTCAAGGCCAAGCTGCCGAACGTCGATGAGACGGATGGTCGAACGGTTGAGTCCAAGCGTCCGAACGTCATTGAGACGGGTGGCCGAACGGTTGAGGCCACGGATTGCCGAACGTTGGAGTATTTGAGGACGAAGAACCAACAATATGCGATGCCGGACGGAGGAGTTGTGGAACGCTTGTGGCCATAGCATGGTCGTGAGGCCCAGTTAGAAGGGTGAGCGGCCCATGATGTCAATCCTGGGTGGACGACCCTGGGTAATCGTTCGGTCTATTTGTCGGACGGACCGGACGGTACAGTATCTAACCCTTGAAAACAGGGTTCAGGCCAAGGTGATGAAGGTGTTAGTCGTCACGTTCAAAGTGGATGGCAATGACATCGAGTTTGCACCAGAGGCGTGAGAAATGGTTTCGTGAATCACGATTACGGAGGTTGAGCGCGACACCCGCGGTGGAATTGCTCGCCGTAGGGGTTGCCATTGTAAATGTGGAAGTAGTGGCGGAAATGCAAACCTAGTCTTGGCTTGAAGGCGCTGCGTATGGCGTGGAGGCGGGACCGAACGACGAGTTGGATGGCATAGGGTTTTGAATCTGTGATCTGTTTGGGTTATGATTTGGGAATTTAGGGTTTTTATTTGCAGGATTGTGTAATCGTGGAGACGATGGGGATGAATTAATGGTGCCCCTGTGACAGCGGTGTCTGGTGGCGCGACGGAGGCTGATGGACGGACCCAATTTGGAGGCTGTCTCTGCGCTGGGTCTGACCCGCAAAGAGGCACGATTTCGCAAAAGTGTTTACAGTGGCGTCAATGGCTCACGGGGGAGAATCCTTGTGGTGATGCGGCAGCTCCATCTTGTTGGAGTAGCTTTATCCGAAGAAGGGATTCGTCGAGGCCGAGGCTCCTCTCGTGGCTTCTGTGGGATGGCACTCGGCCCCACGGTGGGCGCCAAAATGTTTCGGTGTAGATGTTTTCCAGTGTGTCTTTGTTGCTCCTGGCTGTTTGGGACGCTTGCTTTTCTCCAATTGTTGTTGTTCATACTCGCCAAAGGAGGGGGAGGTACCTGTAAATATACTCCGACGATCAAGTCAGATGTGAGTTATGGAGCCTCAGCTCTCAAGAAAGTGATTATAATATCACTTTGAAATATTATCTAGAGTTTCTAGAACGTAGAGGGAACGTACCTGAACTTTTGCCATGTCATTGTATTTATAAGCCAAATAAAAATAACCTTACCTAAAAATGTGGTTAGTTACTTATAAATATCTTAACCGTTTAAAATATCTAAGATATTTTATGTAATAAATATCTTACTACATAACAACAATGAGTTTTAAATTTAGAGGATTAAGCACAGTTAGCATATCAGTAAAGTGTCAAAGTGTCAGTTGAATTAACAATACAGGTAAGGAGATATTACCAGATCGTATTTTTATTTGAGTATGTATTGTCTTTTTTGATCTTTTTGAAATTGTTGTTATCATATTATTATCTTTGGGTGTTAAAACAAGATCTAGTGAGGAATATGGAGATTTCATGTTTTATATGTGTTTAGAGTTTACGTGATTTTGATGAGTTTGGTGTAAGGGAAATTAACTGAAATTGCTATAATTGAGTATGTAGTGTACAAAGTAGACTTGAATTTGATTTCTTCCCTCAAAACTACTTATTGTACCTGAAGTTATAACCTTTTGTCTAATGGTCAGAAAAGTTATAAATAGACAAGCTTAAACACAAGATAAAAAAAGATAATATGTGAACGCTCAAATAAACTTGTTGTATTAGTATATTCAGCAAAATTTTCTAAGAAAAAAATATTATTAATATCTCATATTTCTTTGTATTGTTTCTATCATCTCTTTGAGAGTTATCAATCTGTTTTTTTCATAACATTGTTTGTGTTGTACATTTTGAAGAAAATTAAGACAATTGGTGTTTAGGTCAATTGAGTTAAAGTGTCTAAATATGTTGTATAGAGTTAAACCAGAATTTTAGAATACTTGTAAACCCGGAGTGGTTAAACTCGGAATAGTCGTATTGACTAGATGAACTAATAGTGGTTAAAGAAAAATTGAACGTAACTCAGGTTGAGTCAATAAGTATAAAAATTGTGTCTTATTGTTTTACTTTTTCTCAAACTTTTTCTTAAAACCTCTTAAACACCGTCATTTGAATATATCTTTTGTCTATAAATCTTTTAAAAACTTATCAAGTGTAATTTGAAAAAAGTTTTAAAAATACTATTCACCATATCTAATGTTTTCCTATGTTTTTCAAGCCTTATACTAAATATCAAAAAAGATTTCTATCATATATACTCTTGACTCCCTTCAAGAGTATTTTGGCCATCTTTAACTATCAATGAAGATGTGTAACCTTATCAATTTTATGACATCTAAAAAAAAATGGAAACATTTCAAAAAATACAAATGAAAAGAAATTACCACAACAAAATCACTTATTAATGTTTGCAATCTTTAAAGCACTTAGAAAGGTGTGATGATCGCTGAAAACATGTATAACACTTTTTTCATTGCTTGTAAAAGTTCTTTTTCCAATACACGTTTTCTTCTTTTTTAGAGATCTTAAAATCGAATTTGCAAAACAAAAATTGACGTATTTAATTGATTATATTATATGGTAATGGATGTTTCTAACTGGATTTAAAAAACAAATAGCCATAACGTCTCTCGAAAATAATCAGTTATTTGACCATTCAATAAATTAACACCACACTCATAATTAAATGTTGAAACCTGATTTGAAGAATTACTAATCGATTACTTAACTGCAATTAAAAGAGCATAAAAATGTTTCCACAAATAATTGGTTATATCTTAACATAATTATATTGTTCTTAACCTCTAAGAACAGATTATGTAATCGATTAAAAACGTTGATTTTCATTTTTCACTTATTTTAAATTTTCAGAAAGACTTTAGCTCGTTTTAAACCAATTTTAAGTGTTGTGTGTTATGATCCAAAGTTTCAACAAGTACTTTGTGTGAACAAAAATACAAAACAAAGAAAACTAAGATTTACTCTTGAATCTTCTTAAATATCATTAAGACCTATTCTAACAATTATGTTAAGGACTTTTTTCTTCAAAGAAAAAAGGGGAAAAAAAATGCAATCCTTGATAATGACTAGAGATGTTTGAGATGAAACTCCATTGTTTGAAGTGAATGGCCATTCAAATATTGACCCTAACTGCATTTCTTTGAGATGTGAGCATAGAGCTCATTTGAAATAGTTTGTCAAGTTACTTGTGGTTTTTAATTTTTTTTTTAATTAGTTGTATAGTTTTGGGAAAATAGTCAGTTAAGTATAATAAGTATCGACATATTTTTTTTAGTATAATAAGAAAAAAAAATAGTCTTTGTACAAAAGCTTTAATTTTTTAATTTTATTTAAACTCTGATAATGATTGAGGTAATTAAAGACATTTTTTTCTTTACTAATTTGTTCGGTATGTTTATTAGAGGAAGAAATTAATGTCATCTTAAAGAAACCTTTTACCCTTTACTTTTTTCTTTATAGATTTAAAATCCTTAGTGCTTCTTCAAGATTAATTGCAAATTAATGTTAATATTTTATTTAAAAAATGCACATGATAATTACTAAAGACCAAATGCATGCTCAAATATATTAACTATTAGCATAATTAAAGTTGATGTATTATGATTGTAGTTTTTCTCTTATTGTACTAAACACAAAAATACATCAATACTTGTTCCACTGAACTCACTTTTTACCTAAATTTTCAAAATTTTATATTTATTTATATGTTCATACCAAAAGAAAAAATTGTTTGCATGAGGAAAAGATAAATGACTTAGTTTATATCATGTATAACTTGAAGCTCAAAAATAGACAAATTAAAATTCTCTCGTTTGATAATATTTAGTCTAATGATGAATAGTTAGTTGAAGATGGAGATAATGTTGAGATGGAACAAATTCAAGGTGAAGGTGATGATGGAAATGTTGACATAATTGTACCAAGTTCAATTGATATAACTCTAGATGCATTTGATCTTGGTAATGTAGTTTTTTATGTCAATATTTCATGATGCACACTTATAAGAAGAAGAGTTTGATGGTGATGAAGATGATGATAATCTTGGAGATGATATCATTAGGGGATTGGAGTCACTTTTAGTTATTTGATTATTATGGATTTAAGAATTTATGTTTTGTGATGGCATGAACTTTTTGTATTTGGTGTAATTTGAACTTATATAATAATTATGTGTGTTGAACTTAATTGTTTTAGAATTATGAAACTATTGCTTACCGTTTTGATTAATTGGTATTTAAATTTTGAATTAGTACAGTATTATATTTAATTTTGTATATGATATAGCCACGTACAAGTCTGAGTATACAAAGTTTCTGTAAATCTATGTAAATTCACGAATTTGATAATCATATGGATAAATATGGTTAACTTTGTTTTGTATGTGGTTAAGAGTAAGATTATCTATAAATATAGATATATGGTCAATATGAACCACTTTTAAGGCACAAGTACCAACTATTAGACATTTTAATAACTACATTACACTCTTAACCATTTGTGAGACAAAGCTAACTAGCATCGGACATTACAACAACCACATATACTAATAATCACATGTCAATGGCACAAAATACATGCTTATTTACTCTTAACTAACCACTTGTAAGACAAAATTATCATATTTACAAATGTAATTACTCATGTGCATTAATGCATATAGAGACAATAACTAATACACTCTAACGGTGTGATATGTATCTATATTTTCCCATAACCTTGATGATTAAAAAAAGGAAAATTTGAGGAACCTGATCCGAGTGAGGTACAACTAGAGTTCTGATCTGTGATTCTCTCCTTCTATAACTCTAATATAAATCATCTTCAAAGAGGGATTCTTAAATGTTCAGTAACATTTGAAGCTGATTATTTTATCATACAAAAACATAGAACAGGTTGAATGATTACCATAAGACATGAATCTCCCAATACAATGTGGGAAAGTTAATTTATTTTGCCCAACATAATCATAATTAGTCAATTTACTCGTGATAAGGGGAAGAGACAGTTGCAAAATCAACTTCTTTAATCTCTGAAAGGAAGATTAGGACAAGGGCTGCTGTCTAAAAGGAGAAAGAATATGCAGAGGAATACATTGACACAGACTACGCAAATACACTTCAAGATTTGTATATTCGTGGGTGGAAACTTGGTGACCAGGTGGAGTAAGAAACAGAAGATAGCTGTGAAGCCAAGTGTTGTGGAGACATTTCAGGCTATAGCCTGACGGATTTGTGAACTATTATAGATGAAGGTTCTTCCCAATTTTAAATTATGCAGCTCCTATGAAGCTTCTTTTCAATAATAAATCTATCATTATCACTGCCAATAATCCAATCTAGTTTGACAGAACAAAGAGCATAGATATTAACCATCACATTACTAAGAAGTTGATAAGTGGCTGTATAGCAACAACATATACCCGTTATGGTCTTAACTGGCAAGCATAGTATTAACCAAGGGATTTCTAAGATCTTTCCAACTGGCTAGGTATGATATATGTTGGTTTTTAGAGAATAAAAACAGATGAATATTTCTTGGCTGGAAGTGTATTTTTTTTATTAAATGCAACTTAATCTAAATACATTTAGAAATAACTAAAGATCACAATCCCGTGATTCTAGCAACCACTGCTAATAACTTGACTGAAAAATAAGAAATAATTAATCCACTAATCATTGACTAATTTAAAAAAATAAATCCGAAATCTTCTTCATATCATGCAAGGCTGTTCTCAACAATATATCTATTCCCCACACCACACACGATGGAGAGTGTAGAATCATATGAACTTTTTTCCTTGTTGGACTATTTCAGTTTTATTTATAAAAGAATTCCCTAAAATTTAGTTTCCATTTTCAACTATAATTAACAGTATACTTGTAATCATTATCAACATGGGCTTATGATAAAGAATTTAAACCAAAAATGATAGGCTTATAAAAAAGTAAATTCAAGAAACCATATACACCATCAGGCCCATTCATTAGTAGCTAACCAAAACACAATTCACCTATCTATGCCAAAATGATTACCTGAAGGGAATCAGGGCAAATGATCAGGAAACCCAATTGCATTGAGTATTCAAATAAGGTAGAAAGAACACCAGACTTCTTTCAGCCTCAATATAACCTGAAGGAAAGCCAGCAATTGCAAACATGAAGCAAAACCAATGAAGCAGTAAACTGAAAATGGAATATGAACAACCCAACAAATTTGTGGCTAAACATGCAATCTACACAAACCAGTTTTTCACTTATTGCACATATTGTTGTTGGTTGATCAATATCCAAAAGCAAAACAAATCTTTATAGGCAAAGAATAGAAAACAGGCCTATATTTTGGTTGTCAAAGAATGTCAATAGAGGCACAATCAAAGGAACATAAATGCTCTCTGGTTACAACTTTTCTGAAAATAAAAATATTTTCGCATGTTAGGGTGTAAAGGTCACTAGCTTTCAAAATTTTATTCCAACTCCAATTAGAAGAAAAAGTTGCAACTTGTCATTTCATCAGCAACAGTCTGAATCTAACAGACTATAATAACAGAAACATGTAATTTGTATTTCTAACAAAAAAAAAGATAATTATAGCACAAAATAAGCTTCACCCACATAAGCTTCACCCACATAGCAAGGCATTCACTGAGAAGAAATTATCTACCCAAGTCGAAGCTAAAAAACGCGAAAGCTTCAAGAAGAATTCAGAAACTCTCATGTCAAGATAAACAATCAATGCACTTATTTATATACACGGCGGTGAGAAACAGTATTTTCACCAGACAAAGACAGACAAAGCGGAATCAACTCACTCTGATGTCAACTTGAGAATGAAAAATGAGAAAAAAAGAGTGATTTATCATTCACCTCATTCATGTATATATATGTAGAAGTTCTTACATCAGATCAGAGGTTAATCACTAAACAAAGGCACCTAGTGATAGGCAGATACAATAAAAAAAAAAGCCTTTTTTTATCGGTGGGATTTACAGACGAATTGACCTATTCTAACAATAAGAAAATCGTAATGATGTGAATATGTTGATTGTTAGGTACAAGAACACACAAGGCAAATTTAAACCCAACTTCGGCCATTTACATTCCATCCACATTCCATCCTTTGTTGTTTAACGCAGAAGATGCTGCTGTTCTGTTCTGCCGATTAGCATATACAGTTTCTCTATGGAAAAAGCTTGGTTTACTCACATCAAAGATCATCTTTAAACAATGCCTTAGAAACTGAGCCACATGGTTTCCTTCCATCAGCCCAATCACGGTCATCATCAGAATCCCTTGCCCTTGAGTTTGAATGTTTATTTACTGTCATTGGGGTCTCACACACAGTACCATAGTTTGCCTTTTCTCGTTCCTTCCTTTTTCGCACCCTTTGAAGATCTGTCTTGGGTTTCACGCTCTTCCGAGTTGGCGCCCTCACTCTTCGTAAAACAGGCATCGAACTAGTAAAAGATGAAAACCTGAGAGCTCTCTCTCTCTTCTCTTTAGCTTCGATTAGTTTCTTATCATGGTCATCTACAATCCTTTGCAATCTTCCACTGACATCATTTTCAAATACCACATCTCTGTACGCTTTTCCGTTAAAGGATTTGTTGCTGTCCTCACTGTTGAGTAAACTATCTGGTTCTTCATCTTCCTCGGCAAACAACAGCAGGTCCATTTCGTAGTATATTTTCTGAACCACATCTTCAAGGGTGCCTGAATACCTGCATTTTGGGTATTTTACGTTCATAAACCAACAATCTTTCAATATTTCATGCAATGTGAATTTAATTTCTTTCCATGAAAAAAGATAAATGAAAAGAAACTCATAACAAGTGTTTCTTATTTCAGGTTTGGAGTTTGAACAAATATGGTGGGGATAAGAAAGGCATTTGCAACAACTCAGAAAAGGTAGTGTTATTTCCATACAGAAACTTTAGAGAAACCATTTTCAAATCCATCTCTTCTTTTTTTGTTAAATTTTCAACTCCATCTCTGGCACTAAGGATATTGGCAAGCAAGCATAAAAGAGTAACATATAAGCACATTTGCAGCAAATAAAAATAAATTGAGTTATTGTTCATATTCTAAATAGAAGCCATTAACTCTAAAAATTCAATAACTTATGCAAAAGCACTTTATTTTCAAAAGAAATATCGCTCAACATCAATCTAAAACATCTCATTTTCGTGTATAAACTTGTACCTGTTTTTTATTATCTTTGTCACATAATTTTCAAGAGTCCAATCACCGAAGAATACTCCCATGTGACACTGAATGAGCTCTAAAAGCAGGCATATTTGTTTTACAAACTTCTGTTTGCAGGAAGCTTCAACTTCATTTCCAATCTCTGATTGCAAAATCTCCATTCGAAATAAAATCTGCAGTTCATATCTAATGTTCACTAAGGAAAAAACAAAAATCACGGAACATATGTTTCTAAAATTACAGCTGATTAGAACAATA
The DNA here is from genome assembly GCA_034642375.1 of Vigna nakashimae. Taxonomy (NCBI): domain Eukaryota; kingdom Viridiplantae; phylum Streptophyta; class Magnoliopsida; order Fabales; family Fabaceae; genus Vigna; species Vigna nakashimae. The sequence goes on along the minus strand of CM067763.1, from coordinate 5,441,984 downwards.
AAAAAATTGCATCAGATAAATAAAGGGAAACTTAATTGAAGGATACTGAGCAGTAAATTGCATCACATATGTTTCTTCATGTTTCTGGCTTTTATGCTCAGCAGCTATCTCCTTGGGCTCCCTTAATAGAAGTTTAATCAGCTCAGATGCAATCATTCCATCATAAGTATTTTGATCTTTCAAAGGAGACTGACTCTGAGAAACAGTTTCTTTATCAACCTTCTGACGTAGCCACTTTATACAAGAATTTACCAGTCCCTCTGCCAAAGCCCCCATGTCTCCAAATTTTAATTCAATTCCGCATTTGATCCTGTCAGCAAGATTACTTAAAAATGTTTCTGACCTAAAGTCTAACTCCGCATCCTCCTGTATTCTCAAAGCCTCGGGCTCGGAGTTAATTTCAGCTGATGCAAATGAGGACATTGGTGGTTCATCATTTTGAGTCAAGTCATCCAATTTACTGCCACTCAGTTCAGCTACTATTGGATTTGGCTTGAGCTTTTCTAACAAAGCTGGATCCAAACAACCAGATTTCTTCATCTGCTTCATCCAGCATTTCAAAAATTTTAACTTTTTACACTTGCTACCTTCTTTGGCACAATAAACATCAAGTAAATCAGTATCTAATTGTTCGATAGCTGACTTACAAAATGAGCTCCACGTGAAGTCCTGCAGTGCACTAAAATCTATCCATTTCTTACTCTTCTTATCTCGAGAACTCGACAGTTCCTCATTGAATTTAGAATCAGGTTTGCAAACATCATGATCCAACATCTTAACATATTGTCCAACATTTGCTTCACCAAAACCACTAGCCCCATGTGAATTCCCTAACACAGACAAAATGCCAGCAAGCACAGTAAAAGGTTTCAGAATACCTGTACATGACTCACCCTTGTCATTGGAAAGAACTACCAACGCCCAACAATCTTCTTTATACAGAAAACTCAACAGCAATTCCCACACCGGCATCTTTTTTTGTCGCCACTCACAACCAAACTCAGTGGCAACAAGCTCAAGAACCCTATCAACAAAAGATTCATCCAAACCCACCTTCTCTTTTTTCTTCATTCCTCTGGAATCCTCTCGCACTAGAAACGAATCAGACAGCCAGTCATCTGTCTCAACAAAGGCATCACACCTCTGCACAACCTTAATCTCCAATTTCACACCTCCACCCGCACACAGCTTCCAAAACATCTCCCTTTTGTCACCCCTTCCACCTGGCAAATCCCAAACACCCTTCACATTAACAAACTCAAGATCACAGCAATTGTACTCAATGGGACTTCCATTCACATCCAAGATCGAAAGCCTCAACTGCCCACCAACACTAAAATCCCTAGAAGCACATCTCAACGAAACTCCAATCATGGGATAAACCAGGCCAAACTGAACAAGAGCCGAACCAAGAAGAAGCGAATCAAGAGAGCAAAATCCCCACCCGAGCCTCCCAACCGCAGTCCGAAGCAAAGAAGACACTTCCCTAGCCTCATCCCTAGGGTTTGCCTCAACATTTTCACCATCAACACTAATCCAAGTACAGTGAATGCTCCTGGCAGTGAATGAGCGAGCTACATTGGCGAAGAAGGTAGAGACTGTATCAAAAAATGAGGTAGAATCCTCAAGAATGCTGGAATCGATGTTCAGAAAAGATGCAATAGAAGTGAATGAAACAAAAGAAGGGGAGAAAAGGAGAATCAAATTGGGAGGGACGGCTTGGGGGGAAGGGTGGTCCCAGGAGTGGTCGTGCAGTAGTTGGGAGAGAGATTGAGCGAGGTGATGGGCATTGGCGGTGGAGAGAGGGTGGTGGAGGGCGGAAGTGAGGGAGGAGAGGGTGTGGGAGAGGTGCGGAAGGACGGAGGAAGGGAGGTCGAAGGAGAGGGAAGGATTGGGGAAAAAAGGTTGGAGCTTGGAGAATGAGAGAAGAGGAGAGAGGGAAGAGAAGAAGAGTTTGAAAGCAAAAAGAGAAGAGGAAAGAGGAAGAAAAGAATTTAGGGTTTCCAGGAACGAAACCAATCGTCTTGTCTGGTGGGGATCGCCGAGGCTCAAAACGTCGATGAGAAGTACGATGCGGTGAGTATCTGAGTAAAGGCGCTTCATTGGATCTGCGTCAGTGAGACAGAACACTAGTGATCTGGTTCAGCTTCTCCAACATCACTTCCTAATAGGTTTTTCACACAAGGTATAATAGATTTACTTTGTATTTTGTTCACTTAATGTGTTTTGTAAATTAAATATATAGAGGAAGTATATTTTCTTTTGTCAATTTTGTCCAACTTGTAAATTAGGACATATCCTATTAACTTTTTTTTTAATATATCAGTTTCATAATCTTCATTTTAAATTTCTTTTTAATGTTGTTTGTTTTTAAGATATTATTTTGATTTTTTTAAAATTATTTTTTAATTGGAGTAAGTAAATATATGTCTGTACTAACTATATTTGTTTCTGGAGTTGTTACTCTTATTAGAATAAAATTATTTTCAGAAAATGTTATAAACAATTTATAGGATTGTAGTTTTATTTATTTGACATATATCTTTATATGTTTGAATATAGTTATAACTGTCTAGAAGAGTGTAAAGACAGGGATGGCTGATGATGGTTATCAAGTTAAATGTTCGTAATTTTAATTGTGACTTTTTATTCATGTTTATGCTATTCAGTTTTATGTTTTATTTATTGATTTTGACTAATATAAGAATTATTTTTGTTTTAATTATTTATCTGAATTTAAGTTGATATTATAATATATTCATTGTATCCAAAATAAGACATTATAATTTATTTTAAATAATTATAACAATACAATTTAATGCTTACTAATTCAATAATTAAAGAAATCAATTTAAAAAAATGTGATAAAAAAACAAAAACAACACAATACCACCTGAAAGAGGGAGAAAAGTTAGGTTAGTTTAGCAGGATTTGTATTTGGAAGGAAATTTAGATTTGGAGGGAAATTGTGTGGCGGGAAAAACGGAGAGGGTCAACTTGTTTTTTTCTTCTCTGTCAGCATGTTGACTTTAAGCAGTTATTACTCTGGATTACTTGGAGAGAGATTTGTTGTTGTAAACAATTTAGATTTTAATTATATTCAATTCTGTTCATTTATTTAACTTAAATTCTAGTCTTTTAAAAGGTGTTACTTTCCAACCATTTTAATTTTTGTAAAAGGAGAGTAATGTCTCCCTGCTTTTGTGTTGTTATTTAATTTTATTTAGTTAAAATTTAATTGTTCTAATCAGTTTATTGTTTTATATATTAATTTTATATATTTTGTAATACACCCTTTTATAAATTATTTGCATTTATGTTCTCTTTTTTAGATTTAAAATATTGTTCAAAAAACTTAAATTTAAGATTACAAAAATTATAATTTTTATGCATAAAGAGAAATAATGGAATTTGAGATAATAATAAAGTTCAAAGTTGTAAAAAAACCATGTAAAGATTGAGAAAATATTAGATCTTTAGTTTAAAAAAGGTAAGATATAAGAAAATAAATAAAATAATTTATCTTATAATACGTACACTGTTCACTTTCTTTTTTTAATAAAATTATTTTATTATTATAAGAATAAAAACATAAATAATTTTTAAATTTTGTTGTGATAGATTTTATTTATTCTGTAGTTTTTTATATTATAGATAGTTAGTTTAGTTTAAGAAATAGTTAGACTAAAAAAGTGTCAAATAAAAAATTATTAAATTTTAAAAAATAATAATTTAAAAGGTACAGTTAATAAAATAATTATTTTAATTTTAAAAAAGTTATTATTTAAAAAATAAAATTGAAAACAAAAAAAAATGCACACTAAAAAGAAAATTCATCTTTATATAATGATATAGATTAAAAATATTGAAAAGTAAGTTGTTTACATGAAATATTATATTTTATATCTTTTTTATTTATAATAAAGATTTAAACTCTCGAATCATCCAACAAACATTTGGAGAATCTTAAGTGCATCCTCGTTTTTTCAACGGTCTCAATTAGGTCCATATATTTGTGAAATGTCTCAATTTGATCCAAATATTTGAAAAATTAAGTCAATTAAACCATGTCCATTAAGTTTCCACATATGACAGTGAATATGTTGAGGTGGATATTTTATTACGTAAAAATAATTAAATTATGACATGAAATTTAGTAAATTAAAAAAAATTATGGAAGCAACATTTAGAAAACCCTAGAAGCTTCATTCCTCACTAATACAATAAACAGAAACGACCTCGGTTGTTTATGTTTATAGGCATCGGTTCTACAACCGAGGTATATCTGGACGAGGTAAAAAGGTTAAACTTTAGGCCTCGGTTATAGGCCGTGATAAAATGAGACAGGAACATGCCTCGGTTCTTAGATAACCGAGGCAGTAGAGTGTATTTTTTTTTATTTTTTCATACTTCAGACTCTCATTCACGGTTCATTCATTCTCGGTTCATTCATTCTCAATCATTCTCTGATGCCAAACAAACCCAAGAATTCTCCCAAAATTTCTTCCAATTTCAGCTCCCAAAATTTCTTCCAATTTCAGCAACACAGTGTCATCAATTTCCAAAGCCAGAGAAGCAAAATGCGTGTCACAAATGGCGGTCCATACTCAATCAGCAACATAGTGTCATCAATGTCCAAAGCCAGAGAAGCAAAATGCGTGTGACAAAGCAAAGGGCATACCCAAATTTCTTCCTTTTCGCACATGGTGAAACAGAGCCAGAAGCATCTCCCCCACAGATCTTCCCACAGACCATGCAGTTCTGACTACCACCAACGGCGTGATTCAACTTCTTCGCGCCACCTAAACCGCCGACAGAAGCATCTCCGACCACCACCATCTCCCCCACAGATCTGCCCTCCGCCACTCCATGCGCGCAGATCTGCCCTCCATGCGCCCAGATCTGCCCGCCGCCCCCTCTATGAGCGCAAATCTGCCCACTGTCACCTCCCTCTGTCACCGCTGCGTCCTCGTCGCCGTCGCGTCCTCGCTGCGTCCTCGCGTCCACCGTCGTCGAACGTCGCAGGAGAAGAGGAAGAGAAGAAGAGGTCGTCGCAGGAGAAGAGAAGAGCGTCCTTGTCGCAGCCGCGTCCTCGCCGGCGCCGCGTGCTTGCTGCGTCCACCGTCGTTGCACGTTGCAGGAGAAGAGGAAGAGAAGAAGAGGTGGTCGCAGGAGAAGAGAAGAAGAGAAGAGGAAGAGAAGAGGGGAAGAGGAGGAGAATTTTGGGGAAAAGTTTTTCTGGCTCTCGATTTAAGGCCTACACAGTCGAAGCCCAATATGCCTCGGTTCTATCTTCCAACCGAGACCGTATCTTTGGTATGTGAGAATTAGGCCTCGGTTCACTCTGGCAACCGAATCAGTATCTTCTTTAGACACCGGTTGCTTAACAACCGGGGCATATAATATTTTTAAAATTACGAGACTGCCACCGCGTTTTGATATACTTCGGTTCCACAAAAATCGAGTCATAATGTCTGAGTTTAAAACGTCGTTTTTTACTAGTGCCTCCTCACCCACAGAGCATCTCATCCTCCGTTAACTTCATTAGTCATCATCATGATCAACCTCTTTTTGCCAACCAGCACCGTAAAAACCCCAAAATGGTGAACCCTAAATCGTTCTTGTTTTGTTCACCATTGCTCCTCTATTTATCACCGTAAAAGCCCCAAAATGTCGATATTTCAGAGGTCAATTGGAATCAGAGACAAGATGACATCTAACAGGGCAAGATAGTTTCAAATCAGTGTATGGCGCAAATCTGGGACTCAAACGGGATGGGTTTTGTTTGGTTGTAGCGGCCAGTGATGGATTCATCAACTACAATTTGAAGCCCAGCATCAGTGGTTTCAACATGCAGAAATTTGTGAAATTCTTCGTAACTATCAGATGTTTCAAATCACTTCAGAACCTCATAATAGGCCACCAAGTATGGTTACTGCATGTTACTTATATATTAATTTGCACCAGTATATACTTTTGATTTATGGATTAGATTAATTGCCCAAGAAGCTTTCCCAAACTCATTTTCCTTGACCTGTTTGGTTCAACTTGGTGTTCATGAACATTTTGGCCTGAATTAATCATATCTTTCAAGGTGTTGAACAATGTGTTTCAAAATGGAAGTATTCTCCTTCTTGAGTTCATTTAACTGAATAATTATTTTTAAAACTGTATGAAGTTTTTTAATTTTTCTCTATTTGAACTTAAGGTATTCATGTTCCAATAGATCCTTTATTTCAGTTCAAGGAATAAGGGCACGTTATTCAATAAAAAGAAAAAATCGTGAAGCTGGGTAGCAAAGAAACACCTTATGTATTATTACAGGATTTAGGATGTTATTATTAGTATTTTGTTGTGCTTCTCAATCCAGGTAAAGTAATTAATGCTCATTTTTTTCTATTATTTTCAACTATTCCCTCTACTATTCCTTCTATCCAGGTAAAGAAATTAGCAGTGACGCAAAAGCGATTCAGTGTCCCCATCATCTCGCGCAAATCATGTTTTCTCCTTGGCGGTTCTTAATTTGTAAACCTAGAAAATCAACACAATTCATCCCAAAATCAGAAACAGAAACCCTAGAATCGCGCAGCCCCAATTCGCGCCTTCACCTTCCCTAAATCGTGAACTCCAATGCCTTCCACCTGCATCAGAAAACATAAATCACGAAGAACCCACAAAACCCCATTCGTAAGAATCTCAAATTACAACCCAGAACAATGCGCCTTCTCCTTGCACCTCTTCGAACCATCTTCATTCGTCGTCATCACAAAGCTCGCCTAGACAGTAGCTGTGAAGGAGAAGGAGCGAACTGGATTTGGGATTTTCCGTGAACGAGAGTGCGGTGAATGCGAACCACGCGGGGGAAGAAGAGGAGGAGAAAGAAAACAGCGACGAGAGCTATTGACGTGGCCAACACGCGCCGCCTAAGGGGACGTCCACCGGGCTCAAAGAACAAGCCCAAACCGCCGATATTTGTCACCCGAGACAGCCCCAACGCAATGCGAAGCCACACCATGGAGATTGCTAGCGGCGCCGACATCGCCAACTGCGTGGTCCAGTTCGCGCGGAGACGCCAGCGCGACGTGTCCATTCTCAGCGACAACGGGGCCGTCGTGAACGTTACTCTCCGCCAGCCCACGGCTCCTGGCGCCGTCATGGCTCTCCATGGTCGCTTCGATATCCTCTCCCTCACCGACTCGTTTCTCCCCAGGCCATCCCCTCCCGATGCCACCGGTCTCACCATCTATCTCGCAGAAGGCCAGGGACAGATTGTTGGCGATGGGGTGGTGGGCCCACTGGTGGCGGCTGGTCCAGTTTTGATAATGGCGGTGAACCATCTATCTTACGAGTGTTTCATCCTACACCTTCAAGATCTCATCCTCCACCTCCAAAAGTTCCACTTTTAACCTTCTGACATCTCATCATCATTCTGCACCTCCAACTTTTTCAAAATTTTATTTCTAACTTTAATAAATATTTTTCCATTTTCTTTTTTTTTTTATTAAAAACAATCTTCACCACCTTAATAATAATTTAATTTAATTTATTTTAAAATTTAAATATTATTTTAAATAATTTTGTATTTTAAAAATTATTAAAATATAATTTATATTATAATAATATTTATATTAAAAACATAAAAATAAAATAATAATAATAATAAATAATAATAAAAATAAATTTGATTTAATATATTCAAATATATTAAATTATAATAAAATATTAAAATAAATTAAATAATTATTAAATTTTAAATAAAAATGAAAATTTTAAAAAGCTTATTTATATATTAAAATCTATAAAATATGTTAATACTTTGCTTTTTATTTAAAATTTAATAAATATTAAACTTAAATAAAAATTATAATATGTACTTATTATATTTATATATTTTAATAATTAATAAAATATAATTTATATTTTTAAAATAGTTTTATTAAAAAATTTGAAAAATAATAACTAAAATAAGAATAAAAATAAAATAAAAATAATACTTAAAATTATATTTAATATATTTAAAAATATTAAATTATATTAAAATATTAAATTAAATTTAATAATTATTAAAATTTAAAAAAACAAAAATTTTTAAAAATTTGTTAATCGGATATCGATATCCGATAAGTTATATATCGGATATCATAGCCGATAAAGAATGATTTTTAAAATTTTATTTTATATATAAATTTTAATAATTATTTAATTTAGTTTAATATTTTAATATAATTTAGTATATTTAAATATTTTATTTAATATAATTTTATTTATTATTTGATAAATAACTGTTTTAAAATTTTGTTTATTATTTAAATTTTAATAATTATTTAATTTAATTTAATATTTTAATATAATTTAATATATTTGAATATATTAAATATTTTATTTAATATAATTTACTTTTTTGTTATTATTTTTATTTTCAATTATTTTATTTTTTATTTTTAATATAATTATTATTATAACATAAATCATATTTTAATAATTATTAAAATATAAAATTATATTAAATAATATTTGAATTTTAAATTTAGTTATTATTAAGGTGATATAGAGTCTTTTTAACAAGAAAAAGAAGAAAATAAAAATATATTTATTAAATTAAAATAAAATTTTCTATAAAGTTAAAGGTGTAGGATAATGATGATATGTTAGAAGATTAAAAGTGTAATTTTTGGAGGTGCAGGATGAGATCTTGGAGGTGTAGGATGAAACACTCCTATCTTACTTAGTTCAGCCAGTTAATTAATTACCTTCTACACTTTATTTAAATATAACAATAATATTAATATTAATATTGAAAAAAAACCTTACTGTCTCGGTTATGGTCACAACCGAGGCAGTAGAGGTGTAAATACTACATCAGTTGACTTGAACCGAGGCGAAATCATTAAACTTTAGGTCTCGGTTTGCAACCGAGGCATAAAACTCTAGACTTTTTGTCTCGTCTATATATGTCTCGGTTTAGGAACCGTTGCCAAATGACGAAAATAACCGGTGTCGTTTCCCCTGAGTGTACTAGTGCATTAATTTATTTGGAAGAGATAATCCTTAACTCCTTACCGAATCTCTTTTTTCCTGTTCTGTTTCTTTCTTCTTATGTTATCTTTTAGAAGAATCATCCAAAAAATTTATTTTTTTATTATATATAATGATATTTTAATTAACATATATTGTTAATTAATATTTTTTAATATATATACTTTTATTTGGTTTTGTTTTCTTCTTATTATTTATTTTTATTATTATTTTCATTTTATTTACTTATATACTTTCTCGAAAGTTTTCGATTTATTTTTCAATGATCAACCTACTTCTAGATAAAATATAAAATATGTTTTTATATGAATTTAATCACATGAATAAAAGTATAAGATATACTATAGTTATTTAAATATTAGGGATGTTACATTGAACAGCCAATACATTATCTTTTGAATATAAGAAACGATTTCTCTAACATTTTGCAAATATTCAAAGAAACAAAATATTATCAATAAACATGAAGTTGCTCTTATTGAATATTATCTTACAAATATCTCAAGCACGATTCTTGGGCAACATCCAAAAGGAAGTGGAACGTTCCTTTCCTACCCATGAACGTATGTCTATGTCTAAGACAATAAAGCCAAATCAATATTAAAGGATTTATGATCACTTTATCAGACATAACGAGATATCATTGCAAAATACAACACTAATTAAGCACCTATCATATTATTGAAGGCTATATATTGACAAAAGATTTACAGAGCTCAACACTGAAAATCTTATGATAAACCATACAATATAAATATAGTTCTAAACTTAAGTGTGAATTATTCATTTCAACCTAAATTTATGTTCACAAGGAATAACACATACGAATTAAAACGTGAACACAGTCTAAAAAAAGGTATGTCTTCTTGTGCATCTTTTACGTCACCACCATTGGTCCTTCCTATTATCCTTTTGCCTTCATCCCTCTGATCGTGTCTTTTATATAGGATAGCGATATTCCGACAATGCCAATTTGACAAAAATTTGACAACGCCACGTGTCAAGTTTTAATTGGTCGAATTTGAATGCTTTTTTTTAATTTAAAATCTGATTTGAAATGGGTTGAAGTTTGGATTCCGAAACTGCCCTCTTCGTTTTCGAACTCTATCTTCTCTCCTTATCACTGTCTTCTCTCTCCATTTTGAGGATTTTAATTTCATTTCAACTTCTCTCTTCATAGCAGTGTTCTCCTTCCTCCATTTTTAGGGTTTCATTTTGTTTTGAACATGTCTCTCCTGCTTCCCTGTCACCATTGTTTTCCTTTGAATCTTTGTGGACATTGGGTTTGTTTATTTGAGTTATAGATTATGCTTGTCTCGTTCGGTGTGGATTTGTCTCGTTCGGTGTCTCTGTGGACATTGAGTTTCTTTCTTTGAGTTAGAGATTACCCTTGTCTCGTTCGGTGTCGATTTGGTGGAAGTTGTTACCTTTTTGGTGCAATGGGTTCGTCCGGTGACAATGGTTGTTCGAACAAGGTATGAACTTTTTCGTGTCTCCGTATTCGTATTTTGGGGAGGGGATTTTGGTGTTGCATGTGTTGGTAATTTTTTTGGTGTGTTGCTTTTGGGTTGTGACTTACGTTGGTTATTTGTACCAAAAAACACTTTTTTTTTGCAGCTGTTTGTTCGTCACTCATTGAAAACGAAACGTATTGCTTCTTTGAATGACATTTTGAGTGAGGAGCAGAAGTCCATAATCTCCAAGACTCACTTTCGATGGTTTTTAGAATTACATGGTAATATTAAGATTGGAAGGAATATTCTGAGCGATTTACTGATTAGATGGGATGATGATAGAGGTGGTTTTAGTTTTAGAGATAAATTTGTTGAATTCAAGGAAATAGATGTCAGCTTAAGCCTAGGGTTGGGTTTGGTTGGTGAGCAGATTAAATTGAATGAAAACAAACTCAGTGAAAGTCATTGTCGCAAGTACTTTGGTGATGGAAAATATGAATTGGATTTGGTCTATGAATTTATTTTGAAGCAACACAAAAAGTTGCCTTCAATAGATGTTTGTAGGTTGTACATTTTGGTAGCAATTAGTGAAGTACTGTTTCCTAATCGCAGCAGAACAATATTCCCAATTTTGTTTGAAATTGTTGATAGAATCAGTGATCTGGGAACTTTTTGTTGGGCTCGTATAGTGTACCATTATCTACTTAGCAGTCTGTGCAAAGCTTGTACAGCGTGGAATAGAGGAAAAGGTGCAACCACTGTTTATGTGGATGGTTGTGTATACGTGTTCCAGGTAAATTTGTTCCATGGATTGTTTGCTGTTTGTGAATTGAGATGAGTAATTATGACGTCTATGATGTATTTCAGGTATGGTTTTGTGATCGTTTCATTCCTTCCAATGTTTGTGTACATAAATATCCAAGATTTTTGCATTGGATGAATATAAATGTTGGTGACAAGTTCATTAAACGTGCAATGGAGACGGGTGTGGTATGTACTTTATCATTTTATTACATTTGTTTGAATGAATGTTTTATGTAATGGTAATTGTGATGAAATTGCAGATGCTTGATGATTATGGTGCATCAAGGACAGAAAACATTGAAACATGTGTCAAAGCATCAGTTAATTCAAATGGAGAGGAATTGAATAAAGAAGACAAATCAACAATCAATATGAAACTGATTAAAGGTATTAATGATGCTTTAGAGGAACAAGATGATGTAATTGAAGAACTTGAAGAAGAGTTATCTAGATTGCAGGCTGAGCTGCTTGAAGGGAATAATAAAGATGAAGGTGGTTACAGTACACCGTGTAACCAACATGATTTTGACATTAACTTTGACTGTGAGGGAGGAGTTTACAGCCATGAAAGCGTTATGAAGGAAAGAGTACGTCGAAAACGTTACAAAAGCCATGTTTGTAGAACTCCCTACACTGGATATAGTCCGAAACTTGATTGATTAATGTAATTTCTGATTATTCCAGTATTAGGATTATGTTTAATTATGGATAGTTGTATTTGGAACAATTTGCTTTGGTATTGTTGATAAAGAAAGTGGTTGTTTCAGTTTTGAATGTTATAATAATTCCATTTGTTGTTTGGTAGCAGTGGGAAGTTGAAATTGTGGTAGTTATATGAAATGTCCAGGTCTGAGGAAGCTGTAATCGATTACAGGAGAGTTAATCGATTACTAGTCCAGAAATGGGAATGTTTACCAAAAGTATGTCCGCGATACCCAAAAATGGGTAAATAACTCCCCAGTAGTGTTTGGTCGTGTTTTTTCAGCGTTCTTAAAAGGTTTTGTGCACGGTCTTCGTCATTGTGCAAGGTTTTGTGAACCATAATGCGTTTGGAAGAGGAAACGAAGGTGTTACCAGCTTCAGAGTTCCTGGCATGGAAACCTGGGACAGACTAACGGTGTTGTAATCGATTACCAGGGACCCGTAATCGATTAATATAACAACATCTCATTCTGCACCAAAAGTCTGACTGGTCTACCCACATAAGATTGAATAACTCTCCAGTAATGTATGGAACCATTTTGTCAGTGTTTGGCAGGTTCAGAGATCATGTCAGGGAAACCTGGGGAACAACTAACGGTGCTGTAATCGATTACCTGGTACTCGTAATCAATTAATATAACAACTATCTCATTGTGTGCCAAAAGTATGACTGGTGTACCCACACAGGGCTGACAAACTCCCCAGTAGTGTATGGTAGCGTTTTTTGATTGTTTGCCAGGTTCACAGATCATTCCAGGGAAACCTGGGACAAAGTCACGGTGGTGTAATCGATTAACGGGGAGTCGTAATCGATTAATTTACCAATAATCTCATTGTGTACTAGAAGTGTGTCTGGTCTCCCCAAACAGGGTTAATTAACTCCCCAGTAGTTTTTTTTTTTTGTTTTTTCCAACTTCAGAGATCATGGCAGGGAAACCTGGGAATAACAAACGTTGCTGTAATCGATTAAAAGGGACACGTAATCGATTAATATAACAACAATGTCATGGTGTACCAAAATTCTGACTGGACTACCCACAAAAAATTGAATAACTCCCCCGTACTGGCTGGAACCGTTGTTTTAGTGTTTGGCAGGTTCAGAGATCATGGGAGGGAAACCATGGAATAACTAACTGTGGTGTAATCGATTACCAAGGAACCGTAATCGATTATTAATTGAACAATCTCATTGTGTACCAAAATTCTTACTGGTCTACCCACATAATATTGAATAACTCCCCAGTACTGGCTGGAACCGATTTTTCAGTGTTTGCCAGGTTCAGAGATCATGGAAGGGAAACGTGGGAATAACTAAGGGTAGTGTAATCGATTACCAGGGACCCGTAATCGATTAATATAACAACAATCTCATTGTGTACCAAAATTCTGACTGGTCTACCCACACAAAATTGAATAACTCCCTAGTGCTGGCTGGAAACGTTTTTTCAGTGTTTGCCAGGTTCAGAGATCATGGAAGGGAAACGTGGGAATAACTAACGGTGGTGTAATCGATTACCAGGGACCCGTAATCGATTAAAATAACAACGATAAAATAGTGTACCAAAAGTCTGACGGGTCTACCCATGTAAGATTGAATAACTCCCCAGTATTGTCTGGAACCATTTTTTCAGTGTTTGGCAGGTTCAGAGATCATGGCAGGGAAACCTTGGAATAACTAACGGTGGTGTAATCGATTAACGGGGAGTCGTAATCGATTAATATACCAACATTTGAATAAGTGTACATAAAGTATTTGTGGTCTACCCACACAGGGTTGGTTAACTCCCCAGTACTTTTTTTTCACTGTTTGGCAGGTTCAGAGATCATGGCAGGGAAACCTGGGAATAACTAAGGGTGGTGTAATCGATTACCAGGAAGTCGTAATCGATTAATATAACACCAATATCATTCTGTACCAGAAGTGTGTCTGGTCTACCCACACAAGGTTCAATAACTCCCCAGTAGTGTATTATGTACCCAGACATCGAAGGATCTTTATAGTTATAACTTGAACTTTGAATACGAGAATATTGAATAAATAAATAATCTATTCAGTGACGTAAGAACTTGTTCCAGTACTTGATAACAATAATAAAAACCACGTACATTAAGAGAATGACTTAACAAGATTACATCAGAGAACAAGTTTTGAAATTAAAAGGGACATAACATTATAGAAAGAAATGTTATCTAAGCAGGTGGTTGTCTCTCAAGTTGATTGCGGAGTTGAATTACTTCTTCGTGAAGGACTCCAACACGATTTTCAATTGTGTCAAATCTGTCGCCCACGAAAGTGCGGAGTTCTTGTATTTGATTGATGACTTCAGTCAATGTGTGGGAAGAGGTTGGTTGTGGATTGACAGAGGGTTGACGGACTTCATGTTCTTCATTACCAACTTCCACATCTTCTTCAATCCCTACTTGTTCTTGTATATTCCCAACGTCAACTTTGGGAACCCAAATTCCTTCATGAGTTTTGTGATAACCAAATGATGATAGAACTTCCAAACCAATCCTCTGTTTGTTCTTGACTTGGGTAAAAGGATCAGTTTCTGTAGGCACACCAAAGTGTTCCATGAATGTGGTTATTAGATGGGGATATGGTAGTTGGGCGTTGTCCCTGGTAGCCCTTTTCATCCTGTTTCGAATGACATGCCCCCAATTAATCTGAACAGAATTCATTAGTGCCCACAGCAACATAATGTCCTCCTCTGTTGCCTGTGCAACATTCGTTGATCGAGGAACTAATATACGACAAAGTACATAATGTAGTATCCTAGTTTGAAACTTCATAGTGCCGGCCAGTATTCTACCTTGTATGTTTGAACCCGGTTTGCAGATCAATTGCCTAGCACTAACAGAATTGTATTCATCTTTCCACTCGTCAACAAGATTTCCTTCAAAACGAGCACCAACAGAAGGGATGGAGGTTAGTTTATGAAAAAGTGAAGGTTTGATTGTGATTTTTACCTTTTTCACCTCAGTTCTTATTACTCCGGAATCAGAAACCCGCATATTGCTATAGAAAACACGGACTAATTCAGGGTAGTAGTGACGTCTATAAGCGACAAAATCAATTAGCCCAGCTTTTGTCAAGATGTCGAAGAATTCGAATGTACCATCACCAAAAAAGTCAACATCAAGATACTTCCCTTGCAGTATTGGACGCTCAAAGAAATGTGTAGAGAACCTTTCATATTGGTCGTCGTTGGAGAACAGTTCATTACTCGTAAGTGGTGGAGAGAGTGGTGGGGATGGCGGTGGCCGATTGGGAGGCCCCCGTGTCGAAGAAGAAGCCCTCATTTTCTTCTGAGCCCGATCTGCCATTTGGGTTACCACGCTTTCCAAAGGGGGTAGGAAGTTAAATGGTTTATGGTAGAGGGTTATCAAAGGACTGATGTAGGTTACAGTTGTATTTAATATGAAATTGTGGTAGTGGTTGAGCAGCAGTAACTGTCCGGTGACAGCATTAACTGTCAGCGCATTGTCCTGTGAAACAGAAAAAATTTTGTTTTGAACCGTCAGGAAGTAAATTAAATGTCAAAACCAGTGATGTAATCGATTACACAATTTTTGTAATCGATTACTACTGCCTTGCATGTGCTGTGTTTGATATTGAAGATTTTACCTGTGGAGGTTATGGACATCATTCCAGTAACAGATAATGTACAAGCATATCATCCGAAACCCATATATATCAACATTGTGTATTATGTAAATTGTTATGAACAGCAGATAACAATGACATAAATCCATTTGGAGGAACTTCAGATACTTGGGAAACTTCATGGCTTTGGGTTGTATGATCCTCTCGTTGTTGCAGTTGTGCAACAGTACTTGTTGTGGTTTCCTGATTGCACAAAGGAACACATATTACCAACATATAAGAAAAGTAATGAATAATACGTGTATTACAATATTTGAAGTACTCACGGGTGGTTGAACAGTTGTTGTTGCAGAATGTTTCCTTGGAGCCGATTTAGATTTTTTAGTTCTACTCTCAACGGCTGACTTCAATCTATTAGTTCTCGGTCTGCCTTTTCGCTTAACAACGACTGGACTTCGAACAAGTACATCAGTGCTTCCACATGTATGGCTCGATGGAGTATCGGTCAAAGGATTCTCATACCTTAGTTGTCCTTCCTCACTTATGATGTTATTTTTCAGTGGTGAAGTGAAACCCAATTTTTTAGATAAACATTCCAATTCTTTCTAAAAGTCATTAGAAGCAGTTTCAGATTCACACGCAGCCTCAGCTATGTCATAGAACCGCTTACACAACGATTGGTATCTTTGCATCTTCGGTTCCTGATGCAATTGACTATAAGATGCTCTAATAAGTGTGTGCTTTCTTCGAACAAGTTTGCTCCAACGACAAAGAACATATTTGGAGGGGACATTTTGTACATCTTCCTGCCCCAAAACCAATAACGAATGGCGACATAGGATGCCTCTAAACTCAAACAGTAGGCAAGAGCACCTTGTATCGTTTGTAACAGGATCAAATTCAACATGGTAATATTTTGCGTCACATTTCCCATCCGACATGAACTCTTCTTTTATTGTGTACTCGTTCAAAATACAGTCCTTGACCGTGTTCTTGATGAAACAATTCATCCTGCACCGAAACTCAATCTGTACTTCTTCAAATTTTGCATGTGTGTACTCAACTTGAAATTGTCTCTCAATTGGTGATTGAGACCCACATGCAACATTGGTATTAAGAGAGGAGAAGTCAGCTTCAATTTCTTTTTGGGCCTTGAATTTAAGAGCATTATCGTACTGCACTACAAACTGTTGAAGTGTGGTACTGGAATTGATAAATCCATCAAAGAAAGCATTCATTCCCTCACTTCTTTGAGTTGTGGACATACCGGCCCAAAATTGATTCTTCAAGTAACAAGGGACCCATTTTTGTCTCTCTTCATACATATTACATAGCCATTCATTATTTTCTAAACTATGTGTGCTAAGTAGTCGTTTCCAGCCAATTTCAAAGTCTCCTGCATTACCAGACTCATAGACAAGGGATTTTATATCACACTTGATCCCAACATAATTGTTATACCCTTGAAATTTTTCAGGTAGCTTTTTCATGATGTGCCACAAACACCACCTATGCTTTGTTTTAGGGAACACGTCTTGAATTGCATTTGCCATCGCCTTACATTGATCGGTTACAATACTGTGAGGCGCCTTGTTTCCCATGCATCTTAGCCAACATTTGAATAACCATACAAATGACAAAGTGTCCTCAGATGACAGCAATCCACAACCAAGTAGAATGGATTGTCCATGATGGTTAACTCCTACAAATGGAGCAAATGGCATGTCGTACTTGTTTGTCAAGTAGGTGGTGTCAAAAGAGACGACATCACCAAATTCTTCACATGCAGCTCGGGTACGAGGATCTGCCCAAAATACACTAGTAATTCTATTATATTGATCCATTTGTATCTCGTAGAAGAATTCATTATTGAGCTGTCTCATTTTTGAAAAGTGATGTAGCAATGCTTGTCCATCACCCTCCTTACACAGTGACCGTCTACGTTGACCAATGAAGTTCCTTGCATCCCGCTCCACAAATTCCATGTTTTCATATTCACCAGCTTCACTGACTATGCTAAGGAAACTCTTATTAATACGTACACCGGCATCATCATTCACCCCCAAAGTGTGTTTGGCATGCATGTTCAATTGTCTATTAGAACGGATAAGATTGGAGGTTTCTGGATAGAGGGCATGACTGTGCTCTACAACCACAGTCCTTACAAACCATTTCCCCTCTTTTCGTGCAATGGTTATTCCAGCAGGACATAGATTAATCTGACTAGGCACAGTTTTTACCTCTGGACGAAGGGTGAAAACATATTTACCTTCCCTAGAACAAACCAATCTTAAGTAGTACAATTCGTTGTTGTCATCCTTTTTAGAAGTTCTTGTTCGAACGCCAAAACCACACCTTCTCCCGTAATTGGAATAAAATTTCTTTGCTTCTTCCATTGTGTCAAAACACATGTTTACAGTAGGAACCAAGTCATTACAATTGTCATCATCGTCAATGGTTTGTCCAACCACACTGACGTTGTTGGTATAAGTGGCCATCAAAATAATTTATTCCCTGCAAACATTGGTTAATGAATACAATTGCAAATAATATAACAGTTTTGTGGACACAGGGCATAAACAAACTTATTACACTACAGACATCAGTAACAGTGTTAATCAAGTGTGTGATGTTGTTTTATTTAACTCAGACGTGTTATATACATCGTTATGTAAGAAAGACCACCAATGACGAGGGTTTCCCCTACTGAAAAGGACCACTTCAATCTATTTTAAAGGACGTTATAACCATGTATACTTACAGACAACGTGATGGAAGAAATTTACTTCGTCTTTAATGATCTTGTTGTGCTTCTTACCAACCTGGAAACAATGCCTTTAATGTGTAGTTTAACAAAGATCGAAGACAGACAAATGAAAGTGGAGTTCCTAATGGGAAGAAAAAGCACCAGTAATGCACATGGTAGGGATTCGGGTTGGATAATTTAATGCAAAGTACATGATGGAGCAGAAGTTATGCACAAGGTAGGAATTATAGTGTTTAAGGAAGGAGCATTTAATGCATTGTCATAGAGTACGTAGCAGGTGGCAAGACATGGAGTGTTGCAGTCACATCCCATTTCCCCACATTAAATGCAACTCTGATTAATTAAGATAAATGATTACCAATTGCATGGGAGAGCGGGAAAATGTATGCACCACACTGCTTCATTATGCCTCTTCAAAGTCACATCAACATTAAATGATAATGAATAAATCTTTTTGAATAAATTAATGTAATTAAAAAAAATTCAAACAAAATAATTTTTTCCTGTTTATAAAAGACCGTACTTAGATGGAGCCCATAAGTGGGGAGCAACTCCGTAATAACAGACGACTAGCCACGCACTTTCGGTACATGTCAATCGTAATCGATTACAGCGTATCTGTAATCGATTACAGAAGCCCAATACTGCCTTCCCACCCCTGCCTTACCCAGTTCCTTCATGGTGTGTGAAGGAAGCCAGAGTAGTTAGGTCCACCCCATACGTGGGGAGCAACTCAGTAGTAACAGTGGCGCCGCCACGCACTTTCGGTACACGTCAATAGTAAGCGATTACTATCTCACTGTAATCGATTACAGAAGCCCAATACTGCCTTCCCACCCCTGCCTTACCCAGTTCCTTCATGCAGTCATCAAAACACAATGTTGGGGCCACCCTAATCATGTCCATTCCCTTATGACTGCATCCACACCTACAGGTTTCCAAGACAAACACCAACCAGGTCATGCTGTGTGAACGAAGGAAGAGTAGTTAGTTCCAGACCATAAGTGGGGAGCAACTCAGTAATAACAGGGGACCAGCCACGAACTTTCGGTACACGTCAGTAGTAATCGATTACAGATACGCTGTAATCGATTACACAAGCCCAATACTGCCTTCCCACCCCTGCCTTACCCAGTTCCTTCATCCAGTCATCAAAAGACAATGTTGGGGCCATCCTAATCATGTCCCATTCCCTTATGACTTCATCCACACCTACAGGTTTCCAAGACAAACACCAACCAGGTCATGCTGTGTCAACCAAGGCAGAGTAGTTAGGTCCACCCCATACGTGGGGAGCAACTCAGTAATAACAGGGGACCAGCCACGAACTTTCGGTACACGTCAGTAGTAATCGATTACAGATACGCTGTAATCGATTACACAAGCCCAATACTGCCTTCCCACCCCTGCCTTACCCAGTTCCTTCAGGCTGTGTCAACCAAGGCAGAGTAGTTAGGTCCACCCCATACGTGGGGAGCAACTCAATAATAACAGGGGACCAGCAACGAACTTTCGGAACACGTCAATCGTAATCGATTACAGCGTATCTGTAATCGATTACAGAAGCCCAATAATCCCTTCCCACCCCTGCCTTACCCAGTTCCTTCATGCTGTGTCAACCAAGGCAGAGTAGTTAGGTCCACCCCATACGTGGGGAACAACTCAGTAATAACAGGGGACCAGCCACGAACTTTCGGTACACGTCAATAGTAATCGATTACAGATACGCTGTAATCGATTACACAAGCCCAATACTCCCTTCCCACCCCTGCCTTACCCAGTTCCTTCATCCAGTCATCAAAAGACAATGTTGGGGCCATCCTAATCATGTCCCATTCCCTTATGACTGCATCCACACCTACAGGTTTCCAAGACAAACACCAACCAGGTCATGCTGTGTCAATGAAGCCAAAGTAGTTAGGTCCAGCCCAGAAGTGGGGAGCAACTCAGTAATAACAGTGGACCAGCCACGCACTTTCGGTACATGTAAATCGTAAGCGATTACAACGTCACTGTAATCGATTACAGCAGCTCATTACTGCCTTCCAACCCCTGGCTTCCCATTGCCTTATAACTACAGCCAGAGGTACAAGTTCCCAAGAAAACCACCTACCAGGTAAGGGTGTCTGAATGAAAAGGAACAAATTTATCTGACCTACTAAATGGGGAGTTGTTCAATAAAAATAGGGGAGCAGCGATGCACTTACCGTAACGATTAAACAAACTCACTCCAACTAAAAACAAACACAACGAAAATGAATATTACCAATACTTCACCTGTATTCATTATTACTAGAACAAGTTCACATGTACATAGATCCAAGTAATACACTTTCAATAGTATAATTGTCTACAATGTATATTGTTTTACTACTGATGAAGAATCTAAACGAAGGACACATTTCTAATCCTATAGTAATCCAAAATGTTGTAGCGTCTCCAATCTTCGCACGTTGTCCTCGTCCAGGATCCAGTCACATATATACTTTTTCCTAAACGCAGCCAACTCTTCCTGAAATGAACATATTGGAATTCATAACCAATGTCAACGGTCTAATAATGTAATATTGAGAAATTCATAATTTAACATACATTTGTATAATCAGGCATGCTTTTCCCATCATATTTGTCCTCTCCATCCCAGATTTCAATAGCTTTCATCATGATTACACCACAATCGTATCTGTTCAAATTCAAAAAGACATGCATTAATTTTGTCAATGGAATCACAAATTTTTTTAACACATAGGTCAAATATAATTACGTGTTTGGTTGGACTGGGATGTTGGCTTTCTCAACTAACAAAGGACACTTAGTCTCTTCAAGTTTATCCGTCAACAAACCCCAAAGGCGTTGAATATTTTGAGCCTGTTTGGTTAAAATAACGAAAACACTTAGTTTAAACTAAGTACGATTTAAGAAGTCATTTTCCAAACAACTTTTTAATCAAGGTAAACCTTACAATGCTTCTATCAATCCGACAACGTCCTTTGATACCATTGGCAAGTGAGTCTATGACATAAAACTGAAAAGTGCAGACCTTCAGTGCATAACACCACCAATGACCATCACTTACAATTGGGATGAACACCTACACATTGTTTGGAATATGTCAAAATAGTAACCCACATTAAAAAACAAGGATCTGCTTACAAAGTACATCTTACTCACCCAATCAGCAGACAATAAGGCCTGAAGTCGAACCAGATCATATCGAAAATATGGCTGGTAGTCAAGAAGTTGCCACACATGTTGATTGACTGGTCGTTTCCTATAATCGTGCAGGACATGGGTCTTCAATATCAAATTAAAACATCATTAAACAACCATGTCAATGTTAAATTCTAGGCTACCAAAAACCAACAACACCTACTTAAACCATTTACCCCAAACATAGGACTGAATACAATCCTCTTTATGACTCCAGTCAACCTTTTTTCAAAGTACATGAACATTGTTGCTGCAAAAATTAAAGCCTGCACAACAATTAACAACTTCAACATGAAATTTATGAACTTTCTAAATTGAATGACAACAGTAATTAAAGTCAACTGTATAATTACCATGTTGTCTACACATTGCCTTGGCCCTAAAGAGCTACATTCACTTGTGCTCAACAGTTGATACATAATTTCAGAGACGTACCTGAAAAAACAACATCATTAAATCACCTACGAATATCATTCACCATAAATTCAACTACCGATAACAACAACTTATAAAAAATCAGTGTGTTCTAACCTCCGTGGAATGTCTCTTCGCGTAACTGCGTGGTACAACTGATCCAAATCCACCACTGTTTTTGGATCACCAACAAAAGAACACAAAGGCAGTACATTCAACGGTTGTACATCCACTTCTCCTTCACCATCATCAACACCATCGCCAACGTCAACGACAACTATTGGATGGTCACCGGCGACTCCTTCTTCTTCTACAACCATGGTACAAGCTGGTTCTTCATCTACACGTTCTTCATTTTCTTCATGTATAGCTTCTTCATTTTCTTCATGTCCAGCTTCTTCATGTCCAGGTTCTTCATTTTGTTGATCTTCATGTTTTTCATATGCAGGTTGTTCATGAAATGAAGGAGATTGTCCCACCTTTTGATACTTCACACGATCAGCAAGTAGCTTCCTAACAGCTGCAATTTCATCTCTGACTTTTCTTATCCTGGCATTGTTTGTTCTCAGTTTTTCCAAAGTGGATAATAGCCAATTTTCATCATATTCATTTTCAGCTACTTTTTCTTCAGCTTTTTCTTGTACTTTTTCTTCACGCTTGGAACCTTCACGCCTCAATCCCTCATCCAAATTGAAAGCACGGCGTATGATGGGATTTAAACAATCATTCTCACTGAGGTACCAATCAAATTGTACCTTTGACAATGACAATAAATATACAACAATCACATAACAACAGCAAAAATCATTAAAACATAACAACATAACTTCATAACAAAGTTACTTACCTCGGCAGTCTTAAACATAACATCTATTTTTGTTGTTGTATAATTTAACGAAGAAAATCGCCTAACGCGCGGAAATTCCTTGGCAGAATCATCATCATGCAAACCAAGACGTTCATACGCCCAAAGCTACAGTTAAAACAATCAAACTAATCACAACAGTTATTACTATGGATTCAATTAATGCAACAAACAACCAATATAAATCATACCTGCAAAACAACAGCATTCCCACTTATGCTCAATGAATCAGCAATCGATCCAGAAAGTAGTTTCTTATTACATCTATTTAGACTATCTACAAGATATCTATGTACAGCACTACTCCAATCATAACTAGACAAACTGTCTAAGTCATCTAAGACTAAACAAGGCATGTTCGACACATATCGTGCCTTCCTCGGAAAAAAGAACACCACAAAACAAACTAATACATACAAGCGACACACCCCATCTACCTCACTATCATCATTACCTACAAGCACATTGAACATATGTATGAGGTCTTTCAATTTGGTACATTTTGAATTAAAGGATTCACCAACTTTACCCACAACTGATTCATCAAAAGGAACTTCCAAACCCCCAACTCCTAACCCTAAAGTCATGAACACATCCTGCACATTGAAAGGCACCAGATGTTGGCTAACTCTAAACGATTGATGGTGGGGAACCCATCGACGAACCATCTTTTTCAACAATTTTAGGTTCACCTCTAAAGGATCTCCAATTTCTAAACACCACTTAAACGGAGTTTGTGAAATGCGCATCTTATGTGTCGCTGCCAGTAAGGAGTTCATGTTGGCAATGTACGATGTATGTATCCAAGCTCGAAGGCGCCACTATAAAACAGTTCAAAATTATAACAGTCAAATTGCTTCTCCAAAACAACAAAGAAAACATTCCTGTTTATTGTCTACTTACATTGTTATTAGAGGATTCCATTTTCAACTCTAAAAATAGCGTCTATCAAATATTCACCTACAATAGGAAAGGCTGATCAACTTACTATTAGTCAAACTCCTTCCAAAACGCAAGTACACATACCATGGACTCAGGAATCCTTAACTCAGCTTTAAAACATAGATTACACAATCAAACTTACAATAAACGGGAAAACCAATGGCGGACATACATAAATGGCGAAAGGAATAAATGGGAAAACACGGGTTCGCAATGAAAAAACCGTCGTTGTGCAAGGTTCAATAAAACGAAAACGAACAAGGGCATATAAAATACCTTGCGATTAACACTCACCCCAACCGTCCAACGAACAACGGCGACGTTAAAAAACCGCTCCTTTGAAGAAAATGACAACGCTTGCCCCTTCAATACACTTCCTCCCAACACTTCAATGGTGGACGGAGACAAAGGACTTCAATGCCGGACTTCAATACTTCCAAACACGATTTCGCTGGCGTGCACAAAGTTCAAAATGGTTGACGCAAAGTTTCGGAGTTCTTTTGGTGGAAGGCTTCGTTTTCGAATGAAACAAAATTTTAGAGAGAGTTTACGGAACTGTAAGGGCGCCAATCACTCATTCCGAAACTACCCTCCAAATCAGGTTATTTACTTTTCAAATGGATCGCGATATTCTAACAACGCCAATTTGACAAAGATTTGACAACGCCACGTGTCAAGTTTTAATTGGTCGAATTTGAATTTTTTTTTTTAATTTAAAATCTGATTTGGAATGGGTTGAAGTTTGAATTCCAAAACTGCCCTCTTCATTTTCGAACTCTATCTTCTCTCCTTATCACTGTCTTCTCTCTCCATTTTAGGGATTTGAATTTCATTTCAACTTCTCTCTTCATAGCAGTGTTCTCCCTCCTCCATTTTTGCAGTTGTTTGTTCGTCATCATTGAAAGACCAAGTTAAGGTGTTTCTGGGTTGAGAGGTGAGTTCCTGCACCATTGACAAAGAACTGATGTTGTTGTAATCGATTACAGGGAGCTGGTAATCGCTTACCAGTAGAAAAATCTCCTTTTGTACCGAAAGTTGAAGAGTGCTACCCAGACGTGGCTTAAGCACTCCCCAGGAATATTTTGGATTCGTTATGACTGTCTTTTAAAGGTTTTATGGATGGATCATTAATGGAAACACTTCAAGTTGGAATACTTCAATATTAAACAAATATAAACTAAATAATGAAGGGTATTGAGTAATGAAAAATTATAACAATATTAAAAAGCACATACATTAATAAAAAAACGTAATGACATTTCACGAAACAACAAGTTTTGAAATGAAAAGATACATAACAGTATACAATGAAATGTAATCTAAGAAGATGGTTGTCGATCAAATTGATTGCAGAAGTTAATAACTTCTTCCTCTACGAATTGTGCAAAAATTGTCATGAACTTGAACTTCCTTGGTTCAAACACCTATAGGTGGTTTTCTCCAATTGAGGTGAGGTGCATAACCCATGCTGTCAACTTTGACCTTTGCTGACTATTTTAATCATAACTTTTTCCACAGACCTCCAAATGATGTGATTCTTTTTTTATTAGAAAGTAGACTCAAATATCTTTCCAATGAATACTAATTTATTATTTTTGGACACCTGAGTAGGTGCAGTTAATTCCTTAAAGTTAACGTTTTATATATTTCTACCACCTCTGACCTTCGCTGGTTGTTTTGCTCATAACTTTCTCCACCGAACTCCAAATGCGTTGATTCTTGTTTTGTTGGAAAGCTCTTTGAGTCTAGATTCCAACAAAACAAGAATCAAGTCATTTGGAGTTTGGTGGAGAAAGTTAAGAACAAAACAAGTAACAAAGTTCAGAAAAACAGAGTTGGGGAGCAGTGTTCATCTAGATAGGGAGTACAGTTGAAGTTTTTGTACAAATTACCCTTTTTCCTCTGGTAATCGATTACAAGACCCCTGTAATCGATTACCAGAGGAAAAAGGGTAATTTGTACAAAAACTTCAACTGTACTCCCCAGCTAGATGAACATTGCTCCCCATTCTCTATTTTTGTTGAATTTTTCCTTTTTTGAGATGGGTGAGTGAGTTCAATGTTATTTGGTGAGCTCTCTGAACCAATAATGAGGTTAGGTCATTGATTTCTTCAAAATAAAAATGTCCATTTAGGTGGTTTTCTCCAATTGAGGTGATGTGCATAACCCATGCTGTCAACTTTGACCTTTGCTGACTATTTTAATCATAACTTTTTCCACAGACCTCCAAATGATGTGATTCTTTTTTTATTAGAAATTAGACTCAAATATCTTTCCAATGACTACTAATTTATAATTTTTGGACACCTGAGTAGGTGCAGTTAATTCCTTAAAGTTAACGTTTTATATATTTCTATCACCTCTGACTTTTGCTGGTTGTTTTCCTCAAAACTTTCTCCACCAAACTCCAAATGAGTTGATTCTTGTTTTGTTGGAAAGATCTTTGAGTTTAGATTCCAACAAAACAAGAATCAAGTCATTTGGAGTTCGGTGGAGAAATTTAAGAACAAAACAAGTAGCAAAGGTCAGAAAAACAGAGTTGGGGAGCAATGTTCATCTAGCTCGGGAGTATAATTGAAGTTTCTGTACAAATTACCCTTTTTCTCTGCTAATCGATTACAAGACCCCTATAATCGATTACCAAAAGAAAATGGGTATTTTGTACAGAAACTTCAACTGTACTCCCTAGCTAGATGAACACTACTCCCCATTCTCTATTTTTGTTGAATTTTTCATTTTTTGAGATGGGTGAGTGAGTTAAACGTTATTGGGTGTGTTCCCTGCACCAATAATGAGGTTAAGTCATTGATTTCTTCAAAAAAAAATGTCCATTTAGGTGATTTTCTCCAACTGAGGAGAGGTGCATGATCATTGTTTGTTCGTCATCATTGACACAGGACTGATGTTGTTATAATCGATTACAGGGAGCTGGTAATCGATTACCAGTGGAAAAATCCCCTTTTGTACCAAAACTTGAGGAATGCTACCCAAACATGGCCGAAGCACTCCCCAACAGTCCTGACGATTGTGTTTTCAAGTTTTTATGGATTGATCCCCCTGTTGGCCATGGTTTAAGGTGTCCATAACAAGCAATTTCGAGTTTGGTGAGTCCTATGTGGATGGAAGACCCACGAAGGTTGTTTATAGGTTGAGAAGTGACGTTCTGCACCATTGTTTATAGGTTGTTTATACGAAAAAACAATACCTTTGGAGAAATGATGCCAACAAAACCACTCGCTAACCAAAGAGGAAGGAACAATGCACCTAAGCGACGAAGGAACAACGGTGCCAGCGGAAAAACGAGAGCTTTGGAGAAATGGCGCACAGAAAGCACTTCAATGGCGTAGAGAGAGAGAGACGACTTCCTCCAAAGACACTGGTGGACCCAAGCGACGGACGAACAACAGTGGACAAAGACACCACTTCAATGACGGAGAGAGTTTCAAAGGAAGGAACTTCAGTGACGGAGATAGAGTTTTGAAGGATCTTTTGGTGAAGGGAGAGAGAAAGTTTCGAAAAGGGGAGAGAGAGTTTCGAAAAGGGGGAAAGAGAGTTTCGAAAAGGAGGAAAGAGACTTTTGCAGGGTTTCTGAAAAGCGCCAAAAAGTTTCTAAAAATTATTCCAAGAATGCCCTCCAAAACAAAATGAATCTTTAAACAAAATTTAATAAAAACAACCAATGACAGTAAGACACGTATTGTTGTTAAATTGTTATCAAAAATCTGTTGTTGAAGAAACGTTTTCCAAATCTCCAATTAAAACAGCAAATCACACAACGACACGTGTCGTTGTTAATTTGTTGTCAAATGGGCGTTGTCGAACAAACATTTTCCTTTTATATATAAGCATTCTTGATCCACAATAATGACTTTTGCATTGTACAACCTAGAAGCAACTTTCGAATTCTAAAATCACAAAGATCCTTTTAAGAAAAAAAAAAAACAATCAAATTGTGTAATCCAAAAATGAAAAAATAAACTTACAAATTGTATAATATAAAAGTCTAAAATAACTTTTAGATTGTAAAATTCAAAAATCTTTTATGAACAAAATAAAAGTCAAATGTACTTTTTTAATTACACCATCTAGAAATTTCTTTCATATAAAAAAGGAGTCAATGTTGTGTAATCTACAAAATGCTTTTAACTTATAAATTATACAATCCAAGTCATTTTCGCACTGTAAAATTTGAAAAAACTTTTAAACCAAAATAACAAAGTAGGAATTTTCATATTTACATGGTACAAGAAAGAATGCCCCATAAGGTAAGCAGTGGGAGATGATTGAACATGAAAAAAGAGGGACAAAATGTTTCAAGATGTCATGTATTTGACTGTGCCTTTGCACTTACCTTTCTTCTGTCTGTACGCTGGCATGCATTTGCAATATCACGGATAAAAAGGGTATAAGAGCAACAGAAACATAAAATAGACTAATGGCACATTCATTACAGATAGAATGCTATTATGAATAAGATCTTTAAAATTCTATAAGGGTTTTAAATGAATAAAATTAGATGGATATTCATAAATTTTGTCGAATTATAATAAATTAAATCAAAAAACTGATCATTTACTAAAAATTCAATTTAATCTATCTATTAACAATTTTTTTATGAAGAAACATTCAATTCATCTACAAAAATACCTTTTATAACAAAAAAAAAATTAGAAAAAATATTTGGTAAAACAAATTAAAACATATATTTTGAATAGTACGTAATTATCAATTTTCTTAACAGATGCACTAATAAAAGTCTTGGACATTTAGAAAATAATTATTTTATGCTCAAAATCATGATTTATATGCTTTGGTATTGATAATTTTTTTCATAAATTACATACAAAGTTGAGAGAATTTTACAAAAAAGGTCTAGACAGTTGGCTGGCCATTACAAATACCAAAAATATGTATTAAAAAAGATCCTATTAAAGCAATCTCTCCTACAAAATTATAATACATACAGAGAGTGCCTCAAATAAATTCTTCTCTACAAGATTGGTTAGTTCGGCTCCCATAGCCCATCATTTCCACCATTGCCATTTTCAAGCTCCTTCACAAATTGTTCTTCAATTTCTCAAACTTCTCAGCTATTGCATCCTGTTGTTTATCTCTGTATAATTCAACCAACGACTGTAACGCACTACATATCATTACTCTTTTTCTGTCTGCATTGGCCTTATCTTGAGCATCAATCATGCCCTCACCGGACGAGCATAATCCCTTGAACCAATCTTCAAGAATCAAGGCTTTCTATAACACAGATGAAGCAGAAGGAAAATTGATTAGTCAAATTTCCATCAAAGATTATTAAAGAAGACAGGATCATATAATCTGCAAGAAATTACGACATTTAAAAAGAAAACTGAAATTGTACATACACAAGGATAGGTGACAAAAACGCAGGCATTACCTTTAGTCCAGAAAACAAATATATAAAAGATGATTATTAGGATGTACTACTTCAAAAGATCAAATGATAATAAAGCAGAGAGACAACCTTCTAGTACAAGGTACGTAGTAAACATTGCGATATAATATGATCTGTATTACTATGTTATATACAAAATGTTGTATTACTGTGTACTAATTTATATGCAAGTGAGAGTGAGAAAAACTAACAATATAATCAAACATGAGGATTTAAGATTAACTTTTCCATCAATTATTCCATACCTCACGAGACTATTTGGCCCATCTATTTGAAGTTTCTCTCAAATATTTTATGAAAAAAGTGTGTATTAAATGAGAGAAACACAATCCTAAGACTCAATAACAAAACCAAAGTGACTTCTGTGTTAAGAAGTACAAAAAGCTACCAAACTGTAACTTTAATTTTCTAATTTTCACTTTTAAAATAGATTTGAGGACCCAAAACTGTTAGCTACCTTAAAAATCATGCTATTTGGTGACTAACAAGAAATTAGACGCAACACAATTGACAAAAATATTGCCCAATGAAGAGATGTTCCGTATGATAATTCTCCAACAGCTATAATTTTCATAGCTGAGAGAAGCCATGGAATTATATGATTTTGATTGAAGTACATGAATATACTAAAACTATGTATACAATTAATCTCCCTTGTGTACAAAATATACACACACGATAATGTATTTATAATAATGAGAATGTAGGCTAAGTCCAAATACAAATGAATATGTAAAAATAACATAATTAACTTAGGGATTATGTTTCCTAATTAACATAAAACGTAATATATGTAACACTCTCTCTCAAGTTAGTGCATATAAATCATATGTATCAAGTTTGTTACAAATATAATCAATTCTTGGTTCTCATAAAGACTAAGTGAAAATATTTGCTAACTGATCATTTGATTTGATGAATTCAGTCTTGATGTTTCCATATACAATTTTTTCTCAAAGGAAATGACAGTCAATTTCGATGTGTTTGGTCCTCTCATGAAAGAGATTAGAATTGATATGAAGATAAACCTGGAAGATCAAAATTCATGGGTAATTGACTCAGGTGCTTCTGATCACATTTCTGGTAATACCTCTTGTTCTCATCTATTTCCTTTTGAGAAAAACCTCATTTCATAACCCTTGCAAATGGATCTAAAACTTCCTCCAAAGGAGTAGGTCATGTTTTCTTGTCTCCCTCCCTCAATCTCAACTTTGTTCTTTTTGTCCCTAATTGTCCTTTTAATTTAATTTCCCTAAGCCAATTGACCAAAATGTTAAATTGTTTAATAACCTTTGATCACAAATCTTTTGTTATATAGGAGCGTGGTTCGGGGAGACAGATTGGAGAAGGATATGAAACTGGTGGATTATACCATTTTGGATCTCATCCAAGGGTGTCCTGTGTTGCTGCTCCTAATCCTAAACTGCTACATGATCGACTTGGACATCCTCATTTGTCCAAACTAAAAAAGATGTGTCCTAAACTTAGTGGTCTCCAGACCTTAGAATGTAAGTCATGTCAATTAGGAAAACATGTTAGATCTTTCTTTCCTAAAAGGTCTCAATCAATATGTAATTCTAGTTTTTCCATCATCGATTCTGATATATGGGGACCTAGTCGTATAGCCTCCTTTAGTTTTAGATATTTTGTTACCTTTATTGATGAATATTCAAGATGTACTTGGTTTATCTTATGAAAAATCGTTCTGAATTGTTAGTCATCTTTACATCCTTTTTGAATGAAATCAAGAATCAATTTGGTCAAGTAATCAAAATATTAAGTGATAATGCAAAAGAGTATTTCTCATCCTACTTTTCTGTCATCTTGAGTTCCCATGGTATCTTACATCAATCTACTTGTCCTCATACACCAAGCAAAATGGTATAGCAAAACGAAAAAATAGACACTTGGTTGAAACTGCCTATACTCTTTTGCTTGGTGCCCATATTCCTGTCCATAACTGGAAGATGTCATCTTAACTGCATGTTATCTTATTAATAGGATGCCCTCCTCCTCTTTTGATAATAAAATCCCTTTCTCCATTCTGTTTCCTAATGATCCTCTCTTTCATACATCTCCCCAAGTTTTTGGCTGTGTATGTTTTGTTCATGACATGTCTCCAGGTTTAGACAAACTCTCCGCTCGCGCTCTCAAATGTGTCATCTTAGGCTATTCTCGACTTCGAAAAGGATATTGGTGTTACTCTCCCGAAACTAAGAAGTATTACATGTTTGCCAATGTCACATTATTTGAACAAACTCCTTACTTCTCTCCATCTGTTCAGGATGTTTCTATCCTCCAACAGGTTCTTCCTATTCCATTAGCTGAGTCAAATAATTCCACTGTCTCTATCATTCCAAGTCTTGATCACAATCCTCCTGAACCCGTTTCTCCACATACTAAGATCATGCCACACAGGGCCCCAATGGATAGTCCATCTCCCCAACACAATGGTGAATCTCCTACTTCAGATTCTTCTCCCTCGTCACCTCCTCCCACGTCTCCTGGTGCAAATGATTCAACATGGCCTATTGCTCTCAGAAAAGGTACTCGTTCCACTCGAAACCCTCATCCCATTTATAATTTTCTTAGCTATCATCGATTGTCGCCCTCCTATTTTGCTCTTTTATCCTTAATGTCTTCTATTGTTATCCCCAAGAATGCGAAAAAACACTTGATCATCCTAGATGGCGACAAGCTATGATTGCAGAAATGTAGGCTCTTGACCATAGTAAATACTTGGGAGTTGGTGCCCCTTCCCCCAAGAAAAAAGGCGATTGGTTGCTGATGGGTGTATGCAGTTAAAGTCAGTCCTGATGGTGAAATTGATCGGCTCAAAGCCCGACTTATTGCAAAAGGTTACACTCAGGTTTATGGTCTTGATTATTGTTACACTTTCTCTCATGTAGCCAAGGTGACTACTATTCGCCTCTTCTTTGCCATGGCAACCATTCGTCACTGGCCACTTCATCAATTGGATATCAAGAATGTCTTCCTACATGGTGATCTTGAGGAAGAAGTATATATGGAGCAACCTCCTGGTTTTGTTGCTTAGGGGGAGTCTGGTGTGGTATGCAAACTGCATCGATCTTTGTATGGCCTCAAGCAATATCCACGTGCTTGGTTTGGAAAGTTTAGCTCCATTGTTCAAAAATTTGGGCTAAAACGCAGTGAAGCAGATCATTCGACTTTTTACTGTCATTCTTCTTTTGGGAAATGTGTTTACTTAATAGTATATGTTGATGATATTGTCATTACAGGAAATGATGTTGTTGGAATATGTCAACTGAAAGAGTACTTGTGTAAACATTTTCAAACCAAGGATCATGGAAGTCTCAATTACTTCTTAGGCATTGAAGTAGTGCAATCAAAAGATGGAGTTGTAATCTCCCAAAGGAACTATGCTCTTGATATATTACAAGAAACAAGGATGATTGATGGCAGACCGGTAGACAGTCCCATGGACCCAAACCAGAAATTAAAGACAGAAGTGAATTATTCTCCGATCTAGAGAGGTATAGGAGACTAGTTGGAAAACTGATTTATCTCACTATTACAAGGCCAGATCTATCCTTTGCAGTTAGAGTGGTTAGTCAGTTCATGCAGGCTCCATGTGTTGACCATTGGAATGCTCCCATTCGCATTCTAAGGTATATCCAAATGGCTCTCGGGCAAAGATTGTTATATGAAGATAAAGAAGCATTCAAGTCTCTGGGTATTGTGATACAGATTGGGCAAGTTCGCCTATTGATAGACGGTCTACTACAAGATATTGTGTTTTTCTAGGAGGAAACATTATTTCATGTAAAAGTAAGAAACAAAATGTAGTAGCTCGATCAACTGCTGAACTCGAGTATAGGGCAATGGCGTCACTAACATGTAAACTTATATGGATGAAACAATTCCTTCAAGAGCTTAAATTTTGTGACATCCATACTATGAAGATGTATTGCGACAATCAAGCTGCTCTCCACATTGTATGAAATCCAGTGTTTCACGAGAGGACTAAACATATAGAAATTGATTGTCATTTTGTTCGTGAAAAGTTATTGACTAAAGAAATATGTACTGAGTTTATTGGGTCAAACGATCAACTCGCAGATGTATTGACTAAGTCATTAAGGGGTCCTCAAATTGAGTTTATTTGTTACAAGCTTGGTACATGCAATTTGTATGCTCAAGCTTGAGGGGGAGTGTTTGGATATTTATCCTATTTTATTATCATTATATTGTGTCAAGGGTTGCCCTATTTATCATGATTATATTATGTCTAGGGTTACCCTATTTATCATGATTATATTGTGTCTAGGGTTACCCTATTTACCATGTACTCTTGTATCAATTTATTCTTATAAATAAAAGATTATGAGAGGGATTAATCAAGCTCTCTAGAATTATTTTAGAGTTTAATTTTTAAGTAACAAAAAGTATAAAGCATCGAGGTAGTCAAACTTGAGTCCAAATAAACTTGTGAAACAATTTATAAATTTGACTATTATACTACAAAAAGTTTAACTAATGTACAATAAATTTATTTTAACATAAGGTACACCAGCCCCAAGTCATAAGAGACAAATACATCGATTAACGACTATGCAAAGTTATCACAGATACAATTTGCCCAAAAAGATCTATTAACATAGCCAGTAATCCAATTTACTATGATAGGTGAAAGTACATAAACTTAGAGACTTCCTTATGAAGAACTGGATAGTTGACTCATATTATCATGCCATTTCTGGGTGTCAACTGGCAAATATACAAACTTCTTAACATAAAATTTTCAAGATCTCTCCTAAAAGATGGCAGGTACTTTTCCATACTTTTGCAAAGGAACTTACCTGTTTCTATTTTTCTTTGTTCAGATACGTTTCCCTACAATTAGTTTCTGTTTTATTTTTTCCAATTGTAATAGCATGAACTTTCATAGCATATACTATGAAGAAATAAACGAGACACAAAGCACATATTTGTAATCAGCCTGTACACAAGCAATTGAGAAATTATTAATCTTCTTCTCATATTTCAAGTATAGGCTGCCCTATCACATTTTCATCACAAATCTCCAAAACCATTTATAGGAAGAAGCTGTTCTAGCTGCATGTTAGACTTTTTGGTCGTGAATATATGAAGAGACAGAGTTATATACTTCAAACTGTTATCATTTATTGCTCTTGGGCAATAGTTAGTGAAAATATAATTCCCTCTGCATATATACTTTCATCATGATAAAATACATACCATCACAAGAAAATCTTTCAGTTGTTGATCGTTTGATCTTGAGATAAAGCTTAGAACGTGTAACATTGTCAAGGTAAGCTGCATCCAAAACATGGGTAGTTCAGTTAAGTAATGAGAGCAGCAGCACAGCAAGAAAGCAATTTCAGAACTCCCTAATTCAATAACTAAGTTAAAATAATAAGAATACCTCGTAACTTCATTCAAATTTTAAACTTTAAATATAGTAGTATTCTAGTTTTGGAATCGGGATATTAGTCTGATATAGTAATATCTCATCTCTTGTGAAATTATAATAACTTGATTACAGAAATAGGGTATTCAAAATGTTGAACTATAACTAAAATAATAATTCACCCGATCTAAACTGACCATAAAAAATTATTTGGACAAATTAAATTGAACTATTTGGGTTCAGTGAGCTAAAATTAAAGGTTAGAATTAAACTATTTGTGGTTAAACTAAACTAATTTTTAAAACAAAACTAAAAAAAAAATTAATGTTTTAAGGAGATTTGTTAAAGTTTAAAATTACTTAAAAATAATAATACAACACTTAAGTTATCAAGAAATTTAAAATTTATACTTTATTTGATACCTATTATATGTCTAATCGCTTAGGAAGTGTGGCAAAAATTAAGCATAATTGTTGAAATATACATAAATATAAAATAAGAAGTAATCTTTGTGGCGGGAATTAGTAAGGTTTAATCTTGAACCGACGAAGAGATAAAGAGTTGAAGGTTGAAGCAAAGTCATGTTTGCAACAATGAAATTGCTAATTTTGGAAAGAGATTTTAACACACACGTTAGTTCACTGAACTAAAGTCTTACATTAGTTCAGTTAGTCAACTACACTGGTAAGAAAAAAAATCAGTGTATTATTTCAATTATTAATAATTTAGTGCAAATATGTTATTGTCAAGATCGTAGTTTTAAATTATGTGAACATCTGTTAGGTTCCTAGGTAGAGGAACCCAAGAAAACTACTGTAAAACACCAAAGCTCACTGAAAAGATATGGTATTATTGATTCTAGGTACCCATAATAGCCAGAATGCCTCCAAGGGGCAAAGTTCCCTTCACACAGGATGGTAATGATCCTGTCAACAGTTTTCTAAACATCCAATAACATTCCCCTGCCTACAAAGACCCCCAACTGTATAAAGAAAGACTCACTCAACCTAACAACAGAACTAACAACTAACATTGTAATCTATTTCCACCTATCATACACATTATATCCTATCAACATCCCTGAATACTAAGTATCAATGATGTTGTAAAGATCACTAGTAAGCTTGCAAGATCACCTGCTTTTTTAATGAAACCCGGTACTTGAAATTTGATGGCCCAGAAATTTGGTCCTCATCCATATTCTCCAGTAGATGCTCAACAGATTCCACAATCTTTGAGAATGATTGGCCATAATCTACAAAAACCAGAAAACAAGTTATATTCAGATGAAGCTATTAACGGAAATGAAGAAAAGTTATTTGTACAAACCAATTTACAGCAAAATAAGTAAAAAGGTAAATGAAAATAAAGGAAAATACAATGTGGCAAAGCAAATCTATTAACTTTTGGACTGATAAATGGTTAAATGAGCCAGTAATTGATAGACAGGTTCCATTACTTCAAAAAGCTATGGTTTCATATTTCATAAGTTATACACCATAGTAGAGAATTCTCCTGGTTGAACGTCCAACTTCTCACATTTCCCCATAGTATACACCCTGTGCCCATCTCCTAGATGCACCCCAATCAATTTTCTTTTGTTCACTTTCAGAGCCAGAGCAGCCACTACATGAGGAGAGATGAAATTGTGACTAGCCTCACTATCAATTAGCACTCCCAAGGTTACTCCATTGAGACGACCCTCTATGAACAAAGTTGAAGGGCTATTCCAACCACCCCACAACACTTCAACCTCTGTGAACAGCCCCATAGAACCACACTCCAAGGTACGGTCATCTTCCTCTTCTCACATCTCACTCGCAATAACCTCCCCCACTTCATTTACTGTTTCTTCGTTAGCTAACACCACCATTCGCAGTTGCCACTCCATGCATCGTTGTAAAAGGTGGTATTTTTCACCGCATCTAAAACAAAGCCCCTGAGCTTTCCAGTTCATCAATTCGGAGTAAGGCAAATGCTTCGTGCCATGATTCTAGTCGACAGTCGGAAAATGAATACCAGAAACACGGCTACTTTGTTGTATCATAGAGCGTGACTAGTGAGGGTTTGCACTCCCTACCAATAAGGGTTTAGTTTGTGTGCCCTGTGTTGGGCCTAATCTAGCTCCTAATCTCCCTAAATTTGGGCCTTGACTCGACTCGGATCCAAACTTCTCTCCCTAACCCGTACCCCAATCTCAATTGCTTTTCCTACTTTGAACTCCTCCTCCATGCTGAAATCCCTCTCCTTGCAATTATGCTTCCACATCTCAAGCCAGACGCATGGCTTGAAGACGATTCACAGGGTTGAAGGTGTGAACCCTCTGTTGAATCTCCAATCTCAAATCCTCCAATAAAACAGCCCAGATATTGCTCCTCTAGTAAATGAGATACTTGAGACGAGATGTACTAATAGTTTTGAAATGTTGTTTGACAGTTGTATTTTGTTACAAAATGTCTATCTTTATTCAGTGCTCTTCTTTTCATATATACATGGATTTCGTAAAAGGTTCACAAACTTTTGTATTTCTTGATAATGAATTACATTTCTTGTCATTGTCAATAGCACCTACACAAGCTTTACAAGCCTTTTCAGATGCTGATTGGGCATCTGAAGTTGATAATGGGAAGAACACTTCAGCATCATGTATATTTTTGGTCTAAACCAATATCATTATAAGAAAAACAATTACCTAGCACTGACACTGGCACAGCCAATGCTGCTGCAGCTTGTATCCTTATTTTAAAATTTGATGAATCACGTAGTAGCTGCAGAAGAATACCAAACACAACTGGAGACCTGAAAAATGGCAGCATGAGGCACTGTTCAGTAGTTTACATTTCAGTGTTACAGAAATAAAAAGTTGAACAATATATCTTCATGAAGAGTGCCTGTGCAAAGCAGGACTACCAAAAACAGGGCAACGAATATCATTCATCTAATGAAACTGAAACACATTCAACTACAGTACCTATTTCTTAATACGACACTAAGGAAAATACTAGAAATATGTGCCTTATATACTTCAGAAACAACTAATCTACATTTTGTTCATGAAAGGGAATGTTTCATCCTGATATTAAATAAAAGAATAGCACAAAATATTCAAGTTATTGGACATTAAAAATATGAATCCAACTGAAGACAGTTCCATAAACTTTAAGTCGTGTGTGAAATACTTGTGCAAATTAATTTGCCTATTTGGACAATTATACCCTTAATACTCTCCCTTAAAATGGAGGGTATATTTCTTGCACCAAGCTTGTTACAAATAAGTTCACACAAGATCCCTTAAAAGATTTATGATGACATGTCGGTTGGTCAATGTAGCTAGCAAAGTCACTAGTGATTTCCCCTAACCATTTTTTTCTCACAAAATGACTCTTTATCTATATATATTTATATCTCTCATTTAAGATGGGATTGGATGCAACATGAAGAGTGACTTCATTGTCACTATTAAAGCTTCATGGCTTGAAAATCTTTACGATAAGGACAGGTAAATGTTATGCAAATAAACTAGCAAACTGAGGTTAGAACACTAGTTGTGGTGAGATACTATTAGATTTTAACTCCAAAAATTAAATAGTAAGAACTCAAATGAAAAATAAAACTTTTTTGAGTGCTTAATAGACCACAAAGATTTAACATGGACTAAGTTGAAAATTCTTAAATTTATCAAGGACTTGAAACTTTGTTTTTATAAGTTCATGAAGATATTAAAAAAAAAAGAAACAAAGAACTGATAGGGGGACCAAACCAAAACCCATGAACAAAGAAAAAGGCAGTTAGTTATAAAGCATCCATCAGCTAACTTTCCCTATACATTGGAAGAAGACATCTATTATGAAAGGAGTCCAAATTTGTAAAAGTTGGCACAGTATTTAATCCCTTCAAAGGATGACAGACCTAAACTGGTAAACTTATCTGCATAATGATTCCATCACTGGCTCGATATCTTTATCACTGTAGAGGATTGGTCCACCAATTAGGGTTGTAGTATTTTTTAGTTAAATCTTGATCTATTACAGTTTATCTCGTTGATTTATCTTTTGCTTAATGAAGCCCTCATTTCAAATGACTATCTAATAAGGATAATTTTAGAAATATCATTTCAAATATCTTGATCTATTTTCGTTTATTTATTAATTAGGATTATTTAGGAATATCTTTTGTTATTTAATCAATTAGGATAATTGTTGGGGATCTATACCATTTTAAAGGGCGGACCATGAGAATCAATTTCAGAAAAACTATAAGATTAGGAGGGGCCAGTCACGAAGGACTAGTTTGGTTTTGACATTCACAATTCATCGTCAAAATGAGTCTTTCAAGCGTAGGTCTGATACAAATTGTTTCCTATAAGCTATCAATTGCATACAATAACTAGGAGAAGAATACACATATGTAATGTATGTGATAAACATAAGAAGCATGTGCTTCATTTTAACGTACCAATTCATATCTTGTAGCCTTAATGTCTCATTGAGGAATAGGTTTCCAAGAGCATGACAAACATTCCACTGGACCTAGAAAGAGAGATTCCATCTTCAAGAGGGATAGAGTGCATTGATACCAAGAAACCAAAATACTCAGATAATAACCAAACAATAAAAGATTATGATACCTTAACGTTCCCCGTAGTTATGCAAGAAATAAATGATTGAACTATTCTCTCAAGCCTATTCAAATCCTGCAAACAATCCGATGCACAATGTTGTTGACACACCATTAGATTTTTAGTGTTGAGAAATGCTTCATTCAAATGGTTATGATGGTCCAATGGTGTGTCCTGAAATTTTGATGTTGAACATTTTAAGATTCTCGAAATATACCCAAGAGCCCTAACAGCATTAGATTTAACCTGGTAATGGAAAAAAGAAAACATAAATAAGCGAGAGACATGTGCAAATCAGAGGAAAATAATCAATATATATATAAAATGATTTGCTAGTTAGATATTTAAGATAACTTGATTTACGGTAATTAGGCAATCCTTAATTATGTTAACTAGAAATTCTAAAATTTATAAAATTATATAGCAAATAATAATTAGACAACTACTTTCCACATAACCCACCTTACACAATATTATACTTTGTTTTTTACATGTTACTCAATCCAGGAAACTTCCTAACAAAGTGCATTTCTTTTCGCACATCCATACCTTCTTACTGCACCTCCATAGGTGTGGAAATAGTCCTAATTATCCATGGGTTGGAAACATTCCAGATTGCATAATCCTCCAAATTGTGCAATCCGAAAATCTATTCAGCATTATGCAATCTAGAAATCTATTCCAGATGATGCAATCCAAAACTCAATGTATTTCGTATTGCACAATCTGAAAATGTATTAATCTGTGATACATTTTTAGAGCCAAAAATATATTCTAGATTACAAATCCAAAATGTATTATAGATTGTACAATTTGGAATATGTATCCCAACTGTGTATTTTGAAAATATATTTCAGATTGTAAAATCCAAAATACATTTAGGAATTATAGAATCTAAAAATGCATTCTAGATTACTTGTAAGTATACATACTATAGCTAACTACAGTTGACTTGTATAGTTTCCAGTTACATTGTAGAGATGTGGGTTTACTTATAATTGTACAATTTCTTTTTCTTTTTGCAATTGTGCAGTTGTCAGTTTCAATAATAGTTAGTAGTTGACTGACTACATCTATGATTCTAGATGTGTTACAACAATAAAACATTCAGGTCATGTTTAATTCTCTCTCTTTTCTCCATTCAATTTCTCTAAGATGGTAGTATCTAGAGCTTTTTCTGCACAGATCTTGATCCTTCAAGTTCGTCACTGATTTCT
The DNA here is from genome assembly GCA_034642375.1 of Vigna nakashimae. Lineage (NCBI taxonomy): Eukaryota > Viridiplantae > Streptophyta > Magnoliopsida > Fabales > Fabaceae > Vigna > Vigna nakashimae. The sequence continues at coordinate 5,401,504 of CM067763.1, read as the reverse complement.
TTCTTGCTCAAGTTGAGATTGCTTCCACTTCCGTTTCTTGTATTTTGTATCAGTGCATTGTTGGAATTCATCAATGTTCTAAGTTCGTGCCTTTGCTTGGTGATGCCTTATCAGTTTAGCTTGAATTGAGCTTTCAATTGGTCAATTGTTCAAGTTTTGGCTTGTGATTAGTTCAGATATATTAATTGAAGGCTTTAATCAGTGATTGAAAATTAAATTTGTGTTTGGTGTAAAGTTTAACACAATAACACAATTGCAACCAAAGGTCTTTAAGAATTGAAAATAAGGAGAAACTTTAAAGAGAATAGTATAATTTAATTGAAACTTAGGTATCTTTCTAATAACATGTTTACTAAGAGGCTGGCAGAAGTCTATTAATAAGGTAGACAGCAGTGGTCAAACATGGTTTGTCCAAATTATCTAATTTCTTGTGAGTCATGTCATTTAGAGAAACATGGTCGTAGTTTCCTCATAGGGTCTCATAACGTGTTGTGTCCCCTTTTGTGTTCTGACAAAACATGGTTTGTCCAAATTATCTAATTTCTTGTGAGTCATGTCAATAAGAGAAACATGGTGGTAGTGCGTTTCCTATAGGGTCTCATAACGTGTTTTGTCCTCTTTTGTGTTCTAACATATTACCAGCCGTGTTAAGTCTAATTTAGGATTTCAATATTTTGTTACACATTGATGATAATTCAAGATGTACTTAGATACTTTAATGAAAAATAATTCTGAGATGTTTTTCATATTTCAATCCTTTTACAATGAAGTTAAAAATTAATTTGGGATTTCTATTTGAGTAGTTGAGATATTGTTAGTTATAGTATCTTATGTTAGTTACAATATTATTCTTCATTATTGTTAAGAAGTGGACTTAAAGCCTAACTTAACCCCACAAAACCAGTTTGTAAAGTGAGGTTTGCACCCACTTATATACTCTAAATTAGTCTCATCTCTAGTCGATGTGGGACCTCCAACACCCCCCACCCCTCACATCGAGCTATATACATCTCGAGCGTGAGATTGGACATTAATGGGTGGTCCAATAGCGACTCGATAGCGGGTGGAACAATCTACCCAACAAACAACAAATATCGTTAGGTTAGGCTCTAATCATAGCTCTAATACCCTATGGTATATCCACGCTTTTGTTAGTGAGAGCCTTGCAGACACTGTTGAACATTGATGTTGCCTTCTTCGGTCACTGCTTGCTTCTTCAGCTAAAACTCCACCTTCTCTTGATCATTCATCCCCGGCCTAACACTCTCACATTTGTTTGAACTCGCTCCTGATCCGCCACCCATGTTCTTTCTTATCCTCTCTAGAAAAGCCTGATTTGTGCTGGTGGAGGAGGAAGGTTGAGAGCATTTGGAGGGAATGTGAGGCCAAGAATCACTCTGTTCATTAAGTCATGGGTATTCATCTCCTCGTAGTTCTTGTTAGCCATATGCTCACCAAGTGAATCATCCTCTTTATCAGGGCTAGATGGTCCTCATGATTTTCTTCCACTTACTTCTTTGCTAACACTTTCCATAGGCTTGAAAAGAGCTCCCAGAGAAGAAGTGTCCACAACTTCATATTTAGCATCGTGATCCATAGGTTCCACTACCTGAGCAACAGCCTGTTGTGCTTGAAGTGCTTCTTATTGAACTATAGCCACACTTTCTGCCTGTTGCACCATCACTACCTAAGCAAGTGTCTGGGGTCCTTTAGGAGTAGTTGCTTGGACTTAGTCTTGTTAGCACTTGAAGCAAAGGTTAGATCTCTTGGTTTTTTGGTTTGTTGTCTTGGCCGTAAAATGAGTGAATTCATATTTTCCAAATGGCTCCTCTCTTGATCTAGAATCACAAGTCAATTGTATTTCAGCCGTATCCAATATACCTTTAGTTCCAGAAGGAATTACCTACTAACCCATAAACAAACTTTTCTAAAAGACTATGATATATCAAAATACGGGGAATAGGCTTAAGTGCTTTCTTCCCTATCTTCAAGTGACCTAAGATAGAATATAGGGTACCAAGATCTTTGTCATTTCTTCCAACCTCATTTAATGCCTGCTCCCTCTCTGAGCCTATCATAATTGTGTCCACATCCACAACTGTATATGCATCTGGACATGTCAAAAGGCTAGCCAACTTCTCAATTAAAGATACCCAACCTATTGATGACAATTCTTCAAACTTTGAGAAAAAATAAGGATAATCTATCAGATTTGGGTTCTCCTGATTCCTTAAGACTAAGGAATGCAAGAATTGAAAAACCATCAAGGAGAAACCAATAAAAGGAACCGTGGAGTAGTAATGTCCTAGGACCCTAAGTCTTACCTGATCATATGGTCCTAGTGTTATCATACCTGACCTAGTCTGCACTATACATTTATCTTCATAAAGGTTCAACCTCCAAAGGTCAATATAGGAGATAAGAGGAAACCAATGATGGACCTTCAGACTATAGAATCTAGCATACCTTGGGATATAACCAAATGTTGTGTTAGGAGATGGTCTTATCAAGATGTTGAATATGAAGTTGTGAACACTCCTTCTCTAAGAGCTACTTTCAAGGCTACAGAGTATGTTAGCAAATAAGTAAGTGAACTGAGAAAGCTGGTGGAAGAAAATCAAGAGGACCATCAAGCCCTGAAGCAGAGGGTGGTGTAGCTGGATGAATAACTTGATGAGCATATGGCCAACAAGAACTATGGGGAGATGAATACCCAAAATGTAATGAACAAAGCAATTCTTGGTCCCACACTCCCTCCAAAGGCTCAACCTTCCTCCTCCACCAACACAGATCAAGCTTTTCTGGAGACGATAAGAAAGAACAGGGGTGACGGATCAAGAGCGAGTTCAAACAAATCTGCAAGTGTTAGGCCAGGGATAAGTGATCAAGAGAAGGTGGAGTTTTGGCTGAAGAAGCAAGCAATGACTGAAGGAGAGGCAACATCAATGTTCAACAGTGTCTACAAGGCTCTCACTGACAAAGGCCTGGATATACCACAGGGGCAGACTACATCCATGCTCACCTCTCTTCAGCGGAGGTCAAGGTTTCTGAGGATGATGGAAAATAAATGATTACCCTTGGTGTTGGACATTTCTATTTTGCTTACTAGTTTTGGTTTACTTAAGTAGTTTATAACTCACTTATTTGGAGTTTTGTTTAATCCAACTTGTTGCTAACTATGTGGTTATCTTTCTATTGTGAGTTGAACCGTTACTTGTGGTGGACCATATTATCTCGCTAGGGTTATAAATGCTTTGTTCTATTAAAAAATATGTTATGAAGTGGACTTAAACCTAACTCAATCCCACAAAACTGGCTTGTAAGGTGAGGTTTTCACCTAATTATATACTCTGAATTGGCCTTATCTCTAGTCAATGTGACTTCCAACACATTCCTCCTCATGTCGAGGTATATACATCTTGTGCGTGAGATTGGACATTAATGGGTGGTTCAATAGTGGCCCGATTGCGGATGGAACAATATACCCAACAAACAACAAATTTCCCTAGGATAGGCTATAACCATAGCTCTAATACTATGTTAAGAAGTGGACTTAAGCCTAACTCAACTCCACAAGACCGACTTGTAAGGTGAGGTTTGCACCCACTTATATACTCTAAATTAGTCTTATCTCTAGTCGATATGGGACTTCCAACAATTATTCTTCATTATAAATATATTACCCTATAAGTATTTTACACACCAGTTCCATTAGTTAGTAAGTATCATAGGAGAAGGACCCCACTAGTCAATATAAACAAACAAGACTACAATTGAAAACAGTTTGAGATACGAAGAACGAATTTTGTGAACTTTGCAAATACAACATCCTTTACGAACAAAAACAACTTTATTAGAAAAAGAATAATAAACTAATGGAAAATGAGTTTCATAACAATGGCATTAGGATGCCCTTGTCTAGGATGATAAATAGATTGAATACTATTGTTATTGATAATATTGATTACAGAAATAACAAAAAAAACATTTTGAAACAGAAGGTTGAAGTTGCCAGGTGGAAAAAGCAGAGACAATATGGCCCGACATTTCATTGAACAAGCAATTCTTCAATAGCTGATATATGACAGAATTCATTAATAGATGAAGAGCTTAAGAAAGGAACTTGCTAAAGTGGACTATAACCATGCCCACTGCATTTGATCTTCTTCCCAAGAAAATATATGATGGATTAATTTTGCCATTTTTGTGATCTGTTTCACTGAGAAAACGAAGAGGAATAGATGAGTTTACAACAAAATGTTGAAAGTGATGCAACATGACCCATGATTCTATTTGTTCATGCCAAAACAAGAAGCTGGAATCATCAAGAAAAGGAAACAAAAAATAATGATTCTACCAGATGCAGACACGCATGAGTTTGAACTGGCATAGTCCAAGTTATGGTAGGTGGAGTAGGAGGATTATTTTTTCAAGCCATTGATCACTAAGCTCCTGATAACCATATTAATTTGAGTTCTAGAGAGACAAGGAAAGAGAAACAGAAAAGTAAACTTGTTGAGATGAAAGGCTACACACAGAATGAAAAGGATTTCCTTCATATATGGAGAAAGAAAAGAAAAATAGACGTAAAAGAAAAGTTGATAAAATTGCTAAAACAAAAATCATAACCAACTTAATACAACACTAACAATGGTAAATAGGCAATTTTTGGATTTATATTATCGTACAAATTAGGCAATCATTTTCTCCATAATTATTCATATAATAAAACATTATCTTTGAGTACATTGAAACACGAATTCAGTGATGTCTCTAGTTACTCTCCTCAAAATGACATTTTTTCAACAGAATATTCAAATTTAAGGAAATACAGAACACAAATAAAAGTCACCTTGTCTCCATCCTTAGTAAGATGCAAAGCACATTCAGTCAACAATACAATCAACTGGGGATTGGAGATTGAACCTACAAAACAAAGTAGAGAAATAAAGAGATTACAAAGAGAACATTGAAATTTTGTCTTGACACCAATAGGTTGACCATTCAATCATGGACATCAAATCAAACTCACCCATCTGCTGTCCAAATGGGGGGATTCTATCAGAGTGACAAATAGCATCACATATGTTTGCCAATGCCCATGAAGCTGTTATCCTAACCTGCTTTATGGAAAACAGCAAATACCAATTAATTACAAAAAGTATATAGGAAACTGTAGACCAGAAACTGAAGCAGAACTTACAGAGATTAGTGCATCTCGAGTGTTGATCTCAACAGCATGGATAAATTTCTCAAGTACCTCTGCACTACAGATATTATTGAACACTTTTAGACTTTCTCTAGTGAATCAGATATATGTTTCAAAAAGAAATCATAATATTCACAGTACAAGTTATAGTATAACCTCTGACACACTTGTGGAAAACATGAAATGATACCAACGGCACGACAAGCAGAAGATCTCACTGACGGCACACTATCACGTACAGCAGCGTGTACCTACAAAATTTTAGAAAGTTAGTAAATTCATTACGGCAGCATGGTAATCTATTCATTACAATACTGCAGTTAGATAGCCTAGAACATGATTTCTGTAGATACTTACTAAAGAAGACAATATAAAGTCCTGTTTCTCCTTAGTGAAACTCATGAACACAGAAGAAGTCATGCCCGCAAAACATGTAATTGACGCAGCTCTCACCTTTAAGGAAAAAGCAGAAAGAGGTATACTGTTAGGAAACCAGAAAAAAAATATAAATATTTGAAAAACACAAGCACAAAATTGTATATATGTATATTGAGAAAACTTCTACAATTTCCAGTCTATGGCTCGTCATAGAAAATACTCTGTCCACCCTAAGGCTCTATATAACTTTCCATAACCCCATTTGTCCTATTACTTCCCTTCTATTATGACGTTCCAACCTCCTGAATGTTACCTTAAACTTTTCTAATAACAGACAAGCAACTGCCAGCTCAATCTACAGACTCTTCCTTTGCCTTGGCTCATCATTTAAATCACAGGCTCTATCAGACACATTTGTTAAAAATTCATATTTCATTCATTCTGTGAAAATATATTTCTCTTCATAAAAAAAATACAAGATAAACAAAGAATGTCAGCAAGAGGGTAAGTGTTAGGAATCAACGATATTTTTGAAGAAAACAAAGAAAAGTAAATCTGAACTTCTCTAATAATTTCTCTGGATTAATCCAGTTACAAAACTCAATTCTGTGACAACCCGCCCTCCTCCATCTCCTCCTAAACATTATAGGGGTTTTAACTGCTATCAACACTTAGCTGTAAAAACCACCTGAGGACAGTATTCTTAGTTACTGTTTTGAAACCTCCTCCTACAACAAACCTGCAATGCTATCTTATTGTCAACATGCTATATTTGCTTTTGTCTATCAATACTGCCCTCTTCAGAATTAACCTTGTAAGGTTAAAATCAAGAAATCGATTTTGAATAGAAGATAAATCTTCCCTTCCAGTGCACTAACATCTGTTATACTGGTGCAGCATCTTAAGTGATCTTATGTCTTCCCTGAATGTAAGCTAGAATGAACACTTTTGTAGTTCCTTGCAATTCTAGAGGTAGAAAAACTTCTACCCGTGATGGCCTTCGTATGTTGAGATACATGGCACACCAGATGAATCCGAGCTTGCTGTGATTGTTCTAATTAGAAAGACACTTCGCCAATTTGCTTAAGAACCAAATATGGTCCATAGTAATGTTCTGAGAGTTTGAGATGATGCTTATTGGACTTAGAACTTTTTCTATGTGGCGAAATTTTCAGACGCACACAGTCACTTAGATTGATATTGGAAGTGTGAAAAAATGTGTCGGCAGTAAGCAATAATTATGGAATTACTTTTCTTGATCTCAAAAAGAAACAATACATTGGTATGAAGGGAATAAATCACATTGAAATAAGGAAATAAATCTCTTGATATGAAGGAAATAAATCTCTAGACATTAAGACTCTAAATCTTGAGCAAATCTACCAAATAATCTCCTAATTCCAAATTTATACAGTAAATGTGCAGTATTTAACTTAAGATTGAAACTGTAAAATAATTCTAGAGGGCTTGATTGATCCATCTCACAATCTTCTATTTATAAGAATAAATTGATACACAAGTACATGATAAATAGGGTAACCCTAGACACAATATAATCATGATAAATAGGATAATCCTAGACATAATATAATCATCATAAATAGGGTAACACTTGACACACTATAATGATGATAAAATAGGATAAATATCCTAACAATTTACATCCATAGTTCAACACCCCATCTTAAGTTGAATAAATGCCTCCATTTCTAGCTTGGTTATGAGATTATTGAAGATGAGATACTGAGTCCTCTTATTGGCACATCAGCTACCTGTTGCTTGGACGGAATGTATGACAGGCATATTAAAGCTTCTTGTATTCTTTCCTGAATGAAGTGTCTATCTATTTTTATATATTTTGTATTGTCATACTGAATCGGATTAAGCTGATAAAAAACCATACCGAATGGGATTATGTGCAATGTCTATTGTTGACTTATTATCACAGTAGGGCTTCATGGGTCCCTCCAAATTAATCTTCAAGTCATCTAAGATCATTTTTAGCCATAGTAACTTGCATAGCCCTTGTGCCACGGACCTGAAACTTTTAGGTGCTGAGTCTTGGGGACGAATCTCTAACTGTTCCAGTATTTTCTGGTTGCAGTTTAGTAGCATCAAAGATATTATCAGTTTTAGTTTCTAATTCTGACCCAAAAATTAAATTGCTCAGCCGTAGGCTCCTTTCTGAAGGCTTCAATTGGAGCATATGATAGAACAATGGGTTAAACCTACTCATCACAATCTTCTAAAAGAACTTATTGGTAATCGACAATGGAGAAAAAAAAATAGTTTTAATGAAGGTGACATCAATGGAGATCAACAACTTTTTAGATGAAGGGATATAACACTTGTGACCTTTATCAGTTGCTGAATAACTAAGAATGACACATCTAACGGTCTGGGAATCAGGTTTGTCTCTATTTTGGTTGTGGAGATATATGAAACATGAGCACCCGGATATTCTAGGAATGAGACCATTTGATATATTGATGGCATACACCCTAATCATGGCCAAGCACTTTCAAGAAGAGTTAAAGTCATCTGTGAAAGTGAACCTAGACTCTATTTCTTGGACTATCTTGGGCTATCTTGGGCCATCATGAAGCTTTTAGAGTAAGAATAATTTTGGGTCTTGTATTTTAGGCCAAGTAGTCTTGGATTTATTTGGGCTTTGGATTATGGGTCTAGAAGTGTAGGATTTATTTTGCACCTAGTATTTTGCGCCAAGTAAAATAGGGTTTTGACCACTCAAGTCAACAAAGGGCCAAGGTCCAATGTTGACCAAAGTGGGACATGATTTTGGACTTGTTGACCAAGGGGTCAAAGTTTCATCTAACTTGGTGGACAATGAGGTGGGCCATCCATGCCATGTGTCACCCTCCCTTTGGAGAGTTTTTCCTCCTAGTTAGTGGTCACATGTTACTCTAGGAATGGAGAGGATTCTCCATAAGTAGTGGCCACATGTCCCCCTCTCATTAGAGGGGATTTTTGTCACTTGTCCTTCTCTTAATGGAGAGGATTTTCTCCTTGCTCTCCAAGCTAACGAGGGTGGTTCTTTTAGGTTTCAATTTCTGCCCATTTTGAGACACCTTAGCCTATAAATAGATGTGTGTCTCCTTCATGTAATTACCTTTCATTTAGAGTAAAGTTATGTTCATTTTTGTGTCATACTACTCTTATTAGGTGCTATGCCAAAGCAACCCCAGTGACCTTCTCTAGCCACCTTCCTCCAAGAGTTGGCCTAACTTCTTTTAGAGCATCACTAAACACCACCTCCATCATCCATAAACATCACAAAACCGTGAGCTTAGCTCCCTTGTCCATCAAAGCTTCTGCACCATATCATCCTTCACCCACCTCCATGGGTTTTATTCTAGTCTTGGCCCAACCTAGCTATGAGGATTGACTTCATATATGAACATGAGAGAAAAAAAGTTTAGGGTTTCAAGAGGACTTTTTTTCTCTACCATATGTCAGGGAAGTCTATTTACCATAAAAGCAATAGGTAGGACAGCTTCTCCCCAATAATCTTTTGGAACTTTGCCTTGAAAGATAAATGCTCAGGTGGGACAGCTTCTCCCCAATAATCTTTTGAAACTTTACCTTGAAAGATAAATGCTCAGGTGGTGTTAAGCAAGTTCAATCCTCATCCCCAAGTCCTTCTCTAGTAAAACACACAAAGATGGGGGAAAACATTATAGAGAAATTGAGATCATACGTTAGTTTTTCTATGGAGATAAGACTTAATGAAAGTTTATGGACATATAGAACAATTTTAAGAATAGGTTTGGAAGATAAATAAATATATGCATATCCTACAACTATATAAAAGAGCCATTGCCAATAATAGTTTCCCTAGTGCTAGGAGATGTTGCATAAGAAATACATAATTGAGGCGAGAATGTCATATATGTAGCTCCTGAATTCACAATCCAAGAGTTAGCACTATGTGAGACACTCATACAAGAAACGTCACCTAAGAGAGCAAGAGAGTACAATTGAGAGGGTTTCTCTAGTGTTCTAGTTGGCTTTTCAATCTTTCTATCTTTATAATACTGAATCCTCCCTCTGATGATTTTGGATTAGAAATCACAGAGATGCAATTCAGCAATTGGCTGTCTAATGGGTGATTTTACAAAGAGAAGGCAACAATAATGGATTTTACAACAAAATTATAAAAGTTAAGGCTACACCCTCATGAAGATAAAATGGCAATGAAGGTTATTAAGAGGTGAATTTTAAGCCTAACTTAACCTTACAAAACTAGCTTGTAAGATGAGATTTGCACCCACTTATATACTATAAATTAATCTTATCATTAGTAAATGTAAGACTTCTAACACACCCCCCCTCACGCTGAGGCATATACATCTTGTGCATTGAACTAGACATTAATATGTGGTCCGGTAGCAGCTTGTTAGCCGGCGGAACTATATGGCCAACAAACACATGTAAGGCGAGGTTTAATCCATGGCTCTCATATCATGTTAAGAAGTGGACTTTAAACCTAACTCAACCTTAAAAAACCAACTTGTAAGGTGTGCCTTGCACCTATTTATATATTCTAAACTGAGTTTATCACTAGTCAATGTGGAACTTATAACAAAAGTTGTGAGTAGTTGTGAGTAGTAAAAACAAAGACTAGGGCTTTAGAAAAAACCTAAAGCTCTAATACTCATAATAAGTGGATGTATTCCTACCTCAACCTCACAAAACCAGCTTACGAGGTGAGGATTTCACCTAATTTATATATTATAATTCAATCATATTCTTCATTGACTGAAATCTCCAAAACATCCTTTCGCACCAAATAATAAAGATCTCAATTGTGAAATTAGATATTTATGGATAGTTTAATAGGAGACCAATGATGGTGGCATAATAGCCCTAAAGAACTTGACCAGGATAGGCTATGAATGGTTCTAATACAATTCGAGAAAATGTGTAGGCAGTAAGCATTACTTATGGAATTACTTTTCTTGATCTAAAAAGGAAACGACACATTCGTATTTAAAGGAAAAAAATCCTAATAAAAGAAAATAAATCTTGCGAAATAAAGGAAATAAATCTCTTGAAATAAAGGAAACAAATCTCTAGATAAAAATACTTTAAATCTAGAGCAAATCTATCAAATAATCTCCTAATCCAAATCCTTTAATTTTGGGAAGTTATTTCTTTTATCCAGCTATAGGGATTTGATTTCTTAGAATAAGTTCTCTATATTTCCTAAAATAACCAACAAACTCAAGTACTTTTGCTAACAAGTGGATTTTCAACCCAACTCAACCTTATAAAACCAGTTTGTAAGGTGAGGTTTGCACCTACTTATATATTTTGAATTGACCTCTCTAGTTGATGTGGGACTAAACATTAACAGTGTTCCGATAGTGGCTCGATTACATGTGGAACAATAAACCCAATAAACAACAAATTTTGCTACGATAGACTCTAACTCATGGCTCTTGTACCACGTTAAGAAGAGGGTTTCAAACCTAACTCAACATTACCAAATCGACTTGTAAAGTAAGATTTGCACCCACATATACATTGTTAATTGGTCTTATTTGTAGTCAACATGGGACTTCCAATGCACAGCTCTCACACCAAGACATATATATCTTGTGCGTGGGACTAGACTTTAATGGGTGGTCTAATTACGATCCAATAACAGGTAAAACAATAGATCCAACAAACAACAAATTTCGCTACAAACTCCAACTCATAGCTTTAATACCATGTTAAGAATTGATCTTATCTCTAGTCGATGTGAGACTTCCAACATGTCTAAAGACATCATTATTTAAGGCTTAATTAGGTTTCAAGTCTCCTTCAATTGAGTCCCTAATGTTAGATTTTTTTGTTAACTTAGTGATGTGATAGTTAACTGGGTGATGCAGCAATTGTCTTGCCCCGTCATTAGTTTTAGAACAAATGTAAATTCATAATTTTATAATTCACCAAAAAAATATCCAACCACGCCTTTCTCAGCACAAAACCAATAAAGAAGTTTCCAGAAAGGTTAGGGGTCTTCAACGACGTCATCATATGGGTCAATCATGAGGAAACCCGTACATGAACAATGCAAATCTCTCTAACATCCAAAACCACCAAAACGTTATTTCATTCCCCACTTTACGAATAGAAAAACCATGTGAATGAAATAAAATTGAGCTTCATGCTATTGCAAACACTTTAGGAAGATAAAAACCATGTGAATGAAATAAAATTGAGCTTCATGCTATTGCAAAAACCAGAGGTAGGAATGGAACTCGAAAGTTGGTTCTACAAAAGCACCTAAAGTTTCAGCATGGTTTTCATGGTGGGAGGAAGAAGCCCAATGAAAGTGTTATCCTGCGATGAGGTGCACCAAAAAGGAAAAGTTCGCAATAGTAAAAATAGGGTTCCATGAACACAGTTGGAGTCCTATAAAAGATACTACAAATTTTACCGCATTTCTACGAAGCCAAGTGTTCTCCCACTTATCCTATGGTCGAAGAGGTCTAGGAAACCAAAGCCGTTGAAGAAATAAAATTATAAAATTATAAAATTGTAAAACTCTAAAACTAGGAAACTAGGAAATTGGGAAACTGGACAATGGTAAAACTGTGAAATTATAAGATTACGAAATTACAAAATCATAAAATCATAAATCATAGAATTACATGTGGCAAAAACTAAACAAGGTGAGGGGTAAGATAAAATACGCATCACCCACTTAATAACCACATCACTCATTTCACAGCCACATCACCTAGTTAATTGAAAATTTTAATAGTCACATCACCACTTAATAAAGGCTGCCATATTGATCAAAGGGACTCAATTGAAAAGTTTTAAATTATTAAGGACTAAACAGACCACAAAATTTAATAGGGATTCAATTGAAAGTTCCCAAATCTAGCAAGGACTTCAAACTTAATTAAGCCTTATTGAAATATAGAAGAAATATATTATTATTTCTAAATTTGACATGGTATTAAAGTCATTTCAACCAGTCTTAATGACGTTCATTGGGACTTTTATGCCACAATTATCATGCTCCTGTTAGACCACACCCATAAATATGTTATTGGCCTCTTGTTAGACAACCCATAAATATCCAATCTCATGGTTTAGATATTCATTCCTGGGCATGAGGAATTGTGTTGGAAATTTCATATCACCCAAGAATAAGGTCAGGTTATAATATATATGTAGAGTGTAATCCTCATCATACAAGTTGGTTTTGTGAAGATGAATAGGTCATAAACCCACTTATTAAGTCTTTGACCATGTCTATCAACCCTAAATGAACCTTCATTGTTGCACCCCCTTGAACATATTGCAGCCTTCATTACTGTGCCACTTTGATCATTATTGCAGCCTTTATTGGTGCATAATCCACCTATAAGGCTGAGATCGTGAATTATTGAATGGAAAAGGGGACATATCCCAACCTGCTAGAGAATTGAAGAATGTCCAGCCCACAAGTGTGTGCTCTCTGACATATTCCGGTAAGTTTTCATTTTCTCTCAGTCTTAATGCTTTAAATACACCTTTTTCTCACTATTAAAGACTAGACTATGGAGCCACTGACCTCTGGCACTGTTGGTTACATATCTGAATAGATAAGAATTATGAACGTGGTATCTTTAGTAAAGTAGCAGATGTGTAGAAAGGAAGACAATTAATTTTGTGCTTGGTAAATAGAAATTTAAAGGTTAGTCTATCTCTAATAGGTCCAGAACTAAGGTCTATTTTTGCTGATAAACTATACCAGTGGTATGCTTCTCTCTACTTTTATTCTGCTTTTTTGTTTCTGTTAAGCAATAGCTGACTTTGTATGTAGCCAATTTGTGCATGAAACTACTAATACGATCTCATTCTGTTAAGCTAATTTAAAAAATGAAAAGATTCAACATATATGAACAACTGATTCAAGTTAGCACACATGACTGGATTATTTAGTATAAAAAATACAAAACTATGACATGATATAAAAAAATCTCACCATTGCTGAAGAGTGACACAAGATAAGAGGCATATGCTTCTCAATTGCCTCACACCATTGCTGAATTCCAGAATCACAAGCTTCAAAGTTTACTATAACATCATTTTTTCCCTCCACATCATACGACGGAGCGGATGATACTTTCTTCGTCCTAATGCAATCATATGCAAAAGGAATATCCATTAATTTATCATCTGAAAGATCTTCTGTTCCTTGAAATCCAGATATTGCCCGAAGAGCCTCATCTAGAACCTTAAAATATCAAAAATAAATTATAAAATTAATAGATGCAAGAAATCATATCCCAAAAAAGACATCACTAGCCAATTCAAGTGAATGATATTTAAAATATAAAGGTCAAAAAGTTTAGATAGTTCCTTAGATGCTTTTTCTGTTCTCTAATCAGAATTAGATTTTTACCTAATTGTATAACAAAGGTCTGTATTAAAGGTGACCATAGCTCATCAAGGCAAAACATCAATCCAAATTGGCGAAGGGCACCAAAACACAAAAGGAATTGCATCAAAGTTTTTTCAAAATAAAATATATATGAAATTCGATTCAAGAAATAGTAATAGTGTTAACAAAATATCCTAAACTCAATAAAAAATAAAAAGTATACAAAAACATATTGGAAGCAATTTCGTGCTCAAAACAATGAATGAGAAACACATCAAATTGAGAAACTTTGAATTTGGGTAAACAAGACAAACTCATTTTAATTTGAAATGGAACAAACAACATTGGAAAGAGAAATTTATTAGTTCTCAAAGAGTTGCATCTGTGTTGAATATTAATAATGTTGAGATATTTTACAAAGTTTAAGATTTTATTTTGACAAGATATTTTAGGAAGTTCCAGATTTTATTCCTATTGGTTTTACTTTTGTATGTTGGTTGTATCTTGGTTTTGTTTCTAGTATATCAATCCTACAATCTCAGGGATATTTTTCCTAGAATAAGATGTGCTTGTTTCATAAATTATCCAATCAATGTATAGGCACATATTTGTACATATACATACATACATACATATGTGTGTGTGTGTGTATATATATATATATATATATATATATATATATATATATCAGATGTATGTAATGAGACTATATGAGAAAGAAATTATTTTCTTCTAAACTTGAGAAATAAAATGGTAAAAAGAAGGAAATTTGACACTTTGTGCCAATGAAAGAAATATAAAAGTGCTACTACGAGACACATGTGACACAAATATAATGGTATTAATAAAGCTTTTTAAACTCAAAACAAAAGAGACAAAAATAAAATTATATATAAAATCACATCAAAAGCATGTTTGGTGCCCACATCCAAATAAGAGACACGTCAAATTTGAGAGAATTACATTTTAGGTGAAAAGGACAAACCTATCTTACTTTCAAACGGAAAGAAATGTCCATTAATGTACATAGGATAGATACCACTAACACATAAATATTTTTACTATGTTAATTCAATGCTTAATGAACTTAGTGCTCTTTAGAATAGTGGAATTTGTGAGCTCGTCCCTTTACCATATGGGAAATTCGTTGTTAGTTGTAGGTGGGTCTTTTCTATCAAAGTTGGTCTTGATGGTACTATTGATCATTACAAAGCTTGCCTTGTGGCTAAAGGCTACACACAAATTTTTAGTTTGGATTATGGTGATACTTTTCCTCAAGTGGCAAAGATGGCTTCTACTCGCTTATTTATAGTCTTGATGGTACTATTGATCATTACAAAGCTTGCCTTGTGGCTAAAGGCTACACACAAATTTTTAGTTTGGATTATGGTGATACTTTTCCTCAAGTGGCAAAGATGGCTTCTACTCGCTTATTTATAGTCATGGTTGTTCTTCAACAATGAACTCTTTACCAACTAGATGCCATAAAAGCTTATCTTAACGGAGATTTATAAGAAATTTATATGGAGTAACCTCCAGACTTTGTTGCTCAAGGAGAGTCTTTTAATTGGTATATTGTCTCTACAAATCTTTATATGGCTTGAAACAATCTCCTAAGGCTTAGTTTGGAAATTTAGCAATGTTGTTCAGCAGTTTGGAATGACTTGTAATGAGGCATGTCATTCAGTAATTTATCATCACTTAAGTGCAGAGTGTATCTATTTGATAGTATATGTTGATGATATTGATCCTACAAGCAGTGATCCCCATGCCATCTCCTAGATGAAATAACACCTTTTTCACCACTTGTAGACCAAAGATCTTGACAAACTCAAATATTTATTGGGGATTAAGGTAGCACAATCCAACAACGATTTTGTTATATCTCAAAGGAAGTGTGCATTGGATATTTTGGAGAAAAATGCGTTAATGAATTCAAAATTTGTTGACACACCATGGATCCCAATCCCAAAATCCTACCTATTCAAGGGGAGCCTTTCTTAGATCCTCAAAAGTACATACGATTAGTTGAAAAATTGAACTATCTTACTATTACTCATCCAGACATTTCCTTTACAATTAGTGTGATGAACCAATTTCTCAATTCCTCATGTACAGATCATTATATTAAAGTACATTAAAGAATCTCTTTGAAAAGAATTGTTATATGGTCACAATAACCATACTAAAGATGTTTGTTAATTAGATGTTGACTAAGCAAGATTTTCAAATAGAAAATCTACTTCTGAATATTGCGTTTTGAGTGAAGGTAACTTTATTTCTTGGAAGAGCAAGAAACAAAGAATGGCAAGATCTAGTGCAAAAGCATGATATAGAGCTATTGCTTCAGCAAACTTGGAATTTGAAGATGTCACTAACATGATATTTATATTTGACAATCAATTTGGTTGCTCTTCAAATTAGTTCTAATCATGTATTTCATGAAAGGGCCAAGCATATTGAGGTTGACTATCATTTTATTTGAGAAAAAATTGTATTTGGACACATTAAGATTGAATTTTTTTAAGTAATCAGTTAGCAAAAATTTTCACAAGTCTTCATGGAAACCTAGAATTGAATATATTTATAACAAGTTTGGTACATATGATTTGTATGGGACAGCTTGAGCGGGAGTGTTAGATATTGTTAAGATATTATTAGTTATAATATCTTGTTAGTTACAGTGTTATGTGTATTTTCTAAGTGTACTTTCCTGTATTATTCTTCATTGGAAAAAAATTACCCTATATGTATTTTGTACACAAAGGGAATTAATCCAATACCTAGACTTGAAAGGATTAACTTGAAAGAAAGAAGATTCTTATTTTTGTTAATTGATTTGAATCGGTACATCAACTCCTAATATAAAGAACTCAAATCCTAAAGTAATAATTACAAGAGATCTCTAGAATCTTCTAACAACTTCTAGTAATACATTTAATATCCTACCAACAACGTTTAATATTGCATTTAATATCCAACAAACAACACCTAGTTTTCACTATTTTCTCAAACGTAAACTCAATTAACATTCTTACCATTATTTCCACCCAGCTGCCTCAACTATTATACCCACTATGAAAATATTAGCCCTGCTTGTAAAAGTTACCATACCATAGCCAAATTAGATGACATTGTTTCCAAAAATCAGTTGCACCTTACTAAGTCGGTCTACATCTATTGACTATATTTAGGAGAGTGAGGGAGTAGATTGGCCTCTTTTATTTTCTCATGTGCAACACCAAAAAGGTTATTCCTAGGTCAACTACGTGAATTTTTTTGGTCCAACCCTTTATCCCTTGTTTTGTGCTGCTCCATAAGCACTTTTAAAATCAAACAATGAACAATTTAATGTTGTCTAGTCCATTATTTTTAGGTAAATCAAACAGACAACAGAACAATAGAACGAATACAATAGACCATAGAACAAACACAAGATTTGTTTATTTAAATTTCTCCATAAGCCCTTATACAAGAATAATATAAGAAGAAAAAAGTGAAATCTATTTCCTAATAAACAAAAAATAGTTTATGCATAAGTGAAAAGTCTAAACTTGGATAAGTTAAATAAGAGAGCTTCTACTAGTTAGTTTATGCATAAGCTACTTGAAGCTTATAAAAAACTTTATTCATTTTTACTTAATTTGTTTTCGCAGAAGTGTTTATGGAGAAACTTATTCAAACAAACCCTATATCTTTATGGTAGAAAGGAAAGCAAAGATACCAATTAACTTCAATGCATACAACACTCATTTTCAAACTCGAATTGTCTATTCATTATACACCAATTAATCTAAAAGAAATGAGATTAAGACACTAGTTCAGAAGAAAAGCAAAGTTGCTACCTTAATAGCAGCGATAGTAACTTTTTCATTAATAAATGTAGCAGGGCTACCAACAAGTTCACTTGATTGACTGGAAGGGGTTTCAAAACTCATAGTGCTAATGAGGTGATACACAATAGCAGAAATTTGTTCCCAACACGCAGTCACTATGTTAGGATAATTGTGGAATGCAGCTTTAAGTCCCTGTAGAAAGTTAATCTGAATATATCAATAAACTAGCATAGATACATGCAACAAATTATTATGTAAACATCAATAGAAAAATACATGTCCATCAATAACCACTGCTTTAAAACATCTATTTAACTATCCATGACAAAATAACGAAGGCAAGATACAATTTATCTTTCAAGATCAAGCATATTCAAGCTAACACCAATACTTCCCTTAATTTTCATTTTGCATTAAGTCATCAAATTTCAGTAAACTTTGGCAGAAAAAAAAACTACTACACAAAGCTGACAACAGTAACAATAATTTAATACAATCACAAACTATATGTTGGAGCACATGATACCATTTTATTACCTCAGTATTTGTTTGTATAGTTGTTGTAGTATGAGAAATTTATTTCCTCATTTCACTTTTGTACAGATTTTTTTCAAAAGAATTTCATTCTATTAGTTCCGGTTATTCCTATAATTCAGACCAGTTACTGGCTGCTGTTTTTTACCCATTATGTGGAGATTTTCGTAAGGTAGGCTAAGCCAATAATTTTCATGTAGTCATAGAGGAAATAGTAGATGTGAATTTACTACAAGTTTTATCAGTCAATTTATGCACGGTACAGACGTAATGCACCTATATGCCACTAAACGATAATGGAACAGTGATTTTATAGAAAAGAACAGAATACATGAGGTTTTACACCAATGCTAACTATAACTTTCACCCTCAAATCCCCTCTCCCATGAGAAGATTGCATTTTCATGTCATCATGCAAATCCGCTATCGGACATCCACTGAAATCGCTACATGCGAACATGACAGTTACTCATAAATTCCCCCCTCACTACAATCCATCCTCACAAATCAACTCATGCGAACAGGTCCTTAGTTTTTTAGTTCTTTGGTAGGATGTTTGCATTGTATTTTTGTACATAGGTTTGGTTTAGCCCCCATGTTTTTTTTTTGTCTTTTTTTTAATAAATTTTTCATGTGATAACAAATGATTAGTGTGCTTTAGATGTCAGCATTGCCAAGATGCCAATAAAAAGCTCAACAAAAATCATATTCCAGGAACCATATACATCGTCATCCCCATTTATAGGTGCAAACAAATAAACAGTTAACCAATGTACACCAAAAAGATTACCTGCAGGGATTCAAGGCAAATGGTTAGGCAACTCGATTGTGTCGAATATTCAAATAAGGTAGAAAGAACACCAGACTTCTTTTCAGTCTCAATCTGACCTGAAGGAAAGCCAACAAATGAAAAAATTAGGCCAAACCAATAAAGCAGTAACCTGAAAAAGAAATGTGCAAAATCCAACCAGTAATGTCTTGTGCCTAAACATGAATTCACGTAAATCAATCCTGTCAATCAGTTGGTGACTTATTGTCTCACACAGGTTCAACTCCCTAAGATTCTACCAACTCTAGACTGTAAACCATGCACTTGGCACAAAATATATATTATTTTTATTAGAAAATGATTACATCCTTTTTCAGGCCTTCCAATGAATAAGTAGGATTAATCATCCTTAGTCTAACTTAATTTGGCACACAAAATGAGAATTTACTTTTGAAACTAAATTCAGGTCCTGCACTGTCAGTCAGGAATGCAGTTCAAAGTTTTAACTTAATCTAAATGGACAAGAAGCAATCCCAAGGGAATTAGATAAAGACTTATCATAATTGTTTTTGTTCTCATTAGTGAAGCGATTCAGACAGAAGAAAAAAAAGTTACAGGGCCAACTTACTAAGTATCTCTGGCCAGGGCCTATTTAAAAGCCTATTCAGCTAAAAAGATAGCTTTAGGTCATCAAGAAAATAACTAAGTAAATACAAATAATAATAACAATAATTTTATTATTACCATTGTATTATTATTTTTTTCATTTTGAGATTTTGGAATTAAATATTTGTTAGTACTATTGAGTGAACGTATATAAAATAAAATCAGCGTTTAGAACCATGAATTATGAAAAAGTAGATGTTAAAGTTTTAGACTTTCATTAATTTTAAGTAATAACTTATAGTTGTGCTTTCATTATCAATAATAGCAGAAGTCACCTGAAGAAACCTCGTCACAGAGCAGATTCCTTATTTGAGCAGAAGATGGCGCGGTAGACAAAGCTAACGTCAAGCAACCAATAGCAGCAGCCTGCCAACAAAAGTCAATGTTAGGGAAGGACAAAATAAACTTTGGACAATTAATCGGACAACTAACCAGCTGACCACTTCGTTCACTTTTCAACCAAAATCCTTCTTCAATCCTTGTCCTAATAGATGTAACAACAAGTGGCAACAAATTTGGTGGCATTCTTGAATATCTGTCAAAACAATGATTTCAGTAGACATACTTATTTTACATTAGGAAGCAGAGAAGGAAATAAAACACCTAATCTGCTTAAAGAATCAACAAGCATAAATGGTGTTAGTGCAATTTACGCAATTAAATATTTAGCCTACAGTCCAATTGATAAATATCATTATCTTGAATTAATTGTTTTATTCTATCTACAAGAAACACAAATACTCACACGCCTATGTATCCCCATTTCTATTACACAAAAATAATACAATTTTAAAAATACTTGAGAAAGTAGGTGATTTTCTAAGAATGGCTTTGAAAGGATTTTGTGGAGAAATAAAAGGATTTGTTAGTGTGAGAGAACCATGTCCACATATGAATAATTTAATGTTTGCTCTGGTTACTTCTGAGCAAAGAGATTATACTAGATTAAACTATTATTTTTATATAAAGAATTTGTGTGGTTCCTAATTAGTAATTTTATCAAATATAATGAAAATGTTTCTTTCAACGAGAAAATAATCTAATTAAAAAATAGCACCAAAAGCAGCTATAAAAAAATGTATCCTCATTATAAATTTCTTCCAACATTTTCTCAATTTTACACTACAACTTAGGACAAGAATGACTGTGTTTTATGCACACTATAAACCGTAGTTATTAATCTTAAATAGAATCACGTTGAAGCCAACTCTAGGAGAAGAGATGGAATCAGAAGGTTTTACTAGAAATATGATCTAAAGTATAGGAATCAATTAGCCATGGGCTTTGACCTACCTTGCTTTAGGAGATGCAAGGTTTTGACAAACCACATTGGTTGGAAGCTTGTGCCTGATTGCTGGGCTGTAATCACAAATATTCCTGGCATTCACTCGAAAACTGTGGTTTTACCCTTTCAAGTTTGGAGACATTGGCTGTCTTATCTGTGAAGCCATGTATATAGAAGTAGTTTTCTTTAGCGTAATCCCTGCTCTTACAAAAAGTGCATTGAGGACATTTGCAACCATTTTGTACTCTATTTCCACTAGCTCCTCTTAGCTAGTAGATACTGTGACAGATGATTCAATAGTTTTGGGTGACCTAGAAGTTGAGTAAAGGCAAATAATTCTTGTGACAGATGATTCACCATAATAATAGGAAACTACAGTTCAACCCAAGCAGACCAAGACAAATAATTGTTCCCATTGAGGTTCTTTGAAGTAGTTGTGGGTGCCTAGAAATTGAGTGAACAGGTCCAGATATAACTGCAAACAAAAAATAGAGAGAACCAATGTACAACAGAGAGAACATGAGTAAAAGTGGAACTTTTAATGTGTTTGAATTCAAACTCCAATCAGTGGGAAAGGCAGAAAAGGAGGTTGGAATTAGGAGAAGAGAGGCCGATGAGATCGATAGAGGCAACATGTTATCATTTTGGTGCATGGACTGCACCCACCTAGGTTGGTGGCACAAAGATGTTGTGCTGGCATGACCAGTGGTTTCATTTATTGCTTTGAGGGCTACTTCATATCAGTATCGAAAAATCTATTGGGGTCTACATGTCATTCGATGGCAGATGATGATGGTGACTATAGGGTTTTGCATCACTTGATAAGACAACTAGGTGCTCAATGGAAAGAACAAGGTAGACTATGGCAGTCACTGGTGAACTGATCTGGCATTGACAAAGTGAGATTGACCCTCTCTGATACCCAACAATGATAGGTTTTTCGGAATTTTGTATTTTCACTAAGAAAGGATTGCATTTCTCTTAAGTTTCAGTAGAGATGAGGTGAAACATAGAGAGATCAGAAGAAATAAGGGAGAAATATTGTAGAAAAGTAGTAGTCAGACCCATTAACTACTTCATTCCCCCTTCCCATTTTTTTCGTAGAAAACAAATCCAATTGAATTTGTTGCATTTGTTTCCACTCCTTCTCCTATCAAACAAGCCATAAGAATGAATTTGAAGATGCTACAAAGTTGGGCATCAATCTTCTTCCTCGGATTTCGTTCCTTTTCTTCCTTTATACTTTCTAGTTCATATTCTTCTAATTTTCTTATTTAATGTCTTCTTTTCTGTTAATTTTAACAAAATCTAACATTTTTTGCTAGATTATTACATTTGTAATTGCTCATAGATTGCGGACCATTTTCTATAAAATGTGGCTTATTTATCTATAATAAATTTCATTAAGGTTTTGTTTTGTTTTGAGTATTCATGCGTAGTATAATAATTATTCAGTTCTCTTACCATAAAAAATGCTTCTGGTAGCGATGGTAATTTTTGTCTTCCTAAGATTTGTATCCAAATTGGGTCGTACTCATGATTCAGGCCACATAGAAATTTAAAGATTCTTCCTCTTTCCATAGCTCCAACATGTGCGGCAGTATATGTTTTACACATCTTTATTTATTAAGAAGAGGACTTTAAGCCTAACTCAACCCCATAAAACCGACTTGTAAGGTGAGGTTTGTACCCACTTATATACTATGAATTGTCGCTATCTCTAATCGATGTAGGACTTCCAACATTATTGTTTGGTATTGATCCAATTCAATCCAAAGTCCATTCAGGATTCCATGTTATTCTGATACGGAAAGCGAGCCTGATTTTGTATTAAATATTTTGCTTTCAATGTCATAGCATGCAGCAAAATCCTTTTTTAATAAAAAAGTACTTTGTAAATCATCCCATAACTCTTTGGCAAAAGAGTGAAACATATAATATTGACTTATCTAAGCAATCATGGAATGTCACATCAAAGTCATAATTAGTGAATCTTTATTGTCCCAAATTGAAAAATTAGTGTCGTCTAGTCCTACACCTCCTCCATCTATGTGATCTAGTCTTGAACATCCCTTGAGAATCCTTCGAATGTATAGGCTCCATTGTAAGAAATTCTAACCATCCAACCGATAGGCACCAACCATATTTGGAAGATCATTAGGACCCAAAGAAATAATTTTTATATTAGACATCCCATGGAATGCAATCAGGTGTCTCTGGTGACCCTATCCCACACGATGACGCCTGTGGACTACACCAAGAAAAAGGAGCAGAAATCAAAATTCATCTACTCAAATCTGGGCCAAATGGACGTCACCGACCTGTGAAACGGACTCAAGAGGCTCCGACAACCCTTTCTGTGATGACGACAGTGAGTGGATCTCACTGGCAACGGTGGTGGCACGTGTCGACGTCTTTCCCAGAACGATTTCTGGCATTGTGTTCGTCAGAGTTGGACACATCTTTCTACCCTATCAATGACCCCAATGGCTATGACGGCAGCCGCAATGGCCGAACAGCGACAGCAGTTGCTACTGTTGCAACTGAAACGAAGCTCCCAATATCAGGATTTCTAATACCATCTTGAAAAGAGAATGATTTTTATTATTATCATTCAGGTATATTACATTCTCCTTGCACTTATTTGTAACAATCTAATCTTTCAAGAAAAGGAGATAAGGAAAAAATATACCAAAAAATAAACTAGAAGATTCTATAGATATTTTTTCTAATTAGGAAGATTTTCCTCTAATTACAACAATTACTTAATCAATGGGTCCAAAGTTGCTTCCCAAGGAGTTGGACAAGTCTCCTTTGCTTCTTCCTTGACTCAATTTTTTTCTTCTTGTCCCATTTGTCCTTTTAACCTCATTTCTCTAACTCATTTAACTATGTGATTAAATTGTTCACTAATCTTTAATGCCAATTCTTTTGTTATATGTTGGAGAAGGGCACAAGTCAATTGATTGGTGAGACAAAAAAAACTAAAGGACTCTACTGTCTTCAAACCAAATCTTTTATGCCCTCTTTTGCATCGCCTCCTCCAAAATTTTGCATGGTCACTTAAGTCATCTACGTTTACCAAAATTTAAAAAATGGTACCTAATCTCAAAAAAACCCCAGGGTTATAGTGTGAAACATGCCAACTAAGTAAACAAGTTAGATCTTCCTTTGTATGGAGACTTGTTGCAAGATGTAACTTTCCCTTGTGCATAATTCATTTTGAAAATTGGGGCCAATCCAAGTAACCATTTTTACTTTCGATATTGTCACATTTATTGTTGAATATTCTCGTTGAACTTGGGCTTTTTTAACGAAAAGATTGATCTAAAATATTGTCTATCTAGGCCTTACTTAACAAAACAAAAAATTAGTTTAGCCAAGTTATCAGCATTTTTAGGAGTGATAATGCCAAAGAATACTTTTCTTTTAGCTTTTCTACTATTTTAAGTTCACATGGCATTTTACAAAAATCAACATGTTCTCATACACCTTAGCAAAATGGTATAACAAAGAAAAAAGATTGACACTTTGTTTAGACTACTTTGTACCTTATTTCTTGATGCACATGTGTCTATTCACACCACCGAGGTGACATTCTTATGGCTTGCTTCCACATAAACAGGATTTTCTCTTCCTCCCTCTGACAATAACATTTCCTTTCTATCCTATTTTCTAATAAACATGTTTCATGTGTCTCCCCATGCTTTGTAGTGTATATGTTTTATTCATCACATGTTCCCTACAGACTAGTTATCTACAAGAGCTCTCAAATGTATCTTCCTAGCATATTCTCGTCTAAAAAATTGGTATCACTACTATTGTCCTTGGTTTTCTGCTTTGTAAATTTAAAATCCTCAGGATTCCTTTAAGAATAATTGCATATTAACGTTAATTTTTCCTTTAATAAAATCACGTGATAATTACTAAAGACCAAACATAAATTATTTTATGGAGTTCAAGCAAATTCACAAAAATAATTTTTTTGTACAAGGGTGTAAATTTTTTTTCTTGTTGTACTAAAACAAAATATGTCAATAATTGTTTTACTAAACCAACTATTTATCCATATAAAAATGTGTCACCAATATAATTATTAAAAGTTACTCATTTATAATTTAAAAAGTAATTAACAATAAAACATTTATTAACATAATCGATTAAGAGTTTATGTAATTGATTATGTTAATGAACATTTTATTATTGTTTACATATAATTGGTTTGGCAAAGAGAAGATTTATGATTATTTTATATACTTTAATAGCCAATCTTCTTGTTTCATGGTAGAAAGTCTATCACCCATTATTTGTTTCATTTTTCACACTTTCTTTGCTTACTTGTCTCTGCAAATAGTAAATTGTCAAATCCAGACTCACTATGAAGCAAGACTAGTTACCAAAAGGTACACGTAGATATATGGTCTCAACTATGGTGACATTTCCTTAGTGTAACCAAGATTCCTATGGTTAGACTTTTCTTTGTCATCGCTACTATTTGTCATTGGCTCACCATCAGTTGGATATCAAGAATGTATTTCTTCATGGAGATCTAGAAAAGAAAATCTACACAAAGCAACCTCTTAGGTTTCTTGTCCAAGGGGACCGTGAGTTAGTGTATAAAGTGTCCTGGTTTCGAAATCATCCAAATAGTACAAATTTTTGGGCTAAAACATAGTGAAGTTGATCATTTGATTTGTATACTAAATTGTGTATGTTGAAAATATAATCATCAAAGGTAATGACGTCATTACAATTTCCCATTAAAAAAAGCATTTATGCAATCACTTTCAAACCAATGATCTTATTTAACTACTTTTGAAGTATTGAGATAGCTCAATGAAATGAATGTATTTTAAATCCTCAAAAAATATGCCTTAGACATCCTACAAGAAATAGGTAAGATTGATGGTAGACATGTGCATGGTCCAATGGACCAAAACCAAAAATTAATAGTAGAAGAAATTGATTTCGATAAAGTCCGGAAGAGGACCTTCAATTCAGTTTATATGTTTCAAGTTTCGTACATACAATCTATTTACTCAAGCTCAAGCATGTGTCAGAATTGTGCAACTAGTTAACTTATGCATAGTTTCCTATTTGCTCTATACAGTAGGATTAATCATTGCTTTTCTAAACATTAGATGGAGGAACTCCTATATATGAATGTATGAGCTAAGAGATGAAACAAACTCTTAAGTTTTTCCATAATTCTATCTCAAGTCCCCCTTTACAATTATCTAAAAAGATCTTTTTTTGGCTCCGATCATGAAAGTATAAGAGAACCAATAACCAAAACCAAAAGAATATTTTACATATTTATGAGTAAGAAAAACAACGAAAAACGTACCATTTCAATTATAACTAAATTGAACAAATAGAATAATATGAGAAGCAAAGAAACATACGGTGTAGATGATATCAAAAGCTTGATAATCCTGAATAACAAAGCCAGCAATTTAGTATGAGCTTCATGCTCTATTAGGTAAAGAAGACCTACACATCAATGGAAAAGAGACAAAAAGTGTAAAATTAAGTAAAATATGTAAATAAATAATGAAGAGACAAGAAAAAAATCAAAAGCATAAAACAGATGTCTGTAAGCCACAATATATTCAATAAGATACTGCAAATGTTATAGATACCTCTATGAAGTTCCAGTAAAATCTTGCCAAGGGAGCTAGAAAGTGCCATAAAAGATCCAAATTTGTTAGACTCCTTATATTCAGCTACTTGTAGGAATATCGAAGACAGACCATCCATCATGGTCACTAGCGTGGTTGCAGATGCCATACGTGCCTGAGTGACACAAACAACCTTTTCTAAGCCAGGAAATCAAGAACACAATAAAATCACAACCCTTGTTCATGCGAGGTGAGGGGGATAATTGAGCATTATCTAAAGAGTAAAGTTAATTAGCTGCATGCATATGAAAGGAGATGCATCTGGAAGTTGAAAAATGAACAAAACTGCACACTACATAAAACATGCCAAAGGAAAGTTTGTTAGAATAGAGTTGAATTAATGCCAATAAACTGCAATACCTACCATATGATGACTGGAGAAGGGAATTCCAGTATCATGCCAAAATTCAAGTAAAAGATAGAGGTAAAATTCTCATCCAATATCAATACTAGGAAAGCTCAATCCAAATCCAACTTTCTTGGCACTCTAATGGAAGTAGCCATACTATTCTGATTATTAGATATTGTTAGAGATATGATTAGATAACATTAAATAGGGAGATATGATATCATTTGATAGGAAAATATCTTTAGAAATATTTCGCTTTACTAGATATTGATTACAGATATCAAAATGGGTTTCAACCTTTGAGCCAACCCGGCTCACCGCAAGTTCAAACCAGGTTGGGTTGGAAACGTTTTACATGGTTTAAGCCGACTTGAAGGTGAGTTGATCCACAACCCAAATATAAAAACCCTTTATTAGTTTTTCACCATTTTTTACAAGTTTTTTATTACAATTATTTACTACTTCTAATATCTAATATGACAATTTGATCATTTTAAATATTAGAATGTTGTTCAATAATGATTGAATAGTTTGAATGTTTAATTTATTTGTTTGTCAAGTTATGTAGCTTGAAACTTTAATTTTCATTTACTATCTTTATGATAATATTAGGTAAAATAGGCGAACATTTTGATTCTAATGTTATATAATGACTCGAGACAGAATGCTCTGATTGTACGATCAATAATATATAAAATAAATTGAAAAAACAAAACATTCTTAAGTGAATCAACCCACTAACCCACCAACTTGTGGTGGATCGAGCGGAGTTACAAAAATTTATGGCTCACCAGAAAGAGAGTCGGCTTGAGCTTACTCATTTTTAGCTCAATCTGTGCTGAGTCAACCTATGTGAATTGGGTTGGCTCACTTTGACACCCCTATTATTGATCTTGTTCATTACCATTGTGGCAATCTTTGGAACCCAATATATTGGGAACCCTCAATTTTCAAAACTTGCACAAGGTTTTGGAAATTGTTGAAACTATCTTTGTAAATGACATTTAGCATTTGATGAATTAACGAATGAAGAACAAGAAAAGGAGCAAGATCATATTTTAAGAACAATTAATAGAAGCATGACAAACAAAAATGCTCTTGCAATCATAAATAGTTTCTTTTTTTCCTTGTTTCATATTTCTTCGACTTGTGATAAGAATATATTTTCAAATTAGGTTTATATAGTAAAAAACATAAATGGGCATTAAAAGTACAAATGGGTATGGAGTTTTAAAGTCAAGCAACATTAGAAGCCCAATTTGGAAGCTCTAATTCTTAGGCAAAACAAGGAGAATAAGGCAAGGAACATGCCTTAAGTTGGCAGGGAATGCATGAATCAAGGTATGGAAGCCATGAAGGAATTTCAACCAACAAGAAGGTTACCCTGGATTTGGATTTCTAAGTTCAAATTTTAAAGTTTCCCTCTTTTATATTTGAATTTTGGAAGCCTTTGGGAGGGACATTAGCAATTGATTTAAGACATGTCTAGGTCTCATGTAGGACAGTTTTTGGACAAATAAGGATACAAATAGCCTACACTACTTTCTGTATTTTTACTTCGGATGATATATGAAATTTGTGAGCATTTGAGACCCTTGGGTAAGAGTGATCTTGAGTTTTGAATATTATCTTCTTCTCTTAGGAGTCATGCAGCAATTCTCCATGGAGCTAATCATCAACATGAAGAACTCTTCATCTTCAAGTGGCGGTCTCCCTTCTTCCATCCTCCTAAGTCTTCTCCACTTGATCTTTCTTTTCTAGTCCTTATTTTATTCCCACGTTCTTCGGTATTCAACTTTGTACCACCAATAACTTCTTTGTGTTCCTTGTTTCTTGTTCCTTCTTTGTGTTCCTTGTTACTTGTTCCCCTTTTCGTGTGCTTCATCATAATCTTCTCTAAGATGTTAACATTGACACATAAATCTTTGGGATTAAATTCGTTTTCAATGGAAGGCATCTTTGGGTTCTTAAATCGATATTAAAATTATTAAGATACTAAATACTTAAGTTAACTCATAAGAGGAACCTTATTAATGTCTATGACCTTGTCCACATGATAACATCAGTTAAACAGGCACACCATGAAACAACATCCTTTATCCCTAATCTCAAATTTAGAAGGAATATTATTTCTTTCTTATTATCATTATGAGGTTATTAACCTCTATAAATATACATGGGTTAGCTGCATATTTTAGGAAATGCAGACTGTTAATTCTAAGAAACAGATCCCTATGATTACGGGATCAATTATACATAAATAAACCTAATAAATGCAGCACATAATTGTTGCATAAATACAGCCCATCAAATATTAAAACATCCTAAAATATATCATGACAATTACTACCACGTCAATCATGGTTTTTGACACTCCCCCTCAAGCTGGTGAATAGGTGTTTTCCATTCCCAGCTTGGATATAATCTCTTCAAATTTACTGCAGTTCAGGCCCTTGGTGAGGATGTCCGCAAGTTGGTTCTGAGTGGACACATATGGTGTGCAAATCATGCCACTGTCAAGTTTTTCCTTGATAAAGTGTCTATCGACTTCAATATGTTTAGTCCTATCATGTTGAACCGGATTGTGAGCTATGCTAATTGCAGATTTATTGTCACAATATAACCTCATAGGTTCGTCCCACTTTATCTTCAAGTCTTCCAATATAATCTTCAGCCATAGAAGTTCACATATTCCGTGGGCCATTGCACGAAATTCTGCTTCAGCACTTGATCTAGCCACTACACTTTGTTTTTTACTCTTCCAAGTGACTAAGTTTCCACCGAGGAAGGTGCAGTATCCCGTGGTTGACCTTCTATCTACAACTGACCCTGCATAGTCCGCATCTGTATATGCTTCAAGACTTACACTCTTGTTCCGCGTGAACAAGATTCCTCTTCCGGAGGTTCCTTTTAAGTACTGAACAATCCTAAGGGCAGCTTGTAGATGAGCTTCCTTTGGTTGGTGCATAAATTGGCTGACTAGACTTACAGCAAAAGCAATGTCTGGTCTAGTATGAGATAAGTAAATAAGTCTGCCCACAAGTCTTTGATACATTTCCTTGTCCACTGCAATATCCTCCTCCATGCTTCCCAATTTTATATTTGGATCAACTGGAGTACTTGCTGGTCTGCTACCTGTCTTCCCTGTTTCTTTGAGCAGATCAGTAATATATTTTTGTTGAGATATGAAGATCCCTTTCTTGGAATGAGCCACTTCAATTCCCAAAAAATATTTAAGCCTCCCTAGCGTCTTGATCTCAAATTCAGTGGCAAGACACTCACTTAACACTTGTTGTTCCTGCTTGTCGTCCCCACTTACTATAATATCATCTACATACACTAATAAAAATGTTACTCCCCCTGAAACTGAATGTTTGATAAATAATGTGTGATCTCCTTGGCTCTGTTTGTAGCCCAAACCTGTCATGACCTTGGTAAATCTTCCAAACCATGCTCTTGGAGATTGTTTTAGCCCATATAGAGCCTTTCTTAGTTTGCAAACAGTTCCAACAGCAACCCGATCATTGTAACCAGGGGGCAATTCCATGTATATTTCTTCTTCAAGATCTCCATGCAAAAAAGCATTCTTCACATCAAATTGCTGCAGATCCCAATCATTATTAGCTGCCAATGACAATATTACTCTGACCGTGTTCAACTTAGCAACCGGGGCAAATGTCTCCAAGTAATCAACTCCATAGGTTTGAGTGAAGCCTTTAGCTACCAACCTTGCCTTGTGACGTTCAATGGTCCCATCGGCCCTATACTTTATTGTATATACCCACTTACATCCAACTAGTTTTTTTCCAGGAGGTAGAGTGACAAGTTCCCAGGTTCTATTTTTGTTTAACGCATCCATTTCCACATCCATGGCATGTTTCCATTTGCTATCAGACAATGCTTCAGATACAGAGGAAGGTGTGTGTGTGGAGTTGAGGTTAGTGAGAAAAGTTTTATGGGTAGGAGAGAATTTTTCAAAGGATAAAAAATTTGACAGTGGGTAAAGAGTTTGTTGGGTGCATGTTCTAGTTCCCTTTCTAAGGGCAATGGGCAGGTCCAGAGTTTGGTCCACTTGTGCTTCTATATTTTCAGACAAAAGCTCATTAGAATCACTTAAATTTATAGGATTTGAAGGTGTTACCTCATGCAGTGACGGTGGGTTGGATTCTTGGACATTGCCGGATCCTGGAATGGCCTTTTCTTTCCTTGAATATACCAGATTTTTCCCAAACTTTCCGCCTCCTTCAGGTGCAGGTGCAGGCTGTTTTGCTGGTTCAGGTGCAGGAGTTGCAGGTGCAGGCTGTTTTGTTGATTCAGGTGCAGGAGTTGCAGGTGCAGGCTGTTTTGTTGGTTCAGGTGCAGGCTGTTTTGCTGGTTCAGGTGCAGGAGTAGTTTTAGGGTCAATTTCTGGGCCAATTTCAGGTCCAAACGTCATATTTGGGGACATGAGAGTCTCATCTTCCTGTCTTACATTCTCCCCCTGAAGATGAGGTTGTTTAAAGTAGCTTTCTTGTTCGTTGAAGGTGACATCTCTTGACACATAGAATCTTTTTGAGAGGGGTTGAAAACATTTGTACCCTTTTTGTGTGGTAGAGTACCCTAAGAAGACACACTTGACAGCCCTAGGATCCAACTTTCCCCTTTCATTACTATGAATATGCACAAAGGATACACACCCAAATATTCTAGGTTGAAGGTTATTTGTAGGATCTAAGTGTGGGTAGAACGAGGATAGAACTTCCATGGGACTTTTAGAGTTTAAAACCTTAGTGGGTAACCTATTGATTAGATAGGTGGCAGTAAGAAGGGCTTCCCCCCAAAATCTCTTAGGAACATGGTTTTGAAAAAGTAGAGCTCTAGTTTGACCTAATAGGTGCCCATTTTTCCTTTCTGCAATCCCATTCTGTTGAGGTGTGTTTACACATGAGGACTCATGGATTATCCCTTCCCTTTGGCAAAAAGAGTTTAGTACAAGGTTAAAGTAGTCCCTGGCATTGTCAGACCTAATTCTTTTGATACTAACCCCAAATTGATTTTTAATCATTGAGACAAATTGGATAAACATAGAGCTAACTTCAGATTTTTGTTTCAATAAAAACACCCAAGTCACCCGGGTACAATCATCAATGAATGTTAAAAACCATTTAGCACCTGAGATATTAGGAACATGGGCAGGACCCCATACATCAGTGTGAACAAGAGAAAACGGGAGAGAACTCATCTTATTGCTAATGGGAAAAGGTACACGCTTGTGTTTTGCAAACTCACACACCTCACAATGGAGACTCTCCACATTTAAATTTTTAAACAAGGAAGGAAACAACACTTTTATAACACGGAATGATGGATGTCCTAGCCGGTAATGATGAAGTTGGACTTTCTCTTTATTGGTCATGATGGATGTAGATATAAGACTCTTGGTAGGCAGATTAGGGTTCTCCATGTAGTATAGGCCATTCCATTCTCTAGCATGTCCAATCGTCCTCCCCGAGTTCTTGTCCTGCAAGATACAAGCGTTGTTGTAAAAGACAACATTACATGAAAGATCTTTGGTAAGTTTTTGTATGGAAATCAAGTTGATGGATAGTTTAGGGACATGAAGGACATTTTTTAAGGTCATGGATGGGCTTAGTTGGACCTCTCCTTGTCCGGCTGCAGTTATAAGGGTTCCATCTGCTGTAGAAATTTTCTTGTTGCTAGGACATGGGGAATACGTGGAAAAGTATTTGGGTAAGGGGGTCATATGGTCAGTGGCTCCAGAGTCTAATATCCAGTAATGTGTAAATGGTGTATCTGAAACATTGAGCCCAAACAGAAATGGAAACTTACCAGAGTATGTCAATGTACACGTACCTGTACTGGTGGGCTTCTCCAATTTACTAAGAAATGCTCTTACCCGTTCTATCTCTTCATGATTCAACTGTACAGATTCTTCACTTTGACCATTCGCAATGTATGCTTGCCCTTGCCCTCCTTTTTTGTATACGCCTCCTTTTTGCCCCCACTCTCGGCTTGGGTTTTTTGGCCCCGATTCTCGGCTTGAGATCTTTCCATCTTTCAGCCCCCATTCTCGGCTTGGGGGTTTTCCGTGTAATTTCCAACACTTTTCCCTTGTGTGGCGTGGCTTATTACAATGAGTACACCAAACCTCCTCATGTTTTTTTTCCATATTGGGAACCCAGTTGTTTTTCTGGTTGGCAATCATGATTGTTCCTCCTTCAGCTATCATTGCAGAATTTTCGGTGGTTGAGGTTTCCAGCATCAGCCCTCTCCTGCTTTCTTCACTCCGGATAATGGCCACCACTTCATTAAGCCCTGGAACCTTTTCTTTTCCCAGGATTTGGATTCGAACTTGGTCATATTCAGGGTTTAGGCCTACCAAAAAATCATAGACCCTATCTTGTTCAATATACTCCTTTAGAATTGCTGAGTCTTCTGAGCATTTTGCTTTTATAACTCGATAGTGATCCAATTCCATCCATAGAGACTTGAGTTGGTTGGCATATTCTGTGACTGATTTATTTCCCTGTTTGGCAGCCACAGTCTTCACTTTTACATCATAAATTTGAGCAGCATCCTTGGCCTTAGAGTAAGTTTGTTCAGCTGCCTCCCAAATTTCTTTTGCTGATTTCAGAAACATACAGGTATCACTGATTTCTGGGACCATTGAATTCCATAGCCATGCCATGATCATGGAGTCTTCTTCATCCCATGATTTGAATTTGGGATCAGTCTCATCTGGTGCATTACCAGTCAGGTGACTGATCTTCCCTTTACCTTTCAAGATGGTCTTAATGATTTGAGACCATTTGAGATAGTTCTTCCCATTTAACCTATAAGTGGAATGAATATTCTGCATTTCTCCAGTGGTTTGGGGACTGTCCCCAGTTTCCAGATTCACTACTTCAGCCATAACAAGGAGGAATCAAGGAGGAGTTATGCTGCAATGAAGGCTAGCTTCGGGGTGCAACAATAAAGGCTGCGGTTTTAGGTTACAGATCGTGCAGCAATGAAGGCTGCGGCTGCAGTTTGGTGGCACGGTCAGAGACTCCCAGAGATCGGGAGCTCTGATACCATCTCAAATTTAGAAGGAATATTATTTCTTTCTTATTATCATTATGAGGTTATTAACCTCTATAAATATACATGGGTTAGCTGCATATTTTAGGAAATGCAGACTGTTAATTCTAAGAAACAGATCCCTATGATTACGGGATCAATTATACATAAATAAACCTAATAAATGCAGCACATAATTGTTGCATAAATACAGCCCATCAAATATTAAAACATCCTAAAATATATCATGACAATTACTACCACGTCAATCATGGTTTTTGACATGATCAACTTGTTGAAAAACTAAGGTGTTTTCAGAAATTGATTCCCTAGAACAAATCAAGAAGCCAGACAAATTTTATACGGCTATGATCCTTGGTTTGATAAACTAGAATTTTAATCATATTAGGGATCAAATCTTAATTGTACAACAAGTTCCAAAGAAGAAAAGTTTAACAACATGGCTTCTTCATGTTCTAGCTCTTAAGGGTAGAAACTTTCAAGAATCCACTAAATCTGTAGTTACGATTTTGGCATAGGTAATTGGAAGTTATGGAATTAGAGGAAGACGTGGTAGTAGAAGATATCCTAAGTGTAAATATTGTAAAAGAAAGGTCATATCCAAGAAATTTCCAACTCACTCCATGACTTCCCAGACGTAAAAACTAGTGTCTTCAAATCTAAGGTTGTGGAACCAAAGGTTTCTAATAAGTAATATCCAACATATTTCAAGTTCAAATTTGGTAGCCAAGCACAATCATCTACACCTCCCATTATTACCACAAACATATTGTAGGAAGCCAATGTTCATGGAAAATTGACACAAGTTCTTTTGATATATTTCTAGTAATACCTTTCTGTTTTAGTCGTTCTCCTTTCCTAAAAAGTCTCATCACAAAATCCTAGCCAATGAATCTATAGTTGACTCTCAAAGAATTGACCAAGCTTCACTTTTCTCATTTCTTTAAGTCAACAAACAAATCATTGAACTGTTCAATAACCATTGATGTCTATTCTTTTGTGTTGTAATTTGAGATAATATTTTTAGAATCTTCCTAATTAGAGGAAATAAATATATAATCTTTTATTTTATATTACTTTCCTACTTTCCCTATTTCCCTTTTTAGGAGAATTAGATTATTACAAATAGAGAGTATCAGAATGTATTTTTTAATGATTGAGAATAATAAATCAGTCTTATTTTCAACTTGGTATCATAGCTTCGCCATGGCCGTCGGCAGCCCCTAAAAGTCTCTTCTTTAACATGTGTTTTTAATGGGCTCCAATTTCCCTAGTCAAGTTCTGCCTTAGAATTCTGGCCTTTTTTCAAGTATTACCAAATACAGTGTTTGTTTGAGTATGATTAGAATGGGATTCGAACCCATTCGCTTTCGGACCAGTAGCTTTGCTTTAGATCTGTTGATGCCCAATCAAATTTGGCTCCTTTTGGCATTCTTATTGATTGCCAGTTGAATCAACGAGACCGAAAGTCTCTTCTTCGAAGAACCCAAGAAAGGTCACTGCCTTCGCTGCTTACTCCGTTGTGCACCGCCGCTCTCTGCCGCCGGTCACCATCCGCGGCTGGCCTCCGTATGTCGCCGGCTACCATCCGTCGTCTATCACAATCGCAGTTTTGACCGGTAAGTAGCGGATCTGGATCGTCTCTTCGAGTGCGACCTAACCCTAGTGGTCGTCGTCTCTGTCTTGTCCTAACGCACTGTCACGCGCCTCCTCTCTCCGGTAGATCTTGGGCGCGTACTGTTCACGTGATGCCCTTCCCTGGTCAGAAGATCATCGCACCACTAGCTTTCTGTTCGCCTCACTCTCTTGAGCTTCTTTTGACCCTTTGACTTCTTCTCAAGTTCACACCATCCTCTTCCACTTTCGTCATCCTCCAGCTTTGTCGTAGGGGGTTTCGCATTTCATGACCAGAACCTTTCCTGCTCCACCACTGGGTTTCTCCCTTTCTCACTAAATTTGTTTCTGTTTCTCGAGCAACCGTGCTTCGCCTCTGTTGTTGATGTCGTTGATGTGCCAACTCCTAGTACTACTTCTCTCGCTTCCATCGACTTCTCCATTGAGAAGGGCTTTCTACCTTCACCAATGTGAAGGGTTTTCTGCCACACCCAATGGGTTTCTTCTTCCCTTTGTTTCACTGATATACAATGGCGGTCCTTCTTGCCGTCGTCTCCACCGCTTGTGCCACCAAATGCACCAGCACCTGTGGCCAAGCCTGTCTCCACCATCATTATGTTCATAATCTTGAGGACCACAAACGTCCACTCACGACACCCCTGCGTCAGTTCTTTCTGCCATGTGAAAGGATCCTTGCACCGCCAATGCCTTGTTGTAACAGCTCACTGAGAGTTGTTCTATGAGACCACCCGCTGATTTGACTCGTTCGATGTTAGGGGTTTCAGATTTGTCCCCAAGTACGGATCGGTTCTCACCCGTTCTTTCACCTTCACGTCATTGACGTGTGTTCAATCGTGAGGGGAAGAAAAGGTTCAGTCATTGTAGGGTAGTGTAGACCCTACAGGTTTTTTGTTGTTTTAGCCGCTGTAGGGTGGTTAATTCCCTACAGGATTGTTGTTGTTAGCCACTGCAGGGAAGTTCAGTTCCTGCAGGTTTGTTGCTGTTCAGGGCAGTTAAAGTCCATGAAGGTTTGTTGCTATCCAGGGCAATTAAGTCCCTGAAGGTTTGTTGTTGTTCAGGACAGTTAAGTCCCTGAAGGTTTGTTGTTGTTCAAGACAGTTAAGTCCTTGAAGGTTCGTTGTTGTTAGGGTAGTTAAGTCCCTAAAGGTTCGCTGTTGTTAGGGTAGTTAAGTCCCTAAAGGTTCGTTGTTGTTAGGGCACTTAAGTCCCTAAAGGTTCATTATTGTTAGCCTTTGAAGGCCTCCCACATGTTACTCATGGAAATCAAGTTCTTGAAGCTTTGTTGTTGTTCCCCACTATTGATGGCAATCTAGTCCCTGCAATTTGTTGTGATTCATCACTACAAGCCTTCATCCATTCTTGCAGTTTGCTGCTGCAAGTCATCATCCATTGTTTACGGAAATCTCTCTTGTCCATTGCTGTCCAAGTTGAAGTTTCATGGTGCAAGTTCACGGTTGTCCATTGTTGTCCATTATTCTCCATATGATGCTGAGGAGTCTCTTAGGCTACATTTGTTTGTGTGTGCAATTTGGTTTATTGACATTATCTCTGATTGGGTTTGTCTATTCCAAGCTTGGTTCATACAATATTGTATGATCCAGCTTGAGGGGGAGTGTTGTAATTTGAGAAAATATCTTTAGAATATTCCTAATCAAAGGAAATAGATATATAATCTTTTATTTCATTTTACTTTCCTAGTTTCCCTATTTCCCTTTTTAGGAGAATTAGATTATTACAAATTCAGAGTATCAGAATGTATTTTTTAATGATTGAGAATAATAAATCAGTCTTATTTTCAACTTTTTGTTATACAAGAACATGGTACGGGTTGACTAATTGACTAAGGGCGTGAATCCAAAGGCCTATACTACATGGGAACTAACTCATTTGGGTTTTGTTTTGCATTTGTATCTCCAAAACATTTACATGATATGTTTGAGTTTAGATTGACTCCCACAGGTTACTCTCCTAAAACCAAGAGATACTTTATGTTTGCTAGTGTCACTTTTGTTTAACCAACTCCTTTTTTCCCTCCTTCTATAAAAGGATGAGTTTTCTCCAAGATATTCTACCTATGTCATAATTGAGTCTTTTGTTCCACCTCCTCCTAACACCCAACATAGGAACCAAATGACTAGTCCAACGCTCCAAGGTGAATCCTCTCCATTAGGTTCTACTCAATCATCACTCAATACCACGACACCTAATAATGATGACTCATGTTAGCCCATTTTATCTGAAATGTACTCATTCAACTCATAATCAACATCCTACATACAATTCTCTCAACTATCGCAGGTTGTCTCCTTATTTTTCTTTTATTCCTTTTGTACCTTCTATTACTATTCCTAAAAATGTGACAAAAGCACTTGATGAACCTAGAGAGACACAAGCATTGATTTCTAAAATGCAAGTTCTTGAAATAAAGAGTACATGGAAGTTAGTTCTTCTTCCATTTGGGATAGTTGTTTGTCGTTGGGTCCATGGCATTAAAGTTGGACCCAATGGTGAAATTGATCACCTGAAAGCTTCAATAGATGGTTGAACGATACACTCATATGAATAGCCCCAATTATGGTGATACTTTCTCTCTAGTGACATAAATAACTATGGTATGTCTTTTTCTTGCCATAGCGGTCACTCATCATTAGTCACTTTATCAATTGGATATTAGAAATGCTTTTCTTTAAGACAATCTAGAGAAAAGAATCTACATAGAGCAACCCCCTGGGTTTGTCGCTTTAAGGGAATCTGACTTTGTAAATTATGTTGCTCTCTTTGTAGTCTCCCTAAAAAAGGTGTTCTTAATAATGTATGTTGATGATATAATTATTACACTATAAGCGCACTAATGTAATCATCTTCAAACGAAGAATCCTAAAAGTGCCATATATTTTGGGTGTTATAGTAACATAGTCAAAGAAAGTAGTAATTTCTCACAAGGAAATATGCTTCAGATATCCTAAAAGAGATAGGTAAGATTGACCATAAACTAGTAGATAGTCCTACGAATCCAAATCAAAAACTAGATGCAAATCATGGTGAAGTTTTCCCTCATTCAGAAAGACATAGAAGATTGGTTAAAAAATTTATTCATCTTACTATTACATGACTGAATTTGCCTTTCACAGTTGGTATGAGACAATTTGTGCAGACTCCTAGTATTGATCATTGGAATGTTGTCATTCATATCCTAAGATACATAAAAAAGACTCCATGACAAGCTCTACTTTATTAAGATATAGGTAATACCAATGCGTTATGTTGATGGAGAAAGTTCTCCTACGGAAAGATGATCTACTATAGGATATTATGTTTTCATTGGAGAAAATATTATTCCTTTGAGAATTAAGAAACAAAATGTGGTTATCTGATCAACTATTGAAGTTGAATATAGGGCAATGACATCACTCACTTGTGAGTCTATGTCGGTAAAACAGTTCCTCAAAGAATTAGAATTTTGTGAGATTCAACAAATAAAGAAGTATTGTGATAATTGAGCAGCTTTTCACATTGCTTCTAAATTTCTACTCCATCAGAGGACCAAACACACAGGATGAAGTTACAATGAGCAAGTAGAACATCACAAAGTTTGATGAGCAAATAGAACATCACAAAGTTAGTGATGAGCAAATAAAACATCACAAAGTTAGTGATGAGCAAAGGAGGGACAGACGCTCCTTGAAAGTGGATTTTAAGTTTAATTTAACCTTACAAAATCCGTTTAAAAAGTGAGGTTTGTACTCATTTATATACTATAACTTGGTCATATCTTTAATTAATAAAAGATCTCTAACAGACACTATAAGGTCTACACAACAACCATTGTTTCAAAATTGCTACAAAATTAAGGCCCAAAGATCACCAAAGTTTATAGAAGAGCGAAGCTGAGTGCAGTTGTAAAGCAAGAAAATGAGAACCGGGGCACCTAAGTGAAATTAAAGGGAACAAAAGTGTAAATAGTAGACGAGCTGGGAAAATGTTGAAGAGCAGTGAATGTACTGAGAGAAAATAAGCAACGAAGGGTGTATTTGTTGGGAGTGGAGAATTGGTTAAGTTGTGAGAGATTTGACCGCATAGAAGCATAGAACTGCTTCATCTTTCTTCTTCAACACCTCAAACAATCTAAATAGTTGGGTTTTCATTTTGCTCTTGTCTCTGATTTTCAATCCTTATAAGTTGGTAATGAACAGGGCACCCAATTTTATCTTCTAATTCCAAGTTCTAATTAAAATAACTACAACTAACAAGCCAGAATAACATCATATAGGACATGTGTGCACTAAAATATTATGTCAAAATACGTGACCATTAAAATTCAAATAGAAATTTAGAACAGGACATCTATACACACAGGAATCAAGGTCATTGTCATTTACCTTCAAACAAGGATCAAACAGCAAGCATGTCATTAAAGTTGCATCATGCATCCTATGAAAATACAAATTTAAAAAAAAAAAGTTAGAAAGCAACATCAAATGGAGAAAAATATTAGAGTTTGATTGCATTGACAAAAGGAGAAATGGTCAGGCCATACCTTGCCTGTAGTGCATCACTGGTTGGCAAAAGCAAGGACCATTGCATGGATAAAGATTTAGAATCAGCTTGACAAAGATCCTTCCCATCCCAATATATAAAAGAATAATAAGAAAAAGAACAATCAATCACCACAAAGTTAGCAAAGCTTATATGTCATAGATGATGTCATCCAAGCAAGTTAAACAATAAAGACAAAAAATTATATATTTATCTTTTCCTTTTGAGTTATTGGAGCAAGAAAGGGTAGCCAAAACTCAAAATTTGGAATAGGTTTTTCTTCCTATTGAAAATGTCTGGAAAATTAATGAACAA
This sequence comes from Vigna nakashimae, assembly GCA_034642375.1. Lineage (NCBI taxonomy): Eukaryota > Viridiplantae > Streptophyta > Magnoliopsida > Fabales > Fabaceae > Vigna > Vigna nakashimae. The sequence goes on along the minus strand of CM067763.1, from coordinate 5,360,842 downwards.
GAAATTGGTTCTCTGGCCTTTGAAAATGTAAAAGGAAACAATTACATTGTGCTCTCGAAAGTGATTCTAATTTTTTACATTAAATAATGGAAGTGACTCTAACAAGACATTGGAGGAAGTCACTAGAGACGATCTCAAATAAAATACTTGAACTATGTAAGAACAAAAGAATTATTTTATTGATAACTATCACACAAGTTACATTCTGATCCTCTCTATTTGTAATAATCAAAACCTTTAAAATAAGGAAATAAAAATATACCAAAATGAATAAGAAATTGGTTCTCTGGCCTTTGAAAATGTAAAAGGAAACAATTACATTGTGCTCTCGAAAGTGATTCTAATTTTTTACATTAAATAATGGAAGTGACTCTAACAAGACATTGGAGGAAGTCACTAGAGACGATCTCAAATAAAATACTTGAACTATGTAAGAACAAAAGAATTATTTTATTGATAACTATCACACAAGTTACATTCTGATCCTCTCTCTATTTGTAATAATCAAAACCTTTAAAATAAGGAAATAAAAATATACCAAAATGAATAGAAAGATTCCAAAGATATTTTTTCTAATTACTAAGGAGATATTGAGAAATTTCTATTGTAAAAGCTACTATTTAAAATAAACAATATTCATAAAATCTTGGTTTTTATCCATGCCAAAATGGAATTTTGTGATCAACATAGCCAACCTCACCTGGTGCGAAAAGGCTTGTTGAATTGGTTTCTAACCAGTGTTATCAATATCGGATACTGAAAATATCGAAGAGCCCAAAAAACTTTTATAAAGTTATAATGGATATCATATCGGGTTATGACGAAAACATTGCTGCCAAAAGAAATATAATATATGTATTTAAAAACAAGTACAGAAATACAATTATAATGCAAAATAGGTATATTATGTGTGTTGAAATGTAATGTTCTTTATTATTATTAATATTTATGTAGGGGAATTTTCTATTAGGTTTTTTAGGAGATTCCTGACCTTTTGGTATTCTGAACTACTGTCTCCTATAAATGCAGTAGTATATTGTATCAGAAATTTAAGTGAAAATAAACCTTTTTAGCCATTCTCAACTCTTTAAGTATGGGATGTTTTTGAAATGCCTTGGCCATTGGCCATTATTATTGCTAGAAAATAGGTATATTTTCAGAAAATATAGAAATGGAGAAGAAACAAAAAATTAAAAATGCAGGTGGTATTTGACAAAATAATTTGAAAAAACAAAACAATCTTGTAATCTGCTGCATTGGCGGCGGTGGTGACAGTAAACAGCAAGGCAAAGGGCAGTGTGGCTAAAGAAGGAGAGGGGTGTTCAAGGTATTAGGTTGAATGTTTTTATTAGGCCTGGCCCAATTTTTTTAACTGTATCAGTAGGGTTTTAAACCCAACAAAAGACAAAACTAACACAGCAGCCTCCAATTAGGGTTTCTTCTCCGATTTCCTCTCCATGCTACTCCCTTCCTTACTTCTATATGCCGCTGCCCCACCTTTTCCACCATACCCGTTCCACTTCCACCATACCCGTTCCCCTTCCACCAAACGTTATACAAAAAGCGGCTGCCATGGGCCACCCAGAGAAACCTGATTCACCACCACCTAGTTGGGGAGGCAGGTTGCAAAACTGCCATCAGTTTCCACCATGGCACTGCATAACCGAGTTTAAATAACACTGTTTCTAACACCACAAAGGAATTCTACACCATTTACATAAACTGAGCTTCTAGCATTTCGTTTTTATACATCAAGTAATGTTGACATATATTAGCGCAGGTGAATAATATTGCCACTAGAATTCGTACTTCAAACAGTAATGACCTATATTATACATCAGTAAGTTCATTATGAAAAACAAAGACATACAAATCTACCATGCTAAGTGGAACACTACAATCTTGGGATGATTACAATATTAATAATGTTATTGTGCTAGGCTTTTACTAGTTGAACTACACTTGAACTAGATAAGATCATTAGTTCCTTTGGTGATCAGATACATCATTTGAACTAACATATCTATGTCCAAAAAACACAGAGATACAAATACTTACAGACACTTCCAGAATTCATATTCGGAAGTATATATATACATACATATATATATATATATACATATAGACACACATGTAGGTCACGTCACACTCAAATTGTGATGTCTAGATTGTTACGCTCTTAAGTAGAAAGAGTAGCATCTTGACTATCAACTAGGGATGACAAAAAAATTTATACCTATAAATATCTGCAAGTAAAATCTACGACAAATATTAAATGGGTACTTTTAATGGACATCTGCGGGTAATGGATACAAGTATTTAATTAACAGCTTTCTGATGGTGCAGGTACAGGTATCATGGTATCCAAACTACAAGTACCCGTTACTTACTAATAATTATTAGTGAATTTTATGTGAATAGTTTTTTAAAAATTTAAGTGATCAAAATAAAATCATTAGTGAAAAATATATGAATCATGGAAGAATCGTTTAAAATTTGACTCCATATATTTCTATTTTTTATTTAGACCTATGAGATTGGAGTTATTACATAAAAGATTTATTTTTTAAAGTTACATCTTCATACAACTCCTTCAAATTTATGTAGAAGACACTGTCGTTGACAAGGAAATCTACCACAAATTAGTTGCAAAGTCATTTGTCTCACACTAGACCTGATGTTACATTTGCATTTAAAGTTACATCTTTATACAACTCATTCAAATTTATGTAGAAGACACTGTCATTGACAAGGAAATCTAACACAAATTAGTTGGCAAACTCATTTGTCTCACACTAGACTTGATGTTACATTTGCATTGAGTCTAGTTAGCCAGTTCATGCATCAACGGAAGGAGATTCACTTATGACTGCATTAAGAATGGTGCAATATCTAAAAGAGACTTTGGGCAAGGGAATTTTGTTCAAACGAAATGGAAATGTAAATCTAGTAGTAGTATATGCAGATGCTAACTATCTTTTGTCAATTGTGGATCAAAGATCAACTACTAGATACAGTACTTTCCTTGGTGGGAATCTTGTAACTTACATGAATAAAAAACAAAATACAATAAGATCCCGTGTTTGGGCAGAGTTCAAGGCAATGACAAAAGGGATATGTGAACTACTATGGCTGAAAATCATCTTTGAAGACTTAAGAATAAAGCAAGATGAACTAATGAGACTTCACTATAATAACAAATTTGTTAATAGCATAGTCCATAATCCAGTGCAACATGATAGAACCAAACACAATTAAAATTGATCGACATTTTACTAAAGAAAAATTAACAAAGGGGTTGAATAGCAACAACTTTAAAATCATTGTTTCCAAAATGGGATGGAAAATACATATTTACCAACTTGAGGGGAGTATCAGCAATCATATTTTATTACTTCCATGTTTAGCAGATTATAATTAAAGTGTATAATAGAAATATCCCTGAATCATAGGGATCTCATTATATTCCTGAATCATAGGGATCTAATTACGTTAAATGTTGCTATTATATTTCCTAAATTAGTTTTCCAATCTTGTATATATATCTAATGTGTTCATAGCAATAAAACCATTCTATTATACCCTAATATTTGATATGGCATCGAAGTCATTTAAAACCCAACCTAGTCAAGTTCATATGGATTGTTGTAATCTCAAACTCGAGATGTTCATTCATTGACGTGATAGGTGTGTTAGAGATCTCACATCAACTATGCATAAGGCTGAATTATAATATATCAATAGAGTTCAATCCTCACCTTATAAATCACTTTTGTGAAGTTTTGAAATCAATTTTGTGAAGTTGAGTTAGGCATAAACCTTTTTACTAATATGAACCAAGTTTCAGTACCATCTCAAATATAAAATGATTTTACTTCTTTGAATACATCATATGTGTGTGTGTGTGTATACAAGATTGGAAAACTAATTTAAGAAATAAAATAACAGCAGTTAAGAAATACAAAAATAGAAGAATTTTTTACAAAGGTGGTTAATTAGAGATATAGCTGATTATATTTGTAACAAATTGACCATAGTTACCATCTAAAATCCAAATTAAGATGGAGTGTTAAGAATTAATTGTACGTAAACATATATATCTCTACACTGAACTGATCTAAGGTTTTCAAAATTATCCAACAAAACCATAGCAACAACAATCAAATAATGGAGAAGTTGATGACAAAAAAGTAAAGTTAATGGTTCTAATTTCTTCGAAAAATACATCTTAACCAACTTGTTTCTCATTCTAGACTTTTCACAATTAAATTTCAAGCAAGACTCAATTTAAAGTTATGAGACAGTTTTGCAAATTTACCTGTATGCAAGTTATGGCAGCTACTCTAACCCTTGAGTTCTGCACTCTGCCACTATCATTAGCTGATACATCTCCATCACTAAACTCTGAATCTGAAGACGTAACATTAATAGTAGAAGACTCACTATCTGACATGTATTGGGAATGCCTAACACTACAGTGCTTCACATTCAAACAGTCCCTTTTGCGCAAGTGTGGAGGCCTATATGTACCATGATCTGATTTTTTTAGTAGTTCCCTGCTTGCCTTGGGACTCATAGTACTAAGCTCCTTCTCCTTGTGACCAACAAGCAAATAAGTTCCTGGTGTTCTACCTGAAAGGCCATAAACTAAGAACATTCGCAGAACAGCAACAAAAACTGACACCTAGAGGAAAAGTAAAACAAGTCACAATGATTAGGGGGGTATAACATTTCTTTACTCTTTGTATTAAAATAAAAAAGTCTTAAACTTACATGATCCGAAACTGCACATTTTGGATCGATGAGGATAAGATGTAGACAGCACAGAAAAGATTCATAAAACCTACAGAAAAGATGCATGTGACTTGCAGCAAAGTATAAAAATAATGACATATGGCTAAAGTATGAACCATGCATGAGTTTCATCATTGAATTCTAATAAGTTCCTCCAACATACAGATTACCTGGACATAGCACTATCTTCCACAACAGGGGGCTTTAATGCCAAGACGTCCATTGTTTTCCTGAACATCTGTTTCAAAAGAGACTAGTTCAAAAAAATCCTACAGCTAATAGTTTTAAAAAAAGAAATGCAGAATTATCATAAACCTCAAGAATTGATCTCCAAATGTCAACAGGGAAGGATGACCCAGCTCTTGAGATTGCTTCACTGAGCATCTCAAAAGCCACTGTCTGTAATTCACTGGAACTTCTTTCTGTGGAAAATCTCATATTAATACCAGTAGATTTTTCTTTACAAATTGAATGAGGCATCCAAAATGGCACACCATGAGAGCAATCGATAACATCAAGTAAAAATTTAACCAGTATAATATCTTCAGATTGCAACCATCTTCGATGAGATATAATAATAAATCTGGAGAGGGAGCAGACTTTGAAGAGTCAATTAAAAGTATCATTTACTAAAGAAAAAAAGTTGAGAGTACTAACAGTAAAAGCAGCAAAATAAAGAAACATTTTAATAGTATAAACTCAAATTTTGGAGCAACACCATTTAGCTCTTTCAAGCAAAAGAGGTCAACATATGTTATTGAGTAAACAGTATTTTCTCATTCATATTTAAAAACATAAAATGACAGAACGCATTAAAATACATACACCAGGAACTTGGAAAATTGCAAACTACAGAAGCATATTCATAGGATTTGAAATATATGATGAATTGCCATATTATCACTTTGAGAAAATCTTCAAGAAAATAAAATCCTACAAAAAGTTCTAGAGAATAGCACAAGGCGCCTCCAAACCCTTAAGGTGTAGAGCTAATCCCCTTTCAAGGATGGTACCCTGCCCACAAGGTGGTCACAGTAGGAGATTTGAACCCTATACTAAAAAGCAAAGTCTGGGCACTCAAGAGCTTAGGTTGTCAGCATACCCAGGGCCATAACTAGCACTTAATAAATAATAATATACTATTAGGATACATAAAAGAAATAAAGCACAATAGCCACAATCCACAATTTATCTACTAGAATGGAGAAAACAAAAATTACTACTATCATTTTAAATAACGGAATACATAATTCAACATTACTGACGAGAAAAAGAAAAGTCACTTCTCTTATATTTATCATATATAATAGAAAAGCAACAAGGTATCAGAGAAAAATAATAAAATACATAAAGTCAAGATTTTCAAATAGGTAAGGTAGAAATTAGAGAAGAGTCTGTATTAATCAAAAGTATGTCGTGTCTACTATGTTTTTCAAGTAAAAGCATTACTGCAGCCTAATAGTTCCAAAAGTGGACGTATGTAAAGTGCCTAGGAAAGATTACATCATGCATCAATTGTTTTTCAGAGAATGAAAAAACCTGACAGCCTGTAAGCACTCAATGGCAGGAATTATTGTAGTAGTACTGCAAATTCCACTTATATCGCCAATAGCAGCAACGTTTCTAAGAAAAAGATTCAGCATCTTCCCGAAACAATTAAGGACACTACTATAAGAGGAGAAATTTAAATCGAACGAGACACATCGGCATATATCATGAATCTGCAATAAGAACACAGGCAACAATATCACTTATAAGAAAATGTCACCAATGTACAAGTTTATACAAGGCCTAAGAAAACACATACCAGTCGTGATGTCTGTGCATAAATACGAGTACAATCTTCTTCATCTGAAGAAGTTGCAGCAACCAATTCCATCATAAACAAAATGTCGGACAAAACCTTGGAGAAAAGAAATTAAACAACAAATCAGGTGTACATTTATAACAAGTGAGAAGAGAGTGCCTAATTTAAAGCATGTTTGCAAAGCCGAAAAAGCACTTCCATAATATAGAAAAACGAGAAAGCTATAACTACTTTCCGTCATCAGTTTCCGAACACGCTCTAAAACCTCGCAAGCATTTACGTAAAGGAGAAAACGAAGAAGATACCTCGTGAGAGGGAAGTTCAACCGCAGCGGACACCAAAGCGTTTGAGTGTGAGAGAATGAGATTGTCGAGCAATTGCACGTTGGAATTGCGAGGAGGAATTGATAGGGTTTCATCCCTCAGTGTCAAAAATGCAGTTCTCCATGACCTAACCAACGACGTCGGTGCCGCTCCGTCAAATCCCTTACCGGCCATGGAAGAAATGACGATCAGGGAATTAGCGTTTTCAAGTTTTTACTCACTCATCACTTCTGACTTAGGTGGAAATTGATTCAATGAACTCTCGAGACTATTGTGAATAATAGACACCAATGGCAGTGCAAAGGGGCAAAATTCAGTAATAGCAAAGTCTTGCCTGCTTCCACAATTGGCCCCTGGTTTGATCAAGATTTGTTATAGAAATTTTTTATTTGTTACGTATGTATATATATATATATACATATATGTATACGTATATATATATATATATATATATATATATATATATATATACGTATACATATATGTATATATATATATATATGTATACGTATATATATATATATATATATGTATATATGTATATATATATATATATTGAAAAGAAACTAAAAGGTAAAAATTTACATAGATTAAGAAAGGTTTAATTGCTTCCTTTATCCCCCGGTTTGGTTGAATTGTGTCAAATTCATCCTCATTTTTAAAAAAGTTTCATTGTCGTCCTCACGTGGTGTAAAAGTGTCAATTGAATCCAAACATAGAAAAAATTTGTGTCAAAGTAGTCATTTTTCCTATATCTCTGTGTCTTCCTTCACTTCTCTGGAGCTATGAAAAACCTTATGTCACTTCTCTGGAGCTATGAAAAACCTTATGTCACTTCTCTGGAGCTATGAAAAACCTTAAATTGGATAAGGTAAAATGAACATCTGTACTTGATTGTATGAAAAGAAGACACAGAGATATAGGAAAAATGACTACTTTGACACAAATTTTTTCTATGTTTGGATTCAATTGACACTTTTACACCACGTGAGGACGACAATGAAACTTTTTTAAAAATGAGGATGAATTTGACACAATTCAACCAAACTGGGGGACAAAGGAAGCAATTAAACCATTAAGAAAATAATTGTTCCTATTTTAAATATAAATAAATTATAAATGTTTAGAAAGTCTAATTTTATATACGTATTTTTTATTACACCATAACACCAATATAATATATAATAATCATATATTTAATTGTTTTATTTTTATATAATAAACAATGGCAAAATAAACAATAATATATACGCATTGGTGTGATCTTTGTACGTTTATGGACTCTTTCTTTTTGGATCTCAATAATTTCTTTTTTGATATTCCGATTTATATAATTTGGTTATTTTTAAATTTTACAATCTAAGATTCATTTTAAAAAATTATACATTTTGAATTATATCATCTGCGATATATTTAAAAAAGTAATATATTTCGATTAATCTGAAATTATTTTTTCAAACATAGAATGGATGGTTTTAGTCTTTCTGTTCCTTTTTCATTGATGTATGATTGATGTTAATTTTTTTAATTGAGAAAATAAAGTAAAATGTTATATGCTGCAATCGTGTGGTGAGAAATTGTGTTTGGGGAGTTAGCAATTTGAGTATTCATGCGGAAGAAACATGGTCAGTGAAGTGGGTGATTGTGATTTGTGATGAATTCACACAAGTTGTCATTCGCCTTTGTCGGAGGATTTGCCTAAAAATCTCAACAACAATGCAGTCAGCTTAGAAATCGGGTTGTTTTTGGACTTGGCATTGGGATTAGTGTGGGTGGTGAGGTTTTGGCTGGTGGATGGATCTTCGCGACTGCTTGTTGATGTTGTCTTCACTGGTGCACGATAATATTTTAAATTGGTTCGGGTCGTGGAATTACTGAAAGAATGGCGCGACCTCTGTGTTATGTATCACGAGCTTGTAGGGGATATGCTCGAAATTTGGAAAGGGACACCGAAAGTAAGAGTCGTGGAAGCCATGGGAGGAAGACTTGATTAAGATAAATTTACACCGTACATTCTAAAAATGTAAATTTACATCGTACATCCTAATACAAGTGTTTTTACAAAAAGTGCTCTAACAATATATATGTACATAAATATTCAAGTGCATCATATCAAAATCTTTCTAAAATATCAATACTTATAATTAGTAACCTTCTTTTGAGTTGTTGTTTCCTTTGGTTGCTTGGTCAATACAAACAAGTTCACCCAAACAATAACAACAAACAAGTTCAACAAAAAATAATAAGAAACAAGTTCAACAAATAAGTTCTTCAAAACGAAAACGGAAACAAAAACTAACCTTTTTCATCAGAATAAAGTGTTGCCACACATGAGAGAGAAACCAGAATGCGCCTATGAAGGACAACAACACGAAAATAATCGGTCAAAACAAACAAAAAATCATATCTAAAGTAGTAAATTAACATGCATTTGTATCAAATGAAAGAAATTTTACATGTGATGGTCGTCAAACTTCGTTAAGAGAAAAGTTTGAGTAGAGAGAATAGGGTCTCGCGCGCTAAGATAAAGTGAATGAATTTTCAATTTCCTGCTCAAATTTTTATTGAATTCACTAATTTTGACGTGGGCATTTGATGTTTTATATCCTTTTACGTCGAATTACAATTCTAAATGACGTTTAATAATTGCATTTATTTACAAAAATGCCACCGATAATTTTTAAAGTTGGCTAATGAGTGGTTCGACGTTGAATGCGTGACGTTATACGTTGTTTTTGCACTAGTGGTGGATGCCATAATCTAACAGATTGGTAAGTCAAATGAAGATTTGTCATAAAGATGTTGATCTTTGATAAAAATTAAAGTTATAATCCAAGAACTAAGAGGATCGTCTCTCAAAGGATGCAAATACATATAATATGACTCAAAAGTGTCTACGTATATACTTGGTGCCCCTATATATAAGTACAAATGTTTAAGGCACCTAAGAAATTCTAAAAGAAAGCAAAAAGACATCAGACCCAAAAATAACTTGAAAATTTAAAAACAAAATTGAGTTGTTTGCGTTCAAAAGAAAATTACAAATATATTTAATTTTCTAAATTTTTGTATAATTATGTTGCAAGCTAAGATCTTCATGCCTCTTGAATTTCAATCTTCATGGAGCATCATGAGCCTTAAGAAGATTTATTCTTTTAACTATTTTCTCCTTGAATTAGGATTTGAATGCTTTAAAGTAGTTAATTTGTGTTCTTGATTGTGGATTTTGTGTTTTTGAAGTTAGTTATGTTAATTGAATTAGAATTATTGGGAAATTTTGGGTCTAAATATGAGATTTTTTATACTGAAATTATGAAAGAAGGATTGTAAACTAGTTTGAGACATTTGGAGTCTATTATGAGATATTTTGTGACTTGTCTAAAAATTAAAATGGAGAAAATCTGATGTAAGAGTGTTTGGTGGTTGATAGTAGAATTTAGCTTGGTTTATTTTAAATATATTATACTTCATCTATTTAAAACATAACAACATCGTTACTCCATAAACTAATATCATAAAATAATATTATAAGAATACTAATCAAATAACAATTATGACTAACTTTATATAATATATTATTAGATAGCATACAAAATCACAAAAATAATAAACATAGAATATAATATATAATATAGTATAATATATTATATGGTATACTATTTACCAATCCCACATTGACGTAAAACCAACATAATTCCTACACATACATAACCCTCCAACATTTTTCCATATTCTCTTTTATTTCTAATTTCATTTAACCATACATGGTCCTACCCTTCTTTTTTAACCATTTACTTACTCCAAGTAACTTACCTTTTTCCTTCGCTTCTACTTTGTGTAAACCCTAAAGGCCCCACACCACTTTCACTCATTAAGGTCGTGGACGGCATCTTTTTCACCACTTTATGCACTTGATTATGTTAAACATGCAAAACCATTTGGTTTCTCTCACCTCTACACACAACACATTACATTAAATGAAACCTCAAAACCTATTAAGCTGAGGCCCAAAATGGTGTATACAGGAGAGAGGCCCAATAGCGAACGACCTGTGATATGAGTAAAGCCATCTGAGTGGAATACCCGTGCAGACGTGTCAAAGGCTTCTACACGAGAGAGGAGAGAGAGCGGAGGATTCCAGAGAGTTCTTCCCTCAGAGTTGAGAAGACTGGTAATGGCGCGGTGGTCCGGCAGCCTTGGAGGTTTCAGACGGCGGTGGCGCAGAAGAGAAAAAAGAAGAGAGCAAGGAGAAGAGTAAGTAAAACGAAACCTTTCTTGATTATCATTAATTGTTTTCTGTTGTTGGTTGTTGTGTTTTTCATAACTGTAAAACATAAAGCAGAGCTCTATTTATAGAGCTCTGATAAACTGAAAACGACCAAAATAACAAAATAAACTAAGACCTAAAATAGTATGGACTTCGGTCCATTTTTCAGTGGTGAATCTATTTGATTCTCAATAAAACCATTTTCCAATGACCCAAGTTTTTCTTCCATCATTACAGTTTCGTTCAACTCAACATACGACTCTTCAATCCTTTCTTCTAAAGCCAAACTTAGCCATCAACGTGCTCCTAAGCCCATTTGACCACGTCCACATAACTTTCCCAACTCTACTCTTCATGTACCCCAACCTATATAACCCATGGATTCTCCAAGGATTCTATGATCCCACAAACGTCACAAGAACCAAATTCATAGACATAAAAACACCCAAGACAAACACATACGTAACCAATATCTTTCCAAGAGAATTAAAACCATGAATATAATGAACAAGAGAACAACCATTATCACAAGGGCTTAACTTTCCTACTGTATGACTCACGGAAACATTCTTTAGATAACCCAATGAAAACTAAACAACACCAAAAGAAAGCCTAACTGAACTCTACAAGTAGCAAAGATACATTTATCACAACACTCATACAATCAACCAGAGATACATTAAACCATCCAACCAAACAAGCATAGTTATCTCTCCTTACCTGTGATTCCTCAAACCGTTAGAGATTCTGTAAGACCCGTATAAATAAAATGATTTATTACCTTAAGTATTTTATTCTGTGGTATTATATAATAAATTGTAATGAGAATCAATGTTGAGAAATATTGAGGTAAGAGGTTTAACTTAGGATATAACATAGTGTATGATGGGTAGAAGGTAATAATATGATGTTGTTGCATGCTTTCTTCCTTGTGTGTTGGGATTAAATTTAACATGTTGAGGTATGTACTTTTCTTCTTTTGTTGTAAGTTTTATGAGTTTTTTTTGGGTATAACATGCAGAAGCCAAAAATGAACTTTTGCAATTTTTCCTAGATTTAATTGAGACCCTTCCTGATGTTCAAACTAGTCGTAGGAGTAGTCAAATTAAAGATATTTGAGTCTAGTTTCCAACAAGGCAATAATCAACTCAATTGGAGTTTGGTAGAGAGAGTAATGAGTAAAACAATCATCAAAGGTCAAAGATGAGCATACCAGAGCGTGATTAAATTTTTCGATTTTTAATAATTTTACTGCAGCTAGTCCTGTAGTCCAAAAATTTCGAGTTTTATGTCCAAAGAAAGATATTTGAGTCTAGTTTCCAAAAAAGCAAGAATCAACTCAATTGGAGTTTGGTAAAGAGAGTAATGAGCAAAACAGTCATCAAAGATCAAAGCTGAGCATACCAAAGCGTGATTAAATTTTCCGATTTTTAATGATTTTACCGCAGCTAGCCCTGTAGTCCAAAAATTTCGAGTTTTATGTCCAAAGAAATATAATTGACTCTAGTTTCCAATAAAAAAGAAATCAACTCATTTGGAGTTATGTACAAAGATTTATGAGTAAAATAACAAGCAAAGGTCAGTGTGGACAGTATTCAATTTTACTTATTGGGGGCACTTATCTACACTCTTTAACTAAGAGTGTGGGTAAGAGGGTATTGAGAATTCTCTTCCATTGTTGAAAGAGGAAAGAATGAGTTATGAGAATGAGAGGAGTGAAAGAGATGTTTAATGAGTTGGGGTACATGTGTTTGATGAAAAACAGTGAAAAGGAATGAAAGTTGGATGTCTTGGGTAGAAGAAGAACATGATGGAAGTGTGAAATTAGTAATTTCAGAGGGGTAAGTAGGATAAATAATTAAATTAAGATATTTAATTATTTGTTAGTCAATGAATTTAGTTGACTTTATATATGATGGTGATGGTTGTGATGGTAAAATTGTGAGAGCAAGCATTCAGTCATATCCCTAGAATCTTGTTGAATCGATGGTGTTCGTATTGTGATACGATAGTGTGTTGAGTCTCTGCGGAGATTGAGGTTCGAGTGTGATGGTAAAACTGTGAGAGCAAGCGTTCCGTCATTTCCTTAGAATTTTGTCGAATCGATGGTGTTCGTATTACGATACGATAGTGTGTTGAGTCTCTGTGGAGACTGAGATTCAAGTGTCACCCTTTCCTCATGCGTGGGGACTAGAGAGGGTTGGATGTCTCGTCGAATGAGTTTGGCTCGTGTGAGTATAGTGCTCAGTGGGTGCGCCTAACCGAAGTTTTTACTCGTAATTCCTTGAGAAGTCGGGGAGATAGGTCTGAAGTTATGATGGAAGACGACTCGAATCGCCCTGTTTTGCGAAACAGGTTTGGTATGACAAAATTCAAGGAAACAACAGAAGCTTGAGTAAATGATTGAGTTGTGAGTTTAATACTGTGATGTATTGTAATATTGTGACTTTGATAGTCTAAGTGGTGATGATCTGAGGTATTAATATTGTGACTTTGATAGTTTGAGTGGTGATGATCTAAGTTATTAATATTGTGACTTTGATAGTCTTAGTGGTGATTATCTGAGTTATGAGTTGAATATTGTGTTGTATTGTAAGATTGTGATTAGGATAATCTAAGTTGAGATATTTTGATATTGAAATTATATGCTATGTTGGGTTCTTCGTTACTCACCCTGAAATGTTGTGGTTGTGGTTTCCACCTACGATGATCGTACTTGTACGAGAGTATATGGCGTTACAGATGAGGCAGAGATGAAGTACCACGACGAGAGTTACGGGAAATACTATGGGGAAACTTATCATGTTTTAAAGTAATTTCATATCTTTGAATAATGAATTTGATATTTGTAAGGTTTTAACCTTATGTTGTAAGATGCTTAGACTTTTGATGGTTTAGTTCAGCGATGTTAATTTATAAAAAAAAAATGGCGTAAAAGTTTAGATTTGTTATTTTCTAGTGGCACTCCGTAAGGGGTGTTACTGATTCCAAAGATATTTAGCAAGACACCCTTCCCTCACGTCCTTTTCCTTTGTCACGATCGAAAAACCAAGCCAACCTCAATGATCCTTTACTTTCTTCTCAAACGCTCAAGATATGTGTGGAAGTGGGTTTTAGGGTTTTCTTTTTCCTCTCACGTGACTATGGTGCTATCCTTCCAACTCTAATCTAATAATCCCTAATTCCTCTCACAATTGGGCCCTAACACTTGGGCTTTAAATCTTGCTGAAATACCTCACTTAAGAGTGTTGCTCCCTCCACCACCACCAAATGCTCCCTACACCACCCCATACCTATTTTGCCCTTGCTATAAAACGGATTCACCTTCAACGGATGTTGACATCCATTTACATATTTTAACTTTTTTTTATATTTTAGTTTATTGTTTTTATTTAAAAAAGAAAGAAAACCTTAACGGATATGGGCCACATCTGTTAACGGATATGGGCCACATCTGTTAACGAATGTGGGCCACATCTGTTAACGGATGTGACACGTCTGTAATTTTATAAAAATATGTAAATAATTAATTAAATAATAATACATAAATTAAATTAATAATAATTATTTTATTAAATAAATAAAAGTATTTTTTTATATAATTATGTAATAAATTTAAAAAATTAAATAATATTTATATATTAATTTAAAATACAATAAAATAATAAAATAAAAACAAAAAAAAAATGCTCAACGGATGTCGCCACATCTTTTAACAGATGTGACTCAAATCCGTTAAGGTTTTCTTTCTTTTTTAAACAAAAATAATAAACTAAAATATAAAAAAAGTTAAAATATGTAAACGGATGTCAACATCGGTTGAAGTTGAAATAGATGTTGACATCCGTTTTATAGCAAGGGCAAAATAGAGGAATGCGTTATGATTTTTGCCTCCCTAAGGTCTCTTTATATAGACTTGTCTGGGCTTGAACTCTAAATATTCTGTTGATAAGATCTTTTATCTTATATCTTTCAAATATTCAATATATTTAATCATTTTTTAAAAATATTTGATAGATATTTCCTGTTGATATTTTCAAGTTAAATTAAGTATCTTTAAATATCAACTAAATTGTCTTTGAAATTTCATTTATGTCTTTCTTAATTTTTCAAAATTACAAAAAAACCCTTGAAATTTCCTCTAATTATACTTTAAATGAATAAAATTCTAACTTCAGCTACACAAATAAACATTAAAATATCCAACATAATTTATGCAACTAAAAATCACATTTTAAGCATCTTTAATTCTCAAACCCCAATAAAATCAATTATCACAAATTTGCTTTAAATCAATCACTTAAGCACAAAATTCTCATAAAAAAATGAATTTTAAAGTATAAATGTTGGCATAAATATGCACTCATCACTAGAATTTAAAAAAAGAAAATCTTTTAGAAAAAGTTTTAAAATCAATTAACCCTCTTCTCTTGATTTAGCTTAGCCACTCATTCCTTTATTAACACATTCGACTAATAATATTTAATTATAATTTAAGAGGGTGTAAGAGAATATTGCATTTATTATCCCATTACTATATATATACAAGTCTAAGTATCCACCCAAAATTCATTGACATGGGTTCTTTTACACGAATTCTTCCTTTAAAGCCCTTACATGTTATTTGAAGATACACCTTTATGTAACTTTTGTTGTATTGTATTTTAATTACATAATTTTGTCTTAAAGTTAATATCGTACTTCATGAAGATGATCTACTTAAAATTTATGTTACATTAACAATCTCTTGAAACAAAGCTAAATTTATTTTCCTTCACCAACATAAAATTTATGTCACATTAATAATCTCTTGAAACAAAGCTAAAGTTATTTTGCTTCACCAACACCTTTGTGCTTCCTTTGTCAATTTGGGAAAGGATTGTAAGTTGTGTACTAATCTATGTTTTACATAATTTCAAGTAAAGGTTCTTTGATTAAGATTTGATAAGTCCAACTAGTTTTAAGTAGGGCTGCACACAATTCACCAAACTGTACTGAAACTACAATTAACTGAATTATATTATACTTAAAAAAACTAAACTTATTTTAACTAAAACTAATTAAACTATTTTACAGTTCAGTTAAAACAAACTGAACTGTACATAATTTAAGTGCAGTTAACTGTGAACACAGTTTCTCCCTAACTGAGAATTTCATCCCCAAATTGAAAACCCTTGAAGCTATGGTTTGAAAGGATTAGGGCTGTTGTGTGCTTCTTCATGTGACAGCCGTGTTTTTCTCTGTGTGGAATCTTCTTCCAGCTCTCCAATCACCATGCCAATCTTCTCTGTTGCGAGACCGTGAAGATCTTCTTCAAGGTACTGGACGTCTTCTTCTTGTTGCTGGACATCGTCTTCTTGTTGCTGGACCGTGAAGGTCCTTGGACAACCATCCATGCATCCACTTCTTCCAGCTGCAATTTACGTGAAGTTTCTTCTCCTCCGTGAACATGTTGGCTGGCTTTTCCAATGAAAAAGATCACCGAGGCACAGTTTTGTTCTTGAAGCGTTGTACTATTTTGTAGACTTCATTTTGTTCTTATCAAGCGCTATTCTTCTTTGTCCTCTCTCTCTCTCTGTTTTTTTTTATTATTGTCTGAGGTGGGTGATTTCCTACACTTTTTCGAAGCTTGAGGAGGAAGAGTGCCTCGATATTGGCGATGAAAATTAAGACTCAATCATGTCGTTCATGATGAATAAGCGGAGCACTACTTTTTTGACCAAAGAAAGGCAGCACAGTTAAAGAAAGAAAAGGGGGCCATGTGTCCTTGTATTATTTTATTTTCCAGACACTTCAGCAAATCAGCACAAAATGTATTATAAATTAGTTTATTGAACTGCACTATACTATGAGGACTAAAAACCAGTGCAGTTCAATTCACCCGAACTACTTTTAGTTCAGTTTAGTTTAGGAAAACTGTTTTATAGTTAACTGTAAATTTTGATAGTATAGTGCAGTGCAGTATACTTTGCCCACCTCTAGTTTTAAGAATGCATTTAATGCATGCATGGAACTCCTTTAATGCATTTTCTACATTAAAGATATTCAAATCAAGGAAGACAATCAAGGAAGACATTCAAGTGAGTCTTAAGCTAACTCAATGTTCACAAAAGGATTTACGATGATTCTTTTCTTTTATGCCTATAAAAAGTCAAATTTCAAAAAGAAAAACAAAAACGTTTGAATAAGAAAATGGCTAAATTGTTGTCAAAACATTTCTGAGTCCCAGATAACTTTGTATGAACTTTATGTATCAAACTAGTAGAAAGTTTTAAATGTAGAAAGATATCACCCCTATCTAGTGAGTGATCCTGTTATCTTTTGATCACACCTTAGACAATCTCTTTGTCTTAAGCTAGGAGGGACTTGTTCAATAATACTTATGTTAAGTCAAAAGTGACTTTTTGTTGATAAGTACACTTAAGTTAAACAAAGGGTTTAGGGTTTAGAGTTTACGGTTCCGAAATACTCATGTTAAGTTGATGAGTGCATATTTATGCCGACATTTTATATTTAATTTCAAAATTTTAGTGGATTAATTATGCTTAAATGATAGATTTGAATAAGATTTTGCATGATTGACTTTATCGGATTTGGGAATTAAAGAGGCTTAAAATGTGATTTTAGTTGCATAAATTATTTTGGAGAGTCTAATGTTTATTGATGCAGATGGAATTAAAATTTGAATTGCAATTTTGAAAAGAAAGAAAAGACTAAAGTGCAATTAGAGGAAATTTTTCGACTTCTGTGCAATTTTGAATAAAATAAAAAGGGTTGAATTGTAATTTTGGACAAGTTCAAATCTGTTAGATATTTTAAAAGATAATTTGGAGAAAATATATTTTAAGATATTTTATTTGATATTGTTAAATAAATTACCTTATTTAACTATATCAATAAATATCAAAAGATAATATTTGCCAAATTTTTTTGAATCTAGAAAAGATATTATCAAATATTCTCAAAAACCGATTAAATGTATTGAATATTTGGAAGATATTAGATATAAGATAAAAGATCTTATCAATAGAAGATTCAGAGTCCAAAGCCAACCAAGCTTATATAAAGAGACCCAGGGGAGACAGAAATCAGAACTCATTCATTCTCAAACTCCTCCACTGGGAAGCATTCATCCATCACTCTTCTTATTTTATTTCATCATGTATTCCACTCCATTCATGGAGGGCTATGCTTCTAGGGCTATTTCACTGTAATTTCATTATGGATTCTAAGGTTAAGTTGAATTAAAGCAATTGTTTCTTTTGATTATTGATTTGAGTTGCTCTCTTTCTATGTCTTTCATCTCTCAATCATATTAAAATCAATGATTTTTGCATCATAAGGTTTTTGAATCTACATGCATATTAATCATATGAGTCCAAGGGTGTTTAGGTTTGATTGAGAATATACTTTTATATTAATTTAGGAACTTTTGTATGATTAAATGAGTTTTTGCTACTAATTGATAATGTACTTTGATTGGTGTTAATAATTTCAACTATAATTAATTGAGAATTTACTTTGATTAATTAGCTTTTAATTTGGTTAAGAGATTTAAGAATATACATGATTAAACATAATAGAATTTGATTGAGAATGTACTTTGGTTGAATTCATTGTGAATAATCTAGAAAGGTCTGGCATTTGATTGAGAATCTACTTTGGTCAAGTGTATGATCGCCCTCAAATTAATTAAGAATGTACTTTAATTAATTTGAAACTTGAACAATAATCAATTGAACAATGATTTGTGAATAACCGATGATAAATCTAGGAAAAGCAGTGAAATTTACCTATTTCATCATAATTGTTTCTAAGTTTCCTATTTGTTCTTCAAACATTAATTCCATTAGCATAGTTTCTCACTTTGATTCTTGAGCATTGCATAACATTCATAAGAGTCAAATATTGAAAAACAATTTCGTATTCGTTGGGAGACGACTCAGGGTTACTTTAACCCTATCTACTTTCTTGAATACTACTTGGTAATACTGAAGTTGTCTTGAAAAGCAGTATTAATTTGATAACTTCAACGACAACGTATCATAAGCTAAGAGTGACTTTGTGTTTAAATAATACTAATGTTAAGTTTGAAGTGACTTGTTGAAACAATACTTATATAGGTTAGCCAATAATGACTATAAGCTGAAATAATACTCATCGCAACGCTATTTTATCTTGTGAATCTTGACTAGTTGATAAAAAATTAGACGTAGTTTGAGTTATTAGATGAATCAATATAAAAGTATGAAGTAATACTCATCCAACCAGGATCATCATCATTCGGAAGTTCTCGATAACCACCCCATCATCCTCAACATGATCCTATGGATGTCATTAACTAACAGTGACTTACCTTGACTAATATTCTATCTAACGTCGAAATTGCTCTCATAAATCAGGATGTTATGAAAGAAGAATGCATGATAGACAACCAGGTTGGGAGCATATTGTTAAAACTTTAAGAGCTCAACCTTGGCGCTCCCCTTACTAGTAATCGTTTTTTCGTGAGCCACAGTCATCTCATAAGACTTTGCTATGATTCTTTCACCTAAACCCTTATACTCTTCTCTTTCTTCTTTGAGATCAAATATATATCCTTCCAAGATGTCGGCGACAACCAAATTGTTATGCTCTAATTATACCATTTTTTTAATATGAAGGAAAACTAAAAGAGGAGGATCTCATTTTTGAAATAATAAAAAAACTTAATACCTCTTTTGGTCCCTCGAAAGAGGGGATGGTTCAAAGTAGTCCTATCTTTTTTAAAAACTTCGAAGTGGTCCCAACTTGTGAAAAATCAGGTCAAGTTAATCCTTTTTTGTTACAATGTCAAAATTTTAACTGTGCAGCTACCTCCTTGGCCAAAACTTAATGAGTTATCCGCTTTTTTTTCATACGTGGCACACTGAGGTAATATAACGTGTCAATTTTGAATTTAAGAAAAAAGTTGTTTGCCACATCCACTTTATCTTCCACCTCTAGAAACGTTAGAGCCACAAACTACCGCGCCATCAACACGTCAGACCACCGCTAAGGCTATCAACTTCTTCCTAACAACCAGATCACATTTTCCTCCTCCATGTACAACTACAATGAAACCAAAAAACCACCATCACCTTCTTCGCTAGACTTTCGAAAAAACTCATAAACAAAAACGCGAGCTCCTTCACCAATCTCCTCCTTCGAAACTTGCAAGAAATCGTAGAAACCTAAAGAAACTCAAATCGAGCCTTATCCATAGCCACTGAGAACCTATGAAAACCAAATCCCATATGAACACTAATCGCAAGACAGGAAATCCCAAATTAGGAACCATAATTGCGAGTTCATCGTAAATGAAAAAAAGCCCAGATAATTTGATTGGAAAAAAATTGGAGGAAACTGGGAGTGCGTATGAACTTGTAGAGCACCCATATTACTACTATGCTTTTTTGGTGATATAATGTTCAAAGCGGCTAAAAAACAACTTGGCAAAATGTGTCACAAACGGCCATCCAAGACTTCTGGTCGAACAACAAATCAGGGTATCCATGAAGAGCCAAATTATAAGCATCGTACTTAGACATGAGAATCTTAAACACCATATCAGTAAAAAAAAGTATCACTATCCATCACCAAATCCACTCAACCTCGCAATGTGACAACATCAACCTCCGAATCATAAGCAACTTTACCCAACCAACAAGTTCCACATCCAAATGAGCCAAATTGTACACCATTTCAATCCCGTGAAGGGTTGCTGGTCGACGGGACCGGAGGGGTCGGCGTTAGATCGGATCTCACGCAAGGATGCGGTTGGTCTTCTCGATACGGTTCTAGCTGTCGGCGTCGGAATCGAAGGAGCCGAGATTGATGCCGATTGTGCCGCGGAGGACGAGGATGGCGAAAAAGCTGCATAATATAGTGATCTTGATGTTGTTGAAGGTCTTCTGGATCTGGCGGCCGCGGGGGATGTCGGTGGCGTGACCTTGGGCGTTGGAGATGGTAAACGGGCGCTGGTGTTGGGCTTGTGGTGATTGCCTTGTCCCTCATTCACCCTCATAGTGCCACATAATAAAAAAATTGGCCACCTCATTATATTTTGCTCACGAGGCACATGTACCGTTAAAATTTTGACGCCGTAACAAAAAATGATTAATTTGACCTGATTTTTCACAAGTTGGAACTGCTTCGAGCTGTTTAAAAAATGTAAGATCACTTTGAACAATCATTCTCTCTCGAGAGACCAAAAAAGGTATTAAACCTAATAAAAATGAGAAAAAAACATTAACTAGTAAGGCAAAACTCTTCATTTAGACTTCCCCTTTAATATAATAAATTAGGTTGCATATATGTTTTAATTTATGTTAAGCCATAATTAATTTTGCAGTATTTTCTTTTTTTTTATAGATTTTTTAT
This sequence comes from Vigna nakashimae, assembly GCA_034642375.1. Taxonomy (NCBI): domain Eukaryota; kingdom Viridiplantae; phylum Streptophyta; class Magnoliopsida; order Fabales; family Fabaceae; genus Vigna; species Vigna nakashimae. Next base: position 5,339,250 of record CM067763.1, on the reverse strand, counting down.
AATATATATCATACAAATTTTTATATAAGTTTATGAATACGTATTTTAGGTTTAATTAAATTTTAAGTTTATCGTGAATTTAAATCTTTTAATTGAGTCATTGTTATTCTTTTCGTTTTTATTGAGTACTCAAAATTTTAAAATTTTTATTGAATATTTGTTGTTTAATTTTTTGGATGATATAATTGTTATCTTGTTTATTTGTTTTTATATATTAAAGAAATGTGAGATTTTATAATTAATATGGAATGATAACGAAAAACGTGTTAGATAATAAAGTTATCGTGCTCTCCAACAATTTTTCATGTTATTACTTATGGTCACCAAAAGATTATCATCATCGTTAATGTTAATGTTGTTATCCAATATATTTTCTATAAAATAATAAAAACATTTATTGTTTTACATTAATTGTAATATTATTTTATATTAATTCTAAAAAGACTTTTGATTTGTGAAAGTAAGTAATCAAAATGATGGGATAAGATGATAGCCTCATCACCCATTAATGAAAAATTTAATCGATAAAGACTGAATTTAAAATTTTTAAATATTCAGTAAACTCAATTTAAAAACTTAATTAAACTTAATATTTTGTATATTTTTATCCTTATTTTTAACATTTCAATAATTATTTCTTTTTATACTAAGTTTTGTTATTTTTATTTTAGCAAATGTCATTTTAGTGTACCCATTTCTTTTTCAATTTTGTTGTTAAATATCCGTTTTAAGTTACTTTTCTAAAATTTAATCATTTTTTATTAGTCCGTTATCACTCGCCTTAGATCAAGGTAAAACCCCTAGACTAGGATTCTTGCTATTTTTACGATATACCTCACCCCTTTCTACTTGAGAATGAGTGACCATTAGAATGTTAGGATGAAATCCAAGACTGAGCTTCCCATATTTATACTTACAATACTTGAAACCACCATTGAGAAGTTACTCCTTGGAACTCTCTTTACCAACCTTGAAAACTATTTGAAATCATATGAAACCATATACATATGTCATACACTTCCACATTTGAATATCAACATATATCATCATTGATCATACATTAGAGTACCATAAATAATCCAACAATGCATCACAATTCAATTAAAACATAAGCATAGAAGTAAACAACATGATCCAAATCTTGAAACTAGAGAGGTCCATAACCTAGTTGTGAACGTTTCCACAACCTATGAATTTGTTTCGAGAGAAACAAATTGAAAACCAGTAAGTTCAACAACTGAGTTGTGGTTTTTTCCAGAACTTGTGGATTTACTTTAGGAAGTGTGAAATTTAAAACAGAGAAGAGCACAAGCAGATTGTGGATTTTTCCATGAGTAGTGGAAATTTTCATAGTAGTTACTAACCTCTCATAGATACACTTCAAGTCTCAACTTGGACACTTTCTCTACACATTCTAATGTTCCTTAAGACCTCTTATGCACTAAGCAACACTGAAAAACATTTTCCTAATTCAAATTTGTTATCTCAAGCCAACTTAACTACTTTAAACCACTCAAACTCAATTCTATACTTTTCAACACAAACTTTCTTCAACTAATAGCTTGAGTAAGTCTTAATAGACTTAACAACACTCCCCAAACCACCGTATTTATTCCAGACCATCTAATTCAAAATCTCACTAGTGAAAACCCCAAAAAATGAACCAAAAACCATACAAAACACACTCAAAAGGCTAACAACTAGTTCTACATCAGAATTTTGCTATCATAACACTCAAACAAGTCTTAATCAACCCTTAGACCCCTGCCAAAACACAATTTAACCAAAATAACTCTTCCCTTAACTTTTCACCCAATTTAACATCTTTAAATTCATCACACATAAAATTTACATCAGAATCACCTTGCACCTCACAATTAAATTAGTTTTCACATCAACACATATTATATACAATCAACTCAACATACTAAATTTTTCAATCCAATACAATTTCACATTTCCATCAATAATTCACCATATAAACATTAATTAGAACTCGTCTATCAAACAAATAAAGTAAAACTAGTTTTCCTTACCTCTTAAAACTTCAACTAGCTCTAGAGAACCCAACTTTGCTCTCTCAACTCAAAGAGACCAAACAACACCTACATACCATGAAAACATGATCATAGTATACCATTAGAACCACGATCGGTAGAGAACCTAAGAGTAAGCTCAAACCATACATGCAAAAAACAAAACTTCACATGCATTGAAGAACGTGAAACAAGAGAAAATGATAAAAATTTGACTTACTCTATTTGAGAAAATGTTCAGACAAACTTAAAGATCTCACCACAAGGATTACCCAGGTGATCTCTGTTCTTCAAATAGATAAACAGGATGCAAGAACCCTTAAAAAAAATTCTAAAAAAATAATTTATAAATAAATAGCTTGTTTTAAAATAATAAAACTCATTTATCACAAATTCTTTTATATTAAAACATTTTAATATTAAAATAATATAGCCTATTATTTTAAACTAATCCATCACTTTTAAAATATTATTCTTTAGGTTTCACAATAAACATTATTTATATTTATTTATATATTTATAATAACAATAATTTTATTATTCTTTACTATCATAAAAAAATAATACACGTATATTATATGTATTTTCCCGTTAATAAAAATGTAAATATACAAAATGTGTTTCTACCAATAATAAATAAATTTATCCTTTTCATTCTATTTTTTAATTTTCTTCTATCAGTTATCTATGTTTTAATTTTATTTTTTATTTGATTGTTTTCATTCAATCAACCTATATTCTTTTTTACTTTTCTAATTTCTCTTTATTTCCTTTTTCCAAAGCAGAGCGGAAAAACTTCATGAGAATTTCTAAGTACGGACAGTGTCGTGAAAAGTGAAAAGTAAAAAGTTGGAAAAGATTGGGTAGCCGCCTCTCTGCCCGACATGCAGGAACCGTAGCATCAAAATTTATGTCTCAACCAAATGCCGTGTGTTGACTGTGGATTAAGTCATCTCACCCAAATTCAAAACCAATAATGTTACTTACTTGTACCTTTTTAATTACTTTCATCTTTTTTTCTTCTCCTTCACTTTAGCCAATGTTCTATCTGCTCTTGGTAAAAAAAATATCTCAATTTTCAAGGCCTATTTTAAACAAACAAACAGGCACAAACAACCAGAAATACAAATCCTACTAACAACTCCTGTTGTTTTCTCAGCGTGTGGACGGTTCTGTCTCAAACCCAACGAATTTCGAAGCTTTCAGACAGAAACATGCGGTTAATCCATGTTCTTCTGTTAGGGCTTTTGGCTTTGAATTGCGTTCAAGTTTTTGAATCCAATGCTCAACTCATACCACAAGATGAAGGTACGCTTCCACGCTTTTGTTCTGAACTTTGTAGTGCAGTTACATCAACAACAAAAAGAACTCTTCTGAAACTTTTCATGATTAGCCTGTGATTAACCACCCTTCTAACCGTTCTCACTTTTGCATTAGACCAAAATACAAAGAAATTATGAAAAACACTTTAATTTCCGAATGAAGAAGTTGGGGTTCTGATGAGAATTCAGTGTTCTGCATCATTGTTCACTTTATACTTAGAATTGAACACCAGGTGCTTGTGCTGCTGTTTCTTTCAGTAACTTCCTTCTTTAGAGAACTTTTAAAACTCTGTTTTTCCTATCTGGGTACTTTTGTCCATGGATTTTTCTCAGGTTTTATATCTTATATCATCAAATTCAATTCAATTTTTTTCAAACTTCTGATGATAATCATTTCAATTTTTGTTTTCATGTTATCATATCAAGTTTGGGTTTTTCTTGATCACTCAATAGGAAGGTTTTGGTGCTCTGCTAGACGACACCCTTTGATTGACACATCCATGTGAGAGATGACAACGTTTTGAAAATTAAATGACAAGGGTGGAGGACCACTACTTGTCTTCATGATAATGAATTATTTTTTAATGTTTTAGATAAGACCAATGCTTATGATTTAGTCAATAAATTCAAAATAAATTATGTTCAGAAGCTACTAATTATATATACACCCTTGAAAGCAATGTTTTAAGACATTTTGGAAAAGCATTTTGCATTGACATGTGCAGGTCATAAATTTTGAATTTGGAACCAAATTTTCATCTTAACTATTGTTATCACTATATTAATATGACACTTTAGGACAAAAAAGGTTAATGAGAATTTATTGAATATAACAACTACGGAGTGAAGATAGTTCAACATCATTAATGGCAAAAACAGAGGAAAAATAATGGCTCTGCTTTCACATGCAACATGTTACAGCCCATACCTTCTGGTACCGATAATTTGTTTCTGCTGTTTTTCATCTTACACATCATTGGAAATTGGTTGAATAAAAAAATTGTTAATGTCTGAACACATTTTTCATTTTTATGAAAAATTAAAATACATATAACACAATTTTACCTTAAAGTATCTCTAAACAGAAAATAAAAAAACATCTAAAACAGAGAAGTGTCTGTATATAAAAAGGAACGTAGTTCATTTAAAAGAAATGAATTTTAGTTATTACAAAAGCTTATTTTAAAAACATTATAAACTCTAAGTCAATATATTCTTTTTCATCTAACATGAGATTACTCTTTTTTAAGTAACTATAAATAATGTTTTTCTGCATATATAATTTAATATTAAAGAGTTTAATAATTGTCTCCGGTTAGTGTCCACTTTTTATGTTAACAAATTAATTAGAAATCATCATACTTGAAAGTTAATTATTGTATAGTTAATAAACTTAATATGTGTAAGAATTTAAATAAGAGTATATACTTATTTTACTTGTTGTGCATAACTTATATATTCTCTCTATATTAAGTTTGTTACTATATAACTCATTAAAGGCCTTATTATAAAGGAGTTTCAAAAACTATGATGGAGGTCATATTACAAGTTAAAAATAAGCTTTTTTTAGAGTTGACATTTTGTAAAGTCTAACACAGTTTGTCTCTTTCCATATTTTTTATATGTTTCCAGAAGCAATCATTTTAATTTTTATTATTTATACTTACTTTTATAAAACTTCATTTTCTAATTGATCAGTATAAAAGTTCTAATATGAAACAAGTTTTGAAATAAACCGATAAGTGAAGTTAGAGTTTTAAAAAGCATAGAATTTAATGTAATTTATTATTTATACAAAACTTAAGTATAAATGTTTTAAAAAAACAATACATAAGAAAAAACCAGAAATCTATATTCTTAAAAATTTAGGTAGAAGGTGATGTTAAATGGGGAATTTTTTCTTTAGAAAATTGTTGTGAATAACGGATAGAAAAAAGTAAAAATTATATAAAATAATTTTTAATTTTAGAAATTTAGATTTTTGCATGTAGGCTTGTGTAATAGTATTTCTGAATTAAGATTGACTCGTTTGCATCACTACTATTGGATAATAACTACTTTTTTGACTATGATGTTTCTGAAAACAATGGACATGGTAAGATTCGATGCATTGTATGCAAAATTTGGCATACATTCAAGATAAAGAAAACCAAAACCATGCATATTTATGATTCTGATTTTGACATGAGAAAGAGCCATGCACATAGTCTTTGAATGAAAATTAAATTTTTCTTATATTCTATTGCCCACCATATGTGACTTGACCTGATTCAAAATCTAAGAAATAAAAAAAGGAAGTTTGTTAATTGCTGTATTTGGTGAAGTAATTTTTTTTATTGAATTCTAGAATCTAAAGTGTTTAATTTAATGCCCTGGATCTTTACAGCTCTCAATTTTTTGACCAAATTAATAGGTGAATCAGACATCTAAGTAATTGTTAACACATGCAATTATTATAAAATTATAAAATCATTTAAATGTTTTGAGAAATTAAAGTTCTGTGAAGCTTTTTGACTTTAAGAATTCAAGTTTTCATCGTCAGAGAGTTGAAATATGATTTAGTCAGTATCTAGAATTTACCAAAATTGACTTGATTCAAGATAGTATTTAGAAATATGTTAAAGATTTCCTTAAAAACTATGTTCAGATTAACGTTGGATTTGTCATCAGTAAGATACTTCATATTATTGTTCATAGTTGAATCAATTAGTAAACAATTTTCGTAGTTGACCATTGAGCTTTGAAAAGGCCTCTGAAGTGATGGACCAACTAATTTTCTTTTTTTACAAGTAAATTATGTTAGAAAAAAAAAGTATAATCGAAACTAAATATCGATAATATATATATATATATATATATATATATATATATATATATATATATATTACCTAAATTTTAAAATTAATTTTATTAAAATGATTTAAATTTTAAAAATATATTGTTTTTAGTTTTTTAAATTGTTTATTCTTTTATTGTTTAAAGCACGTCAAAATGCCTTATTGGTTTTGAAATAAGATTAAATCAAACCTAAAAAATTTCAGTCGTTTAAAATACTAAACCCATTACATATTTATTAATTATTCCAAGTGAGCTTTTACTTTCTATACTTCCATGGTACTGGGAACTTTAAAAAATATCACTTTATGCAATTTCTTTATAAAAAAAATTCGAAAAGTTTTTAAATTTGGTTTAAAGAGAGTAGATAAATAAATTACAAAATCTATCATCAACATGCGTGAGATCAAAATAAAATTACCGATTTCTAATTTATGCAATTTGTTGAGGGGAGAAAATGGCTGTTTGTGTTTTTAAGCATTTTACTAATTCTTGGAATGTGTAAAAAATTCAATTGTTGGAAAAAATGGTTACGGCTAATGCATTGCCTTGTGTTTTTGTTGCAGTGAAAGTACTCCAAACAATATCTGATAAGCTAGAAAACTTGAACTGGACAGTTACAGAGCGTTCCTGCACAGAGAATGAAGGGTTTAATGGCAAGATGAATATAAACGGTGGTGACATTCAGAGAAATGTCACATGCGATTGCAACTTCCAAAATAACACAGTTTGCCATGTTGATAACATGTACGTATTTTTATAGCTACTTTGCCAATAAAATAGTGTAGTTAAGTTGTGTGTTTTAATTTACAGTATAGCAGATTCTGGCTAAACTTTGCCTAATATGTATATTTTTTAATGTTTTATATAAATAAATTCATTGAATGTTATTTCTTTAATTAATTAGGTGTTTCTTTATGGGATTCTAATACCGTTGTTTGGCCATGCTAGCTATCTCAAGGGTCAAAATATATCTGGAGTTTTTCCCAGTGAATTTGGAAATCTCACCCATCTGAAAGTGCTGTAAGTTTGTAAATATTATTTTGTTTGTTTCTTATGTGTGGTCTTGAATGTTGTCACTTTCTTACAATCTTGATTATATCCTGGTAGCACAACATGTTGATTAACATGAAAATGCATTTTAGATGAACTGTTGTATTTGTTTATGTGAATGCCAATAATTATTGTTAGAATTTCTATGCCTTGTGCAGTGATCTTACCCGCAACTATCTCAACGGCTCGCTTCCAAAAAGTTTTCCTCCCAACTCTTCGCTGATCAATTTGTTAGTCTTCCATGCCCTTGATTTTGTGTTAATTGTTATTCATGACTCTCTCTCCTAAAAGTGTAAGCAGTCTAACAATGGTTTTATATATAACAATTTCTTAACTCAAACATTTTTTGATGTCTAGGGTTCACTTAATTTTGCATATTTGGCTTTCATTATTTTCTATATTTTCTTACTGCAATGACCAATGTCCAATTGTTACTGTGGCTCAGGTCCCTTCTGGGAAACCGACTAAGTGGTCAAATTCCCACAGAAATTGGTGATATTGCTGGTCTGCAGGAACTGTAAGTGCTGGAAATTTTGGATTTTTTACATTGAAAAGTGGTATTGGAAGTTGAATACTTGAATGATGATAATGGCATTCGTTTTTATAGGGTCTTGGAATGTAACCAACTTGAAGGACCACTTCCTCCTAGTCTTGGAAATTTGAGCAATTTGACGAGACTGTAAGACTCTTTCATTCGAGCCATTTTCGTTTTATGTATATAATCAATTTTCATCATTCACTTCTCTGTGCACCAACTGTTTGTTTTTATTTTGCTCAAGCGTTTTTTAATAGTTTATACAAATTTTGCAGGCTTCTTTCTGCAAATAATTTCACAGGGACCATACCAGAAACATTTGGCGAACTTCGAAATCTGACTGATTTGTGAGCGACAAACTGATACAGTTGTTCCTTTTTTCGTTTTTTACTTTCATATCTCTGTTAAATCTTAAAATTATTCTTTGCATTTTCTGCAGTAGGATAGATGGAAGCAGTTTATCCGGACCAATACCCAGTTTCATTGGGAACTGGACCCAACTTCACAGACTGTGAGTGCACATTTAGAACAATTCATTACTATTTTCTTGTTTGGTAGTAGGAAAAAAAAATTGATATTCTATATCATGCTTAGTGTAAGAGTTAAATGTTGCCCCATTAGTAGAATTCAGTTATAGATGATGTTAGTTAATTGAATTAAAAGAAGGTAAGTAGTCAAGATCCCATGATATTCTCATCAAACTTGATATAAAAGGTTATAAAGAACAAAACGTAAATCTACTAAGAAATAAATGCATCATGAGATAGATACCCTTTGGTTCCTTGTTAGATTTCTTTCCAGCGTGTATTTAATCTCTGTTAAACTTTTGCAATCAGTAATTCTTGCAAAGAAAATGGTCTAATTAACCTTTATGTTTTTGTTAGGGATTTGCAGGGAACAAATATGGAAGGCCCAATTCCTTCCACTATATCTCAGTTGAAACTTTTGACTGAATTGTGAGTACTAGCTTCTTTCTGGAATATTCCTGAATTGGGGCATTTTATCTCAGGAAATTATTGTGCAATGATTCTGGATCATAATAACATTTCCCTTTTCATTGATGAACATTTCTGTATCAGGAGAATAACTGATTTGAGAGGACCAACTATGGATTTTCCTGATCTGGAGGAGTTGAAAAATTTGGAACGACTGTGAGTTCAAACATTTTCAACTACTTATGTTAAGAACTTTAAGATTCATTTGGGCTTTCAACGAAGGTGTGCATTTCTGTGACTCAGGGCATTAAGAAATTGCTTAATCACGGGTCGTATTCCAGATTACTTCAGTGAAATGACAAGTTTAACTACTTTGTAAGTTCCATCAATGGTCAGCTCAAGTTTATTTCTGGCACCATCATGAATAGTTAAAGTTTATATTATTTTAAAAAATAACAATACTCATAAGTTTCTAAATTCCAGTGTCTTCTAAAATTGTCTATTCAAACCATATCTTTTGTGCATTTTAAATTGCCTTCTAAAAATTCTCCATCCAAACACAATATTATTATTTTCTATTCGTTTCATTTCCACAAAATCAAATATTTGAAGAGACAACAGCGTTTTGTGCTGTTAAACTCTTTTTTATTTCTGGTGGCAATTTGTTTCAAAGGGTTACTTTCATTAGATATTGTTCATGTATTACTTACATACAAATTGTTAAATGATTTTCCATTATTTGTTGTGAAATAAATCTATCGGCCGTCTTTGTCACTAATTTTATATCCTGTTTTCGGGTGGTTGTGGTAATGCTTTTCAACTTTGTTTTTAACACTAATGAACTAATTCGTCACTTTGAGGAAAAAAAGGTTATCTATCCTAAGAACAATTTTTTTTGCATAACCATGGTGTGATAGGTACTAATCATTTTGGTAGGAGTAATTTCTGGAACATAAAATCCATAATATTGTTATCCTGTGTGTATGTGTTTTCACATGGGACAGAAATTTTGTTCTTTAGATTTGATATCAGCTGTAACTATCTTATTTGTCTTGCAGGGACCTAAGCTTCAACATGTTAACTGGTCCAGTCCCAGAAGCAATACAAAATATGGAAAAGCTAGATTTCTTGTAAGTGAAGATTTGATTTCCTTACCAGAAGATTAGACAAAAAAGTGTCATATATCTTATAATCAGATAGTACTTTAATACCTGACAAGTTGGTTGCTTTTTATTTATTGATTTAATGCAGGTTTCTGACTAATAATTCTCTGAGTGGAGAAATTCAGGACTGGATACTGAGCTTCAAAGAAAACATGTTAGCATATTTCTTTATCTTGGTTTCTCGAATTGCATAATTTAAAAGCTTTACTGAATTACACCCTATACTATCAGTGATACAATGATACAAAAATTACCATATGTCCACTTTCAGAGATTTATCTTACAACAATTTTACCAAGTCTTCTGCATCTAGCTGTCAGCTCTCGGATGTGTAAGGTTTTCTCTGTCTAGCAATATATGAGTATTTCTTTCAGCTATGTGAATGCTAACCTTTTACTATTACTGAACAGGAACTTGGCTTCAAGCCATTCTTCTTCAGCGGTGACTACAGCTTCGTAAGTTTTTTTGTTTTTCTTTTTACATTTCTACTTGATTTATCACCATTCTATCATACCTGTTAAAATTAACTGTATTCATTTTGTAGAACTTTTTGTTTGAAGAGGAATCTTCCTTGTGCAGGAGAACCCCATTGTGAGTCTTGCTGAGACAAAACAAAAATGTTTGGCTTAGTACTGTCATTTTTCGAATTTGGTCCCATTTTTTTTTTGTGAATTGCAATATAATTCATCTTTTAACTTATTATTCAATATTTAATAGAAATATAACTTGGCAGTACAAGTTACAACAGACTGCAGCATTAATATTTTTGTTAATATTCAATGTCAAAATGTTGGATGAGCCAAAATTACACAATTAAAATAATGTAAGATCAAATTGAATTGGCCAAAATAATGGGAACCAAATTCAAGAAATGACGATAATAAGGGAGCTAAAAGTGCAAATTAAGCTAAAATGTTTCCATACACCACCATAATTCTGTGAAAAAAGATTTTTGATGTTTCTGTTTGGAGTAACTTCTGGATTTTCCTACGTCTTTGCAGATAAGTCATTGTTCATAAACTGTGGAGGAGCTGAGGGGGAGTTTGAAGGCAATAACTATGTAGGTGACCTCAGCCGAAATGGCATTTCAAACTTTGATCTTAGAAATGATGAACAATGGGCCTATAGCAGCACAGGAGTATTTATGGGAAACAATGATGCAGATTTTGTAGCAGAAAATACATTTTCTTTGAATATTAGTGGCCCAGAATATTACCAAAACGCTCGCCTTTCTCCTATGTCGCTTAACTACTATGGCTTTTGTTTGCCAAACGGACAATATAAAGTGAAGCTCCATTTTGCTGAGATAATGTATACTGATGATCAAACTTTTAGAAGTTTAGGAAGGCGCATATTTGATGTTTCAGTTCAAGTGAGTGCTGAAGCAATATATTTAGTTGCTTTGTTTTGCTCGTTTCTTACATCTTTCGTCATCTATCCTATCTGGTACATGAATAAAATAGCAGTGCTGAACTAAAGGTAGAGACAATTTCGATGATGCATCTTTACAGGGTGTTAGATATTTGAAAGACTTTAACATTGCGGAAGAGGCTGGTGGAGTTGGAAAGGGCATCACTATGGAATATGATGTTGATGTTGCTGATGGTACCTTGGAAATCCACTTATACTGGGCAGGGAAAGGAACTACTTCCATTCCTGATAGAGGTGTATATGGACCTCTGATATCTGCTATTGAGATGATACCGAGTGAGTTTTTTTTTTCTTATTATTAGTTATTCTTTCAAGTATCATGCCATGTTCGGTCCTGTAAGCATTTGTACTTTGTTGTAGACTTTGAGAATCCTTCAAAAGGGTTGTCTGCTGGAGTCATTGTTGGAATTGTTGCTGCATCATGTGGGCTTGTCATATTGATACTGGTTGTCCTTTGGAAGATGGGTCTTCTTTGTAGGAAAGATACAACGGATAAAGGTAAGACTCGAAGCCAAAATATAAATGTCTCTTGTAAGTTGCCTTTTGTTATTAAAAGAATATTTACAGGACATACATAATATATCCATATATTTACATTAAAGATCCACAAAAGTGGGATATTTTAAAGAAAATGTAAATTTAGGTTCATTATTGTTGCAGTCGGTTTTTCTCTTTCTGTGCTTCTCTTTTCATTTATCAATTCCTTGTTGCAGAACTTCTAGATATGAAAACGGGCTACTACAGCTTAAGACAAATTAAAGCAGCTACTAATAATTTTGACCCTGCAAATAAGATAGGTGAAGGAGGATTTGGGCCTGTATACAAGGTAACTAACATAATCATCTGATATAATCAGTATATGATTTCAGAACATTGGCACTTATCCCACAACACTATTGTACATGGAACATGATACTGATAGAATGGTTGAATCACAGGGTATGCTGCCAGACGGTGATGTGATTGCTGTTAAGCAGCTCTCCTCCAAATCAAAGCAGGGGAATCGAGAATTTGTCAATGAAATTGGAATGATATCTGCTTTGCAACATCCTAATCTGGTGAAGCTATATGGCTGTTGCATTGAAGGGAACCAGTTGCTACTGATATACGAATACATGGAGAACAACAGTCTTGCTCGTGCACTTTTTGGTAAATTTCTTACACGTATACTGTGAGTTTGTGTATGTGTTTCTACTTCAAAATTAATATATTAATGAACAAAATCTTCTTTCCTTCCCCCCAAATTTCCTGTAGGTGGAGAAGAAGTGAAGCTGCATTTAGACTGGCCTACAAGAATGAAGATCTGTGTGGGGATAGCAAGGGGATTGGCTTATCTTCACGAAGAATCAAGGTTGAAAATAGTACACAGGGACATTAAGGCAACCAATGTCTTACTTGATAGGGAACTGAATGCCAAGATCTCTGACTTTGGTTTAGCTAAGCTTGATGAAGAAGAAAATACTCATATCAGTACACGCATAGCTGGAACAATGTTAGTAGTACTGCACCACATCCATTAGCTTGAATTCATGATTAAGATCATACATAATGAGTATGTTTTATTAGTAGCATAATCAATCAAGAGTCCAAGACTTGGTTCATAATGAGTTCATATTTGATTATTAATTTTATTAACATAAACAACTGGCTTGCACTTCTGTCAACAATTTTTCTCCTGCATGTCAAGCTAGTATCAAGCTTATATTTCATTGTTTTGTGAAGTTACTGACTATTGGTTACTACTTGTCTTGACAGTGGTTACATGGCTCCAGAATATGCTATGAGGGGCTACTTGACTGATAAAGCAGATGTATATAGCTTTGGAGTTGTAGCTTTAGAGATTGTTAGTGGAAAAAGCAACACGAAATACAGACCAAAGGAAGAGTTTGTATACCTTCTAGATTGGGTAAGTTGAAAAACCAGAAGCAATCTGAGACCATTTGGATTCAATATTATTTGTTAAATTGAAGGATAAATTACTCCTTGTTCTTTTCTTTTTTCCTTTACAATTAATCTTATGTTATTTGCTACATAGGCTTATGTTCTCCAAGAGCAGGGAAACCTTCTGGAATTGGTGGATCCAAGTCTTGGTTCAAATTACTCTCAAGAGGAAGCCATGAGAATGCTGAGCTTGGCACTCTTGTGCACCAATCCTTCTCCAACTCTTAGACCAACCATGTCTTCTGTTGTGAGAATGCTTGAAGGAAAAATTCCAATCCAAGCACCTATAATCAAGCGCAGTGAGAACAACCAAGATTTAAGATTTAAAGCTTTTGAGTTGATATCACAGGACAGCCAAACTCATGTTTCATCTGCGTACTCTCAAGAAAGTATGAAGCAAGAAAACAAATCTGAAGATGGACCATGGCTTGACTCCTCCCTATATCTTCAAACTGGAGATGGTCATTCTTCAAGCAGTAAACTAATCTAAGAGCACACCATGCGAAAATTTGTTAAAAGCTTATAGAGGAGTACTCGAATTAAGTTCTAGTTCATTTTTGAAGTATATAAACTGAAGGTACAGAGTGATATATATAGCATGTACAATCTATCATTTATAACAATATATAATGGTTCCTCTATCATTATTTTTTTTCCTATAAGTATTTTTTGTAAGGACCCCGCTATTTTAACAACGTTTTTTTAACACTATTTTGACAACGTCACGCGTCACTTTTGGATTGGACGAATTTGAATTTTTATTTTTTTTGAAAACATGGAGTTTAAACTGAGTAGGGTTTGTTTTAATTAAGCTTCAGAAAATACCCCTGCTCTGTTTCATTCGAAATCAACGTGGTGTGTTTTTGTTGTCGTTGTCCGTGACTCTTCATTTCGCGTTGTCTGGTGTTAGTTTTTCGTGAAGGTGGTTTTTTTTGTGGAGGTTGTAGTGCAAAATGGCAACGTCCCATGAGCATGATTCGTCGACGAAGGTCATTGCTTTCCGCTTCCATTTCCTTCGATGTGTTTTGGGTTTGGGATGGTGTTGTTTTGCTTATTTTGTTTTGGTTGATGCAGTTGACTGTTCGTCACTCATTTTTGACAAAGTATATATGTACATTGAACGAACGCTTGACAGATGACCATCGGTCATTGATTGCGAAGACTCCATTTGGGTGGTTTTTAGATTTGGGTGTTAATGTTAAACTAGGTAGGAATATATTGAGTGACTTATTGGTTAAGTGGGACGATTCCAGCAGTGGTTTTTTAGTTGGAAATAAAGTTGTGAATATCAATGAAAATGATTTTTATTTAGGATTGGAGTTGAGTACAGATGGTGAAAATATTAACTTAAAGGACGAAATGGGAAGTAGTACATGTGTGAAATACATAGGTAAAGGAACAAAAGATTTGAATGTGATATACAAATTTTTAATGCGAAAACACAAGAAAATGATACCTTGTTCTCATTTTTGTAGCCTTTACATATTGGTAGGGATATGTGAGATTCTATTTCCAAAACGTAGCGGAAGAGTGTTTCCCGTAATGTTTAAAATTGTTGACAATTTAAGTGGTTTGGGTAGTTATTGTTGGGGTAGTCTAGTTTATCGTTTTTTGTTACGTAGATTGTGCAAAGCTTCAGAAGCCTTGAAGAAAGGCAAAAGTACAACGAATGTTTACGTGGATGGTTGTGTTTACATGCTGCAGGTAATTATTATTTATTGATTTAAAATATAAATTGTTTGTTTATTGTGGGGTGCATTTTGTTTTTTACTAAAAGTTAAGATGATTTATTTGTCTCAGGTATGGTTTTTTGAGCATTTCATTCCACCCGAAGGTCCAATTGAAAAATTTTCGAGAATATTGCATTGGATGAATATAAATGTGGGAGACAAGTTCGTTAAACGGTCTATGGAGACGGGTGTGGTATGTGGTTTGTTATCTGAGTTTTTGATGTTTTGGTATATTGACAAAACTTGTATAGTCTGATATATATGGTTAAATTTCAGGTTCTTCATGAGGTTTATGTTGGTGCTTCAACCAAGGATAAGAAGGAATACAGACCAACACCAAAAAAAAAAGGATGCCCAACCAATACCAAAAAAGATACAAAAAGGAAAACGAAGAGAAAGTTTTGTGTGTGCCTTAGAGGACTAAGAATTTGTAATTGAAGAACTTAAAAGGAGGGTTGCTGGTCTGGAGGCACAGTTGGCTGAAGAGAAGGTAAGAAGAAAAAATCAAGATCACGGTGGAGAAAGTGTGTCTCATACAAAACCATCGATGAACAATGGTTTTGTATCCCCTAGTGGCATTGACACAAACCAACCACCTTTGAAGACGAATGTGAGGGTTAGATCACGAAAACGTTACAAGGACAGAGCATTTAGGACTCCATGCACTGGAACTATAATGCTTAGAATTAAAAATGAGTGATATGTGTATTGAGTTGATTAAAGGAAAGTAAATAAACATTGTACATAGATGAACAAAGCATTGTGTAATGTATCCTATTTAATTGAATAATATAAACTATGACTATTTGGTTACGTTACATATTGTTATTTTGAATTGCATTATTATTTCCTTCAAATTTGTCATTGTGATTTCAGGTTTTGTTTGGAATGTTAATGAATAAATTGGGCGTATTGTGATGGATGAATGAAGCTTTGTTTGTGAAATGTTGAAGTTAGCAGAAGTTGTGGTTAAAAAAGCTTTGTGGTAATCGTTTAGAGGGCCCTGGTAAACGATTACGCAAGAGAATTCCGTGTTTAGTATAGAAAGTTCAACTGAAGGAGTCAGTTGTGGAGACTTGGGTGACCAGCGCCAAAATAGACCAGCTTAAGACACAAGTCCAGTGCTACTGAGTTAATCTTTGTTGTTTTAGTGGCCGTAGATGGTGGGGAGTGATGTTTGGTGACCCTATGATGTGGGGAAACAATCATTGCTTGTAAGGGCACCAAGCTGGGCAAATTTTGGGTTATAGGCCTCAGAAAACACTATGGTAATCGTTTACATAGGCCTGGTAAACGATTACGTTAGAGAAATCTTTGTTTTGTACAGAAAGTTCTCTTTGTCTATATAAAAGTAATTAGAATGGTCCTTCTTGAATAATTTAGTTAGCTAATTAATTTCATGCTATTTTCAATTTCTATATATATAATTTATCATTTTTCGTAAATAAAATAAGTAGCTAACTCAATAAACTTGAAAATACTTAAGAAAAGAAGAAAAAAAAACTTGTCTACTTTAACTTTATTGTAGTTTTACAATTTCGATAATCTTTCTTATAACAAGGAACTTGTAAGATATCAAAGTTCAAACTCTATTTCTGTAAGGACATGGAAAATGGAATGTTATAGAGCAAATATATGTATTAAAATAATGAGACATATTATTTTACTTTAAAATAATCTTATAATATAAATAGAATTTTATAAACACTTCTCATTATTCTAAGAACACTTTATATCTCTAGAACTCTATTCCTCAGAGTTCTCTGACTTCTCTCTAGAATCTCTCTCTACTGAGTTATCTGTTCGACGATCAGGAGGTGCCTAGGCGATCAAGGCGTTGAGGACTTCATTTTGAACTGATCAATTCTGTGATTTCAGCTGGTAAGCTGTTTGTACTCTTTCTTCTCTCTTTCTTGATTCTGGATCATGCAAGTAGTGTTGTTGCATGTATCTCTCAGTTTTCTTCTTCAATTTTCAGCTCAAATTAGGTTCTAAGAGTTGTTTTCTACCACCAATTGGTAAGTTGTAGGTTTCTGTTGAGTTCCCTTATAGTGCAAGGTATGGTTGGTATATATCTATGAGCTAAATTGTTTGTCTCTAAGGTAAGGGGAGCTAGAAACTTTATCTCAATTGGTTGTATGATATGTGTGTATGATAAATTCTGAATTAGTATGCAGTTTTGGGACAATATTTATATGCTGAGTAGATTGAATAATATGTATTGGAATGTGTGATGAATCAATATTTTGCTCACTTCACTTGGTTTATTGTGCTAGAATTAATTGGGGAATTGTGCTTAAACGTCCAGTATTTTTCCATTTTACTAATTGTGCTTAATTTGATTGGAAATTCTTATTTTAATTAATTTGAGTTATCTGAGCTAATTATTTGCATTAGTAATTGCAGGAAAATTTTGGAAATACAATTTGGGACATTTGAAGGTTATTCGATTACACACTGTGCTATGTAATTGGAAGAAAGATATGGATTATTTCATTCAACTCCAGGAGAGCAACACGGCACATGAAAAGTGGTGTGAAATAAAAATAAAGGGGCTGCAAGTGAGTTAGCTATTCATTTTAAAGCACTTGTTGGTGCAACTACCACACCACTCGGTTAAACACAATTTGGCAATCTTCTAAATTGGAACCAAATAGGGGGCCACCATTCACGGTCTTATCTCCCATTTATTTTTGGCATTTAGTGATGCTTGGCAACAAATCACAATTAAAACTCCAAAATGCTGAATTATTGTCATAGCACACGGCCCTCATTTCTTTTGGAATGTCCAAAGCTCAATTAAACAACAAAAGATGGGGCCACCAAGTTCCAAGTGCAGCCCACGGTTTTATCAAATGTTTTGGAAGAGAATGCATTCTCCTATGTATACAATTCACGTTGCAAATGAATGATGGAGGGGACCACATTGCAACTCCTTATAAGTAAAGCTTAATTCAAAAGGAGCAATTTAAGAGCCACGGCCCACATGCCCCCTCTTCTCCCACTTTTGGCCTAAATTGATTGAATAAGAGCACATGCCACACGGCCATTCATTTTGGTAGCAAAACACATGTCTTAAGGGGCCACCATGCAAAAGAATTTGGCAAGGGTTCCACGTGAAAGTGGAAAATTTCTTACTTGCTTCGAAGACATCACTCACGGCACTTTAGCTTAAAGATGTGCAGATTTTTTTTTGCTCTTCCATTCCACAATACACTCCACAGCCTAGAGCAACGTTCTCCATGTGCAGTCCAGCAAGTTGGGGAGGAGTATGTCTCGGCTTGGGCAGAAGAAAGTGGCCACCTTTTCACGGCTCTTCATGGCAGTAACACGTCCAGAATGGAGGCAGCCCTTATGCACATCACACTCCAGCTTCATCAACAAAAATCCAGCAAACAAGAGAGCAGCTTGAGAGGTGCACGGTGGGAACAACAGCAAAGCCTTAGTCCAGAAGAGGTCTTCATCTACCGGCCAGCAGCTTGGAGGAGACGGTCCAGCACCTTGTTGAAGCAACCACCACCAGCAACAAAGCCTTCACAGTCACGGGAGAAGAAGCCCATCCAGCAGTAGGGAGAAGAGCGTTCCAGCAGCATCTTGAAGAGAAATAAGCAGGAGATGGCACAGGGAAGGTCCTCCTCTTTCTTGGCACGTCCAAACAGCCACCACGTTAAGGGAGTAAAGCATCAGGATTGGAGGAGGCACATGCTGGAAATAGAAGGGATGGAGAAGCTAGTCCATGCAAATGAAAAAAATGACAAGATTAGGTGATGATGGAGGGGCCCTCCTATTTTCTCACGGCCAAGTAACTATTTTCTCACAAGAATGCAAGGAAAAGATACTAACTCAAAGACAAGGAAGCCTCACGGGAGTAGCTTCAGAATTGGGTTATAAAAAGCGAGCAGCAGAGAAGCAGATGGGAGGATTAGAGTTTTAGGAGTAGTTTTAGACAGCCATGGAAGAGGCTCTCGCCTCTTCCTCTTTCTCTTCCGTTCTCTGAATTTCCATTTCAAACATGCAATTGTAGTTTTAATTTCTGAAGAAGCAGTAGAAGTGTGTCACCTTTGCTCGTGTTATTTTTAGTTGTACTGTTGATTTTAATTTAAGTGTTGAAAGCATTGATAAATTGCATTTCCAGTTAATTGTTTTCTATTTTTATTGTCTCTTTTATTTTATCGTTTAATGTTTTTTTCTACACCGTTCAATTCTATAGTTTCTGAATATTTACTGTTCTATTTTTACCATCTTTTACCGTTCAGTTTTACAGTGTTTAAAATTTATTTCAAAAGGTTTTAAATTCTGTTTTATTTAAATTCCAATTTCCAATTTTATTTTATTGCATTCACAAAAACACCATCAAAACCCCCTCACTTCGTGTTAAATCTAAGACCGAACCACAAATATTGGTCCTTGAGAGACGACCTAGGAGTCAAATCCTAGTCTATACTGCATTAATTTATGCACATCAAATTTGTATGACCGCGACACCTTCAACAAATTTTGGCGCCGCTGCCGGGGACCAATCAATGGAGGTTTGGTTTTAGATTTTTGTTGTATAAAGTTTTGTTCTGTTAATATGTTTGTTTTGTGTGTTTTGTCTTGTATATTTTTGCAGGCGATAACGACACCTTCAACAAATTTTGGCGGCGTTGTCACTTCAGTTCCAGGTTTTTCGTTTTAGATTTTTGCTGTGTTTTTCGATTATGTTGTGTTAATATATGTTTTGTCTTTTATATTTTATTGTGCTGTGTTCTGTATTTAGTTGCTATATTTAAAAAAAAAAAATATTTTACTGTTGATGTTCTGTCTTGTTTATGCCTGTAGCATGTTTAATTGTGTTGTGTTTTATTTTGTGTTGTGATGTTCTATTTGTTTTGTATGCGTGTCATATGTATTTTTTCTGTTAATTAAAAAAAAAAATTATGTCTTGTGTATGTATTGCATGTATAAATGTGTTGTGTTTTATCTGTTTTATAATTTTTAGTTTTTAGTTTTTTTACTTTTTATTTTCCATGTCTACCTATTTTGATGTGAATAGTGCTTATTCTGCGAGTGTCTATAATCATGATTCTCCTTCTGCTTGGTACTCTGATTGTAATTCTGCTGAATTCTATGATGAGAATTATATGGATCATCCTCAAATTCCTGAGAGCGCTCCTAGGGAGCCGGTTCCACCTACAGAGGATGATTTTTATTACGTTCTAAGCACTGGACTGACATATTTGCTGCCTAAGTTTCATGGTTTTGCAGGGGAATGCCCACATAGACATTTGGAGGAGTTCCACATGGTGTGCTCTTCAATGAAGCCTCCAGATGTTCCTCTTGATCACATTTTCTTGAGCGCATTTCCGCATTCATTACAAGGAGCAGCTAAGGATTGGAAAGACTCTCTTCCTCTAAGATCCGTTACCGATTGGGGATATCTTGAGCATCAGTTTTTGAGCAAATTTTCCCCTATGCAATATGCTTATAACGACGATCCTGGATGGAATGACCCTAGCTTGGGATGGTTCGATGCTCAACAGGAATATCAGGAAGCACCATCTCAGGATACTTTTATGCCTCCACCAGTCCAGCAATACGAGAGTCAGCAGTATAGTGTTCCTGCCGAAATAGCTCCCCAGCCTTCTACTTCTAAACCTACATTGAAGGAGTTATTAGAGCAGATAACCATGCAGAGAATTCAGTTCGAGCAAGATAGCATGAAAATCCAGCAGGAAACTCAAGCTGCCATGAAGAATCTGACTGATCAGATCGGGCAGATGGCCACTCAGGCAGGAATAAGCAATACTTTTGAGCCAGGTAGACCACCTTCATCTTCCACCACTTTTCCCATCTTCAAGGAAGTGGAGGTAAGCATACCTCAGTATGATTATGCTATTCATGAATGTGTTATTAAAGATTATGCTGATGATAGGTATGCCGATAATCATATTGTTGCTGAGCATGTTTTTAATTCTCCTTCTGAACATGAATCTGAGTCTGATATTGATATTGCATGTAATTTTGAAATTGATTCATGTTATGAGGATGTATCTAAGGTTCAGCCTGTTACATTAGAATTGGGTGTTATACCCCTGCATGAAATTTCTGTAGAACCACATTGCACTAACCATGTTGCAGGAGGTACGTATAAACTTGATGAGCAGACACCCACAATTGAAGACAGAGGTGCGAGCACCCAGAACGATTTCAACAGGCACCTGTTGAATCTATTCATCAACAATAATTGTTTGGATCCAGTCGTGGAAGACATTTCCCTGCTTGATCAAATCTGGAGGATGAAGCAGTTCGTCCTCAACAATTTCATGTTGGATCGTGACGAGAAGAACATCTCCCTACAAGTCCAAAATTGGCAACTGCCACCCTGACCAGGGGAGTTTTCTTTTTCTTTCTTCCCCGTTTTCCTACTTTTATTGCATTTGTCCTTTATCTGTTTAGTGTTTTAACTGATGATCTTATGCTTAGAACACGTTTAGGACATTGTATTTTAAGTGTGGTCTGGGGGAGATTCTGCATTTTGTTTTTCTTTTAAGTTTGTTTTTCCTTTTCTTCTTAGTTTTCGTAATTGTTATCTTAAAAAAAAATAATAATTAATAAATAATAAAAAAAAAAAACATAAAAAATATTTTGTGATAAAATTTTTTTTGTTTAAAAGCGTGCCAAATCTGTATTCTGATATGTATATTTATTTATTTTTTTTTTTTAGTTTTCAAATTGTTATCCTTAAAACAAACAAAAAAAAAAATTCAAAAAAATTCAAAAAATTCAAAAATTGTTTTGCGTAGTCCTTGATTTTATTTCGACCCTCAGTTTCTTACCAATAATTCATTAAAAAAAAAAATTTTCACTTCAGATCTTATCTTTTTCCTTATTTTCTTCGTTGTAAATATATTTTCTTAGTTGTCTCATACAGGTCTTTGATTGCAAATTTTTAGACTAAGAAAATATTTCATTCATAATAGCAAAATTACAGTAATGGAAAATAGGAGCTTGAACAGATCTGAATATAAAGATGCAGTAGATATATATAAATAAAAGATGTTCGGGGGTCGATCTTTAGTGATCGTTAATATTACAAACCAAATAAAAAACATAAAAACATAAAAAAATAAAAACAACAAAAACATAAGTGTTCATATTACAGCCCATATTCTGGCCACACTCGGCCAATAAAAACATAAAAAAAAAAAAAAATAAACAAAACATTAAAAATGAAAGAATTCACGAGCTGGTTGTGGTGGTCTAAGGGAGAGCTCCGTTGAGGGAGCTCTGGTTCGAAAAGTCACGAGCGGAGGCTTTGGTGGAGGAATTTCTCGTTCATTTCTGTCGTCATCGATGATGATCGGAACGGGAAACAGATTCAGCAGCCTCGGTGCCCTCATAATCACCCAGTTGTTTTCTTTCAAACAAAAAAAAAAAATAATAAATAAAAAATAATAAAAAAAAAAAACTTGTGTTAATAATAGAAGAGGAATGGAAAATACAAATTGAGGTGTGATCAGGGTCTTACCGTACATATATAGCGGCAGTTGTGAAAAGAGAGTGCCAGTAGGGTCTATCTCCGCTTGCCAGCGCTTGACCCGATTGCCGTGGTTGTTAAACCAGCAGTGTACGTTGTATTCAGTGGCTTCGCCGAAAGCCCTTAGTCGAGACGCGATCTCGACGACTTGCGCTCGGCTTGGGTGTGTGACTCCATAGTTGAATATTTTGGTCATCATCTTGATTTGATCGTCGGTAGGACGCCACCGTTGACTGGTATATCTCTCTGATTCCGTATCACTCATCCTTCCTCTCGTAATATACAAATACTTAAATAAAAAATAAAAAAAGAACAAAAACATAAAAAAAAATAAACATAAAAAAAAAAATAAAAAGAACTAAAAAAAAGAGAAGCATAAAAAAAAAAATTAGATTAGTTCTCTGTTTTCTTTATTTGTTCTTGTTTCCTTTTAGATTTATTTTGTCCAGTCTGTATTTGATGTTTCAGTGTCTGGTCTCAGATCTGTTTCACGGTCCTTGCAAAAGGGTCCTAAACGGATCTACGTCCAGTTGTCCGATTGTTCTTGTCCATATTGTTCTTGTATATTATGTTTATGTGTTTATTTAGTTTTAAGTGGGGTACGTGGCGTTGTTCTACCCGATTGTCTCTGCAATACCTTCAATCGAAGGGAGATTAACGTCTGGTTTCCAGCTGATATACCCCTTAAGTTTTTAGACAGTTGTGTTTTATGTGTTTAAGTGTTTAAATTACAAAAAAATAAAAATAAAAAAAAATGGAAAAGAGGGAGAGCAGGCAAGAGATCAGATGAAAAATAAAGGAAATACTGAAAGGGAAAGACTGGAAGGCAGGAAAAGTAATAAAGCAGAGAAAGGAAAAGAAAGCAGTGAAAGATCTGGAAACTTAAGCAGAAAAAGAAGAAATAGAGATCCAAGGTGCAGAGAACTTACCTGGAGAAGTAGAGCTGGCAGAGAAGCTCCTCGCGGATCTCAGACTCTTCAGTTGGCACGGTGGCAGAGGCTCCTTGCAGGACTCGTACACCTTCAGAGTACACGGACGCGGGGGGGAGAGGCTCCCTGCAGAGATCCAGACGCTCGAGAGAGTTGAGAGTGCAGAGAGAGTAGAGAGAGTAGAGAGAGAGCAGAGAGAGTAGAGAGAGTTGAGAGAGAAGCAGAGAGGAGAGAGTGAGAGTCAGGAAATGGCGCTCAGACGCGGAGGAGTGGCTCATTTGTAGCCAAAGCTTTGCCACTGTAGCAACAGTTCCGGTCTTTGCCACCGAGACTGTTGTCACAGTACCGGTCTCCTTTTTCAAAAAAAAAAAAAAAAAAATTAGTAATAAAAATTAATTAGCATCTACTGATGGGTGCTAGGTGATTTCGACATCTGCTGATGGATGTCACTGATAACATCTACTGATGGATGTTACTGAAAATTTCTTCCCATTTTTCCTAACTTTTTATTGCACTTGTCTATATTATTTGACTGCTCTGAAATTGTTAATCTGATGATTGTAACACACTGAGGACATTGTGTGATTTAAGTGTGGTCTACTGGGGAGAAATTTTGATTTTCTGTTAGTTTCTGTTAAGTTTGTATTTTGTGTGTTAAATTTTTTGTTTTTGAGTGTTAAATTTTTTTTCTCTTTTAAGTTATTTTTATCGAGTTTTGTGTGCAATAAATTTTACATTTTTCTTTTGATTTCTGGATGATGTTTAAGTTGTAGATTTTTCCTTCACTTACTTAATACTTATGGTTTGAAATCCTTGCTTTTCTCTGCTTGGAAGATGATTATAATGTTTAAGAGGTTGATTTGATTGTAACGAATGCCCTGTGTGAGAATTTGAGCCACTTAATTTTCTTTCTTGTGTGATATGTATCTTGATTGCTTGCACATATGCCTTGGCTTGATTCTTTTTGATATACTTGATTGATATGCATGTTCAGACGTGATAAAGGCATTTTTGTTCTTGAGCCTCTTTAGCCAAATAAGCCTACCTTGTTATTATCCTTTGATAACCCCTTTGAGCCTATACTGTATATATTTCTTTGTGTTGAAGCTCATACACTGATCCTAAGTGAAAAACAAATGATTACCTTAACCTTAGGAAAGTCTGGAGCTATAGAAGTATTTTGTGAATAAGTGTGGTCTCCTTGGGAATTCTGATGAATTGGCTAGTTGGTTCCTCATCATGTTTTGAAATGATAATTTATATCCTGTTGTGTGATAAAAAAAAAAAAAAAAGACAGGATAAAAAAAAAATGATGATGAGAAAAAGAGAAAAAAAAATTGAAAAATAATTTTGTAAATAATGGAGTCGAGAAGAGGATTGAATTAGAGGTTTAGGTGAGATTTCACAGTGTTTACATTTTTTTTCCCTAGTGCACCTCTATTTCTTCTGAGCTATAGCTACTTATCCATAATTATCCTCCCCTGTCCTTGGCCCCATTACAACCCAGTAAAGACCTTTTGATCTAAACGTGCATATGTTTTGAGTGTTGATATTAGAAGCTTGCCAAGTCAATTTGTGTTTGCTTTCTTGAGTGCATTGAGTTGAAATGTTTACCCTAGACACTTGAGAGAAACACTATAGTGCATCTGTGAGGATTTGTTATTTTCAAATCACCTCTTGAGCTGATTAATCATTTTCCTATGTATTGAATTGCTTGGATGATTTCTGTAAGTATGTGCTTTTCTTGATTTTGTGTTGGAAAATTTCTACTTCTTTCATTGGTCCATAATTCTTGAGAACTGTGTAAATTCTATTTATTTTTCTCGTTAGTCTTTGTTTTCTGTCTGCTGAGTTTGTGTCACCATTCCTGAAAGTCCTTTGAACTATTCCCTGATTTGCGTCTTAATTTTGCCCAGGAGTGCAAAAGACTAAGTGTGGTCTATTTTGATGAATCAATATTTTGCTCACTTCACTTGGTTTATTGTGCTAGAATTAATTGGGGAATTGTGCTTAAACGTCCAGTATTTTTCCATTTTACTAATTGTGCTTAATTTGATTGGAAATTCTTATTTTAATTAATTTGAGTTATCTGAGCTAATTATTTGCATTAGTAATTGCAGGAAAATTTTGGAAATACAATTTGGGACATTTGAAGGTTATTCGATTACACACTGTGCTATGTAATTGGAAGAAAGATATGGATTATTTCATTCAACTCCAGGAGAGCAACACGGCACATGAAAAGTGGTGTGAAATAAAAATAAAGGGGCTGCAAGTGAGTTAGCTATTCATTTTAAAGCACTTGTTGGTGCAACTACCACACCACTCGGTTAAACACAATTTGGCAATCTTCTAAATTGGAACCAAATAGGGGGCCACCATTCACGGTCTTATCTCCCATTTATTTTTGGCATTTAGTGATGCTTGGCAACAAATCACAATTAAAACTCCAAAATGCTGAATTATTGTCATAGCACACGGCCCTCATTTCTTTTGGAATGTCCAAAGCTCAATTAAACAACAAAAGATGGGGCCACCAAGTTCCAAGTGCAGCCCACGGTTTTATCAAATGTTTTGGAAGAGAATGCATTCTCCTATGTATACAATTCACGTTGCAAATGAATGATGGAGGGGACCACATTGCAACTCCTTATAAGTAAAGCTTAATTCAAAAGGAGCAATTTAAGAGCCACGGCCCACATGCCCCCTCTTCTCCCACTTTTGGCCTAAATTGATTGAATAAGAGCACATGCCACACGGCCATTCATTTTGGTAGCAAAACACATGTCTTAAGGGGCCACCATGCAAAAGAATTTGGCAAGGGTTCCACGTGAAAGTGGAAAATTTCTTACTTGCTTCGAAGACATCACTCACGGCACTTTAGCTTAAAGATGTGCAGATTTTTTTTTGCTCTTCCATTCCACAATACACTCCACAGCCTAGAGCAACGTTCTCCATGTGCAGTCCAGCAAGTTGGGGAGGAGTATGTCTCGGCTTGGGCAGAAGAAAGTGGCCACCTTTTCACGGCTCTTCATGGCAGTAACACGTCCAGAATGGAGGCAGCCCTTATGCACATCACACTCCAGCTTCATCAACAAAAATCCAGCAAACAAGAGAGCAGCTTGAGAGGTGCACGGTGGGAACAACAGCAAAGCCTTAGTCCAGAAGAGGTCTTCATCTACCGGCCAGCAGCTTGGAGGAGACGGTCCAGCACCTTGTTGAAGCAACCACCACCAGCAACAAAGCCTTCACAGTCACGGGAGAAGAAGCCCATCCAGCAGTAGGGAGAAGAGCGTTCCAGCAGCATCTTGAAGAGAAATAAGCAGGAGATGGCACAGGGAAGGTCCTCCTCTTTCTTGGCACGTCCAAACAGCCACCACGTTAAGGGAGTAAAGCATCAGGATTGGAGGAGGCACATGCTGGAAATAGAAGGGATGGAGAAGCTAGTCCATGCAAATGAAAAAAATGACAAGATTAGGTGATGATGGAGGGGCCCTCCTATTTTCTCACGGCCAAGTAACTATTTTCTCACAAGAATGCAAGGAAAAGATACTAACTCAAAGACAAGGAAGCCTCACGGGAGTAGCTTCAGAATTGGGTTATAAAAAGCGAGCAGCAGAGAAGCAGATGGGAGGATTAGAGTTTTAGGAGTAGTTTTAGACAGCCATGGAAGAGGCTCTCGCCTCTTCCTCTTTCTCTTCCGTTCTCTGAATTTCCATTTCAAACATGCAATTGTAGTTTTAATTTCTGAAGAAGCAGTAGAAGTGTGTCACCTTTGCTCGTGTTATTTTTAGTTGTACTGTTGATTTTAATTTAAGTGTTGAAAGCATTGATAAATTGCATTTCCAGTTAATTGTTTTCTATTTTTATTGTCTCTTTTATTTTATCGTTTAATGTTTTTTTCTACACCGTTCAATTCTATAGTTTCTGAATATTTACTGTTCTATTTTTACCATCTTTTACCGTTCAGTTTTACAGTGTTTAAAATTTATTTCAAAAGGTTTTAAATTCTGTTTTATTTAAATTCCAATTTCCAATTTTATTTTATTGCATTCACAAAAACACCATCAAAACCCCCCCACTTCGTGTTAAATCTAAGACCGAACCACAAATATTGGTCCTTGAGAGACGACCTAGGAGTCAAATCGTAGTCTATACTGCATTAATTTATGCACATCAAATTTGTATGACCGCGACACCTTCAACAAATTTTGGCGCCGCTGCCGGGGACCAATCAATGGAGGTTTGGTTTTAGATTTTTGTTGTATAAAGTTTTGTTCTGTTAATATGTTTGTTTTGTGTGTTTTGTCTTGTATATTTTTGCAGGCGATAACGACACCTTCAACAAATTTTGGCGGCGTTGTCACTTCAGTTCCAGGTTTTTCGTTTTAGATTTTTGCTGTGTTTTTCGATTATGTTGTGTTAATATATGTTTTGTCTTTTATATTTTATTGTGCTGTGTTCTGTATTTAGTTGCTATATTTAAAAAAAAAAAATATTTTACTGTTGATGTTCTGTCTTGTTTATGCCTGTAGCATGTTTAATTGTGTTGTGTTTTATTTTGTGTTGTGATGTTCTATTTGTTTTGTATGCGTGTCATATGTATTTTTTCTGTTAATTAAAAAAAAAAATTATGTCTTGTGTATGTATTGCATGTATAAATGTGTTGTGTTTTATCTGTTTTATAATTTTTAGTTTTTAGTTTTTTTACTTTTTATTTTCCATGTCTACCTATTTTGATGTGAATAGTGCTTATTCTGCGAGTGTCTATAATCATGATTCTCCTTCTGCTTGGTACTCTGATTGTAATTCTGCTGAATTCTATGATGAGAATTATATGGATCATCCTCAAATTCCTGAGAGCGCTCCTAGGGAGCCGGTTCCACCTACAGAGGATGATTTTTATTACGTTCTAAGCACTGGACTGACATATTTGCTGCCTAAGTTTCATGGTTTTGCAGGGGAATGCCCACATAGACATTTGGAGGAGTTCCACATGGTGTGCTCTTCAATGAAGCCTCCAGATGTTCCTCTTGATCACATTTTCTTGAGCGCATTTCCGCATTCATTACAAGGAGCAGCTAAGGATTGGAAAGACTCTCTTCCTCTAAGATCCGTTACCGATTGGGGATATCTTGAGCATCAGTTTTTGAGCAAATTTTCCCCTATGCAATATGCTTATAACGACGATCCTGGATGGAATGACCCTAGCTTGGGATGGTTCGATGCTCAACAGGAATATCAGGAAGCACCATCTCAGGATACTTTTATGCCTCCACCAGTCCAGCAATACGAGAGTCAGCAGTATAGTGTTCCTGCCGAAATAGCTCCCCAGCCTTCTACTTCTAAACCTACATTGAAGGAGTTATTAGAGCAGATAACCATGCAGAGAATTCAGTTCGAGCAAGATAGCATGAAAATCCAGCAGGAAACTCAAGCTGCCATGAAGAATCTGACTGATCAGATCGGGCAGATGGCCACTCAGGCAGGAATAAGCAATACTTTTGAGCCAGGTAGACCACCTTCATCTTCCACCACTTTTCCCATCTTCAAGGAAGTGGAGGTAAGCATACCTCAGTATGATTATGCTATTCATGAATGTGTTATTAAAGATTATGCTGATGATAGGTATGCCGATAATCATATTGTTGCTGAGCATGTTTTTAATTCTCCTTCTGAACATGAATCTGAGTCTGATATTGATATTGCATGTAATTTTGAAATTGATTCATGTTATGAGGATGTATCTAAGGTTCAGCCTGTTACATTAGAATTGGGTGTTATACCCCTGCATGAAATTTCTGTAGAACCACATTGCACTAACCATGTTGCAGGAGGTACGTATAAACTTGATGAGCAGACACCCACAATTGAAGACAGAGGTGCGAGCACCCAGAACGATTTCAACAGGCACCTGTTGAATCTATTCATCAACAATAATTGTTTGGATCCAGTCGTGGAAGACATTTCCCTGCTTGATCAAATCTGGAGGATGAAGCAGTTCGTCCTCAACAATTTCATGTTGGATCGTGACGAGAAGAACATCTCCCTACAAGTCCAAAATTGGCAACTGCCACCCTGACCAGGGGAGTTTTCTTTTTCTTTCTTCCCCGTTTTCCTACTTTTATTGCATTTGTCCTTTATCTGTTTAGTGTTTTAACTGATGATCTTATGCTTAGAACACGTTTAGGACATTGTATTTTAAGTGTGGTCTGGGGGAGATTCTGCATTTTGTTTTTCTTTTAAGTTTGTTTTTCCTTTTCTTCTTAGTTTTCGTAATTGTTATCTTAAAAAAAAATAATAATTAATAAATAATAAAAAAAAAAAACATAAAAAATATTTTGTGATAAAATTTTTTTTGTTTAAAAGCGTGCCAAATCTGTATTCTGATATGTATATTTATTTATTTTTTTTTTTTAGTTTTCAAATTGTTATCCTTAAAACAAAAAAAAAAAAAATTCAAAAAAATTCAAAAAATTCAAAAATTGTTTTGCGTAGTCCTTGATTTTATTTCGACCCTCAGTTTCTTACCAATAATTCATTAAAAAAAAAAATTTTCACTTCAGATCTTATCTTTTTCCTTATTTTCTTCGTTGTAAATATATTTTCTTAGTTGTCTCATACAGGTCTTTGATTGCAAATTTTTAGACTAAGAAAATATTTCATTCATAATAGCAAAATTACAGTAATGGAAAATAGGAGCTTGAACAGATCTGAATATAAAGATGCAGTAGATATATATAAATAAAAGATGTTCGGGGGTCGATCTTTAGTGATCGTTAATATTACAAACCAAATAAAAAACATAAAAACAAAAAAATAAAAACAACAAAAACATAAGTGTTCATATTACAGCCCATATTCTGGCCACACTCGGCCAATAAAAACATAAAAAAAAAAAAAAATAAACAAAACATTAAAAATGAAAGAATTCACGAGCTGGTTGTGGTGGTCTAAGGGAGAGCTCCGTTGAGGGAGCTCTGGTTCGAAAAGTCACGAGCGGAGGCTTTGGTGGAGGAATTTCTCGTTCATTTCTGTCGTCATCGATGATGATCGGAACGGGAAACAGATTCAGCAGCCTCGGTGCCCTCATAATCACCCAGTTGTTTTCTTTCAAACAAAAAAAAATAATAAATAAAAAATAATAAAAAAAAAAAAACTTGTGTTAATAATAGAAGAGGAATGGAAAATACAAATTGAGGTGTGATCAGGGTCTTACCGTACATATATAGCGGCAGTTGTGAAAAGAGAGTGCCAGTAGGGTCTATCTCCGCTTGCCAGCGCTTGACCCGATTGCCGTGGTTGTTAAACCAGCAGTGTACGTTGTATTCAGTGGCTTCGCCGAAAGCCCTTAGTCGAGACGCGATCTCGACGACTTGCGCTCGGCTTGGGTGTGTGACTCCATAGTTGAATATTTTGGTCATCATCTTGATTTGATCGTCGGTAGGACGCCACCGTTGACTGGTATATCTCTCTGATTCCGTATCACTCATCCTTCCTCTCGTAATATACAAATACTTAAATAAAAAATAAAAAAAGAACAAAAACATAAAAAAAAATAAACATAAAAAAAAAAATAAAAAGAACTAAAAAAAAGAGAAGCATAAAAAAAAAAATTAGATTAGTTCTCTGTTTTCTTTATTTGTTCTTGTTTCCTTTTAGATTTATTTTGTCCAGTCTGTATTTGATGTTTCAGTGTCTGGTCTCAGATCTGTTTCACGGTCCTTGCAAAAGGGTCCTAAACGGATCTACGTCCAGTTGTCCGGTTGTTCTTGTCCATATTGTTCTTGTATATTATGTTTATGTGTTTATTTAGTTTTAAGTGGGGTACGTGGCGTTGTTCTACCCGATTGTCTCTGCAATACCTTCAATCGAAGGGAGATTAACGTCTGGTTTCCAGCTGATATACCCCTTAAGTTTTTAGACAGTTGTGTTTTATGTGTTTAAGTGTTTAAATTACAAAAAAATAAAAATAAAAAAAAATGGAAAAGAGGGAGAGCAGGCAAGAGATCAGATGAAAAATAAAGGAAATACTGAAAGGGAAAGACTGGAAGGCAGGAAAAGTAATAAAGCAGAGAAAGGAAAAGAAAGCAGTGAAAGATCTGGAAACTTAAGCAGAAAAAGAAGAAATAGAGATCCAAGGTGCAGAGAACTTACCTGGAGAAGTAGAGCTGGCAGAGAAGCTCCTCGCGGATCTCAGACTCTTCAGTTGGCACGGTGGCAGAGGCTCCTTGCAGGACTCGTACACCTTCAGAGTACACGGACGCGGGGGGGAGAGGCTCCCTGCAGAGATCCAGACGCTCGAGAGAGTTGAGAGTGCAGAGAGAGTAGAGAGAGTAGAGAGAGAGCAGAGAGAGTAGAGAGAGTTGAGAGAGAAGCAGAGAGGAGAGAGTGAGAGTCAGGAAATGGCGCTCAGACGCGGAGGAGTGGCTCATTTGTAGCCAAAGCTTTGCCACTGTAGCAACAGTTCCGGTCTTTGCCACCGAGACTGTTGTCACAGTACCGGTCTCCTTTTTCAAAAAAAAAAAAAAAAAAATTAGTAATAAAAATTAATTAGCATCTACTGATGGGTGCTAGGTGATTTCGACATCTGCTGATGGATGTCACTGATAACATCTACTGATGGATGTTACTGAAAATTTCTTCCCATTTTTCCTAACTTTTTATTGCACTTGTCTATATTATTTGACTGCTCTGAAATTGTTAATCTGATGATTGTAACACACTGAGGACATTGTGTGATTTAAGTGTGGTCTACTGGGGAGAAATTTTGATTTTCTGTTAGTTTCTGTTAAGTTTGTATTTTGTGTGTTAAATTTTTTGTTTTTGAGTGTTAAATTTTTTTTCTCTTTTAAGTTATTTTTATCGAGTTTTGTGTGCAATAAATTTTACATTTTTCTTTTGATTTCTGGATGATGTTTAAGTTGTAGATTTTTCCTTCACTTACTTAATACTTATGGTTTGAAATCCTTGCTTTTCTCTGCTTGGAAGATGATTATAATGTTTAAGAGGTTGATTTGATTGTAACGAATGCCCTGTGTGAGAATTTGAGCCACTTAATTTTCTTTCTTGTGTGATATGTATCTTGATTGCTTGCACATATGCCTTGGCTTGATTCTTTTTGATATACTTGATTGATATGCATGTTCAGACGTGATAAAGGCATTTTTGTTCTTGAGCCTCTTTAGCCAAATAAGCCTACCTTGTTATTATCCTTTGATAACCCCTTTGAGCCTATACTGTATATATTTCTTTGTGTTGAAGCTCATACACTGATCCTAAGTGAAAAACAAATGATTACCTTAACCTTAGGAAAGTCTGGAGCTATAGAAGTATTTTGTGAATAAGTGTGGTCTCCTTGGGAATTCTGATGAATTGGCTAGTTGGTTCCTCATCATGTTTTGAAATGATAATTTATATCCTGTTGTGTGATAAAAAAAAAAAAAAAAAAAAAAGACAGGATAAAAAAAAAATGATGATGAGAAAAAGAGAAAAAAAAAATTGAAAAATAATTTTGTAAATAATGGAGTCGAGAAGAGGATTGAATTAGAGGTTTAGGTGAGATTTCACAGTGTTTACATTTTTTTTCCCTAGTGCACCTCTATTTCTTCTGAGCTATAGCTACTTATCCATAATTATCCTCCCCTGTCCTTGGCCCCATTACAACCCAGTAAAGACCTTTGGATCTAAACGTGCATATGTTTTGAGTGTTGATATTAGAAGCTTGCCAAGTCAATTTGTGTTTGCTTTCTTGAGTGCATTGAGTTGAAATGTTTACCCTAGACACTTGAGAGAAACACTATAGTGCATCTGTGAGGATTTGTTATTTTCAAATCACCTCTTGAGCTGATTAATCATTTTCCTATGTATTGAATTGCTTGGATGATTTCTGTAAGTATGTGCTTTTCTTGATTTTGTGTTGGAAAATTTCTACTTCTTTCATTGGTCCATAATTCTTGAGAACTGTGTAAATTCTATTTATTTTTCTCGTTAGTCTTTGTTTTCTGTCTGCTGAGTTTGTGTCACCATTCCTGAAAGTCCTTTGAACTATTCCCTGATTTGCGTCTTAATTTTGCCCAGGAGTGCAAAAGACTAAGTGTGGTCTATTTTGATGAATCAATATTTTGCTCACTTCACTTGGTTTATTGTGCTAGAATTAATTGGGGAATTGTGCTTAAACGTCCAGTATTTTTCCATTTTACTAATTGTGCTTAATTTGATTGGAAATTCTTATTTTAATTAATTTGAGTTATCTGAGCTAATTATTTGCATTAGTAATTGCAGGAAAATTTTGGAAATACAATTTGGGACATTTGAAGGTTATTCGATTACACACTGTGCTATGTAATTGGAAGAAAGATATGGATTATTTCATTCAACTCCAGGAGAGCAACACGGCACATGAAAAGTGGTGTGAAATAAAAATAAAGGGGCTGCAAGTGAGTTAGCTATTCATTTTAAAGCACTTGTTGGTGCAACTACCACACCACTCGGTTAAACACAATTTGGCAATCTTCTAAATTGGAACCAAATAGGGGGCCACCATTCACGGTCTTATCTCCCATTTATTTTTGGCATTTAGTGATGCTTGGCAACAAATCACAATTAAAACTCCAAAATGCTGAATTATTGTCATAGCACACGGCCCTCATTTCTTTTGGAATGTCCAAAGCTCAATTAAACAACAAAAGATGGGGCCACCAAGTTCCAAGTGCAGCCCACGGTTTTATCAAATGTTTTGGAAGAGAATGCATTCTCCTATGTATACAATTCACGTTGCA
This sequence comes from Vigna nakashimae, assembly GCA_034642375.1. Classification (NCBI taxonomy): domain Eukaryota; kingdom Viridiplantae; phylum Streptophyta; class Magnoliopsida; order Fabales; family Fabaceae; genus Vigna; species Vigna nakashimae. The sequence goes on along the minus strand of CM067763.1, from coordinate 5,305,040 downwards.
AATGAATGATGGAGGGGACCACATTGCAACTCCTTATAAGTAAAGCTTAATTCAAAAGGAGCAATTTAAGAGCCACGGCCCACATGCCCCCTCTTCTCCCACTTTTGGCCTAAATTGATTGAATAAGAGCACATGCCACACGGCCATTCATTTTGGTAGCAAAACACATGTCTTAAGGGGCCACCATGCAAAAGAATTTGGCAAGGGTTCCACGTGAAAGTGGAAAATTTCTTACTTGCTTCGAAGACATCACTCACGGCACTTTAGCTTAAAGATGTGCAGATTTTTTTTTGCTCTTCCATTCCACAATACACTCCACAGCCTAGAGCAACGTTCTCCATGTGCAGTCCAGCAAGTTGGGGAGGAGTATGTCTCGGCTTGGGCAGAAGAAAGTGGCCACCTTTTCACGGCTCTTCATGGCAGTAACACGTCCAGAATGGAGGCAGCCCTTATGCACATCACACTCCAGCTTCATCAACAAAAATCCAGCAAACAAGAGAGCAGCTTGAGAGGTGCACGGTGGGAACAACAGCAAAGCCTTAGTCCAGAAGAGGTCTTCATCTACCGGCCAGCAGCTTGGAGGAGACGGTCCAGCACCTTGTTGAAGCAACCACCACCAGCAACAAAGCCTTCACAGTCACGGGAGAAGAAGCCCATCCAGCAGTAGGGAGAAGAGCGTTCCAGCAGCATCTTGAAGAGAAATAAGCAGGAGATGGCACAGGGAAGGTCCTCCTCTTTCTTGGCACGTCCAAACAGCCACCACGTTAAGGGAGTAAAGCATCAGGATTGGAGGAGGCACATGCTGGAAATAGAAGGGATGGAGAAGCTAGTCCATGCAAATGAAAAAAATGACAAGATTAGGTGATGATGGAGGGGCCCTCCTATTTTCTCACGGCCAAGTAACTATTTTCTCACAAGAATGCAAGGAAAAGATACTAACTCAAAGACAAGGAAGCCTCACGGGAGTAGCTTCAGAATTGGGTTATAAAAAGCGAGCAGCAGAGAAGCAGATGGGAGGATTAGAGTTTTAGGAGTAGTTTTAGACAGCCATGGAAGAGGCTCTCGCCTCTTCCTCTTTCTCTTCCGTTCTCTGAATTTCCATTTCAAACATGCAATTGTAGTTTTAATTTCTGAAGAAGCAGTAGAAGTGTGTCACCTTTGCTCGTGTTATTTTTAGTTGTACTGTTGATTTTAATTTAAGTGTTGAAAGCATTGATAAATTGCATTTCCAGTTAATTGTTTTCTATTTTTATTGTCTCTTTTATTTTATCGTTTAATGTTTTTTTCTACACCGTTCAATTCTATAGTTTCTGAATATTTACTGTTCTATTTTTACCATCTTTTACCGTTCAGTTTTACAGTGTTTAAAATTTATTTCAAAAGGTTTTAAATTCTGTTTTATTTAAATTCCAATTTCCAATTTTATTTTATTGCATTCACAAAAACACCATCAAAACCCCCCCACTTCGTGTTAAATCTAAGACCGAACCACAAATATTGGTCCTTGAGAGACGACCTAGGAGTCAAATCCTAGTCTATACTGCATTAATTTATGCACATCAAATTTGTATGACCGCGACACCTTCAACAATGTGTAATGTATGAAACTGTATTGTGATGTTTATGGACTGGTTTGGATGAATTTATCAATGGTGATTTAACTGATTGGAGGTATTTTTATGTGAGAAACATGTTATGGTAGGGTTTAGATAGAAAGTAAAGTGAATTGAGCTTGTTTAAGTCAATTTAGAGGAAGTGATGTAGTGAATTTGAGTATTAAAGGTCAAGTGTTGTTAAAGGCTGCTGGGGTAGTTTAGATAAGTCATATTTGACTTGTTTGAGTCATCAAATTGGTTAAAATCAGGTTCAAAGTGGTAAATTAGAATTTGGGTCTCTAAGTTGATGAAATTGAGGTTTTAGAGTAGGATTTGATGCATAAACACTTTAGATTGAGGTTAGGAAGGTCTAGAATCACTTAGTCAAGTATAATTAAGCACATACAACGATCTAGGAGTGTTAGAAGTTGGAAAATTTGAGTAGAATTGGTAAGTGGTGGTTGAGTTACATAATTCTGCAGAATTTCGTTCTGCAGAATTTCGTTCTGCAGATTATGCAGACCCACTGTGTGAATGAATTTGCATAGCGAGTCACCTTAGGAGGTGCTCTCTGTCAAGGCATTCTTATAGCGATGGGTGCACTGTGCGAGTGGATTGAGAGGGTTGCTCTCTGTTTGTCGATCCGCATAGCGAATCAAGTTGCTATGCTACTGGTTGGGGTTTGGAACTATTATTCATTTTATTCGAACAACGAGTAGGTCTCGCTCAGTGTTTAGGAAGTCTGAGTCTCTATCTGAGGTTCTCACATAACGAGTTGGGACGCTATGCGAGGGGTTTAGGGTCTGATACATTTCATAGTTTATTCGCATAGTGAGTTTAACCGATATGCGAGTGGTTATGAGGAGTTGGTCTCTGTATGAGGATTCGCATGACGAGTTGGATCGTTGTGCGAGAAGCTTATGGTTTCGCTATACGAATGTGTGCGTTGTGCGAGGGGTTCAGTTCTAGTTCAATTCTCTTTTGATCTTAAGTTGTTTTAAATGAAAACATTGAGTGTTGTATGAAGTAAGTTGAAGTGGTATTATGTAATATCAGTGGTTATTGATGTATGTTGTAATTCAAAGTGTAAAGTTCAAAGTATGGTTAATTGACGTAATTCCATGATCCTCAAGGAGAGGAGACATGGTGGTGCCCTATGTTGTGATTCATAGTGAAATCTCTAGTTGAGATTCAAGTAAGTTTAGAATGAATGCAGAAGCTTAGTCTTGAGGGTTATCTTGAAACTCCAATGGTCTTTCATTCTCAAGTAGAGAGGATTGATCCATGTCGTGAGGAGTAGCAGGAGATCCTAGTCTTGGGTGCTTTTAGTATGGCTCAAAGTGAGTGATAACGGACTAACCTCGTGAGTGTGGTAGGGTGAAACCCATTGACAATGGTTTTGCAAATTAGTAGAAGCCACCACGAGTGCACGACCTGTCAGAGCTCGGCAATCATTTTAAGTTCGGACAGTCAAAGTCAGTGTAGTGTTATGTGTGAAGATTTTATGTGATGTGAATGAATAATGATTGTATGAAGTAAAATAAATTGATGTATGATTAATCTTTGTTTAAACTAGCTTACCCTGTTGTGTGCTTGTATTTTGTATGTTCCAATGTTCTTCTTCTGCAATAATCATCCTTTGAATGTGAGCAACGGGAGAAGAGATTTCTCTGGAGCAAGCATTGGATGGAGGTGATGCTGCCGAGTAGTTTCCTGAGTTCAGTAGGACCTTGTGTATAGTTTTGAGTTTCCTATAGTGTGTTTATAAAGTTTTAAATTTATAGTTGTTTTTGGATGACACTAAAGGTAACACTTTATACTTTAGATGGATAACTGTATTATTTTATCATGCATGTGACTTCTCTTTAATATAGTTTATACTATTTTGGGATGTTACAATTTCAGTTGAAAATAAAATTAAATGATTTTCTATTCACAAATTATTAGTATATATTTTCATAAAATTCTCTTCCAAATATCTGAAATTTATTTGTGTGCTCGAAAAATTCAATATGTGGATAAAATAAGAAGATTAAAATTCATTATCATTCCCAAACACCAAATAATTCTACAAAAATACATTGACGACCAAAAATACTAGTTCCCTTCCTTCTTATCATCTTTCTCGTGTTCTTCTTCACGTTCATCATCTTTGTCTTCTTCATTCATTTCTTCTTTTTCGTCTTCAATGGCTTTTGTAGCTTCCTTAAGTATAAGCTTCAAAAGTCTCTCATACATTTCAATCACAGATTCCAACATTTCAATGGCCTTTTTCCTGTCTTGTAATACAACATCCTTGACCTCCTCAAGGGCTGTCATTTGATTCATTGTCCTAAGAATCTCTTCATCACATAACCTAGAAGAAGTGAAGGACCCATTCTCTTCACCAACTGCAACATCATTTCCCTTTCCAACTCCAAACCCACCACCATTTCCCTTTATCACAATCATGTCACTAATAGTTATCAATTCATCCCCAAAAACCATCACAACTTCTCCTTTCTCAACATCCCACATCCACACACTCCCATCTTCTGCAGCAGACACCACATTCCTCTCTTCCTTCACCAAACCCAATGACACAATCCCCCCACTATGCTTTTGACCCCATTTTCTCACCTTACAACCCTTATCACCCACTACTTTTCTATTTTCAACCTTATAAACAAACCCATCTGCACCACCAGCGTAAAACGTTGACCCCGATGAATCTACGGCAACCCCAGAAACGGAACAAGGTAATGTAACAGTCTGCATAAGGACCCCACAGTTTTCCAGATTCCAAAACTTGCATGTTCGGTCTAATGAGCAAGAAACCAAAGTACCCATCACAGACTTGAAAGCAGTCACGGAATCAGAATGCGCCTTCCATTTGTGCAAGATCAAGTCTTCCACATTCTCCTCCAAGGAACCCTCGGCAACGATCTTGAAGCTAGGGACAACAACAACTGTTCCATCTTCACTGCCTGAGATAACAAGTGACCCATCGTCGCTCAGATGAAGACTGGAAACTGGACTTGAGTGAACAACAGTTGACCTGATGACATCCCCAGAAGAACCTGAAAGAGATATAACACTCCCTGAGATGCCACCACCGAAGAGAAATGCTCCATCGGATGTTGCAATGAGAGGGGCAATGGGTTCTGGCACGGGGAAGTTACGAAACACAGAAGAACCGTGCCAATTGTAGATGTTGATGGAGCCTGCACCCGTGTCTGATGATACGTGTGAGGCTGCCAACAATCTCCGGCCCACCATGGTCAGGCCGCGACACGGAGATCGGCTGCTGGAGAACCGTGTCACGGCGGTGCGGCTAACAGTCTCGTAGACCATGATTGGCCCGTCAGGGGAGCTAGTGAGGATGAGTTCATTGGAGGAAGAAGACATGTTTTTTTTTTTGTTTAGTAAGGGAATGGGGAAAGAAGAACTGTCTGCATACGATTTCTTAGGGTTTAGTTTTATAATTTTTTTAGAATCATTCCATAAAAAATACAAATGTTTGTATATGGTAGGTTTATTAACTTTTAGTTTTATTTTTTTATAATTAAATTTTTTATTTGTGTTTCTTTATTTCATTTAAAATAAGTAATTTATTGTCATATATCTAAACAAGATGTAAATTCACTTTTAAATTTGTTAAACCTTTTAAAGAATTCAAAAATGGATTGTCATTGTAACATCCCAATAAATAGTAATTACCATTAATTAGAACTAATCACATTTACAGAAATTACAGTGCAGTCTTACTGTTTACAACAGCTGTTCAAAATAAAAACCGAACGCACAACATTTACAGGGTTCGGAATCTAGCTACCAAGCTTCAAAAATCTGGACGAACGGTCTTACAAAAACTGATAACCGAATGTCCCAAAATACAGTACAGAAACACTAACAATTACTAAAGAACGAGCACTCTACTGCTCAGCTTTAACCTCTACTTCTACCAGGTTGGCATCCTCCAAATTTTCTTCTTCCAGCATTGCTTCAAGTGGTGCCTCACCATCTGCTCACATCCACAACGGATGATCATTGCATTGACAAGACGGACGTACATAAACAGTAGACAACACAAGGAATTGCAAGGGTAAGCTTAGGTAATTTAATTCATACAACCAACATAAACTTTAACATATGAAATAAATCATACAAATCATACAACAATAAATACAAGTATAGAATAAATCATCCAAACTCTCATAATTAACGACTGTCCGGACTGTATGAAGCCATGTATCTACAGGCGTTCTTGCACCCGGGTGGTGTGGTAACTGGGATACACTCAACAGCTGCCACCCGAGGTTAACCCTATCAGTCCAAAGTACTCAGCAGGACTAGGGCCTCCTGCCATTCCCACGCATGACCTACTCCCCTCTACATGAGGATGAGCACTCACGGAATATCAGGATGAACAGCCATAAGCAGCTTTACCATGGTCATACTACATAACTTCTCATATTCACATCATGGAGACGTTCCTCCTTGGAACGCTCATTCACAATCCACTTCAATAAAATTCATTCAAAATACCATTCGCACATATTAACCAGTTCTCTTATTCACATTTTCATTATGTGTTCCACTCTCTTAATTTAAAGAACGTCCATCCTTTAATAGATCAAGACGAACGTATTACAGTACACTGCAACCTCGTTTCTGAACAAAAGAAACGAACCCTTATCCACTCACGGAAGTTCAGAATACTTAATAATTTAAATGAGATTGAGTCTAGAAGATCTGAATAATACTTAGTAAAAATTCTAAGTATACAGACTTGAGGTTAAATCAAAAGGATAAATACATTTTAAATATATTTAAATAAATAAGCAGAGTATTATTAAATTCGGAAACGAACACTGCCCGTCAATGACCGAACGTCAATTAAGAATTTGGACGAGCGCTAGTTACGTTCGCTCAGGAAGCAATGATAAGGACAAGCGTTCAGTTATAAAACCGAACACTGCTTAGGACGAACGCTAGGTGAATGACCAAGCACCAAATAGAACGAACGCGCATTTAGGACGAACGTTCGGTGTTAGACCGAACGCTAACTTAGGACGAACGCTCAATCTAAGATCGAGAGCTCATTTGGACGAACGCTCAGTATAATACTAAGCGCTGCTTATGACGAACGCTGGTAAACAAAACCGAGCGTTCTAAATACACTTCAATTTATTTTCAATCGTTGGACACGCTAGGCTGAGCCGAACGCTCAGGCCTAACCATTCACACAAATAACGCTCGTACTCAATCAGGATCCTTTCCAAATGAAAGAATTCTTATTCTAAGTTATTTTCCAGGGAAACCGAACGGTATAAGACCGTTCGATGACGAGCGTGCATTATCAAGCAAAGACTTTGAGATTTTTCCAGATTTTTCATCCACAATAACATCACATTTTTCATACGATTCATAACTTATAATTCATCTTCACCATAAATCTCATACATTACAGAATTCATATTATCATCTCATCAATACAGAATTATCCATTTTCCAGTTCAAACATATCATCATCAACATACAGTTCAAAACATTATCATTCATATACAACCAGTGCAACAGGCTCGTTCATGCATACTCAAAATTCATATATTTCATACATTTCAGACATCCAGTACACTTCATTGCTTTCATAAACATCAAACAAGTATTAAATTAAATTACTAAAGCTTCCCTTACCTGGTTCAGTAGTGCACTTCCAAATGCTAGGGTTTCACTCGTTCTCTCCTAGCTTTCTACCCAAAGAGTCACTCTACGATTTCCACTTAATCTAATATACCAAAATCACATAAAGTTCAGACCTATAACTCATGCATGCAACCAGAATTTGGTTCGCAGGAACAGAAGGGGAGAACGTTAAGAGACAAGAACTTACCAGTCACAGAATTTTAACGTGTTCGGTTCGAATGAAAGCTTACGACACCGTGAACGATCCTATGGTTTATGAAATGGAAACAGAGATGTTGGTGGTGATTTATCTTAGAGAGAAGATGAAGACGTTTTAGAGAGAAGTTGGATAATTTTGAAATCAGAGTTTCTGGGAAGAAGATGAAGCATGCATAAGGAGAGGAAGAGTTTTCCAGAAAATATTTTTCTCTTCCCACGCAGGACGAACGTCCATTCTCTGCATGCCACCTGTCTTCCACTAACGTTTTCAGTGTGCTCCAGCCGTGACACATGGCACACGCATGCAGAGTGGAAGTGTGAGTGCGTTTTGACGTGGCAAGGTGCATTAAATGGTGATCAGAGTGTGGATTAGTGTGCGTTAATTAATCAGGTTCTCACAGTCATGCAACAAGTCAAACATTTTAAAGTATTTCATATATATCATCACTTGTTTAAGTAGGTTTTCATTGTTTTTAAATGATAAATAACTTTTATGTACAAGTTAATAGATTTTTTTATGAGTTTGTACAGCTTGGTAAATGTTTCTACATAACTTGCCATTTATCATTTTGTTTTTATCAGCTTAACTCTTTACAATTTAGTAATACATGATAATTTTCTATTATAAAATTAACGCTTTAAAATTTCATTATATTTATTAATTATATCATCAAAATGGTCAACGGTAAAATTTTTTAATATAATAATTATTTACTCCATCTTTGAGTTACATATATTTTAATGACTTGATTACACAATTAATCATGTATTGATTATTGTATTTATTAACATTCATTTATTTTTTAATCACTTATAAAATAAAATTAATTACATATATGCACGTCACTTATTTCATACACGAGATAAAATGAGTGAAAATATCTAACTAGGTTACTATTATATCCAACTAGATTTATATAAATATTCTTAATATTAATTAGTTTAAAACTTAGTATATTATTTGAACACTTAGATAAATCATTATGTACAGTGAATACAAATCCATTATATCAATGTTAAAATTTGTTATGTTAAAGTATATTTATAAACTATCTCTTTCCCAATATATATATATATATATATATATATGAGATAAATTTTATAACAATTATTTTATTTTTTTGCAAAATATGAATACAATTAAATATATTATTTTTATTAAATATAATATAGTTAATAGAGATTTCAATTTAGAGTTATCTTAAATAATAAAATATTTAATGTTAAGAAAAGTCTATCTTATTTATTATTAATTAAAGTATTTAATAAATATTGCAGTGAATACGATATATATTTATAATATTAATTATGTTATAGGTAATAGAAATAGTATATTTATCAAATACTATATGTTTTTAACCTGTTCTAATGACCAACATAATATATTCCATTTCCAAAATGATATTATCAGAATTTGAACAATTTAATTATTAGACAAGATTCTTACTATTTGTGTCAATCAATATCAATATTTTCTTCATTATTTATACAATTAATTGATGCTAAATTATTTAGTAAATATGTTATATATTTTAACGACTATACCTATTAGAATAAAAGGACATATTTATGAGATAAAATAGTTATATATTAATGTTTCTAACACTTACATCCAACTTGGGAAGCACATGAATAGGGATTTTTTTTTTCTTTCGCACCCCAAGTTTTCTTCTTTTACTTCCAAATTTTAATGTATATACTATATAAATTAGGTAAGCAATATTGCTTATCAAACATATTTATTGTGGCTTAGTGTATCTTTATTAAACTACCATGCATTCCTAATTCATTTTCTAACGTGTTTTTTTCTTGTGTTTTTTGTTTTCTTCAACTCTTTTCTTTCAACACCAGCATGACATCTCCTTAGTCTTACTTTTTTTTTCCTTCAACTCATCTTATTCATTTTCATTTTCATTCATCTTCCAAGTATATGTATTATTTGTTTTTCTTGATTAAGTTTCGTTTTAAATTTTATATTTATATTTATTATATTTTACATGTATTAGATTTCAAAATCTAATTTAAAAAATATGATTGCAATAGTTTGTCAACAATAATGAATCAAGTGAACTTCCAATAAATTCACCTACATCATTTTCTTATTGAACAATGTGACATCCCAAAAATACAGCATAAACCATAAAATCAGAAAATCACATTTAATAATATTTCAATACAGTTTTCCAACTAAAAACAAAACAACGCTCAAGGGCGAACGTCCTTGAGTACAGTCTTACAATAATAACAAAACAGACGCGCAAAGCCGCACGTCTTCAGAGTTACAATTGAAAAAGCCGAATGTACACGAAACTTGACCGAACGGTTTACACGGCACAAATACCGAACGGTCTATCAGAATAAAATAACAAGACAAGATGGTCGAACGACCACTCTAATACAGGCTATATAACTGGCCGAGCGCCTCACTGCTCGGTCTTCACTTCGACATCAACCAGGTTCTCTTCATTCAGCGCCTCTTCCAAACGCTCGTCTCCCTCTGCTCACATCCACACGGATGATCATTGCAATGACAAGACGGACGTACAAGGACAATAGACAACACAAGGAAACGAAAGGGTAAGCTTACGTAATTTAACTCATGTATCAACATACAATTTCAGGTAAACAATTCAACATACATGCATATCTCAACATACACATTCATTACATAACAACCCATTTTAACGTACTCACTAAATAAAACTCGACACGACTGACTGTCCGGACTGTATGAACTCTGTGTAGCTTCGGTGTTCGTACACCCGGGTGATGTAGTAACTGGAACTCTCATCAGCTGCCACCCGAGGTTAGTCCTATCTGTCCAAATAACCACCAGGACTAGGACTTCCTGCCATTCCCACACATGACGTACTGCCTCTACGTGAGGATGAGTACTCACGGAATATCAGGATGAATCAACCGGCTAAGCTTACCACATTCATACTTTACAAATCTCAATAATCAAATTCTGAGTCGTTCCTCCCCGGAACGCCCCTTTCAAAAGTCACAACTTTCCATTCGTCTTTTCATCATTTACTATTCATCATTTACTGTTCATTAATATCATGAATTGTCGAACATTCCATTTCCAGGTGACAAAGGACGAACGCTATTTTGCGAGACAAAAAGACGCTCGTTCGGGTCAAAGAACGAACGGCAGAGTAGTTCGAAAATAGCCAAGTATAGTACTGTTCATTGGACGAACGCTATTTTGTGGAACAGAGTACGAACGTTCAAAGTAATACCGAGCGTCATTTAGGACGAACGCTCAGCATAAGGCCGAGCCTCATTTTAAGCGAGCGCTCGTTATAAGAACGAGCTTCATTTAGGACGACCGCTCATTTCAAAAGCCGAGCACCAATAGGACGAACGCTCAGTTCAAAACAGAGCAGAATTCTGGACGAACGCTCACATCAAAAGCGAGCGTCATGTTGGACGAATGCTCAGTGTAAGTACCAATTTGAGCGAGCACTCGTTCTGAAACGAACACCAAACAGAACGGGCGTTCAATATAAAACTGAACATCATTTAGAACGCGCGTTCGGTATAAGACCGAACACCAATTTGAACGAACGTACGGTATGAGACCGAACGTTTAATAACGCAGATTGGTAGGGCTTGAAAAATAAACTAAGATACTTTTAAAGAGTATTTACGAACGGGAAAAATAGACAGTTGCATATACACATACAATTTCAAAGAGATAGAAGTTTATAAAATGTTAGCTTCAACAGTGTTTGACCGAACGCTCAAATAGGACATATTAGAGTGAGGACGTGATGAACGGGTCGCACCGCTCACAAAAGTTTGTGCATATAAGAAATGCAGTATAGTTACTAGGAAGTGACTCCTAGGTCGTCTCACAAGGACCAATATTGCGGTTCAGTCTCAGATCACACACGAAAAGGGGGGGTTTTGATGGTTTTTGTTTTTATGCGAAAAAATTAAAATGAACTAGAATTTAAATAACACCAAATTAAATACGGTGAAGTAAAATGCAGTACAGTAAAAACCCAATGGTAAAAGACATCAAAATAAAATAAACGCGGAAACATTAAACGTATAGAAAACGTTTAAACATTCAACACAAAAATAAAAGCATAATTAAAAACAATACGTAAAATTTAAAACTAAAATGGTAAAAACGAAATTAAAACAGTAAAACAAATTTAAAACAGTAAAAATGATTTTGATACAGTAAAAACGAAAATACAGTAAGGTAAAATAGTAAAAAAATAAATATGGAACAGAAAACTAAAATACAGAAAATGAAAATACAGAAAAACATAAAATACAGAAAACAGTAAATACAGAAAACAGTAAAAATAGTAAAACAGTAAAACAATAAATTTTAGAAAATGAAATTACAGCAGCTCATAATTGCAGTAAAAACAGTAAATACAGAATTACAGAATCAGGAAAACAGTAAAAGCAAATACAGAAAATGAAATACAGAAAACAGAAAATACAGAAAAACAGTAAATTTCGAAAATAGTAAAAACAGAGTCAAAATTACTGCAATAAAATACAGAGAGTAAAATTACAGTGAAATAATCAACATGCAAAAGATAAACAACATTAAAAATTAAATTGTAGAAAACTGGATACAAAAATTAAAGTACAGCAGTAATTAAATTTCAGCAGTAAAAAAAAACAGTAAAACAGAATTTAAATTTCAGAAACAGTAAATTAAATTAATGCATTGAATTAAAATAGTAGATGAATTTATTACAACAAAAGAAAGGGAAAAGTAAATATGAAATTCAACATTACAAGAAGTGTGCATCAACCGTATCCTTCCATTGTGCCAGTGCATCCTTCTGTTCCAGCCCTCCTCACGTTCCAGTCCTTATTCTCTACTGTCCATCTACTGCTGGACTTATTCTCCACTGCTGGAACCTTACGGCCACCTCTGGGATGTCACGGCACACTTCTTACTTATACTCCAAAACCCATTCATTTTCCATTTGGAAGCATGCCCACAAAATGAGTGAGAGGACCCTCCATGAAGTGATGTCCATTTTCTCTCCCCCTCTAGACCGTCCACTTCCATTCTCCAAGTGCTTTTGACTTCTTCAAACACTTACTATTGGACGTGTGAAGTTGCATCAATTTCAAAAGAAGACAAATAAAACATTGCTCTCCATTTCCAAATAAACAAGTAGTAACTTATTACTTTTCAGCAAATTCTTCATGTGAGTGTGCCGTGGGCTCCTTTCTTCCATCAATTGTTGACCAACTTGCTTCCTTCATCACCATGCATCTCTCCATCCAAGCCATGAGAAGCACTCTTGTATTTGAACTCATCTTGCTTGCTGGACCGTAAGTTGTGCTGCTGCCCATTTGAAGTGTTGGTGCTGATTTGGATGTTGCCAAATTAATTTCTACGTGAGGTGTACTCCTTTGCAAGTGCAGCAAGGCCGTGTACACTCCACATGATACCAATTCCATTCTCCATTTTGCAGTTTTTGACCGAGAGCTATTCAAGAGTGGTGAAGTGTTGCTTCTAGCCTTGATGGAACCTGGGTGTTACTTTAGTTGTGTGAAGGCCGTGATCTTCCTTGGACGTATGCTTGTGTGCTCTCTACTGCCATGCATCTCAAAGAAACTTGTGAGCTCTACTTCCTCCATGCAGCTTCACGGGTTTACCTTACTTCAGTCAAAGAAAACAAAATTCTCCATGCTAAATGGTGGCTCCCACTTTAAATTCCAACTTTGCTGATTGCTTTTCCAAATTGGCTTCTTCATGGGCCCTAGGCCGTGTGCTTTTAGTTTGGCAGCAATTATAGCAAGCTCTTCAATGAATGTTAACTTAGCAAAACCATGAGGGGCCCTTCATTTTAATTTTCATTCAACAGTAATGCTTGTTGCAACAAAGATGAATGGCCGTGTGATGTTGTATGTGATTCCAAATCATCATGCTTCTTCGTGAAATGATCTCCAAATTGTTCCAATATTCTATTTCAACACACGGAAATAAATGAGTGGAACTAGCTTCTCCCAGTTAAATAGCACCGTGTACAAATGAATGCTCTTCTAAATGTCCTAAAATATTTTTAGAGTTTTCCCTACAATTTATAATGCAAATAATTAGTCTCACATAATTCAAATTAACTAAAATAAGAATTTCTGATCGATTTAAGAACAATTCAGAAAAATGGGAAAATATTGGACAATTATGCACAATTCCCTAATTAAATCTAGCACAATAAACTAAGTGAAGTGAAGAAAATATTGGTTCATCAAAATAGACCACACTTAGTCTTTTGCACTCCTGGGCAAAATTAAGACGCAAATCAGGGAATAGTTCAAAGGACTTCTAGGAAGGTGACACACACTCAGCACGCAGAAAACAAAGACTCAAGAAAAATAAAAAGAATTTACAGGATTCTCAAGAATTATGGACCGAGATAAGAAGTAGACAATATCCAACACAGAATCAAAGAAAGCAGATACTTACAGAAATCATCCAAGCAATTCAAAGTATGGCAAAAATAATTAATCAGCTCAAGAGGTGATTCAAAAATAACAAAACCTCACCGATGCACTCACAGTGTTTCTCTCAAGTGTCTAGGGTAAATAATTTCAACTCGATGTACTCAAGAAAACAAACACAAGTAGACTTGGCAAGTTTCTAATATCAATACTTAAATCATACACATGTTCAGATCAAAAGGTCTTTACTAGGTTGTAATGGGGCCAAGGACAGGGGAGGATAAATTTGGATAAGTAGCTATAGCTCAGAAGAAATAGAGGTGCACTAGGAAAAAAATGTAACACAGTGAAATCTCACCCAAACCTCTAATTCAATCCTCTTCTCGACTCCATTATTCACAAAATGATTTTTCAATTTTTTCTTTTTCTCATCAAAATTTTTTTTCTCATCCTGTCTTCTTCTTTTTTTTTTTTCACAACAGGATATAAATTATCATTTCAAAACATGATGAGGAACCAACTAGCCAATTCATCAGAATTCCCAAGGAGACCACACTTATTCTCAAAATACTTCTATAGCTTCAGACTTTCCTAAGGTTAAGGTAATCATTTGTTTTTCACTTAGGATCAGTGTATGAGCTTCAACACAAAGAAATATATACAGTATAGGCTCAAAGGGGTTATCAAAGGATAATAACAAGGTAGGCTTATTTGGCTAAAGAGGCTCAAGAACAAAAATGCCTTTATCACGTCTGAACATGCATATCAATCAATTATATCAAAAAGAATCAAGCCAAGGCATATGTGCAAGCATTCAAGAGACATATCACACACAAGAAAGAAAATTAAGTGGCTCAAATCTCACACAGGGTATTCGTCACAATCAAATCAACCTCTCAAACGTATAATTATCTTTCCAGGCAGAGAAAAGCAAGGATTACAAACTATAAGTATTAAGTAAGTGAAGGAAAAATCTACAACTTAGACCTCATCCAGAAATCAAGAGAAAAATGTAAAATTTATTGCACTCAAGACACACTAAAACAACTTAAAACAGAAAAAATTTAACACTTAAAAACAAAAAAATTTAACACACGAAATAAATACTAACAGAACTAACAGAAAAATCAAAATTTCTCCCCAGTAGACCACACTTAAATCACACAATGTCCTCAGTGTGTCACAATCATCAGATTATCAATTTCAGAGCAGCAAATAATATAGACAAGTGCAATAAAAAGTTAGGAAAAATGGGAAGAAATTTTCAGAAACATCCATCAGCAGATGTTATCAGGGACATCCATCAGCAGATGTCTTAAACACCTAGCACCCATCAGTAGATGCTAATAATTTTTATTATTTTTTATTTATTAATTAATTTTTTTTTTTTTTTTTTGGAAAAGGAGAAGACCGGTACTGTGGCAACAGTCTCGGTGGCAAAGACCGGAACTGTTGCTACAGTGGAAAGAAATCTGGCTATAAATGAGGCACTCCTCCGCGTCCAGCGCCATTTCTGATCCCTCACTCTCTCTCTACTCCTCTCTCTGCTCTCTTCTCTGCTCTCTCCTCTCTCTACTCTCTTCTCTGCTCTCTCCTCTCTCTACTTCTCTGCTCTCTCAACTTTCTCTCGAGCGTCTGGATCTGCGAGGAAGCCTCTCCACCCCGCGTCTGCTGAAGGTCTGAGATCTGCGCAGAGCCCCTGTCCCTGCGTCTTCTGAAGAGTCTGAGTGAGATCCGCGAAGAGCCTCTGCAAGCCTACTTCCCCAGGTAAGTCCTTCTTCTCTAAGGATCTCCCTTTCTTTCTGCTTGCTTTACTTTTCCTGCTTTCTTTTATTTTTCTTCTCTGCTTTCCTCTTTCCTTTTCAGTATTTCCTTTATTTTTCATCTGATCTCTTGCCTGCTCTCCCTCTTTTCCATTTTTTTTATTTTTATTTTTTTGTAATTTAAACACTTAAACACATAAAACACAACTGTCTAAAAACTTAAGGGGTATATCGGCTGGAAACCAGACGTTAATCTCCCTTCGATTGAAGGTATTGCAGAGACAATCGGGTAGAACAACGCCACGTACCCCACTTAAAACTAAATAAACACATAAACATAATATACAAGAACAATATGGACAAGAACAACCGGACAACTGGACGTAGATCCGTTTAGGACCCTTTTGCAAGGACCGTGAAACAGATCTGAGACCAGACACTGAAACATCAAATACAGACTGGACAAAATAAATCTAAAAGGAAACAAGAACAAATAAAGAAAACACTGAATTAAGAATCTAATGTTTTTATGTTTTTTTTTTTTTTTATGCTATGCTTTTTTTTTTTCTTGTTTTTGTTCTTTTTATATGTATTTATTTTTTATTTATGTAATTGTATATTACGAGAGGAAGGATGAGTGATATGGAATCAGAGAGATATACCAGTCAACGATGGCGTCCTACAGATGATCAGATCACGATGATGACCAAAATCTACAACTATGGGGTCACACACCCAAGCCGAGCGCAAGTCGTCGAGATCGCGTCTCGACTAAGGACCTTCGGCGAAGCCACTGAATACAACGTGCACTGCTGGTTTAACAACCATGGCAATCGGGTCAGGCGCTGGCAAGCGGAGATAGACCCCACAGGCACTCTCTTTTCACAACTGCCGCTATACATGTACGGTAAGACCTCTGATCACACCTCCATTGAATTTTCCATTCCTCTTCTATTATTAACACAAGTTTTTTATTTTTTTATTTTTTTTTTTTATTTTATTTTTTTTTTTTGAAAGAAAACAACTGGGTGATAATGAGGGCACCGAGGCTGCTGAATTTGTTTCCAGTTCCGATCATTATCGATGACGATAGAAATGAACGAGAAATTCCTCCACCAAAGCCTCCGCTCGCATTCCGAACCAGAGCTCCCTCAACGGAGCTCTCCCTTAGACCACCACAACCAGCTCGAGAATTCTTCCAGTTTTAAAGTTTTGTTTATTTATTTATTTATTTTTTTTTTATGTTTTTGTTGGCCGAGTGTGGCCAGAATAAGGGCTGTAATATGAACACTTATATTTTTGTTGTTTTTATTTTTTTATGTTTTTATGTTTTTTATTTGGTTTGTAATATTAACGATCACTAAAGATCGAACCTCGGACATCTTTATTTTATTTTTATGAATTTTATTTTTATTATCAATGTAAGACAGAATGTTTACTGCGAATTTGTTATGTTTCAATAAATGCACTCAGATTAGTGTCTCAGTTAAAACTTCACTTCTCTGCCTTACATGTTAATTTTACTCTTATGACTATATATATATATATATATATATATATATATATATATATATATATATATATATTTTACACAAAAACTAAATAAATAAATAAAACAGAACACAATTTAACAAAACAAAAGACCTAATATCGAACATAAAAAATCAAAACACACAAAACGCAAATGTCAAAAATAGCAGACAAAACACATATTTACAATACATACATTAACAAAATAACACGCGTGAAAGAGAACACACATTTGTTTTTATAATTTTTTTTTTTTAAATAATAATAATTTGTAAACTAAGAAAATCAAAATTCTCCCCTAATTCGCAAATTAAGAAAATTAAGGGAAGAAGGAATAGAAAAACTCCCCTGGTTATGGTGGAAGCTGCCAAATTTGGACAATCAGGGATATGCTTTCCATCACATAATTCAGCAGAGAAAGTTTTAAGAGGAACTGCTTCATCAGTATAGATTTATCATTCATAGCAAGATGTTTCTTCTTTCTTCCTACAGCAAACTGTTGCAGCAGTATCTCTTCTTCTACTGGAACTTGTTGAGTGTGTGACACCGGAATAGATATCTCTGGCTCGCTCAAAGAAATAGCAGTATACTCTTCTTCATTAATCATGCATTCCTTAATGTCAGCACCTGCATTGTTTTTGAACTCTGCATCCTTATCATCAAACTCACAATTAATAGCATCTGTAATAAACTTAGAGTTTGGCTGTAATGCATAATCAATTTCAGCACAAATGGAGCAAGAACCAGATTCGCAATCACATTCAAAATTTTCAGAAAACTGTGTTAAATCAAAGTTTAGTCCTAACTCTATAAAATCATCAGATTGCACAGTTTCTCTTTCAAAATCAATATTGAAGCGACTTTGACCAATGGGTTCAATGGCTGACACTGAATTAAAAATTTTAGAATGGTCAATCAAATTTGTATCAGTATCAGTCATAAACCCTATAAAATCAGTGTGCGTCAAGTCACATGCAATTGAATGTGTCTGCAAATCGGGTAAAGTAATTGGAATATCAGGTTCAGAATAAACCTGTTTTTGCTCACTGAAACGTTTCTTACCAAACTCCAAGTTATCAGCTGTATCCTCAGGGCTATCAGTGTTAGAATCCAGAATAGGCTGCTCAGGTTCTTCCTTTGTTAAATCAATTGGACTTTCACCAGCCAGCTTGCAGAACAACTTCCTCGCTTCTGATGGGGTTATATCCATCAAACATCCACCAAAAGCTACATCCACAAGTATCCTTTCACTGTCCAGGAGCCCTTCATAAAAATAAATCAAGAGCAAATGCTCTGGAATTTGGTGGTTTGGACAAGTTATGCAGAGCCTGTTAAACCTCTCCCAATAATCTGCTAGGCTTTCTTCTTGAAACTGCTCAATAGCAGTGATCTTCATCCTAATGCTGGTCACCTTTGCTGCTGGAAAAAACTTGTCGAAGAATTTTTGTTGTGTTTCCTGCCAACTATTAAAAGGATACTGGTATATGAACCAGTCTCTTGCTTTATCTTGAAGGGACATGGGAAACATTTTTATCAACACTATCTCCTTTGAAACACCAGCAGGCCTCATAGACAAACACACCAAACTAAACTCCTTGAGGTGCCTGTATGGATCTTCATGTGCCAACCCAAGGAATTTGGGAAGACACTTGACTAGATCATACATCCAGTCTTGAGAATCTGTCATCTCCTCTAGTCTAGTTCGAAACCTCTCTCAGACTTGGACTTCCTCTTCAAACAAAGATTGTATAGAAAGAAATATACAGAAACATAACATGGAGGGAAAACTAATATTTTTTTTTTTTAAATTAACAAAACTCATACGACATGCATGCACAAAACAAAACATTACATCACAACACAAGATAAAACATAACAACAAATTTTAACAAAACAAAAACTAAAACATATATCACATGTACACAAAAACACACATAACAGAAAATAACAAAAGACCCAAAACCGAATCGTTATTGGTCCCCGGCAGCGGCGCCATTTTTGATGAACGGGTCGCACCGCTCACAAAAGTTTGTGCATATAAGAAATGCAGTATAGTTACTAGGAAGTGACTCCTAGGTCGTCTCACAAGGACCAATATTGCGGTTCAGTCTCAGATCACACACGAAAAGGGGGGGTTTTGATGGTTTTTGTTTTTATGCGAAAAAATTAAAATGAACTAGAATTTAAATAACACCAAATTAAATACGGTGAAGTAAAATGCAGTACAGTAAAAACCCAATGGTAAAAGACATCAAAATAAAATAAACGCGGAAACATTAAACATATAGAAAACGTTTAAACATTCAACACAAAAATAAAAGCATAATTAAAAACAATACGTAAAATTTAAAACTAAAATGGTAAAAACGAAATTAAAACAGTAAAACAAATTTAAAACAGTAAAAATGATTTTGATACAATAAAAACGAAAATACAGTAAGGTAAAATAGTAAAAAATAAATATGGAACAGAAAACTAAAATACAGAAAATGAAAATACAGAAAAACATAAAATACAGAAAACAGTAAATACAGAAAACAGTAAAAATAGTAAAACAGTAAAACAATAAATTTTAGAAAATGAAATTACAGCAGCTCATAATTGCAGTAAAAACAGTAAATACAGAATTACAGAATCAGGAAAACAGTAAAAGCAAATACAGAAAATGAAATACAGAAAACAGAAAATACAGAAAAACAGTAAATTTCGAAAATAGTAAAAACAGAGTCAAAATTACTGCAATAAAATACAGAGAGTAAAATTACAGTGAAATAATCAACATGCAAAAGATAAACAACATTAAAAATTAAATTGTAGAAAACTGGATACAAAAATTAAAGTACAGCAGTAATTAAATTTCAGCAGTAAAAAAAAACAGTAAAACAGAATTTAAATTTCAGAAACAGTAAATTAAATTAATGCATTGAATTAAAATAGTAGATGAATTTATTACAACAAAAGAAAGGGAAAAGTAAATATGAAATTCAACATTACAAGAAGTGTGCATCAACCGTATCCTTCCATTGTGCCAGTGCATCCTTCTGTTCCAGCCCTCCTCACGTTCCAGTCCTTATTCTCTACTGTCCATCTACTGCTGGACTTATTCTCCACTGCTGGAACCTTACGGCCACCTCTGGGATGTCACGGCACACTTCTTACTTATACTCCAAAACCCATTCATTTTCCATTTGGAAGCATGCCCACAAAATGAGTGAGAGGACCCTCCATGAAGTGATGTCCATTTTCTCTCCCCCTCTAGACCGTCCACTTCCATTCTCCAAGTGCTTTTGACTTCTTCAAACACTTACTATTGGACGTGTGAAGTTGCATCAATTTCAAAAGAAGACAAATAAAACATTGCTCTCCATTTCCAAATAAACAAGTAGTAACTTATTACTTTTCAGCAAATTCTTCATGTGAGTGTGCCGTGGGCTCCTTTCTTCCATCAATTGTTGACCAACTTGCTTCCTTCATCACCATGCATCTCTCCATCCAAGCCATGAGAAGCACTCTTGTATTTGAACTCATCTTGCTTGCTGGACCGTAAGTTGTGCTGCTGCCCATTTGAAGTGTTGGTGCTGATTTGGATGTTGCCAAATTAATTTCTACGTGAGGTGTACTCCTTTGCAAGTGCAGCAAGGCCGTGTACACTCCACATGATACCAATTCCATTCTCCATTTTGCAGTTTTTGACCGAGAGCTATTCAAGAGTGGTGAAGTGTTGCTTCTAGCCTTGATGGAACCTGGGTGTTACTTTAGTTGTGTGAAGGCCGTGATCTTCCTTGGACGTATGCTTGTGTGCTCTCTACTGCCATGCATCTCAAAGAAACTTGTGAGCTCTACTTCCTCCATGCAGCTTCACGGGTTTACCTTACTTCAGTCAAAGAAAACAAAATTCTCCATGCTAAATGGTGGCTCCCACTTTAAATTCCAACTTTGCTGATTGCTTTTCCAAATTGGCTTCTTCATAGGCCCTAGGCCGTGTGCTTTTAGTTTGGCAGCAATTATAGCAAGCTCTTCAATGAATGTTAACTTAGCAAAACCATGAGGGGCCCTTCATTTTAATTTTCATTCAACAGTAATGCTTGTTGCAACAAAGATGAATGGCCGTGTGATGTTGTATGTGATTCCAAATCATCATGCTTCTTCGTGAAATGATCTCCAAATTGTTCCAATATTCTATTTCAACACACGGAAATAAATGAGTGGAACTAGCTTCTCCCAGTTAAATAGCACCGTGTACAAATGAATGCTCTTCTAAATGTCCTAAAATATTTTTAGAGTTTTCCCTACAATTTATAATGCAAATAATTAGTCTCACATAATTCAAATTAACTAAAATAAGAATTTCTGATCGATTTAAGAACAATTCAGAAAAATGGGAAAATATTGGACAATTATGCACAATTCCCTAATTAAATCTAGCACAATAAACTAAGTGAAGTGAAGAAAATATTGGTTCATCAAAATAGACCACACTTAGTCTTTTGCACTCCTGGGCAAAATTAAGACGCAAATCAGGGAATAGTTCAAAGGACTTCTAGGAAGGTGACACACACTCAGCACGCAGAAAACAAAGACTCAAGAAAAATAAAAAGAATTTACAGGATTCTCAAGAATTATGGACCGAGATAAGAAGTAGACAATATCCAACACAGAATCAAAGAAAGCAGATACTTACAGAAATCATCCAAGCAATTCAAAGTATGGCAAAAATAATTAATCAGCTCAAGAGGTGATTCAAAAATAACAAAACCTCACCGATGCACTCACAGTGTTTCTCTCAAGTGTCTAGGGTAAATAATTTCAACTCGATGTACTCAAGAAAACAAACACAAGTAGACTTGGCAAGTTTCTAATATCAATACTTAAATCATACACATGTTCAGATCAAAAGGTCTTTACTAGGTTGTAATGGGGCCAAGGACAGGGGAGGATAAATTTGGATAAGTAGCTATAGCTCAGAAGAAATAGAGGTGCACTAGGAAAAAAATGTAACACA
This sequence comes from Vigna nakashimae, assembly GCA_034642375.1. NCBI lineage: Eukaryota > Viridiplantae > Streptophyta > Magnoliopsida > Fabales > Fabaceae > Vigna > Vigna nakashimae. Next base: position 5,282,829 of record CM067763.1, on the reverse strand, counting down.
GTGAAATCTCACCCAAACCTCTAATTCAATCCTCTTCTCGACTCCATTATTCACAAAATGATTTTTCAATTTTTTCTTTTTCTCATCAAAATTTTTTTTCTCATCCTGTCTTCTTCTTTTTTTTTTTTTTCACAACAGGATATAAATTATCATTTCAAAACATGATGAGGAACCAACTAGCCAATTCATCAGAATTCCCAAGGAGACCACACTTATTCTCAAAATACTTCTATAGCTTCAGACTTTCCTAAGGTTAAGGTAATCATTTGTTTTTCACTTAGGATCAGTGTATGAGCTTCAACACAAAGAAATATATACAGTATAGGCTCAAAGGGGTTATCAAAGGATAATAACAAGGTAGGCTTATTTGGCTAAAGAGGCTCAAGAACAAAAATGCTTTTATCACGTCTGAACATGCATATCAATCAATTATATCAAAAAGAATCAAGCCAAGGCATATGTGCAAGCATTCAAGAGACATATCACACACAAGAAAGAAAATTAAGTGGCTCAAATCTCACACAGGGTATTCGTCACAATCAAATCAACCTCTCAAACGTATAATTATCTTTCCAGGCAGAGAAAAGCAAGGATTACAAACTATAAGTATTAAGTAAGTGAAGGAAAAATCTACAACTTAGACCTCATCCAGAAATCAAGAGAAAAATGTAAAATTTATTGCACTCAAGACACACTAAAACAACTTAAAACAGAAAAAATTTAACACTTAAAAACAAAAAAATTTAACACACGAAATAAATACTAACAGAACTAACAGAAAAATCAAAATTTCTCCCCAGTAGACCACACTTAAATCACACAATGTCCTCAGTGTGTCACAATCATCAGATTATCAATTTCAGAGCAGCAAATAATATAGACAAGTGCAATAAAAAGTTAGGAAAAATGGGAAGAAATTTTCAGAAACATCCATCAGCAGATGTTATCAGGGACATCCATCAGCAGATGTCTTAAACACCTAGCACCCATCAGTAGATGCTAATAATTTTTATTATTTTTTATTTATTAATTAATTTTTTTTTTTTTTTTTTTGGAAAAGGAGAAGACCGGTACTGTGGCAACAGTCTCGGTGGCAAAGACCGGAACTGTTGCTACAGTGGAAAGAAATCTGGCTATAAATGAGGCACTCCTCCGCGTCCAGCGCCATTTCTGATCCCTCACTCTCTCTCTACTCCTCTCTCTGCTCTCTTCTCTGCTCTCTCCTCTCTCTACTCTCTTCTCTGCTCTCTCCTCTCTCTACTTCTCTGCTCTCTCAACTTTCTCTCGAGCGTCTGGATCTGCGAGGAAGCCTCTCCACCCCGCGTCTGCTGAAGGTCTGAGATCTGCGCAGAGCCCCTGTCCCTGCGTCTTCTGAAGAGTCTGAGTGAGATCCGCGAAGAGCCTCTGCAAGCCTACTTCCCCAGGTAAGTCCTTCTTCTCTAAGGATCTCCCTTTCTTTCTGCTTGCTTTACTTTTCCTGCTTTCTTTTATTTTTCTTCTCTGCTTTCCTCTTTCCTTTTCAGTATTTCCTTTATTTTTCATCTGATCTCTTGCCTGCTCTCCCTCTTTTCCATTTTTTTTATTTTTATTTTTTTGTAATTTAAACACTTAAACACATAAAACACAACTGTCTAAAAACTTAAGGGGTATATCGGCTGGAAACCAGACGTTAATCTCCCTTCGATTGAAGGTATTGCAGAGACAATCGGGTAGAACAACGCCACGTACCCCACTTAAAACTAAATAAACACATAAACATAATATACAAGAACAATATGGACAAGAACAACCGGACAACTGGACGTAGATCCGTTTAGGACCCTTTTGCAAGGACCGTGAAACAGATCTGAGACCAGACACTGAAACATCAAATACAGACTGGACAAAATAAATCTAAAAGGAAACAAGAACAAATAAAGAAAACACTGAATTAAGAATCTAATGTTTTTATGTTTTTTTTTTTTTTATGCTATGCTTTTTTTTTTTCTTGTTTTTGTTCTTTTTATATGTATTTATTTTTTATTTATGTAATTGTATATTACGAGAGGAAGGATGAGTGATATGGAATCAGAGAGATATACCAGTCAACGATGGCGTCCTACAGATGATCAGATCACGATGATGACCAAAATCTACAACTATGGGGTCACACACCCAAGCCGAGCGCAAGTCGTCGAGATCGCGTCTCGACTAAGGACCTTCGGCGAAGCCACTGAATACAACGTGCACTGCTGGTTTAACAACCATGGCAATCGGGTCAGGCGCTGGCAAGCGGAGATAGACCCCACAGGCACTCTCTTTTCACAACTGCCGCTATACATGTACGGTAAGACCTCTGATCACACCTCCATTGAATTTTCCATTCCTCTTCTATTATTAACACAAGTTTTTTATTTTTTTATTTTTTTTTTTTATTTTATTTTTTTTTTTTTGAAAGAAAACAACTGGGTGATAATGAGGGCACCGAGGCTGCTGAATTTGTTTCCAGTTCCGATCATTATCGATGACGATAGAAATGAACGAGAAATTCCTCCACCAAAGCCTCCGCTCGCATTCCGAACCAGAGCTCCCTCAACGGAGCTCTCCCTTAGACCACCACAACCAGCTCGAGAATTCTTCCAGTTTTAAAGTTTTGTTTATTTATTTATTTATTTTTTTTTTATGTTTTTGTTGGCCGAGTGTGGCCAGAATAAGGGCTGTAATATGAACACTTATATTTTTGTTGTTTTTATTTTTTTATGTTTTTATGTTTTTTATTTGGTTTGTAATATTAACGATCACTAAAGATCGAACCTCGGACATCTTTATTTTATTTTTATGAATTTTATTTTTATTATCAATGTAAGACAGAATGTTTACTGCGAATTTGTTATGTTTCAATAAATGCACTCAGATTAGTGTCTCAGTTAAAACTTCACTTCTCTGCCTTACATGTTAATTTTACTCTTATGACTATATATATATATATATATATATATATATATATATATATATATATATATATATATATATATATATATATATATATATATATATATATATATATATATATATTTTACACAAAAACTAAATAAATAAATAAAACAGAACACAATTTAACAAAACAAAAGACCTAATATCGAACATAAAAAATCAAAACACACAAAACGCAAATGTCAAAAATAGCAGACAAAACACATATTTACAATACATACATTAACAAAATAACACGCGTGAAAGAGAACACACATTTGTTTTTATAATTTTTTTTTTTTAAATAATAATAATTTGTAAACTAAGAAAATCAAAATTCTCCCCTAATTCGCAAATTAAGAAAATTAAGGGAAGAAGGAATAGAAAAACTCCCCTGGTTATGGTGGAAGCTGCCAAATTTGGACAATCAGGGATATGCTTTCCATCACATAATTCAGCAGAGAAAGTTTTAAGAGGAACTGCTTCATCAGTATAGATTTATCATTCATAGCAAGATGTTTCTTCTTTCTTCCTACAGCAAACTGTTGCAGCAGTATCTCTTCTTCTACTGGAACTTGTTGAGTGTGTGACACCGGAATAGATATCTCTGGCTCGCTCAAAGAAATAGCAGTATACTCTTCTTCATTAATCATGCATTCCTTAATGTCAGCACCTGCATTCTTTTTGAACTCTGCATCCTTATCATCAAACTCACAATTAATAGCATCTGTAATAAACTTAGAGTTTGGCTGTAATGCATAATCAATTTCAGCACAAATGGAGCAAGAACCAGATTCGCAATCACATTCAAAATTTTCAGAAAACTGTGTTAAATCAAAGTTTAGTCCTAACTCTATAAAATCATCAGATTGCACAGTTTCTCTTTCAAAATCAATATTGAAGCGACTTTGACCAATGGGTTCAATGGCTGACACTGAATTAAAAATTTTAGAATGGTCAATCAAATTTGTATCAGTATCAGTCATAAACCCTATAAAATCAGTGTGCGTCAAGTCACATGCAATTGAATGTGTCTGCAAATCGGGTAAAGTAATTGGAATATCAGGTTCAGAATAAACCTGTTTTTGCTCACTGAAACGTTTCTTACCAAACTCCAAGTTATCAGCTGTATCCTCAGGGCTATCAGTGTTAGAATCCAGAATAGGCTGCTCAGGTTCTTCCTTTGTTAAATCAATTGGACTTTCACCAGCCAGCTTGCAGAACAACTTCCTCGCTTCTGATGGGGTTATATCCATCAAACATCCACCAAAAGCTACATCCACAAGTATCCTTTCACTGTCCAGGAGCCCTTCATAAAAATAAATCAAGAGCAAATGCTCTGGAATTTGGTGGTTTGGACAAGTTATGCAGAGCCTGTTAAACCTCTCCCAATAATCTGCTAGGCTTTCTTCTTGAAACTGCTCAATAGCAGTGATCTTCATCCTAATGCTGGTCACCTTTGCTGCTGGAAAAAACTTGTCGAAGAATTTTTGTTGTGTTTCCTGCCAACTATTAAAAGGATACTGGTATATGAACCAGTCTCTTGCTTTATCTTGAAGGGACATGGGAAACATTTTTATCAACACTATCTCCTTTGAAACACCAGCAGGCCTCATAGACAAACACACCAAACTAAACTCCTTGAGGTGCCTGTATGGATCTTCATGTGCCAACCCAAGGAATTTGGGAAGACACTTGACTAGATCATACATCCAGTCTTGAGAATCTGTCATCTCCTCTAGTCTAGTTCGAAACCTCTCTCAGACTTGGACTTCCTCTTCAAACAAAGATTGTATAGAAAGAAATATACAGAAACATAACATGGAGGGAAAACTAATATTTTTTTTTTTTAAATTAACAAAACTCATACGACATGCATGCACAAAACAAAACATTACATCACAACACAAGATAAAACATAACAACAAATTTTAACAAAACAAAAACTAAAACATATATCACATGTACACAAAAACACACATAACAGAAAATAACAAAAGACCCAAAACCGAATCGTTATTGGTCCCCGGCAGCGGCGCCATTTTTGATGAACGGGTCGCACCGCTCACAAAAGTTTGTGCATATAAGAAATGCAGTATAGTTACTAGGAAGTGACTCCTAGGTCGTCTCACAAGGACCAATATTGCGGTTCAGTCTCAGATCACACACGAAAAGGGGGGGTTTTGATGGTTTTTGTTTTTATGCGAAAAAATTAAAATGAACTAGAATTTAAATAACACCAAATTAAATACGGTGAAGTAAAATGCAGTACAGTAAAAACCCAATGGTAAAAGACATCAAAATAAAATAAACGCGGAAACATTAAACATATAGAAAACGTTTAAACATTCAACACAAAAATAAAAGCATAATTAAAAACAATACGTAAAATTTAAAACTAAAATGGTAAAAACGAAATTAAAACAGTAAAACAAATTTAAAACAGTAAAAATGATTTTGATACAATAAAAACGAAAATACAGTAAGGTAAAATAGTAAAAAATAAATATGGAACAGAAAACTAAAATACAGAAAATGAAAATACAGAAAAACATAAAATACAGAAAACAGTAAATACAGAAAACAGTAAAAATAGTAAAACAGTAAAACAATAAATTTTAGAAAATGAAATTACAGCAGCTCATAATTGCAGTAAAAACAGTAAATACAGAATTACAGAATCAGGAAAACAGTAAAAGCAAATACAGAAAATGAAATACAGAAAACAGAAAATACAGAAAAACAGTAAATTTCGAAAATAGTAAAAACAGAGTCAAAATTACTGCAATAAAATACAGAGAGTAAAATTACAGTGAAATAATCAACATGCAAAAGATAAACAACATTAAAAATTAAATTGTAGAAAACTGGATACAAAAATTAAAGTACAGCAGTAATTAAATTTCAGCAGTAAAAAAAAACAGTAAAACAGAATTTAAATTTCAGAAACAGTAAATTAAATTAATGCATTGAATTAAAATAGTAGATGAATTTATTACAACAAAAGAAAGGGAAAAGTAAATATGAAATTCAACATTACAAGAAGTGTGCATCAACCGTATCCTTCCATTGTGCCAGTGCATCCTTCTGTTCCAGCCCTCCTCACGTTCCAGTCCTTATTCTCTACTGTCCATCTACTGCTGGACTTATTCTCCACTGCTGGAACCTTACGGCCACCTCTGGGATGTCACGGCACACTTCTTACTTATACTCCAAAACCCATTCATTTTCCATTTGGAAGCATGCCCACAAAATGAGTGAGAGGACCCTCCATGAAGTGATGTCCATTTTCTCTCCCCCTCTAGACCGTCCACTTCCATTCTCCAAGTGCTTTTGACTTCTTCAAACACTTACTATTGGACGTGTGAAGTTGCATCAATTTCAAAAGAAGACAAATAAAACATTGCTCTCCATTTCCAAATAAACAAGTAGTAACTTATTACTTTTCAGCAAATTCTTCATGTGAGTGTGCCGTGGGCTCCTTTCTTCCATCAATTGTTGACCAACTTGCTTCCTTCATCACCATGCATCTCTCCATCCAAGCCATGAGAAGCACTCTTGTATTTGAACTCATCTTGCTTGCTGGACCGTAAGTTGTGCTGCTGCCCATTTGAAGTGTTGGTGCTGATTTGGATGTTGCCAAATTAATTTCTACGTGAGGTGTACTCCTTTGCAAGTGCAGCAAGGCCGTGTACACTCCACATGATACCAATTCCATTCTCCATTTTGCAGTTTTTGACCGAGAGCTATTCAAGAGTGGTGAAGTGTTGCTTCTAGCCTTGATGGAACCTGGGTGTTACTTTAGTTGTGTGAAGGCCGTGATCTTCCTTGGACGTATGCTTGTGTGCTCTCTACTGCCATGCATCTCAAAGAAACTTGTGAGCTCTACTTCCTCCATGCAGCTTCACGGGTTTACCTTACTTTAGTCAAAGAAAACAAAATTCTCCATGCTAAATGGTGGCTCCCACTTTAAATTCCAACTTTGCTGATTGCTTTTCCAAATTGGCTTCTTCATGGGCCCTAGGCCGTGTGCTTTTAGTTTGGCAGCAATTATAGCAAGCTCTTCAATGAATGTTAACTTAGCAAAACCATGAGGGGCCCTTCATTTTAATTTTCATTCAACAGTAATGCTTGTTGCAACAAAGATGAATGGCCGTGTGATGTTGTATGTGATTCCAAATCATCATGCTTCTTCGTGAAATGATCTCCAAATTGTTCCAATATTCTATTTCAACACACGGAAATAAATGAGTGGAACTAGCTTCTCCCAGTTAAATAGCACCGTGTACAAATGAATGCTCTTCTAAATGTCCTAAAATATTTTTAGAGTTTTCCCTACAATTTATAATGCAAATAATTAGTCTCACATAATTCAAATTAACTAAAATAAGAATTTCTGATCGATTTAAGAACAATTCAGAAAAATGGGAAAATATTGGACAATTATGCACAATTCCCTAATTAAATCTAGCACAATAAACTAAGTGAAGTGAAGAAAATATTGGTTCATCAGGACGCTCGTCCTCAACTAAAGAAAACCGAACGGTCAATGACCGTTTAGTACGAACGTACAATTTCATGGGGAGTTCATTTTTCAGTTCCAGTTTATTTCTCATCACAGACTTTCATAGTTTCATTCATTCACACCAAAACATCTCATTCATATATCTCATTTCATCCAATATCTCATACATCATAAGTAGCTTAATCATGTTTCATTTCCATTCAATAAATAACGGACGTCCACATAAATCAATCACAGCAACATCATAGAGTCACAATAACGAACGTTCATACCATTCATTCCATCATGCATTATTTCCATACAGTAAAAATAACGAACGTTCACACACAACATGCATCAAAAAAACAGTTAAATTAAGTAAGCTTCCCTTACCCGGAAATGAACGAACGTTCACAGGCGCACACAGACGCTCTCTTCTCAAATCTTTATCACCAACGCCCGTTAATCCACTATATGAACGAACGCTCAGAAACCCACCTATATTTGGTCATATACTGTTAGGACGAACGTTCAGAATATTTAAGAACGAACGTTACGGGACGAACGCATGAGCGAACGCATGAGCGAACGCATGAGCGAACGCTCGTCAGGCTAAAGAAAAGCGAGCGTTCAAATTAACGTGGACGAACGTTCAATTCGTCTAGTTTTGGACGAACATCCAATTTGAAACCAAATTGGACGAACGCGATTCTGCAGATTCTGCAGAATCGCAGGTTTTCCAGAAAACCAGAAAACCTCCATTTTTAACTCTAAAGCTTTTAGATTTCTACAAAAACAGTAAGATTAACTCATCAAAACGAAAAATCTAGCACCCCTTACCTCTTGAAGACTTCCTTTGTGAATCTTGAACCTAGAAATACAAGTGTCTGGATCTCCTTCCAACTCCAAAGTTCTTCACTTCTTCTCTCCCACCAACTTTGGACTTCACGTTCTTCACCAAAATGCAGCAGCAAAACTCTCCCAGTGCAGAACCCCTCAACCCCTTTTATCTTCCAAGCTTGCATGGTGCCAAACACATGAGGGAAGTCACGGATGTTCTTTGCTCCCCACTTCCAAAAAAAAACAAACGTCCGTGACTTCCTAATTACTTCCTAATTACTTCCCCTACCCCTTCTAGAATAATATTAAACTAAAAATAAAAAAAAAATTATACTAGGTCCTTACATTCTCCCCAACAACAAAAATTTTCGTCCTCGAAAATTAGGACGGAGTCTCGAACAGATGGGGATACAAATCTTTCATAGCATCTTCCACTTCCCAAGTAGAGTCGCCCGTCTTCTCGTCCCAGACGACTTTCACCAATCTGACTGCTTTCCTCTTGTAGTACTTGGTGTTGCTATCTTCAATGCGTACCGGCTGCATTTCTAATGTACGGTCTTGACGAAGACGAATATCTTCTAACTCCAATACGTGTGAAGGGTCGGATACGTATTTTCGGAGTTGAGAAACGTGAAAGACTGGATGCAAGTTTGATAACTGAGGCGGCAAAGACAACTCGTATGCAACTGATCCAATCTTCCTCAAGATCTGATAGGGTCCGATGAACTTGGGAAACAACTTCTTGGGTCGAATGGCTCTCCCCACTCCAGTAGTCGGATGTAGTCTAAGAAAGACGTGATTTCCAGCATCGAACTCCAATGGCCTTCTTCTTTTGTCAGCGTATGACTTCTGTCTGCTCCGAGATGCCTTCAGCCTTTCTTGGATCAATTTCACCTTCTCAGTCGTCTGCTGAATGAGCTCTGGTCCAGTTAAGACCTTTTCTCCTTCTTGAAACCAACACAATGGCGTTCGACACTTTCTCCCATACAGAGCTTCAAAGGGAGCCATTCCTATGCTGGCTTGGAAACTGTTGTTGTAGGTGAACTCTACCAAAGGTAAGACTTCATCCCAGACGCCCATGTGATCTAGGACGCACGTCCTAAGTAAGTCTTCGAGCGTCTGAATGGTTCTCTCTGACTGACCGTCCGTCTGAGGATGATAAGTCGAACTCATATGGAGTTTGCTACCGAGCTCGCTTTGTAACGACTGCCAAAATCGAGAGGTAAACCTTGTGTCTCGGTCTGAAACAATGCTAGACGGAACTCCATGTAGACGAACGATTTCCTTGATGTAAAGCTTAGCAAGATTCGCCATTGACATCTTCAGGTTGACCGCTAGAAAGTGAGCGCTCTTCGTCAGACGATCCACAATTACCCATATGGAATCATGATTCCTGACCGTACGAGGTAAGTGAGTCACAAAGTCCATTGCAATGCCGTCCCACTTCCATTCCGAAATCTCTAACTGCTGAAGTAGACCGCCTGGCCTCTGATGTTCAGCCTTGGCTCTTTGACAAGTCAAACATGATGCCACAAAACGAGCGACATCACTCTTCATTCCTGGCCACCAGAACGACTTCCTGAGGTCCTGATACATCTTAGTCATACCAGGGTGTATGCTAAGACGACTGTGATGACCTTCCTCAAGAATAATTCGCTTCGGTTCGCCATCATTTGGAACGCATGTCCTATCCATGTAGCGTAAGAGACCGTCCGTTCCAGTGTTGAATTCCTTGGCTTGATCTGTACCGAGTGCATTCAAGATCTTCACCAGCTCTTCATCCTCTCATTGCTTCACTCTGATTCGGTCAATAAGGACACTGGATATCTTAAGGTTACAACATCTGATACCGTTCCTTTCTAGGTCGAACTGTAACCTTAGATCTCTAAAACTTTCTACCAAACTCAATTCTCGGACCATCATGGAGGAGACGTGAACTACCTTTCTGCTTAAGGCATCTGCTACAACATTTGCTTTTCCCGGGTGGTAGAGTAGTTCAAAGTCGTAGTCCTTCAAGAACTCCAGCCAACGTCTCTGTCTCATATTCAGCTCCTTCTGATCAAATAGGTACTTAAGACTCTTGTGATCACTGAACACTTGAAATGTCGATCCATACAAGTAGTGCCTCCAAATCTTCAAAGCAAAGACGACCGCTGCTAATTCCAGGTCGTGCGTCGGATAGTTCTTCTCGTGAACTTTCAATTGTCGAGAAGCGTACGCTACTGCCCGCCTTTCTTGCATGAGCACACAACCCAAACCCTGATGAGAAGCGTCACAATATACTTCGAACGGTTTGGACGTATCAGGAATGACTAATACTGGGGCGCTCGTTAACTTATCCTTCAATGCTTGGAAACTTGCTTCACACCGATCGGTCCAAGCGAACGGTTGATCCTTTCTAGTCAACTGAGTCAGCGGAGCCACTATCTTGGAAAATCCTTCAATGAACCGTCTGTAGTAACCCGCGAGTCCTACAAAACTGCGAACTTCAGTAACCGAACGTGGACTTTCCCATTCCAGTACCGCTCGTACTTTGGCCGGATCCACTGAGATTCCTCCAGCTGAAACCACGTGCCCCAAGAATTGCACTTCCTTCATCCAAAATTCACATTTTGAGAACTTGGCGTACAACTCCTTTTCTCGTAGTATGGCTAGAACGATCCTCAAGTGATTCTCATGCTCTTCATAGCTCTTGGAGTAGACAAGAATGTCATCAATGAAGACGACCACGAATTTGTCTAGATACGGCCTGAAGATACGATTCATGTAGTCCATAAATATTGCTGGGGCGTTTGTCACACCGAACGGCATCACTACATACTCGTAGTGTCCGTAACGAGATCGGAAGGCTGTCTTCTGGATGTCTTCTTCCTTCACCCGAATCTGATGGTATCCCGATCGTAAATCAATCTTCGAAAATATGGTCGCGCCATGTAATTGATCCAGTAGGTCGTCAATCCGAGGCAAGGGATACTTGTTCTTGATAGTCAGCTTGTTTAACTGTCGATAATCAATGCAGAGACGAGAGCTACCATCCTTCTTCTTCACTAAGAGTACCGGCGCTCCCCAAGGTGATGCGCTTGGTCTGATAAACTGCTTATCCATTAACTCTTCAATCTGCTCCTTGAGTTCAGCTAACTTTGCTGGCGACATCCGATAGGGTGCAATAGAGATGGGTCCAGCATTCGATACTAGGTCGATAGTAAATTCTACCTCGCGTGGTGGAGGTAGTCCAGGAACTTCATCAGGAAATACATCAGGAAATTCATCCACGACTGATCGTCCTCCATTCAGCTTATTGGATGATTGTTCATAACTTGATCCCTGAAACCGTTCGTCCGAATGCGTCATGATCAGAAAGCAACTGGCGCCATCCACAATGTCTTCTTTTAGCTGACCGAGCGTCACAGATAGCTCTACTTCATACTCGTCTGGAAACACCAATTCCTTTGCACCACAGTCAATGAGAATGCGGTTGGCAGCCAGCCAATCCATTCCTAGAATCACTTCTAAATCTTTTAAGGGTAGACAGATGAGATTCACTTTATAATTACGCCCCTCAACCTCTATAGGACATTTAACACATACAGTAGTCGTCCTAACTTCACCAGCCGCTGGGGTTGATACTACCAAGTCGAACTGCATTTCGCGTTCGGTTATACCCAATTTCTCGACGCACGCCTTCGAGATGAAGGAGTGTGTCGCCCCCGAATCATACAACACACAGCAAGGCTTCCCAAACAATAAACATGTACTGGTGATGAGCGTACCTGAACTGGCAGCTTCGGCGCCTGTTATCGCATAAACTCGACCAACAGCTTGTGCTCTTCCACCCCGATCCTGTTGCATCCTCCCGGCATTTGGCGGCCTCATTACTGCTCGTCTACCCATATTACACTCATGCTCCATGTGACCGTTTCTTCTACAGCGAGTGCAGTATTTTGTCCCCTCCAACAGAGGACACGACGATCGATAGTGTGGTCCTCCACACTTAAAACATCTGACTGATCCATTCTGTCCAGACTGTCCGGCAACAACCATAGCCTGAGAATTAGATGGTTGTGCTGGACGAGCATACGGCAACCTGTTCCGATTCAGATTCGGCCTGGACATGATCGGCCCTCTAGTTGGTTGTTGCTGCTTCTTCAGTCGTTCCGCTTCAGCCACATTTTTCTCTAACACTTTTGCCCTCTCAATCATGGCAGGAAAAGACTTAATGCAAAGGCTGGATATCAGTACCTTCAGATCACTTCTCAGCCCATTTTCAAACCTCCTGCATTGCCATACTTCACTGGTCGCCATGGTATTAAAACGAACCAGATGTTTAAACCTGTTGGTGTACTCAGAAACAGACATACTACCTTGCACCAACTGGAGAAATTCCACTTCTTTGCCGAAACGAACAATATCCGGGAAATACTCTTCATAAAATTTTTCCTTGAAGACTTCCCAGGAAATAGGGCTGTGAGAGTCTGTCAGTAACATCTTCGTACTCGACCACCAATGACTGGCCTCTCCAGTCAACAAATACTCAGTGAATGCCAGCCTTCGATCGTTCAGACATTCCTTGACGTCGTAGAGACGCTCCATATCCTGCAGCCACTGATCTGCCCCGTCAGGAGGACACTTTCCATCAAACTTCGCTGGACGATGCTGTAAAAAGTTCTCCAAACTCCACTCGGTCTGATGAGTAGTGTTTGAAGCGGAGGCTCCAGGTGTACCCCTAGTAGTTGCAAGGATCTCCATCAGTTGCCTCTGAGTCACTTCAGAATTTGCACGAGCGGCCTCCAAACTCTGTAAGGCAGCCGCATTTTGCTGCGTTAAAACAGCGTTCTGCTCTTGTAACCTTTCAATTACTGATTCCAACAATCTGGTGTTGTTGGGCACATCATTTTCATTGGTCTGCGGTGGAGGAGGAGGAAGTCTAGGTGCCATTTGTTCTCTGAGAAACAGAGAAAACGATCATTAATTAAGTTCAAGGAGTCTAAAATACTCAATAAAGAACGTTGAGCACACAACAAAACAAGCATGGTGTACCCACAACCTACAATGTCCTTAAAAGAACAAAACTGCTCTGATACCACTAATGTGACATCCCAAAAATACAGCATAAACCATAAAATCAGAAAATCACATTTAATAATATTTCAATACAGTTTTCCAACTAAAAACAAAACAACGCTCAAGGACGAACGTCCTTGAGTACAGTCTTACAATAATAACAAAACAGACGCGCAAAGCCGCACGTCTTCAGAGTTACAATTGAAAAAGCCGAACGTACACGAAACTTGACCGAACGGTTTACACGGCACAAATACCGAACGGTCTATCAGAATAAAATAACAAGACAAGATGGTCGAACGACCACTCTAATACAGGCTATATAACTGGCCGAGCGCCTCACTGCTCGGTCTTCACTTCGACATCAACCAGGTTCTCTTCATTCAGCGCCTCTTCCAAACGCTCGTCTCCCTCTGCTCACATCCACACGGATGATCATTGCAATGACAAGACGGACGTACAAGGACAATAGACAACACAAGGAAACGAAAGGGTAAGCTTACGTAATTTAACTCATGTATCAACATACAATTTCAGGTAAACAATTCAACATACATGCATATCTCAACATACACATTCATTACATAACAACCCATTTTAACGTACTCACTAAATAAAACTCGACACGACTGACTGTCCGGACTGTATGAACTCTGTGTAGCTTCGGTGTTCGTACACCCGGGTGATGTAGTAACTGGAACTCTCATCAGCTGCCACCCGAGGTTAGTCCTATCTGTCCAAATAACCACCAGGACTAGGACTTCCTGCCATTCCCACACATGACGTACTGCCTCTACGTGAGGATGAGTACTCACGGAATATCAGGATGAATCAACCGGCTAAGCTTACCACATTCATACTTTACAAATCTCAATAATCAAATTCTGAGTCGTTCCTCCCCGGAACGCCCCTTTCAAAAGTCACAACTTTCCATTCGTCTTTTCATCATTTACTATTCATCATTTACTGTTCATTAATATCATGAATTGTCGAACGTTCCATTTCCAGGTGACAAAGGACGAACGCTATTTTGCGAGACAAAAAGACGCTCGTTCGGGTCAAAGAACGAACGGCAGAGTAGTTCGAAAATAGCCAAGTATAGTACTGTTCATTGGACGAACGCTATTTTGTGGAACAGAGTACGAACGTTCAAAGTAATACCGAGCGTCATTTAGGACGAACGCTCAGCATAAGGCCGAGCCTCATTTTAAGCGAGCGCTCGTTATAAGAACGAGCTTCATTTAGGACGACCGCTCATTTCAAAAGCCGAGCACCAATAGGACGAACGCTCAGTTCAAAACAGAGCAGAATTCTGGACGAACGCTCACATCAAAAGCGAGCGTCATGTTGGACGAATGCTCAGTGTAAGTACCAATTTGAGCGAGCGCTCGTTCTAAAACGAACACCAAACAGAACGGGCGTTCAATATAAAACTGAACATCATTTAGAACGCGCGTTCGGTATAAGACCGAACACCAATTTGAACGAACGTACGGTATGAGACCGAACGTTTAATAACTCAGATTGGTAGGGCTTGAAAAATAAACTAAGATACTTTTAAAGAGTATTTACGAACGGGAAAAATAGACAGTTGCATATACACATACAATTTCAAAGAGATAGAAGTTTATAAAATGTTAGCTTCAACAGTGTTTGACCGAACGCTCAAATAGGACATATTAGAGTGAGGACGCTCGTCCTCAACTAAAGAAAACCGATCGGTCAATGACCGTTTAGTACGAACGTACAATTTCATGGGGAGTTCATTTTTCAGTTCCAGTTTATTTCTCATCACAGACTTTCATAGTTTCATTCATTCACACCAAAACATCTCATTCATATATCTCATTTCATCCAATTTCTCGTACATCATAAGTAGCTTAATCATGTTTCATTTCCATTCAATAAATAACGGACGTCCACATAAATCAATCACAGCAACATCATAGAGTCACAATAACGAACGTTCATACCATTCATTCCATCATGCATTATTTCCATACAGTAAAAATAACGAACGTTCACACACAGCATGCATCAAAAAAACAGTTAAATTAAGTAAGCTTCCCTTACCCGGAAATGAACGAACGTTCACAGGCGCACACAGACGCTCTCTTCTCAAATCTTTATCACCAACGTCCGTTAATCCACTATATGAACGAACGCTCAGAAACCCACCTATATTTGGTCATATACTGTTAGGACGAACGTTCAGAATATTTAAGAACGAACGTTACGGGACGAACGCATGAGCGAACGCATGAGCGAACGCATGAGCGAACGCTCGGCAGGCTAAAGAAAAGCGAGCGTTCAAATTAACGTGGACGAACGTTCAATTCGTCTAGTTTTGGACGAACGTCCAATTTGAAACCAAATTGGACGAACACGATTCTGCAGATTCTGCAGAATCGCAGGTTTTCCAGAAAACCAGAAAACCTCCATTTTTAACTCTAAAGCTTTTAGATTTCTACAAAAACAGTAAGATTAACTCATCAAAACGAAAAATCTAGCACCCCTTACCTCTTGAAGACTTCCTTTGTGAATCTTGAACCTAGAAATACAAGTGTCTGGATCTCCTTCCAACTCCAAAGTTCTTCACTTCTTCTCTCCCACCAACTTTGGACTTCACGTTCTTCACCAAAATGCAGCAGCAAAACTCTCCCAGTGCAGAACCCCTCAACCCCTTTTATCTTCCAAGCTTGCATGGTGCCAAACACATGAGGGAAGTCACAGATGTTCTTTGCTCCCCACTTCCAAAAAAAAACAAACGTCCGTGACTTCCTAATTACTTCCTAATTACTTCCCCTACCCCTTCTAGAATAATATTAAACTAAAAATAAATAATAAAAAAATTATACTAGGTCCTTACAAACAACATCTTTACTGCTCAACATTCAGTTGTTCCTTAATAACATTTTATCCTACTACTTATCAAGATCAAAATAAGATAATAGTACAACTTCTCAAAGATGACTCTTTCTATGAATAAATGTTGTAGATATCCTTCTCGCTTTACTTTGTGTAGAACTCTCACACTGGTATGTAGAGACATATTATGTTCTTGTCGTTTCTATAACAAATAAATTTAAAAAAAAAAGATTAAAACCAGTATTCATAACAAATAACTAAATTTAAAGTGAATAAATAAAGAAAACAACAACACATAAACCCTAAACTACAACATAAAAGTAAGGTGCTAAAAAGATTTCAAAGGGAAAGAGAAACCATTTATCAAGTAAGGTATCTAATTAATACTAAATTATAATTGAGAATGTTAACGTGGGAAGTAAGAGATGGCAGAAAAAACTAAGTTTATCTACATAACTCATACTTAATATATATGTTGCAATGGATATCTGAATATTGATACATTTATGTAAATAAACAATATCTTATAAGTTTATTTATAGACTCATATGATATGTGATGCGATCCTAATGGCAGATAACATGTTTCTTCTAATACCCAATATTATAAGAAGGTTCAACAAGATGGTTACACCAACATGTTTACTTTTCATCATTAGGAAAATATGTACCCTTTCATTACATTTAACTCCAAGATTAATACAAACAAAATATGAAAAAAAAACATATAGAAAAAAGGAATCCCGCAAGCATGATCTTTCAAAAGACAAACATTAAATTATGTTTTGAAGGTAAATAATTTAGATAAAGAAATAGCTAACAAATTATGTTTGTCTTCTTATGTTTCTTCCTCTTAAAAAACAAATAACAAGTTTTTTAAAGAATACTTAAAATATCAACTTTAGTATGGATAGATAATTAAGTGAACTTTTGACCTCGACATAACAAAGAAACTTTTTGGGATAGACACCCACAAAATTTGAGGATGAATTTTCTACAAGAAAAGGATAATAGGATTCTGAAAACAGTGTCTTGAAATAAAGAAGATTTGGGAGAAAATTCATTAATAAGATAAATACAAGAATATAAAAATATAAAAAAATATTGACAAACATTTACAACATGATAAAAATAGACTAAAAAGACACATATGCCAATAATTTCTAAAATATTTTATTCTAAAGTAGAATACTATAAAAAAAGTATGATAACACCTTAAGTGATATAAGGCTTGGATTTTGACAATCATGTCCCTGATACAGTTGATGTTAATTGCTTACGACAAAAGTAAGGTAATTTAAGTCACAATCGAATCATTACGCTTAGGTTATACACTCTTAAGTAGAAAGAGTTACATCTTAACTATCAACTATAATTTTTGACTTAATGCTAAGTGTTAGATCCAATAATTGGTATTAAAGCTTCGATGTGTTGTTTTCAACCGCTACTCAATACGAAAGGTATTGCTCCAAGTTCTTTCATCGTGATATTATTGAGCCAAAATACTTAGATCAAGAGTTTTTTAGGAATAAAATTTTAAGTGTTTCAATATATTGACAAATGTTGGTTTAGTTTATTTTGGTTATCATAAAAAACACTATTACCCTGAGTTAGTATGAGTTTTTTATAATAATGTGTGTAATTCTGACGATGAAGTCATTCATAGTGAAGTAAAAAAACTGAGAATGACCATACATCCACACTTTTTTATTCTCTTATGAACATACTATCTGTAGGATTGTCTTTTGAAGGTAATATACCTTATGAGTGGACAAATGATTATTTTGGTCATCATGCTAGACAAATTATTTGTAACAACATGAATGCAAACATTGCAGGTAGAATATTGGAAAGGTCCATGAAAGTTGACACTAGAATATTATTGCATTACATTATTTGTCGCATTTTAGTTCCTCGTTCAATTAACCTTGCATAGGCTATAAAGGAAAATCTTATTTTGATTTGGACAATTCTGACATCAAGGGAGATTAATTGGGCTCATCTTATCCAACATAGGATGAAAACGACTTTGAGAAACAATGCATGTTTACCCTATCCACAACTGATCACCATTTTTATGCATCATTTTGAATTTCCTTTGAATTAATAGTCATTTGTGCAAGTGAAAAGGTCATTCAGAATTGGTGTCGAAGTTATTAGTTCCTTTGACTTTGTTAAAAATGTTGATGGACATTGGGTTCACAAAAGAGATGATGCTCTGGCATTTCTTGATGACTACCAACCATCTCCCCCTTAAAAAGATACTTCATTTGTAAAGCTTACTGAAATAATGAACAAGATTTGTGATATACAGGCATTTGTTGGTGACAAATTTGATAGTATTGATGCTCGAGTTTGACATATCGAGGAAGACATAAATTATCTACGTCATCATTTTGAACCACTAGGATCTTCTTATGTTTTAATTTTATTGTGCTATCTTTTATTTTTATTATTATCTTTTTGTAATGACTTTATCAATTAATAAAATACTTTTTATTTTGTTTATGAATTTGTTTTCTAGTGTTAATTTGTTCTTAGTATAATGAACATTTAAATCATACTTAATGAATTATAACTTCATTATACTCTTAAATCACAAATTATATATCACATTTTCAACCATTTAACTTAGTTTTAAGTCTTTTTAATTATGTTAATTGATTACAACAACATTGTGATCAATTACATGGCCCTTCTATTTTAATTTCAGCACTGATAATCGATTACAATAGTGGTGTAATCGATTACTAGTGAAGTCGCGGTCTCTTGTATGACTTTAACACTGTGTAATCAATTACACATGTTCATAATCAATTATTTGTGCCTAAAAACGTGTGGGGTACACGACTTCACCTTTTTTATTGTGTCAATGGAGAAGTCAAGCATCCCCTGCACAACTTCTTCATTTGAATTCATGTGAGAGTTGCACAACTTGCCCATTTACATAAATAGATAAAAAATTGCTTAAACCAGTAACAACGAAGTAATTTTTGTCTATAAAAAAACAAAAAAAGAAGGGAGGAGAGAGATCCAAAACAAAAACTAGGCCATGATGAATCATATGAATAGAAATATTAGAAATTATTATGATCCATGTGACAACATATAACAAGATGTATAACAAGAAAATGTTAGAACGAAGGATTGATGTTGCGTTGTTGGAGAAGGTTCTTGATTTTTTTTTTTGAGTGTTTTATTGTTGAGGTGCTCAAAGATTAGGTCCTGGAAAATGGGGTGTGTTTTTTCTAATGGCTTGTACTCATACGGTGATTAATTGGTTACCGAAAATCAGAATTCGGAAATACAGTTACGGAAGATGTTACCAGCAAATCAATTCCGTAATCGTAAAATTGAATTGTTATGGAAAGTTAATTTCTTAATTGGTTTGAGGTGTTTGACAAGGTGCACATGGAAGTGTAAATGCAACTTTTAGAAGGTCCATTGCGAAAATGTAAAATATCCATTCCGGAACAAGCTTCCCGTAATGTAATTTTATACTTCCAGAATTGACTTTTCGAAATTTACATTTACACTTCCAGATTTATGTTTTTGGAAAACTTCAATCAATTTTGGAATTATATTTTCTGAAAACATTCTAATAATGGTTTTTAAATTTTTTTAATTTATTTATGACATGATCATAAGCAGCCATTAATATTATCCTATTCCTAAGATTGGAGCAATTTATAAGCAATAACCATAATAACTATAAACATATACATCAATGACATGAAAACTATATTAAGGAAGTATCGTAACTTCAGTTTTTTCTCTCTCCTTTTCCAATTCCAAGTACAAGAATTGTTATGCATAAAATGTATGATACCAAAATGCTCAAAAAATATGATAGTCAAATTTTATATACCTTTCATATTATCAATCCAAAAGACTTATATAATATTTGGAAAGAAATGAAAAACCAAATGGCATTAATTGTTCGAAAACCCTTAAAAAAAATTATCAATGTTTAGTAAATGTGTTCCAATCTTTGAGCTCCACAAAACCTTGATTTTTATTTTATTCTTGTCAAAATTTTGATGTTTAAAATAGCATGAAAATCACAAAGTTGGAACAAAGCAGTAGAAAATAACGGAAAACAAGATTGAAATTATAAAAGGTTTCTACACATATAAATTATAAAGGGTAAAATAGGCAATTTGAAATATATAGGGTGTAGGAAAAAAGTTATATATGTTGGAAAAAAGTTGCGGTATCCTCGTGTTTTATTTTTTCTTAATTGTTTTATTTTTCTTTCCAAAACTATTATTTTCTGATACGTAAAGTACTATTGCACGAGTTTTATTAGAAGCATTGAAGACTTATTCACTTTTAAATCAATCTTAAGATATTAAAACCACATAATACATATAGTAAAGGGTTAAAAAATAATAATTAAATAAATTTATAACATTAAATACCATAAAAATTAATATTAATATGACATTTGAGTAAAACTTTTATATGATTTGATTCAATTTATTTCATATCAATTTTTGTATTATTACTGATGGAAACATGCGTATTATAAAAATGTACGTGTTTATTTTTCTTGATTACAAAAAATCATACAATTATTATTATTAATATTATAAAAATAAATATAAATCATTTTTATAATTTTATTACAGACAGAATGTTTATTATAGATAATTATTTTAATTAAAAAAACAGTTGAATTTAGAAAACCAATTTTTATTTATTTTTTTAATTTGATACCCAACTAGACTTATTTGAAAGTAAAGTGATATTATTATTTGTTTTCCAAATGCAATATCATTATGAGTTAATGACTTGTTTAGATGATATTTCACATAATCACACTTTAAATTTTACTTTCCTTGACCTCTCTAGCAGAGTAGAAGCACACAGCTTCTATTTCCCATTCCCAAAGATCTAAAACTGAGTTTTCCATCACTTGATGACAACCACAGAATTCTCGTGAGAAGCCTTTATTAATCATTGAACGGTGAGCCACCTTTCGATTCAACGGATAGCAATATTAAGTACATACCAAAGGTGTTTATTGGGGCCCAAATTTCAACAGTTCCATTAGCGGTGGACCTCATATGGAACTTGCCAACCCAACATGGCAACATCACCATGAATGTTTCATCATACTTTCATTATTCTACATTGATTACCAAACATACTCCGCTAAAACAACCTAGGCTCCTCCTCAGTTCACTTGGACATACTCGAAGTAGAAAAAGGAAAAAGAAAACTCATGGAAGCTTTGTGGGATTTGGAAGACAAATTGAAGATTTCCACACTAGGTGCTGTTCTTCTTCTTGCATGTGCAAGCCTTGCTCTTGTGTGCCTTTGCATTGTTGTTACACTTAGAAGGAAGGCCATTAATAATAAGATTGTACACCAAGAGGGTGCTTTAGATGAAGAGAGTGAAAAGAATACCACAATTACAGACACTAATACTAATTTTGATGCTACTATTACTACTACTACTACTCCTACAGAATGGTCAAAGGCAAGTTGTGTAGGATGGATTTCAGTGAAGAGGGTTCTGATGGGGTCAATGCTGTGGAGCAAGGCAAGGAAATTGGAGGAGAACATTGCATGGCAGAGAGAGAGGGGATCCCCACTACTTGGCTTACAAAGGCAGCAGGGTCTTCAAAGTGGGTGGCAAAGCCATAACTCAGAATCTCCAGTGTGGCAAAGACCAATACTAAGAGGGGAGAAGTGTGAGTTGCCAAGTTTTAGTGGCCTCATTCTCTATGATGAAAGAGGAAGACTTCTTCGTGATTCGCAGAATCAAATTCACCACTTCATGGAAACATCCCAACAGGTAATTCTTATCATCATATAGGATACTAAGGTTCTTAACTGTACATAGGATGATTCTTTGCAAACACATTAGTTTTAAGACCAACATGATGATGAATGGGGGACAGGCAGCTTCTTCGTGCTCCTCCATAGTTCTTCCAGCACCTCCATTTACTTAAAATTTTCAATTTTACACCCTTTTGAGTACCAGAATTCGTATTCCGAACAAAAGTGTATTTTAACATGGCATATGGAGTTTCAGGAAGAAGTTGCAATGGGGACAATGATGATACTAGACCTATTTGGTACCTATAAAGTAAAATGAGTGCATGCATGATATTTATGTCCATTTCTTTTTAAGCACAATTAGGATCTTAGAATATATCCTTACAAGTTTTGGTCCTGTGGGAGTGATCTTCGTTCTGGAGCTTAATCACATCTAAAACTCTTAGTCCCTCATGGATATGTTCAATGAGAATCAAAATAAAATCCTCTTCTACACCCGCAACATTTGTTGCCAAAATTGAGTTGTTTGTGTTCATTTTAAATGAATGCATAGATGCACACACAAAAAAGTTTGAATTTTCTTCCACAATAACTTCTTGTTACTCAATAGGATGCAACAGTGTTTGCTTCACAATACTGAATCACAGGAATGTCTCTGTTTCAGTTTCAGGCAACATTTTTGCTGCATTTGTTTATGTCTAACTTTTATTCTGTTTGATGCAGGAAGTAGGAACTGTTACAGTGAGGACTACTCTAAGAGATTTACTTTAGTACTCGCTTACTGGGTTTTTCTATCACTTGTAAGTTGTAGCAGACAACAATGAGGTTTCACAGTAATGACATGGTGTGATCAGTTCAAATATGTAACTATCATTTCATAAAATTGCAGTTTTTTCCGAGAATTCAATTATGCATTTTCCATTTCAGATCATTTCATAAATGACGCATTAGGAAGCTGCATTAACAAAAGCAAAGAATAAAAAGAACGTAGAGGAAGTTTATGGATCTCTGAAAATTGTGGAAACTACACAAAAATGGTATCTAGTTTAACCGACACATTATCAACTAGGAGATCAGTTACAACTTTTTATTAATACTTGGTTTACTGGGTAATCCTATTTTTATGCAAATGTCAAATGTTCACACTATTCTTTTAAGTTTCTTCCTTCAGTCATCTAATGGCCCTGATCTTACTTAAAATATTTTAACGACATAGTTCATGCTCACATGCAAGTTTGCTATAATTGATCATTAGCATTGTTAGGGTTACAAGTGTCCCGTGAATGCACCGAGTCATAATCGAAGAGTATGTAATTCCTGGGGAGACAATTGTTAAAGGAGAACTTGTTTAATCAATTGTCCTGTGATAAAAGTAAGGTGAATCGAGTCACAATCAAATTGTGATACTTAAGCCTCTGCGCTCTTAAATAGAAAGAGTTACACTCTTACTATTAACTATAGTTACAAATTCAATTCTCAGTAGAACATTGGTTTAGGAAGAGATTATTGCGACTTGAGCTGGTATTTTGTATGCAAGTTGGTTTCTACCATATTCATTCTCATATAGCAACAATAGAAAGTTGACACAAGGCACAGCCAGAAATGACATTAAAATATTGTGGAAAGTTTCAATGCAATTCACACATCTCCATGAATTGCGTGGAAAACTTCACACACAAACTCATTCAAGTAATGGAAAACATTTCAAACACAGAGAATTGCTGCTACTAATTTCAGAGAACTATCTCACTGAGGAAAAGACCATAAATCTTAATCAATCATGATGCATTTGCCTATGCCTCCACTTTGCCAACACTCACCAGCATGGATCATTCATACTACACTATCAAGGGCTGTCTGCAGTTTTCAGTGGATGAACTCTTGTAATAGAAATATAATATCAATTGCACAATTCCTAAAACAGTTCCTATCCCATTTGGCACCTACAAAATCAAACACAGACAGATTTATTTCATATCAAATCAACAAAGGAAAAAAGGGATCTTAAACTAAAATGAGTATCTCAAGAACAAACGAGCTGAAAGGAAACTCACGTAAATGAAGGTATCATCACTGACCAATCCGTAAAGAAGGAAGGAGATGCTCATCAGGAAGGTGGAAAGTGAAAGATAAAAAGGCATAAACTCTACACTTTTTGTCCGAATGACCAATCTCTGAGAAGTTACATAGACAAAATATGTAAAACAAATTTAATAAAGTAACAGATGCAGAAACTGATAAATGGATTGGTGTCTAGGAAGTGACAAGCATACAATTATAAACAATGGAGAGGCAAACATTGAAATGAGAGAAGCACAACTCAAGAGTCCCACAAACATCCGTCGCATTGCACTGTCATCAATTTGCAAGCTCCCAACTAGTATGATCACAAATATGCCCAAAACTGCTAAGAGTAATCCAAGCATTCTCACCTATCAAATGACAATTTATAGTACACAACAGCTTAAGAAAATAAACCAATTTTTTTTTATTTTTTTTTCTTGCATTTATCATTCACAAGACTCCAATAGTTCATCAAAAGATTAACCTTTCTTGCTTTCTCAGCATAAATCAAGAAGAGGGTTATGTACACAAGCTGAAAGACTCCCCCAATTGTATTAACAGTTGTCACCAACAGATTATCAGGTGATATAAGAGGTGTGCCATACCACAAGCAGATCAAGCAGTTCAAAAGGGAATAAACATATGGCAGCCCTGAGAACATTTCTGTTGACCCATTTCTGATGATTCTCCCAAATGTAGGTCTAGAGTTCAGAACAGAACAGAACAAAAGTTATTATCACCAATGGAAAGATAAACAATAAACTCTTCTCAGCTCAATTATTGTCAAAGGTGTTCACTTTAAGAAACTTACATGGGCGATAAAAACAACCCAAAAGCAAACACGTTACCTGCAATCCAAGAAGTGTATATCATGATCAACACAGAGATGAGTCTAAGTTTAATCTCAACAAGTAAAGTTTTTTCTTCTAGTTTTCAATCTTTCCAACCAGAATAAATCATCCCATAAAGAAAAGGAGGTAAAATACCAGCAACTCCTGCTGCCTCTTTGCCAACCTCACAGATGGAATAAGCACCTAACAGAGACATCACTGTTCAATCCACAAAACCAGCTTTGACAGAAACAAACTAAACCTTCAGTTTAGTACATAAATGTACAAGAATGTAATAAATTGATATGAACTTTTGGATATACTTGTTCTCTCTATCTTTTGCATAGTCAAAAACCCACCTTTGATAAAGCAGTTCTATATCTCTCCGAAAATCTAATTATTATGGTTGATCACTGCTAATGACATTTTTTCTAAAGACACGGTGGCATGCTTAACACTTAACACGTTGTCTTCCTGTTCCTGGTCATAATGGTCCATAGCTGGCACTTGAGAATAGAAAACTCTTTTGTGCCGTAATTTAACCTTAATTTCATGTGCTGAGGTGGATCTAAATGTTTCTATAATTCTTTGATACTATGGGGGTACAGAACAAGACAAACTACTGCAAGTTCCTTGCTGTACTTTCATACCTTTTCTCTTGTATTGTTTATAAAAAAACAAAATTCATGTTATTATATAATTTAGAAATAGAAATTAACTTTAGATTTATATAATCTAAAATAAATTTTTAAAGAGATTTCTAAATTGAAAGATAAAAAAGTTAAAAATAACTTTTAAATTATACAATTCAAAATTTAAGAATAATAAGATTGAATTAGTGATAAAAGCTAAAAAGAAAAATAATAACTTTTAAATTATACAATTCAACATATAATATATAATAACTTAATTTAATTTATTATATCTTAAATTTTGTTTATATTATCATAAATATCATTTTTTTCTTGGTTTTATAAGTATTAATATTTTAGATAGTTGAATATTATACTTAATGAATAAAAATAATAATAGTAATTTTGGACCTGTACATACAACCATATATTCTTAGAGAAATTATCGTATGTATTCTTCTACTTTGAATATGCCCGATGTAATCTTTAAATAAATTTTAAAAGTTTTACTAGAAAAGTATGTAACAAGATATACCTTAAATCGGATATGTTCTAGAAATTAAATAAAATATAAAGGAGGGCAGAGTGTCGTGTGATTGTTCATTAATAAATTGATATTTTATATTTATAATAAGTTTGACTGAATTGCTCTCTAAGAGCAACAATATGTTTATTATGGTTTATTTTTCTTTAAGTTTGTTTTTGGGATAGGGATTTTTGTGAAATCCCGTTTCTTCCTTTCTGTTTTATAGGAACTCTATGTATTTAGGATTCTTTATCTTTTTCTTGTAACATACACAAACAATATATACTATTAAATAGATACTTTTTTCTTTTTCTTCTTTTATATCTTTTTTTATACCATCGTTCATACACCTGTCAAATAAGTCTGAGATTGTTCCTAATCCATATGGGTTTACCAAAAAAAACTCACAGACCAAAAAGTCTTTTTATTAAAACAGTCCACGGGCTATATACCCCAAAGCCTTATAGGTTAGACTAGTCATGGACCTTTCTTTTTATCAAATTTATAAAAAGAAATACATCACCTTAATCATTAATCCATTTACTTTTTATGCCTCATTGGATGTGATATATAGATACCGATTTTTGAATTAACAGTTTATTACTAAAATAGATTATTCTCGAAACTACACTCAAAACCAATGCGCAAATAATCAATTATAACTAATGATAAGCGATTATTGTCAAATCACAACACATTCTAGACATGATTCAAGCATTTAAACATACATACATCAACCTTAGATCACGTGGAAACATAGTTAACACATCATACATGCATCCAAGCATCATATACCTATGTAAACATACTCAAACACATATAATGCATTTTTAATAATCCAAATCCAATCATTGATATATTATACCCCCAATAATAGAGTGCAAAAGAGTCTCCGATAAAAAATCCAAATAGGGATTTCAATTAGCCACATTAACTAAGCATAATGCTTACAAAGAGAACCAAAAAGATAAAAATTCTCCAAAACAAAGCTGCTGATGTGAGGTTGTTTGCTCTCAAACTAGACCCCTAATTAACGATCTGAACAGTCAGAATGAAGAACCATACGTATGGAACCCACTTTTCAAAAATCAGCCTAATCCAACGGTGAATGATTTCTTAACAACGAAAATACCAGTGCAGATTTTATGAAATTCTACAAAACAGAGCTGCTAATGCAAGACTGTTTTCTCTCAAACTATACCTCTAATTGACGATCCGAATATTCAAAATGAAGACCCATATGTTTGGTACCTATTGTCCAAAAATCAGCCCAATCCAATGGTGAACACTTTACAACAACGAAACACTAGTACAAAAACAGCGTATAACATCACGCGTTCAACGTCCAACCACTGAATAATGAACATTAAAAATGAGCGGTGGCATTTTTGTAAATAAATGCAATTATTAAACATCGTTTAGAATTGTAATTCGACGTAAAAGGATATAAAACATCGAATGACTTTTAAATTCGACGTCATAAGGTTAATGAATTCAATAAAAATTTGAGCGGGAGATTGAAAATTCATTCACTTTATCTTAGCGCGCGATACCCTCTTTTCTTCTCAAACTTTTCTCGAACGAAGTTTGACGATCATCATATGTAATCTTTCTTTCATTTGATACAAATGCATGTTAATTAATTACTTTATGTATGATTTTTGTCTGTTTTAACCGATTATTTTTGTGCTCTTGACCTTCATAGGCGCATTATGCTTTCTCTCTCACTGTGACGAAACTTTATTCCGACAAACCCATCTTTTGAAAGATTATTTTTCATTTTCGTTTTCGTTTTGAAGAATTTATTTGTTGCACTTGTTTGTTGTTTTTTTTTGTTGAACTTGTTTGTTGTTGTTGTTTAGTTGAACTTGCTTGTTGTTGTTATTTCATTGAACTTGTTTTGGTTATTATTGTTTGTTGTTGATACTACACTACACTACACGTTCATAGTTCCTGCTTTATAAAATACCAAAAATTGAAATTTCTTGTGTTTTTGCTTTTCAGGTATGTAGAGTTGTAAAAAAGGATCACAATTAATTAAAAAAAAATAAAAAAAATTGATTAACATCAAATATTGACAAAATTCAACGTTAAGTTAACGTCGTATATTAACAAAATTCGATGTTAATTTAACGTCAATTTTTTTAAATTCGACGTAAATTTAACGTCTCCGGATATGATGTTGTTCGCGAATTCGCCGTTAAAAGCCCAAAATATTCGACTTTGTACGCGCACTAGTGAAAATATCAGTTCAGCTTTTATGTTATGCAGGAATGACTTCTTCTCTTCCTATCTCTCTCACTTGACTTTTCCCTCTCTTCAAATTACTCTAATGTGTCCTAATAATCTGACTCATCTCCACTAAAACAAAGTGAGACATAATAGTCTACATTATTTGACATATTCTCCACATAAGAAGGGAGCTCAATAACTCAACACTTACAACATATATTTGCATGGAAACCCCTAAACATCATAACTTTTTTCTCCCTTAGCATTAAACCATTTGTTGGGATAACCCAACAAAACATATACAATACATTCACAGGGAAAACTTATCATAAATATTACATAAACTCTATACACATTCTTACACAAACTCTTACCTAACAATAACCACAAATAAGTATGAAGAAATGTAATCGGTTACTATAAGAAATAATCAACTAATATGTTAAAAAAACCTTTGTTACTTTGTTAAAGTTGTGAAGACTTATGTTGCTTAAACTTGGATAAAATATTTTCCTACATGTATGACTAACACTCATTCAAACAATAAATTTGTAACATGAAATACAATTGATTATCTTTTATCATCAAAATATTTTCAAGGATCTTTGTGAAAAACAAGTTGGATACACAAAAAGTGATGGCTAAATTGTGTATCGCAATTCTCCAAATTTTTGCAATGTTTTGTGATATGGGATGATGATAAATGATTTTTTTTTAATATCACAAACAATTTGTCACTCTTTTTTAAATAACCTGAATATTGTTTAAATCACAATCATTTCTAGCTAAGACTAGATTATTGTCTATAACGAAGTCACTCTTGGATAAATGATTTTAAAGAAAAAAATGGTGATCTATATAATATAAATCACAAGAAGGTTTTGCTTATTAGATAGAGAAAAGGCTTTTCACACATTCGATGTTAAAACATTCTTCTAATTAGTTAAATGAATACAAATAATGATCTTGTAAAAATTAAGGGAAGAGAAGCTTTGAGCAACAAAATTAGTGGCGTTTTGACTCTGTTGATCACTTGTTTTTATTCTTTTTGAAAGACTACTTTATATAGGAAGTTATGAAAATTGGCCCTTGTAAATCCTTTTTTTTCCCTTGAGAAGCTTCACACTCTAAATCTTTATCTTCAAGTATTCCTTTATCTAGGTAGCATGTAAAGATGCATATTACATACAGATCACATAACATTAAATGTTTATATATTTTTTTAAAAATAACATTATGGTAATTGACATGACTTGTCAAACTTAGCTGAATGAAATTTCCCCTAATCTAGAATAAAGCATAGGATCATACGTGACAAATAACATTGTAAAGTGTCAAGATATACATTGGCATGAAACACCTGTCATGTATCCTTTAAAAGATATTTAATGTTGACATAAGTTTTATAAAATCTTTTTGGTAGATGTGAAGACAAAAACATTTCCTACAAAACAAAAATAATTTCATAAAGAATTTCATTAAGTACAACATGAGATTAAAAAACTAAGTGTACCTTTGACTAAGACATTACTTTTCAAATTACCTAAGAGAACACAACGTATAATTTTTTTTTATCAATCAAGAATATATATATTAGGTTTAATCCTTTACTACATCCCTATTTATGTACGAATTTCTCAATTGGGTCCTCGTTTTTTAAAGTGTATCAAAATGGTCCTTAATTTTGAAAATTGATATCAATTGAGTCCTTTCCGTTAAGTTGGCTGGACGGCGTTAAAAAAATTGATGAGTGGATGCTGTGATGACGAACGAACGCTCGTCCACCAGCGAACGAACGCTCGTCGACCTCTTACTGTGGAACGAACGGTCGTCCAGCAGTAAGAGGTCGACGAGCGTTCGTTCGCTGGTGGACGAGCGTTCATTCGCTGGTGGACGAGCGTTCGTTCGTCATCTCAGCATCCACTCATCAATTTTTTTAACGCCGTCCAGCCAACTTAACGGAAATGACTCAATTGATATCAATTTTCAAAATTAAGGACCATTTTGATACACTTTAAAAAAACGAGGACCCAATTGAGAAATTCGTACATAAATAGGGATGTAGTAAAGGATTAAACCTATATATTAATATAAAGTAGAGCATTTAAGTTACTATAACTTTTTACATAATATTTACAAAGAATGATCTCCACAACTTTACTTCCAAACAAATTTAAAGAAATCACAAATTAAACCATTTTTTTATATAATTAAAATCTATCATCTTGCAAATGAAAAATAGTTGTATTTACACTGTTTAACAACACTTAATCAAAATTAATAAATATTTACAAACTTTCTTGTAAAAAATATTCAGGGGATGACTTTTTAATTAGTCATATCACATCCAATTATTTATAATAAATAGAAAAGTATAATAAATCTTTGTGCTTTAATCTTCTCCCCCAAACCAACTAAGAGTTGGACTTCAATTTAGTAACACTATAAAACATAAAACAAAAACGATTCTCGTAGTGGTTGAAGTTCGATTGAGAACAAAAATTTCAAATTTCAAACTACAAAACTTAATACAAACTTTTAAGAAGAAACAAATGAAAAAGCATACGTTTAATTGTTACTTTGTCTTAAAAATTTGAGATTAAATTAGTTTTTTTTCTCTCCAACTAAAAAGGAAGGTTCAGTCTCTTAATTTTTTTAAAAAAATCTTTCAGTTCCTAAATTCTAAATTTGATGAATTAAAATAATTTTTCAAAGTCATTTTTACTTTCGAAATAGTCAATATAAAAAAATAAACGTATTTTTAAATTTTAAAATTAAGATCTTATTATTAAATTTTGAAATTTAAATATATTTTTTAGTTTAAGGTAATTCACTCCGAATTTTGTAACTAGAATAATTGTAATAATAATGAAAGCCAAAAAGTATATTACACTAAAAACTGACTATACATATTTTAACCTAGAAATAACTTATCTCTCCTAGTCCCATATCGCTCAATCGCTAAACGTTATCCAAACAAAAGAAACACTGAAGGAAGCCATATAGCGAAAGAGATAGAGCGATAAAGCGAGACAATGGCGCTGCTGTGTGGTTCAACTTCTGTGACTCCGTTACTTTCCCACAAGAACGTGGTCGCAGCCTCTACAAAATCTTCCTTTGGAGGCTTCCAATTGTCACTTCCAAAGCTTACATTATCTTCTTCTGTTCGAACCCTTTTACCCTCAAATTCCCGTATCCGTTGTCAACAGGAATCTACCACACCTGCCCCAGTCGAAGACCCGCGTTTCGCCTGCGTCGAGCCCGAACCCCGATTCAAAGGCCCGGTACAATGCAACCGTTGTTTTTTTTTTTTTTTAAACTTATGAAGAAGTCAATTTCATTTTATTGGGAGGAACTTTGGTAGAATAGCTCATCCAAACATACCTTTAATAGGTAGTCGCTAAGTTTAACTAAATTCTTGTATATTTTTCTCTGTTGATTTAGTGCTTAGTTTTAATTAAATTGTAACTTTTTTTTTTATTTAAGTCTCTAAATTAATTACTCATGGTCATTTCGGTCCCTGAGCAGATTTTAATATTATCACTAAAGTCACCTAAAATGAGTGGTGGGTTATAGTTGGGGAGATTTTTTGATTTGGTTAATAGTAAGGATTAATGTGACTGTCAATTACAATTTTAGGAACTAAATTGACCATTTATTCTTTTTGTTTTCATTTTATTTTCTTTTTTAATTCTTTAAGTGGTTTTTAATCTTTACGTCAGTTTTTCTATTGAAGTTAGTTTGAAGGTGGATTCTAGTGTTTGTTATGAATCAAAAGAATACTGATGTTAAATTTAAGTGTCTGAATGCAATTTTTGTACGTGTTGTTGTCTTTAAAGATTTTTAACTTTATTGATGTTTTTTATTTTGTTGGGTGAATTTGAACTCCCCAACCAAAAAATAAATTGCAGGACATTTGGAACAAGAGCTGGTATCCAAAAGCTGCAGATCATGTAAATACAGAGAAAACATGGTATGTTGTTGACGCTACAGATAAAGTTCTTGGAAGATTAGCTTCTACAATTGCTATTCACATCCGAGGGAAAAACTTAGCAACCTACACACCCAGTGTGGACATGGGTGCATTTGTAATTGTGGTATGTAGCTCTGCATAGGTTATTTCTCATGTAGTTATGATTATATTTATGCATTCTACCTGTCTGTTTGTGAGTGGCAATGGAAGTACTACTTCAATTGTATAAACCCTTTGTTAATTAGCTAGAACAGGGTATGTATAGAAAGATTAGGAGGGGAAGTTGTAGATTTGGAATAGGAATTTTGGGAAGGAGTAAGTATAGTCTCTTGGATACTTGGTATAGAGAAACATCCATTGGGGTTTTTGGAATTGACCAATAGTTGCCAGGAGGTTATTACATTTTTATCTTTCTTTTAAATGGTAGGCCTTATGATTTGAATTTGAACCTAAATTTTTTTTTATCGGCAATGTTAGTTAGTATTTGTTTCCAACTTTATCACTAAATCATCCTTATATCTCCAAATTTGAACCTAGCATAGTTACACAAAACTAACTTGTAAGATAACATTAATTTCCACTTATACACTATATTATGGCATAAAACTGATACAAGACTTGGGTTTTTCGCAATAGTAGGGAACAACAAAAATGAATTTGTTAGGACCTTGAGGGTTTATGAAAGGAGAAAGATAGTAGAGAAACAAAGATGAGTACTTAACTGTTGAGCAGTTAAGGGGGCGGGAAAAGGTCTATAAAAAGGACCTCTTTTGTAGTTACAAGGGGACAGTTTTTTTTACTCTTGAGTTACAGACCAGTTTAGACTTGGTGAGGGAGGTTAAGCTCCTGGTTTCCCAATTGTATTCTTGATTCTTAGATGTGAATACAAATCATTTCTTTTACAAGTGCTTTCTGTTAGAGTACTGAGTTGTGAGAGTAAGGGAGATAGATAGGATTCTTACAAAGGTTCCTAACAGAATTACATGCAACTGATATCATGTTTTATTAAGTTAACGTTATCATTTTTAGCTCTATTTCTGTAATAATCTTCTATTTGACAGCACCTTCAATTAAATTATATATTTTTTGCATATTGGTTCTCAACTTTAGCTGTAATCAATGTATTGTTTTTTGCATCATATTTGGAAAAATCTTGATTAAGCTGCACTTAATCATTTTATGTTTGAGTACATGATTTTTGGATTGTTTAAATTGCTGCAAAAGCATTATTCTTTTATATAATCAGCTAATTATCATTCCATTATGTAAATATGAAGATAGGGATTCTTCTGCATTTAAATTTCCCAATATCCCTATATTGTAAATAGTTTGTTAGATATATTATCTTTATCTTTTATCTTAGTTAGTTGGTTATGATTTCTGATCTATATTTTGGACTTAGTCCATATTTCTTTTATTGTAAATAGGAAACTCTATGTGTATATTGAACCCAAGAGAAATTAATCTCATACTTTGTTTTCACTATATTCAACACAGTTTTTATGCAATATTGCAGTTGATGTTTGATTTCAATTATATAAGCTTGAGGACAACTTATGATCCAAGAACAGTTTTCAAATTTCGTTGATAAACAGTTTTTCTAGAAGAAGAATGAAAAGGTATATTAAGGAAACACGGTCTCCTTTATGAAAATATTTTATATTAATGATAACATTACTGCTTGGTTTCTCACTTTTCACACGATTGTCTGTGTTAGGCAGCCTGAACCTTATGGAGAAGGTTTAAGTAATAAGAATGTATCTGATTATATTTTCTTCTTTTCCTATTGATGAGTGAAGGACATGTGCTACTTACATATAAAGTTTTGTGATGCCATACTAAGTCTGAATCTGTTTATTATTTAACTTGGGGCTCGAAAGGTAAATGCTGAAAAGATTGCTGTATCTGGGAAAAAGAGGACTCAAAAGCTTTATAGAAGACACTCTGGAAGACCTGGTGGTATGACGGTGGAGACATTTGCTCAGCTGCAAAACAGAATTCCTGAAAGAATTATTGAACATGCTGTTCGGGGCATGCTTCCAAAAGGGAGGGTAAGTTCAAGTGTAATTGAATATTTTTCTAAGACATGCCCATATCGGAAGTAGAAATGTTAAACCGACTTGTTGTTGCATGGTAATTGTAGAGATAGTAACAATTCTAAATTGGGTGATTAGTTTTCATGACATTCCACATGTAAGATTCAGCCCCATAATTGATGGAAGAATTTAGTGGTGAAGAATGAAGTGAATCCCAGGATTGTAAATTAGCCGAAGATTTTTGTGTTGAAAGGAATGCTTGGATATTTTGAAGAACAGACTATACTCATGATCATGCTTTGGGACATGATTTTCTTTTTGCGCTGTTCAACGCAAGAGTCCTTTTTCTGGTGTTTCTATATTTCAGGACTGGAAAACTCTTGCGTTGGTAATTTTATCTTCTAAGGATGGTTAACTTCATGTGCTATATGCTCTTTGATTTATTTATTTCTGTGAAAATAATGCTCAGTTTTTTGTTGAATCGACTATAATCAAGGGTTGCTTGTTTTATTTAGCTTGGCAGGAGACTATTCACCCACCTGAAGGTTTACAAGGGCCCGGATCATCCACATGCGGCACAAAAACCCATTGACTTGCCAATAAGGGATAAGAGAATACAACTCCAGAAATAGGTCACAATTGCCGTCGAGAAAATGGAATGATATATGACAATCGTAACTCTATCCATTTTGCAGAACATCGAGTTTCCTGCTTTGGCTTCCACCTTGCTGATGTCTTCCATTAATGTTTATATTGTCTGTAGAGGTAACTGATTATTGTATTATTTTGTTTGTGTTCAAGGTCCTTTGTTGAATCTTCATAATATTTTTGTTGTAGATTTGAATCTTAGTCATGTCATATTTTTTAATATGCTTGAGTTTATTGTCAGCTTTATTATTTGAAGGAAACGTCCATGCCTTTTATTTTTTTCTTTAATTGTTTAGACCCCAAAATGGAAAGAAAAAAATGAATCGAAGAAAAGAAGATCGAAGTGGAAGTTATGCCACTTTCTACTAGCTCTAGTACTGTATGATATTGCTTTGTCATGCATTTCATGTATGTGTTTGACTATAGTAGATTTGGAGTTAGAGAGAATGATACATTGAGAGGGTGTCTTTTTATTGCTTGTTGTAAAACTTAATCTATATAGTGCATTTGCTTTCAATCTCAGGTTGATTGAAAGAGACTAGATGTAGGCATTGAAGCTGAATCAGTATAAATCTTAGCGTGATTCTTTCTATTCTTTATCTCTTTCATTTCGTTACATTCTTTATTTGCTTGTATTTCAAGAAAGACACAACTTTTCAAAAG
Organism: Vigna nakashimae; assembly: GCA_034642375.1. Classification (NCBI taxonomy): domain Eukaryota; kingdom Viridiplantae; phylum Streptophyta; class Magnoliopsida; order Fabales; family Fabaceae; genus Vigna; species Vigna nakashimae. The sequence goes on along the minus strand of CM067763.1, from coordinate 5,247,214 downwards.
GTTTTTAAAAGATCAATTTTTATAATACAAAACCAATTCATCTCTCTCTTGGTTGGGAAACAAGGCAATCCATTTCTACATTATTAACGGTAGACGAAACGTGTACGCCACATGTCTTTTTTTAATTGTTTTAAATTTTTTCTTAATTTTTAAAAAAGTTATCCACATGTCAAGTCAATAGTATGTCATGTGATAATATCAGTATTATGTGTTTAATCAGTAGTGTCACATGTAAGTGTCTTATATTTAATTTAATCCTAATTTTTATTGTTTTTGTTCAAGTTGGTTTCAAGTTATGTTAATTTTGTTCAATTTAATCCTAATTTTAAACTTTAAAAAAGAAAATTTTGCATTATTTTTAAAATTATATGAAAATTTCTTCATTATTTTTAAAATTAAATGAATTTATTTTCATTATTTTTAAAATTAAAAGAATTTGTTTTCATTATTTTTAAAATTAGAAGAATAATTCTTCATTATTTTTAAAATTAAAAGGAAAATTCTTCATTATTTTCAAAATTAGAAGAAAAATTCTAATTTATTTTTAAAATTGGAATGAAAGTTCTTTATTATTTTTAAAATTAGAAGAAGAATTCTTCATTATATTTAAAGCAATTCTAACCCTAATTTTTACATGTAGAAAAAATCAAACATAAATCTAATAATTATATTATATAGTTAGAGTTAGTTTAAAAATAAAAAAAAATTAATAAAAATGTGAATTTTAATAAAAATTAAATTTAATATCAATTTAGAAAAAGATAAAATTGAAATTCAATTGAGTAAAATTAACAAAAAGTAATACTAAATTGAATAAAATTAACGAAAATTGAGACTAAATTAAGTATAAGATATTGACACGTAATACTGACTTAACATCTAACGTTAACACTACTTGCCACATGAACATCTTTTTTAAACTAAGATTTTTTTTTAAAACTAATAAAAAATTTTAAAAATGAAAAAAAAAAATCACAAATTGACATGTGATGCAAACCGTTCATCTGCTTAAAGATTTTGATGACATCATGAAAAGTGACTCAACTGAACATAAATTACAAAAATTAGCACAAAAGTGAACATTACAAAAAAAAACCTCATATTAAACAAATATTAAACAAATTAGATGAAAATAAAGATAAAAAGTGGTATTATAATATATTATTAAGTGTATAGTATATTTTTAAGGTTAGAGTCAAAATATGATTGGAGGACAATATCAATCCTAACAATATTATACTTGGGAAGCCAAAGTTTCATATATGTATCTTTCCTTTATTTGAACGGTTCATAGCTTAATTCCATGGCAAACAGGTCTAAGAAACTTATATCATTTACTCGATCATCTTGTTTTGATAGTGTAAATTTATTTATAAACCTTAAATGATTAATATCCATCCTTTTTTAAGTCTAATCATTAAAGAGCTAAGACATGTATGCTTTCTCAAGTTAAACTTCAATTTACCTTTGCGAAAGACATGTTTCAGGCTTTTGCACCAAACTAGGCATATTTGCCTAGAATATTAATGGGCAATTTTTGACCAAATATGAAGTCGTGGGAGCCAAAACGACTTCAAATGAAGAAGTCGTGCCCCCCTGCACGACTTCACACTGTTCATTTGACTAGTGATGAAGTCGTGTACCCCAAAAACGACTTCTGGGTCCTGTAATCGATTACAAGATCCTATAATCGATTACACAATGTTGAAATCGTGACCCCCTGCACGACTTCAATGTAGTAGGCAAAAATGATACTGGTAATCGATTACGACACTTTTATAATTGATTACCAGTGTTTTAAGTGTGCAAAAACCACCCTGGTAAGCGATTACAAGCTTGTTGTAATCGATTACCAATGTGTTGTGGTTGGTTTATGAAAATTTCTATTGTGTTGTAAAGCATTATTTGAAGTTAATTATGTGTAATGATTTGAATATTTGTAAGCACACATTGTTGTTGATAATCATTTTGACATTGTTGCTGAGTGCACCAACTCCATTTTAAAGGGAACACGTTCATTACCAATATGTGCTCTCATCAGAACAACATTTGAGAGGACACAATCATGGTTTGTTGAACGAGGTTTAAAGGCGAACTATATGCTACAAGTAGGTCACCAATTTCCTGAACAAATCACCGACATCATTAGGAAAAATCAACAACAATCCGCATTTTGTCATGTTCATCGCTACAACCGTGAAAATTTTGAATTTGATGTTCCCTCTTCAAATTTGTCTCCATTCATTAAATAATAACCACAATTTCTTTTTTCGTATAACACAAATAATACATAAAATATGTAAACTGCCAAATAATTTTCATAAACCAACCAAAACACACTGGTAATCGATTACAACAAGATTGTAATCGCTTACCAGGGTGGTTCTTGCACACTTAAAAGACTGGTAATCGATTACAGAAGTGTCGTAATCGATTACCAGTAGCATTTTTGCCTACTACACTGAAGTCGGGCAGAGGGGTCACGATTTCAACATTGTGTAATCGATTACCAGTACCTTGTAATCGATTACAGGACCCAGAAGTCGTTTTTGGGGTGCACGACTTCATCACTGGTCAAATGAACAATGTGAAGTCGTGTAGGGGAGCACGACTTTTTCATATGAAGTCTTTTTGGCCCCCCACGACTTCTCCATTTTGGTATTTTGAATTGAATTTGCCTATTTACTAATATTGTAGACAAATATGCCTAGTTTGGTGCAAAAGCCCATGTTTCATCTTTTTTTTTTTTTTCAGAAAGTTGAGATCTAAATTATCTTGTAATTATATTATAACCCAGATATTCATTGTAGTCCAATTAGTCAACATCATCCAATATAAGTTTTCTCCTCTCTCTCTATATATAAATATATATATATATATACAAATGAATAAAAACAAAGCTAATTATATAGTGCAACTATGAATGCTATATTAATCTTCAAAATAAGAAAAAACAAGACTTAACTTTTTGTTCTAAAACAACAAACACATACAAAGGCAAAGTGGAAGTTTTATCCAAGTTCAGTCCTATTTGCTAAGAAAAGATGAAAAAGCAGAGAGAAAAGTCATGAAAAATGTTAAAGTCCAAGCAGAACAGCATACAAAATTTCATTCCAAGCATCAGGTGCACCAGCTAGACACCAGTGACTACAATCCACGTAAGAGGTGCCTTTGCCTGTATATATAGAAGGATGGCCATCTATTCTCAGCTGTGTCAGAAATGTAATGTCAAGCAAATACACAGGATATGACATACTGCTCAAAACATTCCTCACAATTTCTACACCAGGATAAGGTGGCTGTGCTCCTTCTGCTGGCTCACTTTCTTTCAGACACCCCTTTCCCCTTCACAATTCACAACAAAACATGAATCTTCCACTACAACTTTGGACAAATGATGTCCTCATTATTCAAAACATGTCTTCATTTTAGCTTCTTTGGACAAATGATGTTCCTATACTTTCAACTCGCCCTTGTTATTTAATTTGTTATCTAGAGTTCTTATGTGAATTTTAGCTTAAATGGAATGAACAATTAGACTTACTCAAAATGGGATGCAGCAATTCCTTGGAACAAAACTTTTGTCATCGAGGGATCAATGTTAGCATCGATCCATTTAGACCAAGTTGTTAACCCAATCTTGTAAGCTTCCATGGGATCCATGTTCTTTATTGTTTCATTGCCTACTTGAAATTGAACCCTGTTTAAACATAACATGAATGCATCATTATTAGCCATTTAACATCACTGATTAACATATCCTTCAACCAAATTATGCAGAAAACATAGTTCAAAAACTTCATTACGTTTCAGACTCATTCAAGTGGGTCCACCAATGATAGGTATTGAAAATCAATACATCTCCTTTCCACATGTACCCAGATTTAATGGAGTCCAGTTTCACAATCCTGCCCTTTTCTTTGTCATGAACCACATCCACTAGGAACCCATTTTTCAACCACACAATTGAAACATCAAATTCCTATCATATGATCCAAGACAAGTACACAAAGTTAATACTAGTAATCTCACACAGATCAAAATTTCCCTTTGATCAAAATTGAAATGATGAAAACTACCGGAATTGTGAACACAGAGAGATACTTTGTGGGTGTTGATAAGGCATAACTTGATTCTGGGACAGCATTGTGAAGCAAACAAGTTAATGATTGCCACATGTTGTTGCTTATGGAGTCCCCAACAAACATTATCTTCTTCCCTTTGTATCTCTCCAAGAAATTCACCCCATCAAATCTGCTAACAACACAACACCACTTGTCAACAATAACAAAACCTTAATCATTACCTCAAGTTAATAATACATGGATACTCATTTGAGTCAATTAAAGAACAAAATCTCAGAGATTGTACGTACACTAGTGAATGAACAAAGATATTGAAAATGAAATCTAGAAGTATGTTTGAAGACATGCTCAAGATGGAAAAATATATTTCAGGTACACCTTTACATATACATATACATACATATGTATGTATATGAAAGTTATAATCATTAACTTCTGAAAAGTATATCGAAGAGCCGAAAAATTACATGTGAAGCTTGGAACGAAAACATGCAACAAATGTATAAAAAGTGAAATGTAAAAGTGAAAACTTTACCGGGGAAGATCACACCCAGAGGGTTTCCATCTATACTTGAGGTAATCTTGATCAGGTCTACCATTTCTGAGGCAATTGAATCCCCGAACGATGAAGGGGCAATCTCTTGAGGCATCATAGAGAGGGTAGTGGGAGTCATCGACAACCCAATTTCCGAGAGAAAAATCACAAGCATTGGCTTGAACAAGGTATAGTGGAAATGTCACTGACAATAGAACAGCAAAAACCAGAGCACACAACCGGAAATAGAATGCCATTTGAAATTGTCATTGGCATTTTCGCACCATGTTTGTGTGCCATTTGTATACACGGGAGTTCCTCAAAGGAGAGAGAAGCTTCCATTGAGGAGAATAATAAGATTCAAAAAAGCAAATATTGACTTTTTAAAGCTTATATATATATATATATATATATATATATATATATATATATATATATATATATATATGCATGGCAAAAGCTTGTCAAGGTTTTATAATGTTTTTGTTTTAGTCATCATTGCAAATAAATTAGCCACACAAAGTATTGGACTAATCTTTGTTATCTTTGAAATTTTTTTGGTGAAAGAAATAATTAGATGATAAATTTCCAATTTTATCATCAAAGTATTATTTTCTCTTTTAAATAGTTTTGAAATTGTTAAAATAACATATAAGTAATTATGAAATATTATAACCATGTTTTAATTATAAGTTGAAACGGTTTTTATATTATGAATTTATTAAATAAAAATAATTAGGTAAGTGCTTTAATAAAATCTATCAATAAATATTTAAAAATTCATAAACAGTTAAAAAAAGAACCATTAAAAAATTAACTTTGGACATTTCATTCTATCAAGTCAAGCCTTAATTGACATGTTAACACGTTATTTAGATCAAGGTGAAAGTAAAAGGTTGAGTAAAAATAATTGATTTGTACTGTACTATAGTTAACTATATTATATTATACTTGAAAACCACTTTTAGTAAAAGTTCAGTATATTGTTTTATGGTTTAGTTTCTAAAACTAAACTTATAACACTTTCGGTTCAGTTAACTGTATCTACTCTTTTCTCTTCTCTAGTTTCCGTTCAACTGCTTCGTTTTGTCAAGAAAACGTTATTTAATAATAAAATATTAATAAAAGAAATAGTTTTTATCACAAATTTTTATATTTTTTTATCAATAAACATATATTACTTTTTAAATAATATTATTTTAAGTAATAAAAGAATTTTTTTTAAATTTAATATTATTAAATGATTAAGTAATAGAATTCATAAAAGAAAAAAAGACTATGTAAAAAAAATAATACTTTAAATATATTATATTCTTTAACATATTATTAAATATGTAAAAATATGTTAAAAAAACTTTTAATGATATTAAAATATGTGTAAGCGCACACACTAAAATAACTATTTATTTTACCTCGGCCAATACTAGGGCTTTATCTATACTCTAAAAACACCACGAATCCTCCCTTGCACCAAGGTTTTCCGTAACTTTTCCTCCTTTCTCCTAGAACATGTCTCTTCTCTCCTTATCTCTTTCTTTTCCCTGTTTAGAATTAGGGTAACAATGTTGATGGAAGCACGTTCAGGCAACATGCGAGAACAACTTCCTCGAACCATAGAGTGCAGCGAAATAGAAATTTAAGCAATACAAGTTGGTGCATGGAAGGTGTTTGATGAAAGTGTGAATGAAGGAAATGGTGGTATTTGGAGCGTTCAAGCTTAGAAAGCCTTCCTACTGAGGAAGCAAGCCAGAGGATAGTAGCTGAATTCGAAATTCAAAGGTGACTTAGGGATATAAGAAGCTAAGAAAACAATTCTGTAGCAATTCATTACATCCAAAAAGTGAGAAATTACAATGACCAAGCACATATATTTATAACTTGGAGGAAGCCTCAAATTCTTATCATTTTTCCCTCTAAAAATTCAAAAGAAACCAATTGGAGAGGTTAGTTGTCATTGCACATGAACTAGGCCTGCTCACATGGACAATCACTTCTTCACATGTAAAATGCCACTCGTGCGGCTCGACAGGCTTAAGAGGGTTTCAGCTAGGCAAATTTCTAATTCGGAAGCCATTTTTCTTCAAAATTCTAATTCGGAAGGTAAGCTCCCAATCCGGAATTCAACCCATTTCTTCCTAACTTTGCCTCATTTGCTTTCCTTGGCTAATTAAGCTCCTTTGCTGGTTGTTCCATGACTTCTTACCTTTATTAAATCCTACAAAATAACATATAAACATATTAAAGACAATCCTTCTATGACTTAGAAAGAAAATCAAGAAAGAGCTTTTAAAAGTATTCTTCAACTTCCCTTTCTTAGCCTTAACTTAAGTTGGTACTCCTTTGAATGAAATTCCCTAAATGGGTTTCCATCAAATGTACAGACCCTTTTTATTCTACTCCTTTTTATCTTCTTCCACTCTATCTCTATCTATAAAACCACCAAGATTTCCTCTCTTATTTTCTCTCAACCGCTTTTTAAAATATCAATAACTACTAAATATTATAACCCTCCACGTAAATCCCCTTTTTCATTTTTAGATTTATTTTATTTTGTATACATTTACTTCTACATCCCCTAACTTGATTTCTGCACCACTTAATGAAGGTAAAAAGACTATTTTGCCCCTAGGCCAAAAATTACAATTAACATATAAGTTTCTCCTAAACATTTTTCCTTAGGCATTAAACTCACATCCATTTCATCCTAAACAACATTCCTACCAACAAACCAACACATCATATTGGTAATATCACACACACAAAAATAATTAACATAACAATTACAATTCTAAGAAACATCTAGACATGAAACACCAATTACAAAACAATAATACTCAAGTCTCAAAACCACTTTATTCCTTAATTACTACATTTTTCTCGCATCTTACAGCTAATGGTGGGAGCGTTGGTCCAAGACTTCATGTGTGAAGACCCCTTATTCAAAACCTATTAATTCCCATTTTCTGCGTTGCTGGGCTTGTTTGGTCCATGGCTTAGACTAGGGTAGTTGAGTTCATCCCAGTTCGTTTAAAAAGGGTGGCAAGGGATTCAGAACATTAAAGATAAGTTTTTATTATTTATTTTTTTGTTCTCTATTTTTTTAAGTACCAAAATGGTGATTACCATTAAGTATGTATACTTTTTAGACTCATGGGCTAGAGGGTGACAAATTTAGGCATGACTTAGGTGTATAAATATTAAATTAATGACGGTTAGCCTCATAATTAAAACCTAGCAACTTTGAGGGAATTTTCAATGAAAGAGAGAGGGATTTTAGATTTGTCACACCAAGGCCTAGAAGTTGAAAGGTTTGGAATTTGAGAACGAATAAAGGTTTACTTGTATTAAGAAGTAGATTTTAAGTCTAACTCAACCCCACAAAACTAGCTTGTAAGGTGAGGTTTGCACCCACTTATATACTCTAAAGTAGTCTTATCTCTAGTTAATGTGAGACTTCCAACACACCTCCCTCACACTGAGGTATATACATCTCTAGCGTGAGACTAAACACATTAATGAGTGGTCTAATAACGACCCGACAACGGGTGGAACAATATGTCCAACAAACAACAATTATTGCTAGGATATGCTCTAACTATAACTCTGATACCATATTAAGAAATGGATTTTAAGTCTAACTCAACCCCATAAATCTGGCGGCTTGTAAGGTGAGGTTTGCACCCACTTTATTATATATATATATATATATATATATATATATATATATATATATCTAAATTGGTCTTATCTCTAGTCGATGTGGGACTTCAACCACACACCCCTCATGTCAAGGTATATACATCTTGAGCGTGAGACTAGTCATTAATGGGTGGTCTGATAACGGTTCGATAGCGGGTGAACTAATATGTCCAACAAATAACAAATATCGCTAGGATAAGCTTTAACCAGGTTCTGATACCCATGTTGAATATATTGAAAACTATGTGTGGAATTAATCTTCCTTGTGTTGAATATACACATAGGGTTATCTATTTATAATAGAAGAAATATGTGCTAAGCCCAAAATACAAATAAGAAATAATAACAAACTAACTAAATATAAAAGATAAATATAAAATAAAGACAATATATCTAACAACTTGAAGTAGAAGTAAGGGGAGATAGCCTTCAATGCCTATGTTTGAGAAACTATAGTGAGTGCATGTCTCATATTTTTGGTGTGTGTGTGTCATGAAGGTGATTGTATGTATCATGTAAGTCATGTTAATTGTTTTAACTATTGTAATATATTAATATTATATTGCAAAAGTAAATTCTTAACGTTGTCTTTGGAAGTTTTAGAACATTAATAATTTTTATTAGTTGGCAACGTTAATTGTTTTAAAGAGGTGCAATGTTCAAACTTTTTAAGAGCAACAATCAAAATGTTTAAGTGTTCCAACGTTAAAATATTTATTGCCTTTAATGATTTTATTCTCCCCTAGCTCTATAAATAGAGAGCTCTTCCTCCATTCCAAGACACCAAAAATCAGTTTTCTTATTCTCCTCTCTTCTTACTTTCATCTTCTTTTTCTCTTCTAAAATATTTTGGGTTTATTTTATACTCTTTTTAGAGATCCTTGCTAGTTTTGAGATCCTCAGAAATATTCTGGGAAGTTCATGTTGTATCTTGGATGACTTGCACAATACACCGCAGATAAGTCCTTAAGAACAATGAATCTACTCGCCTCAGGAAATATTGTTCGTGATTATGTCAGTTTTTATATTGGTACACGCAATGAGATTGTCGCTAGAACTAAATTATTTCTAGGGTCAAACTTTGACATGAAAGACATGAGTGAAACCAATGTGTTTTTAGGTATTAGAATCATAAGGAAGGGAGATAATATATTATTATCCCAAGAACAATATATTGAGAAACTTCTTAAGAAGTTTAGGTTTTATGACCTCACCAGTGAGTACGCCTTATGATGCTAATTCCAAATTAATGAAAAAATATAGGAGAATCATTATCTCAGTCTTAGTATGCCCAGATAATTGGGAGCTTACTACATTTGATGAGTTTTTTCTAGACCTGATATTGCTTATGCAGTAGGTAGACTGAGTAGGTACACTCAATGTCCAAATCAAGAACATTGGGATGCACTTGTTAGGCTTATGAGATACTTAAAAGGTTCAATGGATTGTGCCATTAAATATAGTGGATTTCTCGCTATATAAGAAGGGTACAATGATGTTAACTGGATCTCTGATTCAGATGAGACAAAATCCATTAGTGATTATGTATTCACACTTGGGGGTGGTGCAATTACATGGAGATCAGCCAGACAAACAATTATTGCAAGATCAACAATGGAATCTGAGTTTGTTGCTCTTGAGATGGCTGGTAGTGAGGCTGAGTAGTTGAAAAACTTCTTAGCAAACATTCCACTAGAAATGAAACCAACCCCATCGGTGTCAATACACTATGATTCCCAATCGGTAATAGCTATAGCTAAAAACAAGAATTATAATGGAAAGAATAGAGACACAATTTGGTGAAGCAACTGCTAAAGAACTATTTCCATTGACTATGTGAAGTCATAACGGAATCTAGCAGATCCTCTGACAAAACCCATGGGAAGACAAATGATATTAGAAACATTGAGGGGAATGAGACTTAAGCCACTTACAAACAAACAAGTGATGGTAACCCAACCTTTGTGATTAGAGATCCCATGAATATGGCTCATATAGGTAAAAACAAGTTACTTGTTAGTTTTGATAGCATTAAATTGATTTTAATCAATTATGTCCATTCCTATGGTATGTGTGTGTGTAAGTGCTAGAGCCTGCATTATTGAGAGGCTAAACTTTGTTATTAAAATTCTATGTGGTGAAAGAATTTTAATTTAAACAAAATTTTTAATGATTTTCATATCCCTTATGGGTGGTGTATGATTTGTAGCATACACTTGATGAAGTCACCTATATGAGTGTTGAGTGGGGCCGCTTACATGAGATCTTGGCATGACCTCTAGAGTACTCATGAATATCTGGCAAGGATTGTGGGGATGTATTGTGATTGATAAACCTCTAACACACATCAAGTGTCTTTGATTAATATAGCTTGTTATACCAACTACACTGTGTGTTAAGTATCTCAATCTAAGACTGGTTCATATAGCTTGCTATACCAGCTTTGATGCGTTACATCCTATGAGACCCAGGATAAAAGTTTGTTATCTTTCTTTTAATGTTTGAATTAAAGACATTTTGTTCTTTGCAACTTTTGCAATATGTGGGGGATTGTTGTAATATATTAATATTATATTGCAAAAGTAAATTATGAAGGTTGGCTTTGGAAGTTTTAGAACATTAATAATTTTTATTAGTTGGCAACGTTAATTGTTTTAAGAGGTTCAACGTTCAAACTTTTTAAGAGCAACAATCAAAATGTTTTAAGTGTTCCAACATTAAAATATTTATTGTCTTTATTTTCTTTTAATGATTTTATTCTCCCCTAACTTTATAAATAGAGAGCTCTTCCTCCATTCCAAGACACACCAAAAATCAGTTTTCTCATTCTCCTCTCTTCTTATTTTCATCTTCTTTTCCTCTTCTAAAATATTCTGGGTTTATTTTATACTCTTTTTAGAGATCCTTGCTAGTTCTGAGATTCTCAGAAATATTCTGGGAAGTTCCTGTTGTATCCTGGGGGACTTGCGCAATACGCCGCGAATAAGTCCTTAGGGACAATGAATCTACACGCCTCAGGAAATATTGTTCGTGATTATGTCAGCTTTTATACAGCATTAACCAAATGTCATTATGTTGCATGTGTTTTTGTTGAGTTATGTTCATCCTTGTATTAGTAAATTATTATGAAAGGTTTTAAGGTTTTAGGGTTTGTATAACATGTGCTATGGAGTTGTCGGGTTGTGTATGTGTAATGTCATGTTGATATATGCCTAGACTATATTGTTAATAGATTATGTTGAGTTCGTTAAGATTGATTTACATGAGGCTATGATGTTTAGGGGATGGTTGAATTATATGTCTTACTGTAGCTGATTCCCACGTATCCTATATTCCTATAATGATATTTTATGACTGGATTGACGTGCAAATGACATGTTATGATGATTTAATATTTTACGGAATGTCCTTAATGTTTAGGGTGAATATTTCAAGGTTGGACGAGTTGTGGCAGAGTTTTCTATGGTGTTTGGCCGAGCTTGTCAGGTTGTTCAGGATTGAGAGGTTCCAGACCTTGGTTTTGCGATTCTAAGACTCAGATTTGGACGTTTGAGGGTTACTTTTGGGGGGGAGGGGGTTGATGTTGGTTGACCTCCTAGTGATGTTGACTTAACTATTTGAGGTGTTGGTTGGGCTTTTTATGGTTTGGTTGAGTTATTTAATCGAGCTTTTTGAGACCTCAGCTTCGAGGTTCTAGAACTCGAATTTAGACGCTTTTAAAGTCATTTTGGGGGTTCTTGATGCTGCCCGACCTCCTAGTGATGTTGGCTAAAATTATATCTCTTAATATTTCTTATAATCTCTTTGTTAAAAATATATAAATTATAGTTTCTTTCTTCTTTGTTTCTTCGTAGAATCAAACCTTCAATACTTGAATAGTAACTTGATTAATCTCATGTTCAATTGAGATATTATAAGAACTTGTTTGTCCTTAGTGTTTTTGGATTAATATGATATGCTTTGTATATAAGTATGTAATCTCAACTAAATTTGTCACTGTATTTATTTTTCAAAAATGAAAAAATATATTCATATTTCACCTTATATGACAATGAATATTCAAGTATTTGTTACATAACTTTGTCTAATAATTATAAAGAGGTTATTATTTTTTATCTAGCATTTAAAAGTGAGATAGATGCTTCATTGACGGAAGAAGATGTTTGTCTATTAGAAGAATCTTCTTCTTTTGAGATTCTTCTAATTAAGAAACCAGGCTCCTTAGGTTCAGGTAAAACATTCTTGCTGGTCAACATAACAACAACCAATGTCATGTTTGGCCTATCATTTGGATGATGTTGTAGACATAAAAGGCCAATTTGAATACATCGTACAACTTCAAACACATCATATGAGTTTTCCAAACAAGCATCAATTAATTGCTCTGGAGTACCCTCTTTCCACAAACTCCATGCCTACAATAAATTAATACAATTATTAAATGAGATTAAATAACATAGTTGATGAATCTTTTGAGAGAGAATAATTGGAGAGATACAAAACTAATGAGAAACGAATAAACCCACATAAGAAATTGACACCACTTCCAACCCAAAATCTTAGAGTAATGGATTTATGGGTCTTCATCCTTGTATGTGTTCAACTTCCTCATTTAGACTCACTTAAATTCTCAACCAGGTTTATGTTATATTTATGATACTTACATGGTCAATAAGGTTATGATTGTTGTCTTGTAAGGTAAATGCTCTATTTTTCTTCCCACTAAGAATTTCTAGTAATAATACTCCAAAGCTGAACACATCCGATTTTGTAGAGAACAAGCCATCAATGGCATACTCAGGTGCCATGTAACCACTAAAAAGACCAATACAAAATTAATTTCATATACAAATAATTATTTAACATTAATATTAAGAAACTTACTGGGTTCCAACTATGATGCTTGTACTTCCTTCAACTTGATCACTTCCACATATTCTCGCAAGACCAAAATCAGAAATTTTAGGATTCATATCATTATCTAATAAAATATTAGATAATTTGAGATCTCTGTGTATGATTCTTAATCTAGAATCCTGATGAAGATAAAGAAGTCCCCGAGCAATTGCATTCAAAATGCTAAAGCGCATTTGCCAATCTAAAAACTTACTTTGATATGTATCTGTCAAGATTGTTCAAGAAATTCGTTAGTGTTTTCTTTTCAAAGAAACCCTTAAAATAAATAAATCTTTATTGCCATAAAATAAAATAAAAAGAACTAGAATTCTTACCAAAAATAATTAAGTCAAGACTTTTGTTGGGCATGTATTCATAAAGAAGCATCTTCTCTTCTTGTTCAATACAATAACCAATAACCTTAACAAGATTTCTATGTTGAAGTTTGGCACACAATATGACTTCATTTCTAAATTCTTTCAATCCTTGTCCTGAACTTCGTGAAAGTCTTTTGATTGCAATTTCTTGTCCATCTACTAATGTACCCTAAATTTTATAATTAAAAGAAATTTGACAATGAGATTCATGAGTTTTATTTAACTATATATTAATAATAGAAAGCTTCAAAAATTACCTTGTATACAGGTCCAAAACCACCCTCACCAAGCTTATTCTCAATTGAAAAGTTATTAGTGGCTTTAATCAGTGTAGCAAGATCAAAGAAAGGAAGCTCCAAATCTTCTTGTTTTCCTTCATTTTTATCCACCGTTGCCATCTTTGTTTTCATTTTCCCTTGAATTTATTAAACGAGATCAATCCTTATGTCAAAATAAAATCAAAACTTTTATTAAAAGTTATAATCACATGAAGAACTCATTTAAATCCATGCACCAACATTTATGCTTCAACTCTCCTGGTTTTTAAATGCAAGTCTCAAAATTCTTAAGAAAAGTATAATAAAGAAAGGTATATGTGAGTAATATCAAGAAATTTACCTTTATATCTTCGTTTGGTCATGTAAATGCAGAATGTTAATAGCATCAGAAACACCAACGATGCGACGGCTGAAGCCACCGCGATTACCTTTTTCCTCCGCCCGTGTTTACCGTCTGCATATAAAACAGGTTCACGAAGAAACTAAGCACCAAATGATTCAACAATTGTTAGCAAAAACTTTCAATACAATATTAATTTAAATTAATATCCATTTTAGATTGAAATATTTTCAATTAATTTTTTATCGGTTACTTTACTAAGTATTTAAAGTTTTTCAATTGAGTTTTATTTAATAATTGCATGTGTCTCTGTGTTAAGAAATACGAAATTTTACTGTTAAAAATAAAAAAGTTATTACTGATAACATAAAACAACATATCATTTTAATCTATTTTAACTGAAAATGTGTTGAGTAACACCAGAATGGCACAATCACCTATATTAATAGTGATTGCAATTAGCTCACAATAACGTGAAAATAATTGAAAAATATTATAATTTAATCATCCAACTTATTTTCAATAAAACTAATAAAAATTATTTATTATTTTATTTTAATGTCAATGCAATTTTATATTAACCCTATTTAGGATAAAAATGAACATATATTGCAATGAAATTCTCAAATAATAATTAATCTATAATGATAAATTTAAATATTAATTTATAAATTAAAAATTATTAATAATTAAAATAATTTTTATTATAAATTGATACTTAAGTTAGTTATTAATATTAATTATCAAAATTTTAACTATTTAAAATAATTATCTTTAATTAAGTACTTGATTTAGTTCCTACTTAGATATTTTTATTATAGTGATAAAAAAAAGTAAAAGATAAACTATTATAATATAAATATTTTAATTATTAAAAGATTAAATATATTTTTATCCTTAATTTTTACTTTTGAAATTAATCCTTCTTTAAAACTTTATATTAAATAAACTTAATAATATTTAGTTAAAAAAAATTCACATATTTCTAAATTAAAAAAATTAAATTAAGTAAAAATTTAAAAAACAAAAGATTAATTTCAATTTTTACAAGGAACAAGTTTAACCCTATTATAAATTTAATTAAAAATAATGAAATTAAGAAGAATATAAAGTTGAGAAGACAGAGGTACATGCACCTGTATCGGAAGTGGCAATTCGAACATACAAATCTTGTCCACTTTCGATAAGTCTGAGATCAAAAAGATCCGCAAACCACATAGAGCAGCCAGAACCTCCTCCTCTGGTGTCCAAATTCGAATAAGCAGTGCAAGAACAATTCGCCAAACACCTATTCCTACATTCCTCAAGCGTCATACTTCCATTCACCCAAGAATCTGTGCTGTTGGGCAATTTCATAGTCGCAAATCTGCGAAACCCATCTCTGTCTTTAACCCCACACTTCCACTCTGCACTCCGCACACACCCTTCTCTCCAATCCATGGCATTCCACTGCTGAGACGATTTCGGGACGAAGCCATCCAAGCACTGGCAAATGGGTGATCCTGCAATGGCACACTTTCCGTTGGGTCCACAAGTGTTGTAGACGTCGCAACTGTCTATCGGGAGGGACTGGTAAATGGTCCAAGCTTTGGCCTCGGGAATCCACGTAACACGGTGGCGAAGATAAAGGGTTTGGTTCATGACGATTATGGAGATGACGGAAGCGTTTTTGAGGGTGTATCTGAAATACACTTGGTCTTTGTTGTTGACGAAAACGTAATCGTAGAGTGGGTTGTTCCTGGGACCGTATACCCCACTGAACATGTTCCCAGTGTAGGGTCCTGTCCTAAAGTACTCCGTTTCACCCTTCCTCATCACGATGTCAGGGTTGCTTCCTAACTCCACTCCCCATGTGAAGTCCCCAGAAGATGGATCATCCCATGCTTTCCAAGCTGTTAGTTTCCTGTTCAGACCACTTTTTAAGTCCCACCCCAGCTTCATCCCTGTTCATATTATCACAACAAACCTAAAATCATCGTGCTGCCAAAATTCCAAATTTAGATTGTGTTTTCTTTTATGTTATCCATTTTTATATATTTTTTTCATAAAAAAAAACTGATATTAAAGAAACACAATATCAAAAATTCATAAGAAAAATTAAATTATATTTGTAAATTTTGATTTTTTTTAGAAAGATATTTTAAGGTTAATTCAACTCTACGTTGTAAAATAAAATTTATATTTATTTATATATTAATTTTATATTTAATCAATTAAGATTTTTAATAATTTAAAAGAGTTTAACTCAATTTTGATCTAATCATAATTTTCAACTGAACTATCATTGCAAATCATTTTAAAGTATAATTTTCATCTTATATACATCTTATATTAAAGATTGAAATTTGAATTCTCTATTAAATTTTTGGTCACATATATACTTATATTTAAGGTTTGAAATTTAATTCTTTATTAAGTTTTTGGTCTTTTATTTAACTTAGATCAAAGTTTTGAAATTTGATTTTTTTCATTAAATTTTTGGTTTTATATATAACTTTGATATTAAAGTTTGAAAATTTGAATTTTTGATATTGTTATTTTTTCAAAAGATACTACCAATACACTAAAAGTCTTTAAAATATACTATCAATACAATAAAAGAATAACACACAAATTTCTGTAAATGACCTTGACTCAAAAGATGCATTAAAGAATTTAATTCATAAAGTTTGTTTTGAAGGAGTTTAACAAACGAAACTACACTACAATTTCTACACTTCTTTCAACTTATGTAGCACCAGGAATCATTTTAAAATATAATTTTCATCTTATTATGTTATTTACAACTTAAGAATTGTGTTTTCCTAGCACTATATAAATAAATAGTTTATTTATTTTCTTTTAAATAACTGTTATTAAAACCTAATATTCTCTCAAACTTGTAATGTTTTATCTGTCTTTTTGACATCTCATTTGTCCTCATTTTAATTAACTTTAAATTCAAATTTGTTAAATAATATTTCAATCTTAAAATAAAACGAGATGAAAAAAATGGATATATGTTAGAAAAATATATTAAATTTAAAATTAGTGTACATCATTACAACAGTTATTTTAAATTAATGAAATAAAATAATATGATAAAAATACGAGACACGTTAATGATTGAGTTTATGCTAATAAAGTATAATTGATTTAATCTAAGGAGATATATTAAGAAATAATAAAGATTTTGAAAAGTCTAGGTTTTGTTTACTTGAATTGATTTGGAAGAGAGTGATTAAATGAATTTGAGAGGATTTGAAGATAAATTTTGTTTTTATTTATTTGAGTGAATTTGGAAATAACATAGAGTAAATTTAGAAATAAATTTATCAAATCCTATACTAATTATCATAGACTTTCTTTCAAATCCATTTTCATTTACTTTCAACTTTATTTAAATAAATAAAAAAAAATTATTTTTAAATCTATTCAATTACTCTATTTTAAATCTATTTAAGTGAATAAAAATAAAATAAATTCGATTTAAATTTCTATTTTAAATCCATTTAAGTGAATAAAGATAAAATAAATTCGGTTTAAATTTTTCCCATACACACAGTAATAACAGATTAATTCTGCATGTTGTTATTTCATTTCACCCTCCTACCTGGTAACAGCTTGTCACAAGGAAAGTCAAAGCTCTGCCACAGAAAAACAGTCTCTTCATTTGCATCTGTTAGAACCAAGTTTCCAGAATCTAAAAGCTGCACAATTGGATTCGGAACCTTCTTCGTTGCATTTGCAGACCAAACAAGAGTCTCGTTCTGGCTGAAAAGTACGAGGTTTCCTTCTTGGCTTACGACCAACTTGTTTGTTCTTGAATTGTTGATGTTGTTGTGTGTGAGTGGATTGTCGCGGTTGGCCACCCAAACCACTGTTCTGACAGCGATGTTTTTGTACCAGATTCCGATGTAGCGGTTATTGGAACTCCCTGGACTGAAGAAACCCAACTCGAAGGTTCCCTCCCTGGAAACCAAGGTGGTGCCGTTGTCGGAGAGTGGCTCGAGCTGGGTGATGCTCACAGCTGCACTGCAAATCTGAGAAAAGAGTAATAAAAGGTTGCAGATAAGAGCAATGGCCATTTCTCTGTACACTGCGAAATTGTAAAGAATAGAATGATAATGTGCTACAATAACTGTTCGGTGTTGACTCTGCTACTTTGTCTGTTACGCCACTTTACAAACCGCGCCGCCATGTGTGACCTGTTGTTTTGCGGAAACTATTGAATAAGATCTGTATATTTTCAGTTTTCCGTTGAATATTGATTGATGACAGCTACCCAACATTTGAATATTATTGTGAGAGTTGAATCACTGTTCTAGATAACCTTTATTTTCGGTCCTTAAAATATAAATATAAATATAAATATTTATAACACGTCTTCTATTTGCTTCATTACATGCACATAATAATTTAAGTCAAAGTTCTGCGTAATTAAAATCTTATGAGTTTATTTCTTATTGCAGAGAATTTTTTTACATTTACTAAGAAGATCTCATGAAATAGAAGTCAATATATTTTTTTTTGAAAGACACTCTATAAAGATGTTTCACGCCAATATATATTATGACATAATTCATGTAATTTAGAAAGATTATTTGTCTTGTATAATCTATGTTTTACTTTACTTTAGTTTGAAAGTTCTCTAATCGAGGCTTACTGTTAGCTATCATAATGTTATTTAAAGAATAGATAAGTATTTAATTCTATATGGAGTGTATTTAATATATGAAGTCTTAAAAGACAAAAATTTGAAGTGAAGTCCCTCAACGAGTACAAAATTGTTTGCAAGAGCTCTTTTTCTCAACTCCATATTTAAAAAATCTTTGCAGTTGAAGATCAGAATAAAGTGATCAAGAACAAAAATACTGTCAAATTCGTAGCTCAAACATTGTGTTTGAATAACACACTAGTATTCTTTAAATCTTACATTAATTGTGAGACATTGTCTCTTTTTAGTGCGCAAATAACTTTATTACTTTTAAATCATTCCGTACACCACTTCCTTAACTAATTATGTTTTAAAGAATATTCAACCTTAGTCTAAAACTGTTGTGGTTTTAGCTAAGAATGGATTACATTATAAAAAATACTCAATATTAGTTAGGAGTAGTTTTTATTCCAAACAATAATCCATGTTATTAGTTAAAAGTGATTGAGTTTACTCTCAATTGTTTAACTAAGTAACTGATGTTCAAACAATATTCACTAATGTAAGAAAGTAATATAACAAATGTTGTTTTCGACATACTAAGACGAGGTAAAAAAGAAGAGTTTTTGGCCTCAATTATAAACCGAAGCAAAAAGATTCACATTTTGCTTCGGTTATAAAAAACCAAAGCACTAAATTGAAAATAAAAAATAAAAGAATTTGGATCTATGACAACGTTTTGAAAATAATTTATGTCATTGACTCTTTTCTGTTTTGGTTCCACAAACAAATGAGGTAATAAATTTTATCTAATTTAATAT
Source organism: Vigna nakashimae (assembly GCA_034642375.1). NCBI lineage: Eukaryota > Viridiplantae > Streptophyta > Magnoliopsida > Fabales > Fabaceae > Vigna > Vigna nakashimae. The sequence continues at coordinate 5,227,547 of CM067763.1, read as the reverse complement.
AATTATGTAATTTTGAGATTTATGGCAGTCGTTTTTCTCATAGCCGTTTCCATAATAACCATTGTCATGGAGCATTTTTTGTTTTGGTTTCACAAACAACCGAGACAATAGACTTTATCTAATTTTATATAATTATTTAATTTTAAAGGTATATGATAATGGTTGTGAGAAAAATCGTTGCCATGGACCCATTTTTGTTTTGGTTATGGAAATTTTAAAATTTTCATCAACCTTTTGGTTTCAATTGTAGAAGGAACCGTTGTAGAAAGTAGATATGATCAAGGTTGTTCAAATAACTAAAGTCATAAGTCTTGTTTAGAAAAAAATAATTAAAAATAGCGGAATCTTTGAAAAAATTTAAAAATTTTGGTTTCAACTTTGATTCTTTACTAACTGATGCTAAAACGTATATATGATTTTAGTTCTTTTACAATCGAGACATATAAATTTGTAAAATTTTCAAAAATATCACTGCATTGTTGTATGCTTTATTGTTTTCAAAACCGAAACATATTACGAGTTAATATGCTAAATCTATACTAGTAACTCAAGCTTTTAGTCAAAAGTGAATGTGTTTTCAAATAATACTTGGGTTATTTAGTCAAGAATGCTTGAGGTCCAAACATCATTCACTTATATGTTTGCAATAATAGCATGCTTAGTTAAACTTATTTAGTTGATTGAGAACTACGTGTAAATCTCTTTTATTTCCCTTTTTTTTAGATTCAATGTTATTAATCTTCATCTAGCTTAAGGACAATTTAAAAAAAAAAACAAGTTTTGAAAAGCATAGAATGCATTCAAACTTATAGATACATTTGACGATCTTCGATCATATTTTATTTTGAAGAAAATTACTTAATATATCTATATGTTAGCATCTATATGAAAAAACTTTACAAAAATATTATAAAAAAATTTTAAACACAATTCGACCTTCTATTTTTGTGTATTCATATATCTTCATATGTTTGATTATCTTTATCCTTAAATTAAAAATTCATCCACATCCCCCGAAGAATATAAAATTTGTTTCAAATTCATCATTATTACTTGTGTCATGCCCACTCTATATTATTCTAAATGTTAATTATTAACTAATTTATTACAAAAAGAAAAAAAAAACATTAACGGAAACATGTTATTATTAAGGATTTAGTATCAAAATGAAACATTTTCTTTTCTTAAATATCATATGTCAAGAAAAGAAAAAAAATAATGATTACACAAACAAATATTAAAACAAAGTAACAAAATGTTTATGTGAACATTTAAAATCAAGAATCAAATATTAAAAAATAAAAAATAATAACATTAAGCTTAGAAATAATAGAAGATGTGCTTTGTAAATAATTTGATTAATTAAATTGAGGTTTTTTATAAGATGTAGTAAACCATTAATAAAACCACAAAAAGAGAAACATCATACAATTAAGATTATAATGAGAAGATAAATTTATTAAGGATTTAAGTGAATTTTGTAAACATTCAACTATCTCATACACTCTTAAAAGAATGAAAAGTTATATATAAAAGCAAAATATTTTGGAAATGAAACAAAAGTAATTAAAGATTAAAAAGAGAAAAGTTGTTTGAGTGTTTTAATAATTTAAAATGGAATGAATAAGTAAGACAAATATAACATCAAAAAAGGACAGGACTAAATATATTCATATTCTATACTCAATTTGAAAAACAAAAAAGTCAAATGTTATTCATACTATATCTACACTTAGTTAATATGATAATTTCTCATTACAATTAAGACGAATTCGAATAATGTCTCAACAACAAGTATGATTATCATTCCTAAATTAAATTAAAAAAAGAAACTTTTAATCCTAAAATAAGTTAAAATTAGTCTTAAAGATAGTGTTACTTTTCTTTTGGATATATTGAATGTCAATTAGACTTATTTTTCTAATTTTTCAATACTGATGAGAAATATTTTGTCTTGGCGTTAATAGTCAGTGGCATGCCTTTTTTTTCAATACTATTAAGTGAATGAAAACGATCGTTATCGTTTTCTTTTAACTAATTTCTGCAAAAAAATCATGTCCACAAACTAAAAATATATTTAAAAACTTATCATAATTCCCTTTTTAATAATATTTTTATATTATTTTAAATAATTAAAGTAGAAAATAATATCGTTACATGATGATTAGGTAATGATTCTCCCATTCTTTTTTTATATTATTTTTGCTTTGAGTCAGAGAAGTTCAGCTAAACAAAATTTCTAAATTCTGAAAGTCCTGAAAAGTTAAGCGTTTTCTTATTTTATAAATAAAAATGAGAAAACAAAGCCTTCTAAAAATAATTATTTCAGTTTTCTCTTGATTTCCCAGCCTTCTCTATTTCTTTCTTGCTTCCTTCATACTTTCCTCTCATTTCAGCTTCGTCACTTTCTTTGCTTTTTTCTTAATATTTTTTCGTCGTCTTTGCTTACTCTTGAATTCTTTGTTAAAGTAATATAAATGAAATCGTTAAATAATTTCTACCCTATCTTAACCTGAAAATGTAAATTTAAAAGAATAAAAAATGACATGATTGATAAATAAATTTGTCTCTTTCATAAATAAATAAATAAATATATATATATATATATATATATATATATATATTGAAGCACAAGAAAAAAAAAAGTTTGAATAATGTTTTAAAAAACTTTCGCAAATAAAAGCTTACGACAATCGTTGTCGTTAAATAATCTATAACAATCCTTAGACTAATGCAAATATAATACAGCATTTAGAAAAACATTTAAAATAAAATAAATAATAAGCATTTTTAACTTAAGTTATGTCTAGTCTCTTTTAAAAATTATTAAGAAATTTCACTAATCTTATTCAAGATTACAACTAAGTTTAACTCACTCTTATTTGTAAGTATTATCAAATCATTCTTGATTTTCTTAATCAACCTAACTAGTTGAGTATTTTAAATTACTCTTGTTCCCTAGTCAACTTGACTAGTTGAGTATTCTAAACCACTTCTAATTTTCCTAATCAACTTGATTAGTCTAAGTTTATTTCCTCTTAGTTATTAATATTATAATCACTCTTAATACACATCGAATATTGTTAACCTCTTCCGATTCACTAGTTATTAGAACAGTTGACTAAATACAATGATTTAATGCAAACACAACTCCACATCTTGAAAATCAGATTCCAAGATTCTTTTAACCGCCACCACAGTTCCATTAGACAAGGTTCCCTCGTAAACCAACCCAAACCCACCACACCAATCAAGTTCTTAGATAATAAATTATCAGTGACTTTCTCAAGCTCCCCAATTTTTAACCAAATCGACCCTGTATTAGACCTCAATCTACGCCTACACCTTTCTTCCTCAAGGTCGAAATCAAACTGAAAAGTCTCAAGCTTTTTTCTCCTGTGCTTCCTGTCACACCACACATAAAGCCCTAAGAGAGAAACATCATCAGCAAAGCCACCCGAGCTCCCGTCAACACAAAAACAAGAGCCTGATGACTCTTTCTCCCAAAACCCACCGTGAATAAACCGGAATGCTAAAACTACGAGAGAGAAAAAAAATTCAAAACCGCGTACCTCAAAGCCACACACGACAGACGTGAGAAAAATCCAAACGCCAACCGGAAACCTCCACAACCCTCACCTTCACAGCCACCAAAAACCTCCACAACCAACTACTGAACCGTCTCAAACACAGAAATGGGAAGGAACTGCGCCAATAAAGAACGATGGAGAACGTTTTTTAAAACAAAACTTAATGGGGATTTCGATTGACAACCGAAACAAGAAAGAAACCCCAATTTACATTTTACCACTTTTACTCTCAATCAGTATGCAATTTTCTTTTAATATGATGAAGATGGGCATGTAAAGGAATATGGCTAACGTCACCCAGCAAAGTAATAAACTGGCCCTGATGGAGAAACTTTAATTGCAAAGATTCATAATTTGCTATGTGTGGACCAATAGTCTTCAACCAGCTTGCCCCCAAAATTAAATCAGCACCAGATATGGGAAGCACATAAACTGGCAGGTGGAAAGTACTTCCTTGCACGTGAATAAGTAAATCTTTAATCAAACCCTCTGCAGCCATATAATTCCCATTACCCACCTTGACTCGAAATGCATGAGCAGGTTCAACGTTCAACTTTTAAAACTTGGCTATTCTTGGTTTGATAAAATTATCAGAACTCCTCCATCCACTAATGGGTAAATTGTTAACTAGTGCCTCAAAACGGATAGTACCAACTCCTAACCCACCTTTTAACGCATTCAAGGATAAATGATGATCAATCTCAGTACCTTCATATAAATCCTAAATGGACTCAGTATGCTCCTTATTCCCCAACAATTCATTGTCCAACTCATTCTCCTCACCATGCAACATCGGCATTTGCCTGTTGGGGCATTTGTGATTAAAAGTAAACTTATCATCACAAAAGTAGCAGAAGCCTTTTTCCCTTCTCAATTGCATTTTAGCGGGAGATATTTTCTTTATAGGAAGGGCTCGAAGAGGCTTAGCAAGAGGGGTAGGCAACAATGGAGGTAAGGAATCGTTAGAGGAATTTTTCTTCACCGGAACAACAGTACTGCTACTCGAAGCTATAGAAGAATACTTCTGAGTATAATTTGAACTCCTTGGGTACCCCACTGGTGTATATTTTTCCTCATATAATAAAGTCATAGGACATTGCACAATCACATCTCTACGAATATCCTTATTCAAGCCACTTATAAAGCATTGTAACAAAGCCTCAGCCGAAAGTCCCTTAGATCTATTAGCCAATGCCATAAATCGGAGATAATACTCAGAAACACTACCAAACTGTTGTAGTTTAAACAACTCCTATGTTGGGCAATCAAATAAAGACAGACCCAACTGAGATTCAAGTGTTGTAGTAAGCTCAGTCCAAGAGCAAATCGCATTAAGCCTTTGCAACATTTGAAACCATGGGACCACATCTTTCTCAAAATGAATAGCTGCAATATCCACAACAAATCATCATAACTTGCTTTCTACATCTAGTCCAAACGGTCAGTGGTGGGCTTCTGCAACTGAGTCACAAGTTGTTGTTGGGCAATATCGCGGTCATGTTCTGCTTGATCGCATAGTTCTAGCAGAATCATCAATCGCGTAAGTTCTTCCCCTCGATTCATAAATTGATTTTGCAAGTCCTATAGAATGCTATTTTCAGCCGTTTCACGTCAATGAAAACGCCAATGAAACAGTGTATATGTAATCTGTTATATTCTTTCTCCAAATAAACTCAATGTTGTTTCAACAAACACATAGTCTGCAATTCTATACTGTAAATAACTGAAGCTGTAAAAATTGTTCTCCGGCACGAAGAAAAAAAAAAACGGAATCTCCAGTGTGACATTCCAAATATATAGCAGACATACATGCAAAGACATCACCAATTTATAATATTAGAAAATACTTAAGAAATGTACTTAAAGTACTATAGGATTACAGTCTTCCAGATTTTTACTAAGAAATTAAAACTTTAAGCACTAGAGTATTCCAAAATATGTCCAGAATTTGAAACTTAAAACATAACAAGGTTCTTCAAAATGACATAAGAGAACTAAGAATTCCTAGTGAGTCTAAGCTGCAGCATCATCTTCATTTCTCTTCAATGTTGCCTCCAAAGAAACCTCATCTTCCTCTGCTCACATCCAAGTGGGGATGATCATTGCAAAAGAAAACACATACAACAAGCACACAAACAAGCAAGGGTGAACTAATTATATAAAAGGATACATCCACTACAAAAAAGAAGGGCATTACCGAAGACCAAAAGCCCTCGAAAAATGCCAGAGCCGTCGAAAAAGGGTATTTACAGGCGGCTTATCGACTGCCAATGAGCCCTCGGTAAATCCCTTGTCGCTAACAATTACCGAGGGCTTCTGCCCTTCGGTAATTACCGAGGGCCATAAGCCTTCGGTAATTACCGAGGGCCAGTTGCCTTCGATAATTACCGAGGGCCAGAAGCCTTCGGTAATAACCGAGGGGCAGAAGCCTTCGGTAACCGAAGGGTGGAAGCCCTCGGTAATTACGGAAGGGCAGAAGCCCTCAGTAATTACCAAGGGCCAAAAGCCTTCGGTAATTACCGAAACCCAAGGTTGGTATTTACCGAGGGGCAAAAGTCTTCGATAAGTTGGAGGGAAATGTAAGGAAAAATTGTATTTGTTATGAAACCAACAAGCAGACCTGCATAACAGTGTTCAAGTACAAACAGACCTGCATAACAGTTTTCAAGCACATAAAGACCTGCATAATGTGCATTTCAAAGATGCAATCATTGATCAATATCCATAGAACATCCATTAATCCATAGAACATGTATTTATAGTTAAAACATAAAACAATGTAACATAATGATGTTCTAACATCCAAAGTCACCCAGTTGATCTAACATCGAAATGATCTAAACTCCAAATGTTCTAATATCCAAATGTTTGTGTAACAAATAATAAGAAAATGAAACTAATAATGTACATAACTATCATCAGAATGATCTTCATCATCCTGCTCCTCTATTGATGGCTGGACTGGTGTGGGTTGGACTGATGAGGGTTGGACTGATGAGGGTTGGACTGATGAGGGTTGGACTGATGTGGGCTGCTGAGGGGCAGCGGGTGACGAGGAGGGTCGTGGCTGGGTCAGAGGGATATTTTGTACGTCCTGTGAGGTTTCAAGCAACACTCTTTGTTCCCTTTGTCCCTCACTTCCACACACTAAACTCAACCTTTTCACACTGCTACTCCTTCCACAATCCAGACTCTACTTCCTCCACCACCAAAACCACCCTCCTTCAACAACACTTTTAAACCATTCAATCAATAGCAAACTTCATTTGTAATAAACACTTTTAAATAATTAAAAATAACATAAGCTTTGCAGCCATACAATTGAAATAATTAATGACAAATAAAAAGTACAAAATCAATTATCTTAGTTAGTAACCACTTTGGTTTTTAAATTCTTTTAAAAGTCAAGAATTTTATTCATTGAATAACACTCTTTATTCTGAAATACTTTACAATCTCAGTACATGAGGAAAGAATGGATAAGATTAACAGAATTAGGGTCATGGCCAGATCATCTCCATTTAACAAGCTTCTGATGGTTCAATGTTTAAAGCAGAAGGGTAATGTGGTGCCAATCACAGGTGATGCCCCAAATGACGCACCTGCTCTAAAAGATGTAGATATTGGACTTTCCAAGGGAATAGAAGGCACTGAAGTGGAAAAGGAGAGCTTTGGCTTTAGCCACCGAGGAACCTACTGATGATGTCGTGAAGATGCCACCTGTAGGTAGAGTTGAGCCACTGATAACTACACTTATGTGGAGGAACCTGATTTCCCAGGCATTGTACCAGGTTATGGTACAACTGGTTCTAGAATTGAGGGGAAGATCAATCTTTCATGTTACTGAGAAGGTGAAGAACACAATTATCTTCAATTCTTTTGTCCTCTGCCAAGTGTTCAATGAGTTAAATGCAAGGGAACTGGAGAACAAGAACATATTTAAGGGAGTTGGTAAGAATAGGTTGTTCATTGTAATTGTGAGCCTAACTGTTGTTCTTCAGCTAGTGAAGGTTGAGTTTCTGAAAAAGATAGCCAATACTGAGAGATTGACTTGGGAGCAATGGGGTGTTTGTGTTAGCATTCGATCTTTCTCTTGGACAATTTGTGTGCTGGTGAAGTGTAACCCACTTGTTCACAAGAAAAATTAGTACAAACCACTAAGTTATAATCTTCACCTACTCAATCTTCACCGGTTGCTTTTATTTTCCCTAAACTACGGCTAAGGTTATTTGAACCTTCTGACTGGCAGGTCAATGCATTGCCCCTCATTTCAATTACAAAATATAAAACTTTCTCGAACAAACAACATCACACAGTGCTGCCACAAGAACATCAAACAGATTGAAGAACAATTAAACTCAGAACGAATTTCTAAACGCACAACTTACCTCAACCAAGATAGCCCTAGACGATGGCAACCTTTGTAGAGCACGATAGCGACAGAAGCCCACAGTGGCCCCTCCAACGAAGTTTGTCGACCAAGTTCCTTTAACTTCAGAGCACACTGTGGTGAGGTCGCCAGAACACCATCGTCACGTCGCAACACCAACCACCACCCTCGACCAGCCCCCTCGGAACAATTAATTTCGTCAACCACCACCCTCCTTTTAAAAAAAAAAGTGATAATCGATTATTCAAGTCCGTTATAGGTTTTCAAAAATGTGATAATCGATTATATGAAGTGATAATCAATTATTCAAGTATGACTTGTGATAATCGATTATTGCTTCCTCATAATCGATTATTGTAGTTAAAAATGTAAGTTTACAAGGTTTACAAGAATTTCCTACTACATTTAATTTCTACAAATTGCTTTTAACTAATTCTAATATCTTCTGCAACTAAAACTTCTTGTAGCATCATCAAAACAAATTTCTTCAAGATTTACCAATACTCCTTATTGGTAACAACCGTCACTATCCCAACGTCGACAGACCAATTGCAGCAAGAAAGGGGTTAACCTGCAGTTCTGAAGTGAGAGAGAAAAATTTGGGGGAGAGGTTCTGCGAAAACAAAAATTGGGAGAATAGAGAGGGAAATCCCAAATTTTCATTTCATTAGGTTGATCAACATACCGACGGCCTATGGAGCCTTCGGTAAATTTAAAAAGCCTTCGGTAATCAACCACTTACATGACCGTCGGTACATCCTTCGGTAAGTCAACCTTACCGAAGGCCGCAGAGGTCGTCGGTATTATTCCTTCGGAAAATAACGCTTTTCCTGTAGTGATCATATCAAGCACATAACATACAAGAGTTAACTTAAATCAAAGTAGTTTAAGGCATACATCCTAACATGTTATCTTCTAGACTTGACTCGTCTGGACTTTAGAATGATAGTCGAGCTATGGCGGGTCCTGCACTCGTGGTGACTTATGAAACTTGGGTTCCTCACCCTGCCACACTCACGAGGTTAGCCTGTTCCGAGCCTTGAGGCATACTGGAAGCCCCCAAGACTAAGACCTCCTCCTCACCACATGGATTAATCCCTCTACTTGAGTATGATTAGCCGTTGGAGTTTCAGAATGACCCCCAAGACTGAGCTCCTACTTTCATTCTAAAACACTAAGGATCTCACCAAGAGATCCTACACATATGGAACTTGATTTACAACTTGGATCATACTTTCATCCATTTGTAATCATATACTTTCTGCCACAATCAACATATACACAACCTCAACAATATACATTACTTACCACTCATAAATTATAAAAATAACATCTCCACAATGGAATCTAAGTTAATCAATACCAAGAACCAAACAACTCCAACTAACCCATAAAAGCTCATAAAATGCATCAATTTATACATACCTACAAGTAATATAATTATCGATTAACATTCACGTTTCAATATAAGAAACAACTATCCTTACTTTATTATATATATATATATATATATATATATATATATATATATATATATATATATATATATATATATATATATATATGATACGTACAGTCTCTTGTAAATATACATATTTATATTATATTAGAAGCATATCAAACTCTCTTTTCAGACACCTATTTTGTTGCAGTCAAGGCTACTCTGGATTCTAAATTAATCATAACTAACTGCCCACCCTGTAAATCATAAAATGCAAAATGAATATTGGAGTTATTGATTAGAAGTACTAACGCACCATTGAAGTAATATATATATATATATATATATATATATATATATATATATATATATATATATATATATATGATCCTTACTTTAAATTTCAAATACAGAGTGACTGATTTCCTAAAATTTAATTGACTAGAAATTAACACATGATAACTTTATGTGTCTACAATCAACTTGTTTTATTTTATTTTCATCCTAATAGAGATCTTTCTTTACCCTAATTGGTCACCGGAGAGGACCCAAATGTCTGAACGCATCAAACTCACCTTCGACGCCAACACATATAACTAGTCACAACTGACTGGACAAAACCAGGACTGCTCTATGATCAAGGATGTGCCAACTTAGGTTTTTAAGGTTCCTCTATCCTACCAACAAAGAAAGGCTCTCAACAATTAACAATTAATTTATTTAAATTATCTACCTTGTTATCTTGTGCTCTAAATCTGAAATGCCTAATTTTAATGTTTTCACTTCCTCTCACAGCAACCTCAAACAGTACTTGTACATCTAATTAATACCCATATACATGCTATTATAGAACCCTTAGACCTTCCAACAAGATCAATTTCAGCCAACAAACTCATTCAAAACAGATTAAATTCATCACATCACAACATGCACAATTTCACAATTTCAGTTATAACACCCAATACAATAAAAGTCATAAAACAGTTTCACAAGAGCACACCAGTTCAACATTCATATCTCCTCTTAGCTTGAAGTTGAGCAGTATAGCCAACTAGAGTGTTCTAACAGTGAGAAAACCCAAACAGTGTCCTACAACTACCTAAATGGTAAGGAAAACAACTCTTAGAGCTAGAATAGGCAGATAATAAAAAAGAAGCACCACTAATTGCATAAAACCAGTAAAGTTGCATGCCTAAAGTCAAGAAAAGGGGAAAAATTGACTTACCCGTTCAAATGGAAATCTAATAGGATAGAAAGGAAGCTCTCAACTCCGTGAGCAAAGAACACCATCTATTTGAAATTTCAACGGTTCAAATGAGTGTAAGGGTTGAGAGAAGGCAGAGAAGGAAAAAGAAAGCTGAGTTTAGAGAGAGAAAGGAGAAGCTGAAAAAATGAACTCAGAATTGGAAAATGAGACATCTTCTGAAGTCCTAGTGTCTTTGGCTTCTTGGATCAGGCTGCAGGGTCCAATAGTCTTACACTTTCATACTCTTACATTTAGACCAAATCATGTCTTTCCTGTCACACCTAAAACATAGGAAGAAAATCAGAGAGGGTTGTTCATACCAATATCATGCCACCTCATTCCTCAAAATCTCGTAAATAAATATTCTTCTCAATTCCAAGGGTTTGTTGGTCTTTTTATTTGAAATATGGAGGTGCAGGAAGCAAGTACAGAGGTACAAATAGAAGCATCCCATAATCACTCTGAAAGTTCAACGAGTGGTCGTACGTTATAAGTTGATTTTGGTGAATTATTTAACTATGATATGTCCCATTTACACGACCAGAAGAGGTCAACAATGGTGGTCTTATCTTCCTTTTGGTGTTCTGCACAATCGGTGATGGCCAGTGTGGCTATCATTATTGTGCTATTCCAGCAAACTCACGGTGCCCAGGATCGTCCATTATGTGCTCCTTCTTCGTGTGGAAAAATTCGCAACATAACTTACCCTTTCCGACTCAAAGACGATTCACCTGGTTGCGGCCTCCCAAGGTACGAATTAGATTGCGTAAAGAATGTGACAGTGTTCACCTTGTTTTCAGGGAAATACCATGTGCAGAATATCGATTACGAGACATTCAAGATCCAATTGACTGATGCAGGTGTTGTGGAGGACACTGCTTGCTCCATTCCTCGCTATTTCATGTTTTCAGAGAACTTCACTTACGTTGGTGGTTCTAGGAATTATGCGACTGATCCGCTAACTATCTGGAATGGGAATGGGGTTTCTGATACTCCTCCGTCTATAGCGTTTCTAAACTGTACTGATCCAGTAACCGATGATCCTCGATACGTGGAAGTGAATGGCATGCTTTGTGATTCTAGAGGTCATGTCTATGCTGTTCTTCATTCCAGTGAATTCAAAATGAGTGACATCAAGGTTGGGTGCCATTTAATAGTTGCTACCTTTGCAAACTGGAACAATGGCACCAACGTTTCGTATGTTGATATCCACGAGTGGCTGCATGATGGGTTTTGGTTGTCTTGGGCACTAGTTAAATGTATAGACCAATGTGGAAAGGGTGTGGCATGCTCCATCAATCAAACTACGAATCAAATCGGATGTTATCAGAACTATTGCCATGTTATGCAGTTTGACTTTGGAGAAGGAAAGTGCGGTGAGAAAAAATTCTTCTACCGCAATTTTTCTTTCCCTTTTATCGAGTATAAATTTTAGTGAAACGTGTTGTACTAACAAATAGCTTTAATCTTTACAATATATGCTAATGTTTTCTTTTCCTGTTCTAGGCATTCAGCACCATATTTTTGAATACGTAGTTGGAATTCCTATCTATATAGCACGTAAGAGCTTTCTCCCATATCTTTGTCCTTTCAATTACTAGTGTACTGACTACTTAAAGTTAATCTATATTTTGACTCATTAGTAAGCTGTACAATTTCTGTACGATTCATTCTGATAACCTGCCAGTTGTGCATCAAAGTTGATAAATTTTGAAACGCATATCGTTCTGTACTCTAACTCAACAAGTAGTTGACAGGAGTTTCTAAACAAAAAGCCTTAAAGGGATGTTCAATGGGATTTCCATTATACGTTCACGATATTCTCCAAATTTATTTCAACATTAATCTAGATGTATCTGTTTGAAAAGGGTGTTTTGGGAAAGGACCAGGAAATGGATCCCTCAAAACATCATACAAATGACAAACCAAGAAGTTATTTGAATGCATTTCATGACGCTAGAAATGCATAGGATGGATCCTTAGGATGAACGTTCTCTGAAAAAAACGTATGTTTATTTATAATATGTATCCAAAGTATCCTTAAAATACTGAGTGTTCTTTTGTTTTGATGCTATTATATTGCGTTATTTTGCAGGTTATTTTGAATTCGCCATAATGGGTAATGCCTTGTCAACTGATTTCATATTTGAATAAACTTAGTGATTACACTAACCATGGTTTATTGCCTTACTCATTCCATGAAATTTATATGCACAGGACTAATCTATAGAATAACACGTCTACATTACTTTTCGAAATGGCAAGTGGAAGGAGATCTCATTTTGGTAGCCCCTATTCTAATATTTGTGGCAGCCAGGTTTCTATTTGGATTCTCACTTTTGCTTGCACTATTTATCTATACGTGGCGACGTAGGCATTACTCAATGTATGAAAACATTGAAACGTTTTTGCTACACAATAATCTAAATCCTATTAGGTACGGATATAGAGAAATTAAGAAAATGAGCAGAGATTTCAAAGTTAAATTGGGTGAAGGAGGTTTTGGATCTGTATACAAAGGAAAACTTCAAAGTGGACCAGAAATAGCCATAAAGATGTTGAAAAAAACGAAAGCTGATGGAGAAGAGTTCATTAATGAAGTGGCTAGTATTGGAAGAATACATCATGTAAATGTGGTACATCTTATTGGATATTGTGCTGAAGGAGAAAATCGTGCTCTGGTTTATGAATACATGACAAATGGTTCGTTGGATAAACACATCTTCTCCAAAAAGGAAAGTGTCCCTTTAAGTCATGAGAAAACATATGAAATATCTCTTGGCATAGCTCGTGGGATTGCTTATCTTCATCAAGGTTGTGATGTGCAAATTCTACATTTTGATATTAAGCCTCATAATATTCTTCTGGATGATAACTTCACTCCAAAGATTTCAGATTTCGGACTTGCAAAGTTGTATCCTATCAAAGATACGTCTATTGCTTTAACTAAAGCTAGAGGAACTTTGGGTTACATGGCTCCAGAATTATTCTACAATAATATTGGTGGAGTATCAAATAAGGCTGATGTATATAGTTTTGGGATGCTTTTGATGGAAATAGGAAGTAGGAGAAGGAACTCAAATCCTCATGCAGAAGATTCAAGCCAACAGTACTTCCCCTTTTGGATCTATGATCAAATTAAAGATGAAAAAGATACTCAAATAGAAGATGGCTCAGAAGAGGATAAGATTTTGGTGAAAAGAATGTATGTAGTCGCACTTTGGTGTATACAATTGAATCCAAATGACCGTCCTTCAATGAAGAGAGTTGTAGATATGTTAGAAGAAAGAGTTGAAAGTCTTGAAATGCCTCCTAAGCCTGTTTATTATCCCCATGAAACAATTGAACATGATCGCGGAGACAACTCAAACCAAGCATCATGGAGTGGTTCAACCAGTTCTAGCAATAATCTTGGCAAAACTAACACTAATCATACATGGCAGAGCGATGCTTAACGGACAAAGGTTAACATTTCATATTAAGTATGGAGAGGATCGCAAGAAAATTGCTTAGAAAGGTTTTTAATTTGAAAATGGTTAGTATTGTATTTGTTATTGCCAGGTATATATACATCATAATCAGATAAAGGGAGTTTTATTGGACTGGAGATAAAATCATGCTTATTGTAACTAAATTTATATATGCATACAAGTTTTTGGTTTTGGCATTCTGTGCAGGCAAAGGTTTAGAACTCTTGGGTTCAGTTTTACATCATTAACCAAGTTTGCTCCCATGCTTTACAGCATGGACCATAACTAGTCATTTTTCACTCCCTTCCATAATCTTCCATTACACACTTGCTGCACCTTTAATCATGTTCCTTTTTATAAATTGGTACTGTCATATATGGAGATTTCTTGTTGATAAAACAGATTACACACCTCTCGTGATTTGTTTTCAGGAAATGTTCATTTTTCTTGTACCAATTATCAGTGGCCTTTCTTTGGCTGATGAACCATCATTTAAGAAGGCTCGCAAAAGGTTCCAGTGTTGGGAAATCCGGTTTTAGCATTTTCATCTACTTTTATTTGAAATACTGGCTTTCTTCAATATCTCAACATAAATTGTGACAACTGGTTTCTCGATGTTCAGGAGAATGGTGGACCTTTATCCTATTGGCATAAATATTTAACCCCGTCTTTGTAGTGGTATAAAAAGAATATTTTTTATTTTCTTGAAAATCAGTTCTCATGAAATTTTGGAAACGAAATTAAACAGAGAGATATTATGTCACATGAAAACCCTTTGAGAGTTCCTTAAATGATTATTTACAAAATCCACATCAGATCATATTTATAAAATAGACAGGTTTTGAACATGAGCAATCTTTCCCCAGTCTTGAGCTCCAGGTTGCTGCCAACACTGTTTGCACAACGGACAATTGCCTGAAATGAAATGGATTTGGGAAGATCCTCATCTGGTAAGCATTGGAGACTGGGGCTGTTAACAAAAAACAATTCCTTGAAAGACTCTTAATTACCAATTAATATAATCATTAGCACATATAAGTAATAATTAATACAATTCCAAATAAGTAGTTACTCCATATCAACATTTTACAATAAAAGGAAAACTGATTTTTAAAGTTACATTTAAATAAGTTTTAGTCCCTCTTGTAGGATTGATCTTTACTGTAATCATGTAATATTTTGTAAAATTAGTTACTAATAATTAAAACATTTTTATTTGAATTTATTGGGTGTTTTGTATCAGTGTTAGTTGAAACATCCATTGCTTAATCTAGATGACAGAGAAATCAGATACATTAAGTCACTATTACGCGTATTTATTTATGATATGAAAAAGAAAAACATCTCCATTGTTACGATAAAAATAAGTTAAAGGACTAAAAAATAAATTTAAAAATATTTAAAGTATAAGTTAAAAGAGTTCAAACAAAAGTTTATAATTTATAGGTATTTTATTCACAAAAATAATTTAGTAAATATTAAAAAAAAGAGGTGTTCAGGTATGAGGTCGAGTCACCTAATCATGCACACTTTCTATCGCTTTCATCCGGTCTCCGCTAGATTCTTTCCTCCATTGTCCAAGTTTCGTCCGTTTGGGAGGGTGCCTGTTAAATGTGCTTTAATGCTTAAGTCAGTAATGGTCTGATCGGTGGTTTAAGCGTTGCAATAAATGTGTAATTAATGAATCTGTCTACCTCTTACATTTGACCTGTATTTATAGTTTTGGTCGTGGGCCTCGGATTAGCAAAGCCTTAATCATGGCCCAATCCAAACCCCAATCCTTGGCTGGTCTCTCCCAATTCCCGTTTTCCGATTGCTCTCCAAACTATGGAGCAAAATCAAGAATCAACCAAGCCTTCCTTTCCATCAGTAGCCTTTTATCTTGGACAATATTGAAATGGCGCTCATGTTTGCATGAAAAGAATTTGCTGGAATAGGGCCGCTCTGGTTCCTTCTCCTTCCTCTTTGATCCCTCGGTCTTGATTCTCTTGCCTGATGAGGAGGTCATCCCTACATCAAACACAATTCACAAAACTACAAGAAACATCATTAAGCATTAGTAAACCCCAAACAACTCCCTAAAACCATTCCTATCACCGTTGAGGGCAAACAGAACCCCTCAGCGCAACCTGTGTAGAGAACCAGCCAGCAAAACAATGTCAAACACCATTCTATAGGAATCGCGGTCAGGGGATATTTCTACTGAGAGGCGATTCTGCAGATTTTTCAAAATCACCCAAAAATGCTTCTAATCTCCACCCACATGCATTCTTCCTAGTTCCAGACCCAAATCAAGCAATTTAATCGGTCCAAACAGTGATTAATTCATCTAATCATGCATAAAAATCAAAATTCCTCAAGAATCATGCTTAGACAACCATGTTCATACAAATTCATGCTTTCAAAAACCCTAGAATGCAAAATGTTTGTACTTACTTGGGTGGAGATGTTGAATATGTGTAGAATGCTCTAGGAATGTGCAAAAATTAGCCCCTAACAGCAATGTTCTCACCAAACCCCAAACTTGACTGGAAACTTGATGCAAAAGTGGTTTAAAGAGAGATTTTATGAAGGGGAAGAAGGGAAGAGTAGAGAGAACTCTTTGGAGAGTGCTTCAGAGTGTGTGGGAGGAGCGATATCTGAAAGTGGCGGCCAGGACACACCCTAGGGTATAAAAGTGACTTAATGGGCCAAATCCCACTGAGCCCAATTAACACAAGACCAGTCAGCAAAACTGCAGCGTTCGTGCTCAGCGATAATTACCGTTAAGTGGCATTCGTGACACCAAGTCTCCTTCTTCCTAGCTTGCCCTAGGTGTCCTTTACCAATGCCTCTCACTTACCCAATGCATTTATTCTCTCACATCACTCAAATATTCAATTCCTATAATGCGACTAGAGCATAATCAAAACAAACAAACAAAGATAAATTCAATCAACTAGGTTGCCTCCTAGGTAGTGCTTGTTTAACGTCACGAGCCTGACCCAAAATCTTCCAGCACCCATCAGTAGGTGCAAATCTTACCATCACCCTTCAGTAGGTGTACCTTCTGAGTATCCTTTAGTAAATACTCACTAACCTAGCATCCATCAGTAGATGCTAAACCCAAATATAACAATGTTCCAAAGTTTCAAATTACATCACCAAAAATAAATAAATTCAAAGAAATTAATGTTCTCAAATCACTAGGGTGTCTCCCAGCAAGCGCTCTTTTAACGTCACTAGCTTGACCCAATAAAGCTGAATTTCCTTCTTCAATGTTGGTGTTCCTCTTGCTTTCATCACACCAACTCATCAATTACTTTCGGTCCACCTTTTTGACTCTCCTTGAATATGGAGCTTCAATCTCTATCACTCCATTCTCTTTAAAATCTTTCACAACCCACAACTTGTTCTTGAATCTTACCGGTGTACCAAGTTTGAATTGTGCATCCATCAAGTCATCATGAACCTTCCTTCCTTTGTCATCTTTTTCTTCTTCCCTAACTTGTGACAAGAAACAATTTTTACCTTTGATGACCGACTTTGCAGCTTTAGAGCTAGTCATGGGTACATCCTTACATCCAGCTTTATGATAAGCCTCCTTCTCTTGAATATGCTGCTCCACTTTGAAGACATTAAAGATCACCTTTTCTTCTCGGTCTTGAAGCACTATCAACCCATCATCCACATTGATGATTACTTTAGCCGTTTTCATAAGCGGCCTTCCAAGAATAATTGGGATATTCTCATCTTCCTCCATCTCTATCACCACAAAGTCCACCAGGAATTTAAGTTTGCTATGCAAACCACCACATCTTCCCTACAACATAGGGTTTCTTATAAGATCCATCCGCCATGAGCAAAGTCACCTTGGTTGGATTGACCTCAAGATCACCAATCCTTTCAAGCATAGATAATGGCATCAAATTAATGCTTGACCCTAAATCAATTAAGGCCTTCCTTATATTCTCCTTCCCAATGACGAAAGGAATAGTAAAACTTCCTAGATCTTTCACTTTTGGAGGAAGTGGTTTCTCCAAAATAGCTCTGCATTCTCCCTGTTTATCACTAGTTTTCCTCCTCTAGATATCTCTTCTTTGCGAGGATTTGCTTCATGTGCTTTGCATAAGCAGGAATTTGTTACAGTACTTCAGTCAAAGGTATCTTAATCTCCAATTGCTTGAAGATCTCTTTAAAATGCTTATATTCTCTCTCTTTATCAAATTTTTCACTCCCCTTAGGATAAGGAAGAACTCTCTAACTTTTCTCACCATTTTCACTCCCCTCTTCTTTTATTTCTCTTTTTTCTCATCCTCACCTTTTCTTTCTTCTTTTTCATCTCTCTTTTCTAACTTAACTCTCTCTTTTTCATCCACCCTCTCATCACATATACTCATAATAGCTTTACACTCTTCCTTAGGGTTAACCTCAGTATTAGCCCCAAAACTCCTGTCAGGCATATCCTCCAGCTTCTTAGCCATTTGGCCAACCTGTATCTCCATATTTCTAATTGCAGCTTATGTGCTCTTGTGATTGGAGATAGTCACCTGAATAAATTGTTGAAGAGTTTCTTCAAGCTTTGTTGATCTCTCATTTAGTGCAGATACGTGTTGCCATAATGATGGTTGTTGTTGTGGTCTATTAACTTGATCTGCTTGTCCAGCTTGTCCATTTTGACCTTGACCCATGCTTGGGTGAGGTTTCCACCCTTAGTTGAAGTTCCATTGGCGGTATTGAAATTGATTGGCCATAAAATTGACATCTTCAAGGGCCTCCACTGGAAAAGCACATTGACCATTGATATGGTCACCACCACACAATTCACAGAGTTGTTCTTGTACCTGTGAAATGTTCTTCAGCTCCTCTGGCAACTAAGCGAGTGTCTTTGTCAAATTCTCCAACAATTGAGTTATGATTTGATTCTGAGCAAGCAAGGCATCTTGAGATTACAATTGTAGGACTCCCTTATATTGAGGTGAAGCTCCTCTTTCACTATGCATCTCGTTGTCATTAGTAGCCATATTATCAATCAATTCAAAAGCTTCCTCTAGAGTATTGCATTTAATATTACCTCCAACTGAGGCATCTAGCATCAATTTGGTTTGTGAACCAAGACCTCCAAGTAAAAGAATGACTATTGTTGCTTCGTCAAAGCCATGAGTGGGCGTCTTTCTCAACAAGCTCTTATATATGTCTCATGCTTGACCTAGCGTCTCCTCCATGCCTTGTCTAAAAGAAGAAATTTCTTGCTTCCCTTTGCTGATTTTGGATTGTGGGAAGTACTTGTTTAGAAGCTTTGAAATCACGGCTCCCCATTCAGTGAAGCTATCCTCCGGGAAAGAATTCAACCATAACTTAGCATTGCCTCCCAATGAGAAAGGAAACAAACCAAGCTTTATAGCATAATCCGGCACACCATTGATCTTCACAGTGTTGCAAATCTCATTGAATGTGGTTAGATGCTCATACGAACTTTCATGTGACAGCCCATTAAATTGGTTGTTCTTCACCAATTGTATCAACGTCGGTTTCACCTCCATGTTTGTAGCATTGACCCTCGGCCTAGCAATGTTATTAAAGTGATGAGGGCTAACAACATTGGTGTAATCCGCCAGAGTACGTCTATCATTATTTTCTCCAGCCATCACTTCAGTACTCTGGTGAGACATTTGTGGTGAGGGTTGTAGAAGTGTCTCCGGAGAAGGAAATAATTCTCTATAAGTTCGAACTCTCCTCCTCCTTCTACTTTCATCAAATCCTTCAAGAAGAGGTTTCGTTATTTTCGTGCTTCTAGTCCGAATTGTATCCTGCATAAACAAGAAAACAAGACCCTAGAAATAATTGTTAGCACAAAAAGATAGAAAAGATAAACTAAAAAGATAAAAAAGATAAAGATAAAAAGATAAAAATCAAGTCAAAGATAATCAATAATCACACAAAGAGAATAGTTAAACCACGAGTCCCCGGCAACGGTGTCAAAAACTTGATAAACAATTTTTTGATCCCTAGCAACGGTGCCAAAAACTTGTTAACACTTCGGCAAGTGTACCGAATCGTATCAAGTAATAATAATTGGTAAGACCAAGTATCGTTTCCCAAAGGACTCACGGCCTAGACAGTTATGTGATTTCTTGATTAAATTAGACTTGTAAACGAAATCATTGTGTTTGAATTGCGGAAAATAAATATGAATGCAAATTTTGATCAATTGGATTGAAAGATGCAAAAGTGATTGATGTAAAATATGAAATGATTATATTGTTGGGGTTTCTGACTTATCCTATCCACTCTCATGTATTTATGAATTCATCTTTCTTCACTAATGTTAATGTCACTTTCTAATTTACCTTAAACTCGGATTCTCGGCGAAGAAAGCCTAATCTTAATTACTAGTTTACAATGTCTTGTCTCCCTAGCAATTAATCATGCATTACAATCGCACAGAAGCTTAAAGGCAACCGATCCTCCTATTCCTATGTCTAGGTAATATTGCTTCCGGGAAAATTTCCCCAGTTCTAGACTTCCTCGTATGTGTCCACGTCGATAAAATTAATAATCATGCAATTGAATGAGTTAAACAAAGCATGCATAGAGTATAGAGGAAAAACCCTAACAATTAATGAAATAAAGCATATATAATTAAGAATCAATTCAATACATGAGAGTTTCAAAGGATTACATCGTTTCCCCAACAACAATGTAGTTTAGTGCACCATAGACATGGTGAAACTAGATGAAAATAATGAAAAGAATGAAAGATAGAACCCTATAAGTTGAAGATCGGAGCTTCCGCCTCCAAAATCCACCTCCAAGGGGTGGAAGGAGTGTAATTTCTGCTCTTTCTGTCCAAAGATACCAACCCTAGGTCGACTAAACCCTTATATAGTTTATTAAAAATTATAGAAAATAGGCCCAAGCACAATTAAATGGCGCTCAACGACACTTTCGGCGCTTAGCGGTGAGTGTGGTTCTTCTAAATGGCGCTCAGCTGCAGTTTTGGCCCTCAGCGGTGACTGCGGTGCTTCAGAATGTCGCTCCAAAATTTGATGCGGTTGTCGCGATCCATCAAATTTGATGTGCATTAAAAATGCAGTATAGTGCTGGGAAGTGACTCCTAGGTCGTCTCTCAAGGACCAAATGTGGTTCAGGTAATAGGTCGAACACTTTATGGGAGGGTTTGTGAAGATTTTGTGAATGCAAGTAAACTAAATTAAAACACGAACATAAACACGGATGTGAACACATGATTAAAACAATTAGTCACTTAAGCTAACATCGTAACTAAAATATCACAACTAAGAAAAATAGAGAACATTAAAATGAAAAGTGCTTTAACCAAATTAAAAGTGCAACATTGAGCTGAACAATTAAATGCAAACTGAGAATGGCGGACAATTGAAATGAATGATTAAAGAAATTTAACATTAAATGCTTGAAGAAGTAAAGAAAACTAAAACCGTCACTCCATTAAACCGTGACAACACACCACTTCTGAGTGCATCCACTTCTTTATCGTGCAACCCTCTCCAACCGTGACACCTCCTCCACCGTGTTGTTGCTGCCTCACGAACGTGACACACTGCTGCTTGCTACTTCCAAGTTCCCGTGCACACCTTTCTCCATCCTAATTGATTTCTCCTTTCTCAAATAAATAAAAGAATTGCATTGTTATACTGCTGCCAAACGTCCCATCATCTAGACTTTATTCTCCAAGCATTAATCATGGTGCTTTTTTTTTCGTTCCAGCAAAGAAGCAATAAAAGGCTTTAATCAAAAGTTAAAATGTAAGCTTGTGCATCCTCCCAAGCCATGACAGCACCTCACATACTCAATGAATGTGCTACCTTAAATCGACTCCACGTCTCCCAATGCTCCAAGTACAAAGCTTCTCTAGCAAAACTGAAAAGGTCTGTGTGCTTCCTTGGTTCTTCACGTGACCGTACTGCTCTTCTCCAAAGATAAATCACACTTTTCTTCCAACCATCCTTGGCACATCTCGGCTCATTCCAGCTCCGTGTGATTTTTAGGATGAAGAAACCGTGCACACACGTTGCTCCAAGGTGACACTTGATGACCGAAACCTCCTCAAGCTTCATGAACCAAAAATGAAATTAAATGGCCCATTGAAACGTAACAGCCCCTTCTGTGTGCTTCCTTCTTTTTCATGTCTAGCCCCATTCATTTAAAATAAAATGTGCTTCTTCTTCAAATTGAAATCTCTGTAACAGCTGCTTGACTAAACATCAATCAACAGTGCATACAAACCAAAAATGAAAAGGCAATGAGAATTCAGCCAAAGGAATACAACATCAGCTCTTCTTTTTCTCCATTGAAGACAACGTTCTCCGAAAACTAAAGCAAGAAAAATTGCCAATTATCCGTGAGGGGTGGCGGCTGCCCTAAAGTCGTGTGTCACCTTTCAATAAGGGTGGGGTCCACACAAAAAATCCTAAGGTGCCAACTCATTCACCTCTACTTTACCAAAAATTTACCCAAAATGTGAGAGTTGATTCAAAAGTTCTAAACTTCTAAATTACAATTTAATTAATTCTAAAATGTCTATGTGGAGAGTCTTGAATTTATTTGCATTCTTCCTGATGTCCCAAACTCCAAAACGTTTCCTGTAATCAATAATGAAAATAATAAGCTCAGATAATTCAAATTAATTAAAATAAGAATTTCTGGTCAAATTAAGCACAGTTAGCAAAAACGAAAAAATACCGAACATTTAAGCACAATTCCCTGATTAATTCTAGCACAATAAACTAGGTGAAGTCAAGAAAATATTGACTCATCACTCAGCGGTAAAAGTTCTGCTCAGCGGTGACTGCGGCTCTTCTTTTGTGCACTTTTACTCCCTTTCCTGAGTCCAGCTCCTTACTACGTACTTCAACTTCTTTCATCTAATTCATCTTAATTTCTGCCAAAACAAGGAAAACCAAGCATAAAACTCATCCAACTCTCTTATTTCCAAAACTTAAGTAAAAGCATGATTTCAAGCTAGTTTCTAAGTCATAAAGGTTGCTTTCAATATCAAAATTAAGTATAAAAAATGGTTTTTCAACCGTTATCACCTGGCCATGGTCGGTTCATGACCGGGGGTTTGGTCAGCACGCCCTTGACCTCTGAAAACGCTTGTTCGCATTCTGCATCCCAAACCCCTGGATTGGCTTCCTTCTTCATTCGTTTGACGATCGGTTGGATATACTCGGCCAGTTTCGGAATAAATCTGGAATGGGAAGTTAGTCGACTGATCAAGCGTTGAATTTCCTTAAGATTGGCGAGGCTTCTCATTTCCAAGACGGTCGCACACTTATCCGGGTTGGCCTCTATTCAGTGGGTAGTCAACATAAAGCCCATGAATTTACCGGCGACTACTCCAAAAGTACACTTGGCGGGATTCAGTCTCATGTTGTATCGTCTAACCTGGCCGAAGACCTCCTCCAAATCCTTGATATGGTCGCTGGCAGATCTCGATCTTACAACCACGTCATCTACATAGACATCCATGCAGTGATCGATCTGTCCCGCAAAAATCTTATCCATCAAATGCTGGTAGGTGGCTCTAGCATTTTTTAGTCCGAACGGCATGACATTATAATAGTAGCCCGCCCTTTCAGTTATGAAAGTCGTCTTCTCTTGATCTGGAGCGTAAATTGGAATCTGGTTATAGCCGGAGTAGGCGTCTAAAAAGTTGAGCATGTTCTGGCCGAACGCCCCGTTGACCAAACCATCAATGGAGAGTCTTTGGGGCACGCCTTGTTGAGCTCGGTGTAGTCTGTGCACATTCACCACTTTCCACTAGCCTTCTTGACCATGACCACATTTGCCAACCACGTGGTGTAGGTCACCGCTCGTACGAAGTCAGCCTCCTTTAACTTCCGCACTTCTTCGTTGACGGCTTTGCTTTTTTCCGCACCCAACCTCCTCTTCTTCTACCCGACCGGTTTGGCCTCCTTGAATGAGGCCAATTTGTGTGACATTACAAAGGGGTGAATGTCAGGCATGTCGGATGCCATCCAGGCGAAAAGGTCGCGATTGCACCAAAGGATCGTCCGTAGTTCCCGTTCCACTTCTAGCCCTAGTCCTCCCGCCATGCGGGTAGTCTGCTTCTCATCCCGTCTGATCTTCACGTCGTGCAATTCTCCGATTGGTTCAATCCGATCGTCTGTATTAGTACGAGGGTGGAGGTTGGCCATCGCCACCTTAGCCAATTGTCCTTCGTCGTGGCAATTGGGGGTAGAGCTTAAGTCTAGCTGCATTACATTCTCGAGCCATTTTCTGATCGGCCTGGACAGTCAATACGATTCCCCTCTCTGAGGGGTACTTCATAGTTAAATAGGGGGTGGACATTATTGCTCCATACGCGTTTAGACACGACCGGCCCAAGAGGACATTGTAGAATGTGTTGGCATCTACCGGCAAATAACAAACCTTCTTTTCATCGCCCTCTCGTCCGACTCCCAGGCGAGTACGAAGGACAACATACCCGTGCGTGTGCACTCGTTCTCCGGCGAAGCCTACTATCTGCTTATTGTATGGTACAATAAGGTCTTCCGACAGGTCCATGTGTTGAAAATTTTTCCAGTATAAGATGTTGACAGAGCTTCCCTGATAGATTAGCACCTTACTTACCCTATAACGAGCTATCTCCATTGTGATCACCATAGGATCATCATGCTCTGGGGTTGGAGCATGGAAGTCATCATCTTGAAAGTGATCGTCGGCATGGACCTTTTAGGTCTATGTACTACATTGACCGATCGGAGCACCCTAGTGTGATGCTTCCTGGCCGATGAGGACGACCCTCCTCCATCGAACCCTCTCGATATAGTGTTGATATGACCACGCAACGAGCAGTCATTGCTTCTGTTGCGGCTTCTATTGCTTCGTTTCTCTCTCCTAGGGTGACTTTTTTCATAGTGTCGTGAACGTCTCGGTCGTCCTGCCTCACCGGACTCCTGCCTCACCGAACTCCTACGCGGTCGTAACGATGAGTCAATGTGACGGTCCGCGCGCTCGGTTCTAACATATTTCTTCAATTGTCCTGCTCTGATCAACTCCTCAATTCGATCTTTAAGGGTTATGCACTCCTTTGTGGTGTGACCCAAGTTCTAGTGTCACAAGCAGTGCTTATTTCCATCGGCGTCGGGCGGCGTACGACGCCTCTTAGGCATCTGTATGAGTTCAGTGTTCAACGCCTCCTGCAATATTCTAGCACGGGGGGCGTTTAACGGGGTGTATTACTAGAAACGTGGTCCCCTGGGGAGCTCCTTCGGTCTGAACACCCCGACTTTTCCTGATGTTCCTCCGTGGCTCTTTCCTTCCCCTTTCTTCTTCACCTCTTGTGCTTCCTTTCGATAAGATTATTTCATCTCTTCCACCCTTACCTCATCCGCCGCCCGCTCGCGCAACTCTTCCATGGTCTTCGACACCCGCTGACAGACACTTTCTTTGAATGGTCCCGGTTTGACCGCGGGCAGGACGTACTGAAGGGCCAATTTGGAGTTGAGGCCCTTCACCCGCCGGACCATTTTCTGGTAACGGTCCATGAATGCCTTTAGTGTTTCTTCTTTTCCCTGCCTTAGGCTCGACAGTTCATAAATGGTTAAGTCCTAGGAACGGAAGCTGTCGAACTATCGTCCGAATATAGCCTTTAGGCCTTTGAAGCTTTTTATAGAATTTGGAGGCAGGGAGTTGAACCATTCCAAAGCTTGCCCCTCCACAGGGACAAAGAGAACGCTCGACACAAAATCGCCCAGTCCCCTGTTCGGAATGTCATCCGAGTAGTAAATGTCTTCACATGATCATTAGGGTCGATCGTCCCCTCATAAATGCTGAGTTGCGGTGGGACAAAGTGTTCAAATATATGAACGTCCATGATGGCTTGAACAAATGGTAGGTGGTTAGAGGTGTCCTCGACCTTCACCACCAACTGTTTGCTCGGAGCTGCGCTTTCGGCCTGGTCGGCCTTAGTCTTGCTCCTCTCAACCTCCAGCTCGGTCGGCTTCAAAGTGGGATCAAGCAGGCTGCTATGCTCCGTGGTACCTTCCTGAGCGTATTTGTCGCGCTCTTCTTCGGTATTCTCTCCTACTCCGGATCTTCTCTCCTATGCTACGCGAGCCGAGCACTCGGCTAGGACGGTTGCCATCTCTGCCTCATGTCGCTGCTGCAATTCCTCCATTTGTTGTTGTAACATCCTTATCATCTCGGTCGGGTCTTCGCTGCTCATATTCCTTGTAATCACCATTGGGCTTGGTCACTCGGCCCCACGGTGGGCGCCAAAATGTTTCGGTATGAGGTCGAGTCACCTAATCCTGCACACTTTTTATCGCTTTTGTCCAGTCTACACTAGATTCTTTCCTCCGTTGTCCAAGTTTCGTCCGCCTAGTCCGCTTGGGAGGGTACCTGTTAAAGGTGCTCCGATGCTTAAGTAAGTAATGGTCCGATCGTGGTTTAAGCGCTGCAATAAATGCGTAACTAATGAATTTGTCTACCTCTTACCTTTGACCTATAGTTATAGTTTTGGTTGTGGGCCTTGGAATAGCAAAGTCTTAATCACGGTTCAATCCAGAGCCCAATCCTTTAACTAGTGTTTTACCTTAATCACATTTGAAGACCTATCTGCCATGGTCGTCCGGCCCTGATGTTTATTGGGTACTGTACGCCCTTGTCGTCCGGGGATCATCTAGTACAAGAGGTATACAAGAAACTTAAAATTTATTTACAACCATTATTGCATTTTATATTTCCTGATTTAATTGAGTACTTAAAGTTTTAGGTCTATTATAGATATCTTCGGTCTACCATAACTTATTCTAAACCTAATAAACTCATGGCTAATGTGGTGCCATGGGCTTTAAAGAGTTGTTGCCAAAAAGAACTCATAAATACCATATCTCTATATGAAACGATGGTCTTAGGAAAACCATGAATTTTCACCACTGAATTGATGAAGGTGTTTGCTACCATTTTGCTATTGAACTTACTGCGAACAAGAATAAAATGAGCAAATTTGGACAGCTTATCCACTATCACCATGATATTTGAATAACCATGGTAGCACTTGATCCACCTTAGCTAGCTTGCTGGCAAATGGTACAATTTCTCACAAAACTTCTGATATCCCGCTACATCTTGGACCAATAAAAATGAGAAGAAATTCGTAGTAATATGGAAAATCACTTGACTATGATAAAAAGAGAAATACACATATTTTTACGTTCATTTCACTTTATTTTTTTATTTTTTATTTCCTTTTTTTTAAATACAAAAAATTATTATTTTATCAATGTAGGTCAAATGAATGTATATATTATTCTATTATTATTTTAAAAAAAGTAGATGCACAAGTGTGAAATGATTAATAGGGAGAGACTTAAGCAAGAATTTAAGTCAAGTAAGCTCATAATTAAACCGAGTGTAGAATGGCAAACATGTTGGGTTTCTAGTTGAGAAAAAAATGTAAAAAGAAAACAATGAGGGGCGTTTTATTCTATATCTCCAAGATTTCACTATGTACAATGACGTGGGTAAACATTATTCAATGCTCTCCTTCCTTTTATATACTCTACACCTCCAATGTGGATTATGTTGTTCGTGGAGAGATATCGAGGAGAGAGGTACTGCTGGTGGTGATTCTTGTAAGGTTGGCCACGGTAGCAAGTGCTTGAAAACATATTGTGAGATTCTTAGATTTTCATCGGATTTCAAAATCTAACGAAAATCAAATCAAATTTTGAAATTTGACTAAAACTAAAACAAAATTCAAAATCTGATTCAATCTTCATTATATTTCGAAATCCAATGAAATATTAAATGGGTCTCGAAATCTAAATGAAAAAATATATAATAAATTTTAAAATTCAACTATACTTCATCGAATTTTAAAATTTAATAAGATATTTATCCGATTTCAAAATTGGATGAAAACCTACTCAGATTTCAAAATATAACGAAAAACATAATCAAAATTTGAAATCCATCAAGTGTTTTTCCTGCAGTACTAGTTATTTTAAGAAAAAATAGAGAAGAGGTATTCCCTCCATCACTCCACTCCTTCCTACACTTCTCCCAAGAAATTTTTAATCACAAAATTATCTTTTTTACTTTAACCTTTTACTTTTTACTTTTATATAAAAACCCTAAATCTCTACCTATCATTTTCATCTACTCACAGTCGCCACCCCACCCCAACTCTCACTTTCTCTCCATTAATCATCCTTTAGAAGAAACGTGATATAATCCAAAAGGTTGAAAGATGAATGTAAACATGGTGGAAAAAAATTCTCTGACAAAACTTCCTTCCAACTTACATGACAGGCTTTCAGCATCATCATCAATCTCTGTGCCTAGCAGGCTTTTTGTCTTTTTTACTAAATACCACTTTTCCATAATTATTAATTAAATCGTCACACATTTAATCTGTGTCTTCATTTACATCCTGAAAGTACACAACTTTTGTTACTTCCGTCCCTTTAATGCTGATCATCAACCGCAATGTAATATGTGTTGGATTCGGATATCAACATCCATATTACGTCCATAATAAAGACAGTTTACTCTTCCTCGAAACGTATCTGCATGGAAAGCTCTTGTGAGAGACTTGGAAGACTAATCTACGACTTTTCCATGGTCAACTCCGATTGAAAACTCGAACTCTTTCCTTATATTACAATTTCAAATCTAGCCGAACAGAAAATAGCACTTTCAAACTTTTCTAAACCTTGATCAAGCATAAAAACCTATCGTCTCTTACACTACACCACAACATGTGGTCCAACACAGAGAACCCAACCACTAGTGAAGCGGACAAAGGCGAGGTGTCTCCCGTTGAGGAGGTTCATCTCACGATACACAACACTGACAACCCGACCCAACCGATATGGACCTTCCGTATGTTGTTCCTGGGTTTCCTCTCCTGCTCCTTGCTCTCCTTCACCAACCAGTTATTCGCCGCACCGAGCCTATTATCATAACACAAGTCATCATTTAGGTCGCTGTCCTCCCCGTCGTGCATTTCATGGCCGCGGTTCTACCCAAGACAAAATTCACAATCCGCGGGTTCGGGTCCAGGACCTTCTCCTTCGACCCAGGTCCGTTTAACGTGAAGGAGCACGTGTTCATTACCATGTTCGCCAACGCCGGAAGCGCTTTCGGGTCCGGATCTCCATACGCGGTTTTAATCGTTACCATTATCAAAGTCTTTTACGGGCGCAATATCTCCTTTTTCACCTGTTGGCTTCTCGTCGTTACTACACAGGTTATAGTTGTGAATCATCACTTCACTCACTCGCTGACTCACCATGACAAGATGCGTGTGTGTGCAGGTGCTAGGATACGGGTGGGCTGGGATACTGAGGAAATACGTGGGAGAGTTGCTCCCTCCACTACCCAAGTGCTCCACCTCCCCACTATTTTTTTAATTTCAAAAATACACTACGTTAATTTAACTTTTACTAATTGAAAGAAGAGAGAAAGCAATGGCTGAATTGGATTTGCTCTACCTTGGGATGGGAGTTTTTGGTGGTGAGGAAGGTGCTCGTAATGGTCTTTCTTTGATGCCTGGTGGTTCGTTTGAAGCTTTCAAATACATAGAAGATATTCTTCTCAAAAGGTGGTTCTGGTAATTTTTGAGAAGATGATTCAACATGGTATTGAATATGGTGATATGCAGCTGATTGCAGAGGCTTATGATGTCCTGAAGTCAATCGGAAAGTTGTCAAATGAGGAACTACAAAGTGTCTTCTTAGAATAAAACAGAGGTGAACTTTTGAGTTTCCAGATTGAAATAACTGCAGGATGATAAAGGAAATGAGTATCTTCTTGATAAAGTTCTAGACAAGACTGGCATGAAGGGTATTGGTCAGTGTACTGTTCAGCAAGCTGCAGATATATTCTTAAACAGATGTGATATTCGTGGATCCGTTTATGACATTCATTTAAGAATACACTGGATATTTACATCCATTTAAATATTATTGAAGAGTAAAAGAAGAATGATAAGGTGCAGATGAATGTGTGATGGTGGAGGGAGTAACCCTCAAAATAGAATACAAGTCGAAAACCTTGGATGTACATAATGAAATGTAGTGGGAGTATTGAAAAGATTAGGGTCTTTTTCTTTTTTTGTTCTTTTTTTTTTCAGAAATGTTGGGCCAAACAAAATGGACCCAGACTTTTTGTTTCTATTTTCTTTATCTTCTTTTTTTTTTTCTCTTATTATTTCCTTTTTTTTTTCATTCATCATTTTTTAGCAAAAGAAATTTCATATTTTCTGTTCTAGTTCAATTTTAACCTAAAATTTTAATTAATAATAATTTTTGTAATATTGTCCTAAAGTTTTTAAGAAACTCTTATTTCACCCTTTTCTATATATTACCAATTTTTGGATGTTTAAAAAAATAAATTTATGCGGACAAATTTGGATCTTAACAATTATCATTTATTCTTTTTAAATTACTTTTGTTTAAATTTAATCACTTATAAAAAAAAGTACATGTATGTAGACATGAGTTTGCACGAGAATTCCGTACAATAATATATTATCATTATAATAATATAAATATTCATTACCTTAAGATGAGTTTTAATAAAAGTGTTTAAATAAATAAATTAAAATGTGTTAAACTTTACATATCTCTTCTCATTTTTTAAGTGTTCCTCTCTTTTTTTTTCTAAAATTGGAACACAACACATCATATTTCTTTTACTAATTTTGTTTTTCTTTTTTCTTCTTTCTCTCTTATGTAATTATCATGTTGTAGAATGTATTTGCCTCCTCATTTCTTCTAAAATGGGATACACAAGTAAGAAATAAATAGATTAGTTGTTTCTTGTATCTTTATTTATTTTTATTTTTTTTAATTAAAATGGACATGTGTGTAGTTTTTATTTGAAACACATGTTTAGGGGGTAAACTGTGTTATCTTTGACGTATTCAAGAAGGTTGTGTCTAGTTCAAAATAACTCATCTGACAAAAACGACGTTGGTTCATCCACTACATGTATGTGTTGATGATGTGTCTAAAGCACGAAAATATAATCTCAAAGCAGTACTGGACCTTCATATGTATCCTTATGATAAGTAAATGTGAGATAGATAATGACTTGAGTCTTTATTCAAGATAAAAACTCTTCATCAAAGAAGAAGAATCACATTTTCTAATGATTTTCCAAATTTTAGTATGAACAAAGTTATGTACAAAGG
The DNA here is from genome assembly GCA_034642375.1 of Vigna nakashimae. Classification (NCBI taxonomy): domain Eukaryota; kingdom Viridiplantae; phylum Streptophyta; class Magnoliopsida; order Fabales; family Fabaceae; genus Vigna; species Vigna nakashimae. The sequence continues at coordinate 5,196,219 of CM067763.1, read as the reverse complement.
TGTGAGATGAAGTAACTTGTTGGCTATAAAAGGAAGGTTTTATAGAGCTTAAAAGACTCTTTACTTCGACAAATAGACCATCTAGTAAACAACAATAACACAACAATTTATATTAGTTCACCATCAACTCTTAGGCTATGTGTAATTCTCCTTTGAGAAATGCAATAATAAAAAATTTGATTACAAATCAAGTGCACAAACTAATCTTAGTTATATCTTCACAATCTTTCCCTAAGACTAAAAACTTTAGTATTGTTTTTTGTTATCAATTCTCACTTACAAGAACATATAGTGGAAGCTAACGGAGATAACTCTCATAGAGATTATATAACAAGAAATCTCACAAGGTAGATAGATTATTTTAAAAAAATGAAGAATACAAAGGTTTCAAATTTCCCACTTAAACAATTCACGTTCATGCTTAAAGCTTTGTTTCTCTTGTACACTTTCTAGGAAAGTTTTTCAATGATGACCTATTTAAATCCTTGGTCATATATAGAGTTCAAAAAAATTATTGTTGCTTGGTGTAATCTTCAAACATGATATATGTCCTGCTTGATAACGAGATCACAAAAGCTCTTCAATGATTTTTCTTGATTATGTTTCATATTAAGTTTAAAAGCTATGTATGGAAGTTTGCACTTCTCTTTGCATATTGTATGAATAAGCAAGGAAACAATGAACATGTATATGCAATATTCAAATGCAATCAAATATAAGTTTACTTATATTTGATTGTTTTCTTATGAATAATTTCTTAATGTTGAAGAAATAGTATATTTCCTTATTTGTAAAAGATAATGTGTTGAACGCTACATCTTATTTTAAGTAAATGAAATTACATATAAACTTCCTTATATGTAAAAGATAATGTGTTGAACATTGCATCTTATTTTAAGTAAATGCAATTATATATGAACTTCCTTATAAACTTCCTCTAAGTAAAACAAATTGTCTAGGTCTCAACATCTTATGGTCTATGATTTATCAAATACTTCATTTTTTATCTTGTCATCCAAACAAAAGGAAATTAAGATAGGACAAAAATAATAACTTATATTGCATATAAAAACCAAACAAAAGGTTTATTCCTAACTTTACATTAATGATTTATTATAAACTAATCCATAATTATAAGTCTTAATAATATTTTTAGCTATAATGATGTCTTTAGTTTTTCTTAGTCTTAAGACTCTTTTGAAAACCTTTATGAAATCTAGTCTTCGAATGTTTCCTTGTCTCTTTTAATCTAATATTGCCTCGAGTTATAACGCCTCCTTGAATTATCTTCATTATTCATTATCACACAAAACTATTTGAGTCTTAATCAATGATTAGATAATCTTCTTTATAAACACTTTCCAAAAAAATAACAAAAATATAGACTCTAAGCTAAAGTAAACTTACGTCTAGTTTAAAACAGAAGTTTAGTGAAATTATATGAAAAAAACTTCTACAACTAAAATTATGTATAAACTAATTTTAACTTATCAAAAAGCGCATTTAGATTTTTTTTTTCTCTTAGAAGATGTTAGATATTTGTTCACACAAATTTTTCCATAACGTAAAAATTATCTTATACACAAATTAGAAAATAAAAATTCAAAAAACTTATATAAAAGAAACTAGCTTATGCATAACCTAATTTTGACTTCTAAAAACACTCATTTCATTTTTTTTCTCTTTCATATTATTCTCTCTTGATGTCCTTGTAAAAACACTTGCTCACACGTGCTCTTACAACAAAATATTTACTGGTAAAAACATCCTGCGTGGATATATTTGAATAATTTTCCATGAAGACTTGTTCGAAAGAATAGAAAACTTCTTAAAAAGTTTAAACAAATTTACGTATAAGCCAATTTGGTGAAAAAAATTTCATAGTTTTTTTTTAAATAAGTTTTTTCACAAGTTAATTTTATAAAAATACTCCTTTTAATTTTTTTAATTTCTCTCGCTAGAATTCCTATGAAAATTTAATCCGGGGTTTTTCTCTTTTCACATAATTTCAAAATTCAGTTTGCAAACACATTGTTTGACACTTATTCTTACTCCATACATTATTTACTCAACAATGGTGTTTTTTTTTTCAAGGGAAAGCTTTTTAAAGAAAAATAAAACTACCCAATTCAACAGTCTTTCTAGTTCCATTCCTTTTATCACAAAGGATTTTGTTAACTAATTTTTTTTTTACTATTGAAAAGTTTCAATTATTAAGACTCGTATAATCATTAAAAGAACATATATAATTGGCTAATCATTATAAGACCATATATATAATTGACTTGAGCAAAAGCAAAGGAGTGTTCCAAATTTTCTTTCGGAAACCCTTATAAATTGAAATGAAAATTAAAGCAAATTAAAAGCTCCAAATGCAATAGGTTATACACAATAGTAGAACAGGTAAACCAGCAAACAATATATAAGTAGTGTCAACTCCACAACCTAAGAATCAAATAACAAAGGAAAATGTTGTGTTTTTATTTATTTTAGGTTGTATTATTACGATGCTCCATAAAGTAATGACACAAATGAATCCATGTTATTGCATGATTCAATATATTGTCCCACGTTCATTAAAGTATTCGCACCTTTAACCAAGCAAAGTATCACAACTACATATAACATAATATGACCTACAAATGAATCAAGATGTGACACAACTAGCCAAAATATATGTTCCACCTCCTTCTACACAATTTGTCCCATCACCTTTTAACAAATGTTGTTCCATATTCAACACCAAGACATACTTCAAACATGTTCATGGAGATATGGGTACAACTCTTGGCATAGGGGATGCAATGGGTTGTATCTCGTTCACCATTACTTCTTGTCTTACTAGAAATGGAATCAAAATGATTATGAAATTGCCAAAATGTTTACAAACCAAGTAAATGAAAATATATAGGATCTTCTAGTGAGACAATGCAATGTGAGCATGTCAATTTTTGGACCTACTTGCTCTTATGTTTTTTTTAGTATACTACTTTTGTGGACTAATATGTTTTATAACTTTTTAGGAATTTTGTTATGCACTAACATCATATTTTAATGTTATAATCAATTATTTCATTTTAGATATTTTTGTTTTTGAAAATTTTATCACAATTATTAGATATTTAAAACAAGTCCTCAATCTAAATCTAAAAATACTACTTTCAAGTAATTTTTTTCATTTTTACTTAATGTTTCAACTTCAATTTTATTGAAATAACATTATTAAGTGTTGTTTGATTTAAAATATATTTAAATTATTATTGATTTCGACTTAAGACTATACCATAACAATATTACAATCTATTTTCATTAATAAAAATTTATTTTAAAAATAAATATAAATATATAACTCAAATATTTAAATTTTAAAACATGTCATTTAATAAAATATGACAGTGTTCAAATTTTTAAAAATAAAATTATGATAAGCATAGTTTTATTTAAAAAAATATTAAATCATATTTAGATCTTATAGACCCTTAATTTTGATACCAGTAAATACTTAAATATTTTTAATACATCAACTTATTAACCTATATATATAAGCATTGCTATCCAAATGATGATACCTTTTCCCATATATGATGATATTGATGTTTTGCAGTTAATTAGTGTTATTATTGTAGCATGTTTTCAGCATATTTAAAAGAGTGTGATGGAATCTACTTTCAAGTGCAAAACACTTTTTTTTTTTGTAAAGAGAAAGAAGTTAAGAGAAAGATACTATTTAAGCAAATTGCTATAACTTATTTAGAAATTGAGTGAAATGCATTAAATAATATTTAATGTGCAAGTTCTCTTATTGGACAAATATGGTAAGCTGGAAAAAAAATATTACAATATGTTTCGGAAATAGAAAAAAGTTAATAAAATATAAGATTTTATGAAATTCCAGAGCTACACAGCACGACATGGGTTTCTGCACACTCGTGCTGACACAATACTTTGATAAGAATTGCAAAAAAAAACAGTTGTGCTAAGTTCACAATTATTTATTTTTTATTTATAGCCATTGGGGCTTGATGTTTTAAGCATCTAGATCTTAGAAAAACATTAGATATCTTTTTTAATACTTTTATTTTTCATTTCCTTCTATTAGCTTTCTAGAGGTATTAGTGTAAGGGCATAAATGGAAAGTAAGTGGGAGGGGTAAAAGTGAGAAATCACAAACAGAGTTGGGATTAAGTGACAATCCCACGTGCACGAGAGAGAAAGCTGAATCCATAGACTTCGAGAGAAAGAGAGAGCGAGAGTGAGAGCTCGAGAATGGAGAAAACTAGGGTTTGTAACCCTTGCGAGAAATCAGAGATGAAGATGATCAAAGTAGAGAGAAAAATGAAAAGCATGCACACATACAAGGTACTGAATAACATCTGAACTGTATTTCTGTTTCAAAGTTGCTTTTATAGCTTGTTCTGATACATTGAATCTGAACTGTTTTTGTTTATTCTAACACTCCTCCTAAACAAAAACGTTTAATCGAACAAAAACTTGATTTTATTGAAGAAAAACACTCGTTTCACCGATTCAATCGGTGAAAATTCTTCTCCCATGATTCTGAGCACTTTCCACCGATTAAACTCGGAGAAAGTTCTTCCTAGGTAGATTTCCTTTTCTCCGGCGGAAACCCTAGGTTTTCGTCCTCCTCCTGGTGCGATCTTCACTGATCTCAGCTCGCACCATCCCAATCTGCTTTCTGAGTGACTGAAAACGCTCACTTTTGAGTGCTTTGGTGAGTATATCTGCTAGTTGGTCTTCGGATCTACAGTGTACTACATCCAGTCTACCACTACTGACTTGTTCTCTGATGTAGTGAAACCGGGTCTCGATATGCTTGCTCCTGCCATGAGATGCAGGGTGCTTAGCAAGATCTATGGCTGACTTGTTGTCAACAAGCAGCCTCACTCTTCCATTTAGCTCGATTTTCAACCCTTCCAATAGGAATCCCAGCCAAGTTGCTTGGCAAGTAGCTTCACAGGCAGCTATGTACTCTGCCTCACATGATGACAAGGCAACCACTGGTTCCTTCCTTAAACTCCATGAGATTGGTGTTCCTCCCATGAAGAAGATGTAGCCAGCAGTACTCTTCCTATCTTCCTTATCACCACACCAGTCTGCATCTGAGTAAGAAGTGATTTGCACTTCTTCTCCAGTCTCTCCTCTTCCCAACAGTATTCCATAAGAGTGAGTGCCCTGCAAGTATCTTAGAATGCGTTTGACAGCATTCAAGTGTGACAATCTGGGGCATTCCATATATCTACTCACCACTCCAACACTGTAACTCAAGTCAGGCCTTGTGTTACAGAGGTATCTCAAGCTCCCAACAATACTTCTGTAAGCTGTTGAATCTACAGCTTCTTCATCTGGCTCCTTCTCAAGTCTCAACCCCACTTCTGCTGGGGTGTTGGCAGCATTGCAGTCAACCATTTCAAACCTTTTTAGTAAGTCTAGAGCATATCTGGACTGATGCATCACAATTCCACTTTCAGTCTCAGTAAATTCTATCCCAAGGAAATAGCTGAGCTTTCCCAAGTCACTCATCTCAAACTCACTCAGCATTTGAAGTTTGAAATCTGAAATCAACTCCTCACAGCTCCCAGTAACTAATAGGTCATCAACATATAGGCATACAATTAACTTCTCTTGTCTGCCACTGTGTTGGCAGCTCTTCAAATACAACCCGTGTTCTGATACACACTTCTCAAAGCCAATACTGTTCATGAACCCATCAATTCTCTGGTTCCAAGCTCTTGGAGCCTGTTTAAGCCCATAGAGAGCCTTTCTCAGCCTGTACACCTTGTCATGCTGCCCTTTAACCTCAAATCCCAGTGGCTGTACAACATACACCTCCTCTTCCAGCCTTCCATTTAGAAAAGCTGACTTCACATCTAACTGGTGTAGGGACCAGTGAAATTTAGTAGCTAGAGACACCACCAACCTGATTGTCTCTACCCTGGCCACAACAACAACACTTTAATGTGGGTTTATTTTTGACTTATAAACCCACTTTAATGCTATGAGCCTCTTATTAGAGGGCAGATCAACCAACTCCCAGGTCTGATTTCTCTCTATAGAGTCAATCTCTTCCTGCATTGCCTTATACCACCTTTCATCCTTCACTGCATCATCAAATTCAACTGGTTCTGCTTCTGCTATTAAAGCAAAGTGAACAAAGTTACCTTCTGATGTGAGTGTTGCCTCATAGGATAAGTCATAGTCTCTTAGATGTGCTGGCAGTTGTGAAACTCTTGATGACCTTCTCCTGCTGTCATCTCTTCTCTCCCCTATCTTCACTGTTTCTGTTTCCTCTCCAGCAGTGACATCTTCCAGATTAATGGTTGATGCTTCCTGCTCACTTGTCTCCCACTGCCATACTCCAGCTTCATCTACTACAACATCTCTACTGATGCAAACTGCTCCTCCTATAGGATTATACAGTTTGTAACCTCCAGTGGCATTGTACCCAACCAAAATCAGTGGCACTCCCTTGTCATCTAGCTTTTTTCTCAACTGGTCAGGTATATGCTTGTAGCATATAGATCCAAAAATTTTTAGATGCTTAACATCTGGTTTCACCCCTGTCCAAGCTTCCTCGGGTGTCAAACCATTTAGTCTCTTTGTTGGAGACAGATTAAGGACATATGTGGCTGTCAACACAGCCTCTCCCCACAGAAAATTAGGCAACTTTTTACTCTTCAACATGCACCTAACCATATTTAATATGGTTCTGTTTTTCCTCTCTGCTGCACCATTGTGCTGTGGTGTATAAGGAGGGGTAACTTCATGCACTATCCCTTCCTTTTCACACAACTCTTTAAATTCAGTGGAGGTATACTCTCCTCCTCCATCTGTCCTCAACACCTTGATCTTCTTCTCACACTGCCTCTCAACAAGAGATTTAAATTTCTCAAAAGTCTGCAGCACTTCCCCCTTTCTCCTAATCAAATAGACCCAACATTTCCTGGTCCAGTCATCAATAAAAAGCAGAAAATACCTGCTGCCTCCAGGTGTTTCTACTTGGATAGGGCCACACACATCTGAATACACCACTCCCAATTTTTCTGTTGACTTCTGGGGTAAGATTTTCTGAAAACTGCCCCTGGTCTGCTTGCATTGGACACACTCCTTGCACACTGTTTCAGGAACTTCCACTGTAGGCAAGCCACTCACCATATTTTTCTGGCTTAACAGTGATAAATCTCTAAAATTTAGGTGTCCAAATCTGAGATGCCATAGCCATTCTTCTCTGTTTTCTGTTGCAGTAAAACAGTGATGTTTTACTGCACTCATTACCACCCGAAAAGTCCTGTTTTGTGACAGCTGGGCCTGCACAATCATCTTCTTATGCTGATTGAAAATGCTGAGACAATTATTCTCCATTTTCATCACATATCCCTTCTGTAACAGCTGTCCCAAGCTTAGCAGATTCGTTTTCAGCCCTGGTACATACAGTACCTCTTCAATTATCACCTCCTTCCCCTCTGCATCTCTTAGAACAACTCTCCCAGATCCATCTGCAGTCAAACTCCTGTCATCTGCAAACCGGATCCTCCCTTGTGCAGCTCCTTGCATTTTCACAAACCAGTCCTTCCTCCCTGTCATATGGGTAGAGTAGCCAGAATCCAAGTACCATGTTGTGCTCTCTGGCTGCTCCTCTCCTGTGTTGGCCATCAACATCACAGCCTCTGAATCTGACTCCTCCTCCTGGGCCAGATTAGCCCTCTTCTTGGGTTTGTTTTTAGCACCTTCCCCTTTCCAGCACTCTTTTGCATAATGCCCAAGTTTTTGGCAATTATAGCATTTCACTTTCTTCTTGTCAAACTTCCAATCTCCACCAGATTTCTGGTTTTTCACTGGTGCAGATTCACTGGAATCTTCACCTTGCTGTTCCTGTGAATCTTTACCTTTCTTGCTGCCCTTATTCCACTTCTTGAACCCCTTTTTCCCTTTAAACTGAGATCTGGCCTGTAGGGCCTGTTCTTGGCACTGCTTGCGCTCATTGATGCGATACTCATGAGCTTCTAATGAGTGCAGCAGCTCCTCAATCTCCATAGACTCCAGATTACGTGCTTCTTCAATAGCCACTACCACATGATCAAATCTGGGGGTTAGAGTTCTTAGGATCTTGTCAACAATGTACTCATCCGAAATTGTATCCTTGCATGCTCTCATTTTATTCACTAGTTCTTGGACTTTGTCAAAGTATTCTGCCACAGTTTCACTCTCATCCATGATCAGAATCTCAAACTGCCTCCTTAGGGCCTGTAATTTCACTTTCTTGTTTTTATCTCCATCACCATACATCTTCACAAGAATATCCCACACCTCCTTAGCAGTAGAAGCCTTAGAAATCTTGTTAAAGATTTTTGGGCTGACACATTGGTACAGCAAAAATCTGGCCTTGCTGTCCAACTTCACCTGCAGTTTATAACTTCTTTTCTCCTCTTCAGTAGCTCTTTCACTCAAATCTGGTAACCCATCTTCTATAACTTCTGACACATCTTGAAAACCAAAGATGGCTTGCATCTTGATGCGCCAGTCATCAAATAGTTTCCCATCAAATACAGGCAATTGCCCCTGTATGCCTCCAATACCTGCCATCACTTTCTTGCTAGCTTCTTGATTTTACCCACACACAAAGGAACCTCCTTTCTCCACTTCTGGATATACACACTTCCAGTTACCAATCACACACCCACTGTACACACCAGGAACACCAAGCACCTAAGCTCTGGTACCATATTAGTGTAAGGGCAGAAATGGAAAATAAGTGGGAGGGGTAAAAGTGAGAAATCACAAACAGAGTTGGGATTAAGTGACAATCCCACGTGCACGAGAGAGAAAGCTGAATCCAGAGACTTCGAGAGAAAGAGAGAGCGAGAGTGAGAGCTCGAGAATGGAGAAAACTAGGGTTTGTAACCCTTGCGAGAAATCAGAGATGAAGATGATCAAAGTAGAGAGAAAAATGAAAAGCATGCACACATACAAGGTACTGAATAACATCTGAACTGTATTTCTGTTTCAAAGTTGCTTTTATAGCTTGTTCTGATACATTGAATCTGAACTGTTTTTGTTTATTCTAACAAGAGGAAGATAAGGGTAAAGTAAAATGATGATGTTTTATCCTTGTTTAACTTTCGGAAACTTGGTTATGCAATTTATGTTTAGTGACATTTAAATCTTGAATATATAGAAGAAAAAATATTTTTGTATATTGTTAAATATATTGAAAATGTACGAGATTAATCTTCCTTGTATTAAATATACATAAGATCCTTTATTTATGAGAGAAGAAATATGGACTAAGCCCAAAATACAAATAAGAAATAATAACAGACTAACTAAAGATAAAAGATAAATATTAAATAAAGATAATATATCTAACACTCCTCCTCAAGCAAGTGCATACAAATCGTATGTAACAAGCTTGTTATTAATATAATCCGTAAAGACTTTAGTGAAAATATTTGTTTCTACACTCCAGTGACACCAAATTGCTAATGATTTGCAAGACGACATAGAAAACGAAATACCAACTCAAAAAGACTCCCCCTGAGAACCAAATCTAGAAGGTTGCTCAATGTAAATCTCTTCTTGCAGATTGTCATTGAGGAATGCATTGTTGATATCTAATGAATAAAAAGGTCATTGTTAGAGAGCCACAACGGCTATAAATAAACTAAAAAAAAGTCATTTTTTCCATGGGAGAAAAGGCATATATGGTGTGTCAAACACAATGGTGACAAAAGAGAGGTCAGAAGAGACGATAGTGGAAGAAGTCATGGATGAATAGGAGAGAGAAACTATAAAAATCAAGGATTCTCCAATCAAGGCACCTGAAAAAGGAATATGCTCTTAATATTTGCTTGAGAGGATACGGGACGTGCAACAATGCACGATGAACTTGAAAGAAAATAATCAAAAAAGTGTGTGTATGTGTGTGTGTTTTTTTTACGTATTATATTACGATGTTTTTTTTCCTATGTTTATGTCTTTTTGGTTAATGTCAAAAACACCTCACTTGACAAAAGAAAATTTTGATTCGAATAAAATATATACAAACACACAAAATGAAGAAAATTGTGTCTTTCCCTTACTTGATATTTTGAGTTGTTGATCATACAATGTATCTAAGTTTTAATGTTTGTTTCTTTCAAGAGTGTGTGCACTCACCTTAGTGCAATATTCTTATTTATAGAGTAATTTGTAATAATTATATCTCTCAATTTGAACTCTTGTTTTTCAAGTTGGTTGCAACTAGAATAAGATTTTAATGGTTATTTTGTAGGAGATAATGAAATGATAAATTATCTATGTAGTTGTAAGAATGTAATTTCATAGATTAAATCTAGGAGATTTTTAATGGACTAGAAGAAAAATTCTAATATAAGTTTATTTGTTGCATTAAATTCATCATATTAATTACGGGTAAAAAAATTTCTACTTTTATCCGAGAAAATAACTTTATAAGAAAAAAAATATAAGTTTTTATTCTTGTTATTCCATTTGTTAAGACTTTAGTTTTAACCGTTAATTTATGTTAAATTACACATTAAGACTTTAGTTAGACCTCCAAGTTTTAAATGTTTAGATAAAATAAATTTATTGAAATAACATTTTAAAACTGGCTAAATAGAGCTTTAAATTTATTTTCGTAAAAAAATAAACTAATTCGTCTAATCAAAGGTAGATCAAACAACATAACAAATAAATATACATGTTGTTAGGTAGGCAAAACTTGTCATCTTCACCGAGAAACATGCTCACTAGAGATGACCTTATATGAGATGTAACCTTGACTTATATTGGGTGATTGGATAGCTTAGGACACATTTCATCACATTAACATCCACATTTTCACATAGACAACACTAGTCAATTTAATTGGGAATGTTGCTCACTAGATATTACCTTAAATGAGATGTAATTTTATCATGCATTGGATGGTTGAGATGCCTTTGAACATGTGTCATCCAATAACATGCATGTTTCCATGTATGCAACACTTGTCAACCTAATTGGGAAGGCTTGTTCAACATATGTGACCTTGAAGATGTAATCCTAACATGCATTAGATGATTGAGGTGACATAAGATACATGGCATGAAATAAACAAAGATGTTGTTACACATGTATCACTAGTCAACTACATTAGAAACTAGTGCTAACTAGAGATGACATTGGATGAGATGTAACTTTAACATTGGAATCCTTAAAGGTAACTTATGACATGTGTTATCAAATAAACATGTACATGACCTCAAATAGTACTTGTCAACCTTATTAAGAACGAATATGGATCAAAGATAACTCTAACATTACCTCAAATGTAGCACTTGTCCACCTTAGATGAAATGTAACTCTAACATACATTTGATGCTTAAGATAACTAATAACATGTGTATAAAATAAATATACATATTAACTCGGGACAACTTAACTAGTAACATATATAAATATTAAATTTATTTATTTACATATATAAACATCACCATTATAAGCATAAAATTATAAAAAATAAGTTAAAAATGTTACTTCTAAAATTTATTTCTATAATTTCCTTCTTCCTTTCCAACAATCATTATTTAAATTTATTTTCAATTAATCAATATAATTTATTTTTTTCATATTCACTATACACAACTCAGTAATTTCAATTATATAAATAATTTCCCATTCAATTGTTTTAAAATTATTTATTTCCTCTACTTCTGCATAAATTTTTATTATTTACATATTTTCTTATTTATATTTGCTTAACATATATGCGTACTTATAAATAATTATTCACTCAAACATTTTTTTTTCAAAATTAATATATTAAATAAACATATTTTTTAACTTAATATGTTTTTTACAACTCGATAAATTCAATTATATATCTTTTCATTATTTTCTTACAATTCTTTCTTTTCTATTTTCGTTCATTAAATATTTCTTATCTACATATTTTTCTAATTTAGATTTTTTTTAAATATATCTATTTATAGAAATTTAGTTATCTAATCTTTTTACTTATTGAAATATTATATCCTTCACACTTATTTTTTAAATTAAATCTCCTTTTCATTATTTTAAAATAAATAAAAAACTAACTCAAAGGTCAAAATTTAACTCTTCGGGAGTCGAAGTTTGACTTGAAACCAAACAGAACAATGTATTATCCGAGAAGGAAAAAAGAAAGACAAAGTACGCCATTTAGGTGAAAATTACAGTAATGTGACCGAACCGGTCCCAACCCGGCGAAGTCGGTGACCCAGGCACGTGGCATTGATCTTCACGCTCTTCAAAAATATCGCGCATTTTGTTCTGCCCTTCTCACTCGGCCCTCGTGTTCCCTTCTCTCTCACACACCCAAGCTTTAAAATTTCCTCTTCTCTCTGGAACCCCTTCCAACTGGGTCACAATAACTCGCTCCAACTCGGTTCAGAATCGCCATGAAGATTCAGTGCAACGTGTGCGAAGCTGCGGAGGCCAAGGTCCTCTGTTGCGCAGACGAAGCCGCACTTTGCTTGGAATGCGATGAAAAGGTTCACGCCGCAAACAAGCTCGCCACCAAGCACCAAAGGGTCCCCCTTTCTCTCTCTGCTTCCCACGTCCCTAAGTGTGACATATGTCAGGTATCTCATGTTCTTGCTTCTTAACTTTCCTTTCATGGAAAACCCTTTTCAAATTTATAAACTTTAATATATGTTACAAAGTGGGTTTATCATTTTATGTGTTATAATTTGTTACATGCAAGTAAAATCTTCATCCATTTCTATAGTTGTTTTCAATGATTAATGTTTGGTATCAGTGAACTTAACCTTGCTGGATTTGTGAAAATACAACTTGGGGGATGGATGAGAAGCCTCTTATTAGTATTATTTGGGTCAAAACATGTTTTGTTCCATCAAGGTATTTCAAAATGTCGGTTTTAGTACTGACCAAAATTTATTATGTTTCTAGTTCATATATGTACTGAGTTCATATTGAGTTATACTTAAAATTTGCTTTGTTGAATGCTATCACTTATCGTTTGTGGCTATCATGCCAAGTGTTATAAGACTGCTATTATTAAACCATCCAGAAATATCTAATTCCACTAAGTGAGTGCCATAAATAGTTAATCCCATATTCAGAGTAAGTGGGTGCAAGTCCTGTTCAGGAGTAGTGCAAACAACAACCTCTCTAACACACTTTTCCTAGTACCCCTTAATATTGATCAAAATTTATTGGAAAGTTGATATATTTACTATGTCGGTTTTGATTTACTCTTAAAATTTACTTTCTCATGTTAAATCACATCTTATCTTTTGGGGGTTATCATGTCAAGTGCCATAATTTAGATCATCTACAAATAAGTAAGTGGGTGCCCACAAATATCTAATAACAAACTAGAGTTAGTGCAAACCCTGTTCCGGTGTAGTGCAAACAACAGCCTCTCTAATACACTTTTCCTAATAGCCCCTGTTGTTGATCAAAATTTATTGGAAATTACATTATCATGAATGGAGTTCATTAAATATGAAGTGAAAACTATACAATTTTTGTGATTTTTAATAAATTACATTCAATTATGAATAACGTTGTTAAATAGTGTTCTTTTAAGTAGCATATCTTTTCCGGATGAATGCAGGGACTGAAAGTGTATTGAAGTTTTTTAGGAACTAGACTAACAGTTCAAAAATAACTTTTTACAAGGTTACTTACCAGTTACCGTTGCTGACTTGTAACCACTTGTGCTAATAGGTGGATATTCTTTCCTTATAAAAACAAGGATTAAACTTTGATTCATCTGTTCAGGAGACTTTACTTTCACTTTGTGAGCCTTTATGCATTTAGTGACCTTGATGTTGTTCAGCGTTGAATGCAGTTATTAACTTCCCTATTTTGACTGAGTATATTAAGTGACTATTGTACAGTTATAGTGTGTTAGAAAACATTTTTAGATATGATAAACTTTTCACGGAAGATAAAGTCTCAAGAATGAATTTTTCTTTGGAGCTTTGAAAACAAATTTCCTCACCGAGTGCATTTATCTTTGATTCAAATTGGCATTTTGAGGATTTTATGTGATAAAGTTCCCTGTTATAGAAATGGTTCGAATGTGGCATTTGCTTTGTTTTTTGTATTTTTTCAGAATTTTGTCAAACCAAATTATTTGTGCTTTGAATTTGTGGTTGGCTATTTGACATTGTTAGCAAGTGAGAATTCTCTTGATCTGTTAGCTTTTCTGGTTTAGTTACATATGAGTCTTTTATTATTTTGGATTGCTTGTGATGTTGAAGTGTGCTATTCACCTTACAGGAAATGGTTGGTTATTTCTTCTGTTTAGAGGATCGGGCTTTGCTATGTAGGAATTGTGATGTATCTATTCACACTGTTAATGCCTGTGTCTCTGGTCACCAGAGGTTTTTGCTTACTGGTGTGAGAGTAGGCCTTGAAGCTACTGAGCCTGGTGCTTCCTCGTCCTCTGTCAAATCACAATCTGGGGAGAAAACATCTGATGATAAATCTTCATCCATCTCCAGAAACGTTTCCTCCATGCCACAGCCATCAAATTTTAATGAAGTGTTTCCCTCTGAAATGGGAGGAGTTGAGGATTTTCCACCAAACAAGGTGTCTTATGGTGGCGGTTATACTGCTGGAAACATCTCACAATGGCCCATGGAAGAATTTCTCGGGTTAAATGAATTCAGTCAGTATTATAACTATATGGATGGATCATCTAAGGTACGCTTTTTAGTTGCAATGTAGTCAATTCGTTTTGTGTAGCTTCTATTCTTTTTTGCGGTGGTAGGGTAAGGGGAGTTAGAACTCTGATAACCAGATACATTTCTATCTATGAGGCACAATTGTGATAAGTGTATCATCAATAATTTATAAATTAAATATTTCATTGATAAATATCGATATAGTATCGGATACAAATATGTGTAAGATATAGATACTTGTTAGATAAAGATACGTGCATCATAGATTTTTATCATGTCTTTACAGTATGTATAGCCGACCTTTCCTACTCTATCTCACAAATTTATGTATGTATTGGTGCTGGTACAATAATGTTGATGGCTACATTAATCTGCATCAGGTTCCTACACTAGGCATGCAAATGCATTACTGTATAGAGAGAAATCTCAACTATGATGGTACCCCGGTCTATACCTATCATATTCGAATATGTTTTACTTTAGTTTTTGTTTCCCTTTGGTTAAGAAAGTAATGGGAACTTAATCATAGACTTCCATTATAGTCAAACAAATCACGGATAAGAGCATCCTTTGCTAGGAAGGCAGCGTAAACTTGATAGGAGTAGAAGTAGTCCAGACTTTTGGAGATCCTACGTTAACTAGAGATAAGACGGGTTTAGGGTTTAGGGTTTAGGTTAAGACGAATTAATAGAATATCAATAAGGCAAACTTCACCTTACAAGCAAGTTTAATATGATAGAATTAGGTTTAAAGTTCATTTTTTAAAATGGTATTAGAGTCATCCAAAACTTATTCTAACGGTATTTGTTATTTGTTGGACCTTTAGTGTCATCCACTTTTAACATGTTATCGTAGTATCACTAAACAATGGTCAAATAGGTCCCATAAATATGTGAAAAATTTATTGTGAGAAATAGAGCTTTTTCTTGGTTGAGAGATTAAAAGGCTTTATTTTGGAAAAAAAAACAAGTACACAAAGGAGATTCGTACTTTCTCACCAGAATCTGTCCATTTTGTAACTAACAAAAAGAAAAGCTCCCCTCCTCAACAACAAAGATCCTATTTAAAGATTTGGGGACCAACTTCTGTTATAAACTAACATCCAACCATAGCCTCCACAACAGAAACTAACTCCCTTATGACAGAAATCCTAACTAACATGCAAAAAGATAAAATAGGTTTAAAACCTATTTTGACCCTTTTTCCTATAAATGATAAGGAGTAGTCCTGTTGATTTTGAGTACCACAAAACTTCTGATATTGTCAGGAAGAGAATGTGAGGAAGTTGATCTAGTTTAAAAGATATGCACTTGTGAAAGGCAGATGTATTCTGATAGGTTCTTTTAATCGAAGAACCTATGAATAGCACTAGAATCCTCTGAATTATACAGCCTCCTTTTATTGCCAAAGAATCAAGAAAATGGTGAATACAAGGTACTCAGAGAGCTTAACCTCCCCCTACAGGATCAAATGTTCCTGTCAACAATTAATACTCCAAAACTCTCCCCTCACCAACCAGCCCACCCCTTTTATACTGACCTTCCTAACTGCCTTGGCAGTTAGGCTGTGTAACGTTTCCTTCTACTATATACAATTAGTTCCCTAAAATATTCCAATGTTTTATTTTTCAAACCTCTTTTCTTGTGCTTGTAATCTTAATCAGTTGTCTGTTCTTTTTCCATGTATTACGTACTAGCTAGGGATGCATTGTGTATAA
Source organism: Vigna nakashimae (assembly GCA_034642375.1). Lineage (NCBI taxonomy): Eukaryota > Viridiplantae > Streptophyta > Magnoliopsida > Fabales > Fabaceae > Vigna > Vigna nakashimae. The sequence goes on along the minus strand of CM067763.1, from coordinate 5,179,806 downwards.
ATTATTGTTATCATAAAAGTATTATTATTTTATAGATTAGATTCTTTTATTGATAAATATCAGTAAAATATCTTAAAGTATCTTATATTGATCCAAATACATTACACAAATTGAAGTATCATTGGATCATTTACCTAAACTAGTATGCAAGTTGATGTACTTTGACATTGTTTTGAGATTGCAGATAAAATAGTATTCATTTTCCATTTTGATGTTGGCTTGAGAGCTGATATATTATACATTGTCCATTCTTGATCTCATCTCCCAATGAAAATCTTTGCAGGCTGACAGTGGTAAACTTGGGGATTCTGACTCATCTGTTTTGAGGTCTAGTGAAGAGGAAATTGATGATGATGGCTTCTTGGGGCGTGTTCCAGATTCATCCTGGACAGTTCCTCAAATCCCTTCCCCTCCAACGGCTTCCGGATTACACTGCCCGGAACTCCGGCGATATACATCTGACAATGCTATGTTTGTTCCTGACATATGCTTTTCCGGCGAGCGGAGGCAGCCTCGCCGTGTTCTTCATCGTTCTATTCATTCAAAACGGCGGAGGAACCTATAATTTGGTCTCTGATAGCCAGCCACCTTGGTATGTTAAAAAAGATTGTTTTTAGCTGTTAGAGATGGAGTTTGCTTTTGAAGTTTTATCCTTCTTTAGAGCATTTGAAATTCATTTTGCAACATGTTTCTTCTATTCATGGCAGTCCTCAATTTCTTTATGGGAGTGAATCTCTGAACTCTCCATTTGACAAAGAAAATAGTTGTTTGTAACTGCATTTTAGAAGGCTTCTCATTCCAGTTTCAATATAACTGGTTCTTGTAAGGGTGTTATTTGAAGTATTATTTGGATAAACCTTTTCTAAATAATTTTTTTAAGAGAAAAAGTAGTAAAGAAAATGGGATGATTATTTAAAAAGTTAAATACGTTTCTTTTTCTCTAGAATATTATATAAAAAAATATGTTTTGTTCTTAAATTAAATTATAAAATATTTAGTTTATGTATTTTATGAAAGTATTGTGAAACATCATTCTAAAAGTTTCACATTAAACTATAATACAAGTTTTATAATATAATCTTTACATGTTAGAAATAATGTTTTACATGATTTTTATGAATTCTAGGATTTATAATTTAGTTTATAAATAAAAAATAATTTATATTCCACACTTACATAAAAAATAATTTATAATAATTTAGTTTATTCTAGAATTCCACCTTCCTTTCACACTTTTTCATATTTATATTCCAATTATATATATATATATATATATATATATATATATATATATATATATATATATGAAGTTTCTAATCACAACACAAATCATAAGTAATCTTACTGTTATTCATCACTTTCACTTACATAATTTTTTTTTCATGTACAACGTATGATTATAATATATATAATTATAATAGATGAACCAAAACGAACAATAGTATAAGTTAGTGTAATTATAATAAATTATATAAAATATAAATTTAATTTTTCATAGATGTAATTCTCATCATCACAGTCCATCAATAACATATAAAATAAAATATTCATGTGAGCATTAAATCAAAAGCATAAATTAAATTAAACTCACCTTTCACGGTCCTATTATAACAAACATTTGATTATAATTTTAGAAGACATGTAAGATACTCTTCACGTGCAATACTTTCACAAAGTAATAAATGAATTAGGACCATAGTCCTCTTCCTAATATAACAGTAAATCTATTGTATTTTCATTGTTTCATCATGTTTCATATCGAAACATCATAATATAAGAATCTTCATTGACTCTCATAATTCGATATCATTTTCTATGTGAGTTGAATAATAATAGAGTCAAGATAATCTCATCAAATCACCATTCAATACACCTTACACTCAACTCATTATATCACTTCTTCCCTAGAAGTCACTACAGTAATCATTTATACAATTTCTTACATTACATGTCTCATCTCAAGCAATTAGTTAAATTCTAAAGTATTTTTAATATTTTTTATACAATAAGAGATATTTTCTCAACATCCATAGTCTCTCGCTCAACGAGCTACCTTAGAAAGATAGTTAACTCAGCTAGAAGAATGGCTCACTTAGCAAAAGCACACTAACAGAGCTCCCTGTTTTTCTTTTTTAAATGGCTTGTCCAATTGGTGAGTATTGAGTGTAAATTCTTTAAAATTCATCCAACAAAACTAAAACCTTCTTAGCAACCAAAACCACCTTGAGCTCACTATGTTTTTACCAAATTTTTTGTCTAAGTGGATGTCTCACTCGCCTAGTGAAAAAGGCCACTAGGAGCTTATTTCACAAACTTGTCCAACGAACCTTAATCTAGCGAGCCTTAACTCACCCAACGAGTGAGACCACCCTTACTCTTGGACTTTCCAGAAACCATTTTGGTCCAATGATCAAATATTCACCTGGATAGTATGGATAACCTAGAAATGGAGATTTGATATATCAAATTACCTAAGGAACCATATGAACAATTTTACTCATTCCTCACGTCAAAATACCAACTACTTGTTCAAATCAATATATCAAACTCACAAATACTAAATTAAAACCAATCCAAATCACACAAAAACAATTTAAAAACAATTAATTGATATTCGATAATTCTAAAGAACCTCAATATATATCAATCAATCATCACAACTACTATGTTCTTATTCAGACAATAAATTATGATCTCAATACTAAAAATAAACATTTTTAAGTACCATTATACTTAATTATCTTTCCTTACCTTGTTAGTAGACTCCAAATACCACAAGTGCTACACACACAACATTCACAAGTAACCCTAATTATACAAAGAAAACTTATATCAATTCTCTAAACATACATCCATGACCACAACAAAATAGAGATTCACTTTAAGCTACCTAAAGTCACTCGCAAACACTTAAAGACTACAAAAAGCCAAATCAAAGACTGACTCAAGAAAAAAGAACTAAAAAGAATTTTAAACTGACAAATGAGTTGTCATCTATGCCAAAATTCTTAAGGTAGGTGATAGAGATCATCTCTTGTAACATATATAAGAAGAACTGGAAGAAGAACATTTGTAATTCAAAAGATTTATGACAAGGTCCAATATCAAAACACGTCTTCTTGAATCTTATAATGTTTCATGAACCATGAAATTTAAAGAAGATGAAGATCATGAGTGTAACATCCCAAAAATACAATGTAAAACCATACAATAGAATAATCACATCTAATAATATTACAGCTCAGTCTTTCAAAAGAGATTCAGTACAAATACGGCCGAACGACCTTACAATATAACGGGAAGTTAAAACTGCACACTAGCTACAACTAGGTCGAACGGTCTACAAAAGACCTATACCGAACGGTCCTACAAAAGAAGTAGCCAAGAGATGTATGAACGGTAATACAAAGAAAACCAATAGTTGACAGAACGCTTCTACTGTTCGGTCTTAACTTCCACCTCGACCAGATTTTCTTCCAGTGTTTTTTCTAGCAACTCTTCTCCTTCTGCTCACATCCACACGGATGATCATTGCAACAGGACAAACGACCGAACGTACTGAACGGACAAGACAGGAAAATAGGGTAAGCTTATGTAATTTAATTCATGTATCAGCATATATTTCACACAATAAACTAAACCAGATAAATCATTAACTTCTTCATGCAAAGCCTAATACTAGACTATGACTGTCCGGATTGTATGAATTTTGTGTAGCTATGACGTTCGTGCACTCGGGTGATGTAGTAACTGGGATACCCTTAACAGTTGTCACCCGATGTTAGTCCTATCTGTCCAAATTAACCATAAGGACTAGGACCTCTTGCCATTCCCACACATGACTTACTCTTCTTTACATGAGAACGGGTAATCACAGAATATCAGGATGAACCGCCAGCTTAGCATGCCCACATTCATACTTTACCAATTCCAATATACATTCATGAGATATTCTCCCCGGAATACTCGTTCATAACCAAAGTCATTTCATCCATATCATATTCCATCATCTTTCATTATTAAACCTCAACTGAACCAATTTGAACAAAGATCCCTTAGGATACCAAATACCAAACGTAAATCTTCAACCCCGAACGAGAACAAACACTTGGAGTGAGATCGAGGGGTCTCCAGTTCCAAAACAGATCAAAACCGAGAGAGTTACCATCGGGGTTGGGAAGAGACTGATTACAATAATATTCCACAAAGACTAATAGAAGCGAATGTTATTTACAAAGTGAGTCAATTTAATGAACTGACTCATGAGCTTTTAGACCGAACACCGTAAAGCCTAGGCCGAGTGCTAAGACTCTAGGCCGAAACCAATGGGGACCGACACTGTAAGACATCAATTGATAGTATTTGAAGGAATTATATGAAGAAACCGAACGCTATAAATACTTAGCTTATTTATGAGTTTAACATTAAGGAGAACGAGTGCTAGTCAAAGACCGAACACTGTAGAGACCGAACGCTATTGAGTTTTGTCGAATGCTTTCATTTTAAAAATCATATTACTGAATCAAGGTCGAGCGCTTGGTTTAAGACCGAGTACCACTTAGTACGAGTACTTGGTGTAAGACCGAGCACTACTTAGTACGAGTACTTGGTGTAAGACCAAGCACTACTTAGTACGAGCGCTTGTTGTAAGATCGAGCACTACTTAGTACTATAGAATAAAAGCTTGATGATTATAAGATATCGTTTAAGTAGTGTTCAAGACGAATAATATATATACAAATACATATAGATATACTTAAGTTTATACAGAATACCAAGGGACGAATATCCTTGGTTGAACGCTTATATATAAATATTACTAAACGAAGACGCTCGGTCCTCAACTGGAATTCCATCCAAATGAACGAATCCAGTTCCAACTGAGTCCATAAGAAAACCGAACGGTCAAAGACCATTCAATGACGAACATCAATTTTCACATGGAATTACATACTTAGAATTCATACTCTTATTAATACATTCCTCAGCATTTATCTTCATACATTCATACAGTCAAAACATAGTAACAATCATACTTCATATTTCATCCAACAATCAAACAAGCATGTCAGCATTCAAGAACGAGAATAAAAATCAAAATTATATAAGCTTCCCTTACTTGTTAAACTTAGCCGAACGCTCACAGTTTGTATAGAATAACTCACCACCAGAAATCTTAGAATCCTACGGGTCACGCTTTATGAAACTAAACCAAACAAAAGGTCAGAAATGTTCTCAAAATGAGATGACAAACTCATGCAACCAGAACTTGGCTTGAATGTGTCAGAAAACAAATGTTATAAGAAGAGAAGGAACTCACCAGCTTAAAACCACAACTTGATCGGTGCAAAGTGAACCCCTTGACACCAAGAAGACTCAGGCACTGCCTGAATGATGATCGGATGAAAGAAAAGGTAAGAATTTGTAGAGAGAAGAATAAGATTTGTAGAGGGAAGGAGGAGAGAATGGAAGTTTCAGAAATATGGGGAAGAAGGATCATGCAGAAAATAGAGTGAAATTTGAAAACTTTGAGTTGTACTCCCTCCGTCAAAGCCGAACGGCCACTCAGTTGCTCACACCTACCTTCCACTATCTGATCTCCAGCTTCCCTTCCTCGACACATGTAATCCACTAAGACGGGTTTTGAGTGAATTTTAATGGGTCTGACAATGAGCATAAATGAATAATAATTTAGAAAATTAAATAATTTGTAATTTTATTTTAATTTTATAAAATATTAAATTTGTTGAGCGAGTGGGTCTCGCTAGTAAAAAGAAATGCATCTATAATTTTCATTTTTTGTTATTTTTATGTGTTTTGGGTTTTGGGCTTTATTTTAGGGTTTCTATATTTTATTCAACTTAAGTGCCTATATACAAAGGTACTAAAATCTAATGTAGGCACTTTATAATATATGCATTTGTATTTTTTGAGAGAGTCTCTTGGTTCTTGGATTAGAACTTTGATTCTGATAAAAAATTAACATATTTCTTATAAAAAATTAATATCTTTCTGACAAATCTTCACTTGACTTATCAATATGCTAGATTATGGCCTCTCTATCTCTGTCCTATTTCACGTTCTTCTCTGATTTATTTTGGTTGTCTCATTCAAATTTAGAAAAGACGAAAAATGAAGTTGAAAATATAAAAAGAGTATAAAGAAAGATTTAGAATAAAAGTTTTAGAAAAATAATAATTTGTATATAATAAAATTCAATTAATAGAAAATTCTATTTATAACTTTTTAATAACAAAATAATCCAACTACACCTGTAAAATTATTACTACTCTTAAACTATTTATTATTAGTTCTTTACAACTATTATTATAAGATTAAAATTGAAATTATTACAAAGAAATAGCAATAAAAAAATGTTCTTTACAATTATTATTAGGTTTAAACTCTCATTTGGTCCTCGTATTTGTGTGTCAATCTCAAGTGGGTCCTCGTATTTTTTTTAGTCTCAATCGGGTCCATAAACTTGTAAAAATGAGCCAATTGGGTCCAAATATTTGAAAAATTGACACAATTAAGTCATCTATGTTAAGTCTGTACATACGGTGTTAAACAGATGTTGAGTTGTAACTTTTTTTTCATGGCGTGACATTGTGTATTAAATTGAATTAGTGATCTGTTGTATAATCAATAATTCCACGTAGATGTGTAAAAATTTTATATTTGTCCTTAACCAAAAGACTGAACCAAGAAGCAGAGATTGTGAAAAGGGAGTTGAAACCCTCCTAGAATTGCCCCACCGGCCGCGACGACCTATTCTCCTCTAGTACCTGCTGACCTCAACTGTCAGAAATATTTCTTGGCTGGATCTTGCCGGCGAAGTGTTCCATCAACCCTAATCCATTCCATACTACAACACCCAACACCTACAGTTCTAGGTCTGTTAACGCTGCCTTCAAGGGTTCTTCCAGTTCCTCCATGCAATCCCCTAATCTCGACCCTGACAACATCGACGACGCCCACGTTGTCACCAACAACGATGCTGCCCTCCACGTGCGCCTCACAAATCCCTCCCTTTCTTCCTCTGGTCTCCTCCGTGTCCCCGAGGCCCTTGTCTTCGTTGACGCCACTACCACCCTCTCCACCGAATTCTCCCTCTCCATCTCCGGTAATGGTGATGATGTCCTGTTTGTCCTCACTGGCGCTTCTGCCAACGGTTCAGATACCGTCGCTGTTGAGTTTGTCACGTCCAAGGATGAAAACATAGGAGACCCCAACTCGAGCCACGTTGGCATTGATGTCGGAAGCCACTTGTCCCTGGCTGTTGTGAATGCTTCCTATGTGGGTCTTGTTCTCAATAATGGGGGAAAGTTGAATGCTTGGGTTCATTATGAAGGTGGACCTAAGGTGATGGAAGTTAGGTTAAGCAAATGGGGTGAACAAAAGCCTTATGATCGTGAGGAAGAAGAAGAAGATGGGGAAGGGAATGGAGATGATGATGAACATGTGTCAGACATATCTCCTGGTAGAGAAGATGGGCACGAATAGAGTGTTGTCCACACTCAGAATCAAAAAGCTCATGTTTGGTCAAATGGGATTTTGCTGGTATCCCCTAAGGTTAGGCCTGTTTGGGCAAATGGGATCATGCAATCGTTTGAAGAATAAAACAATCATAAAAATTTGTCTTCTAGTTCCGATGACTCAATAATGGTTGATCACTAGTCCTGTGTAGTGGTATGAGCCGGAGGGTGACAAATTTGTCTTCTGTGTTTTCTTCTTGGGCAATGACGGTTTCCACGGCAGAAGCTGCAAGGGTGAAGCATGTGGTGGTTGGAGGAAGGCGGTGAGATTGGTTCAAGGTTTTTCACTAAGGGCTATGAGGCGCATTTGGACCCATAATGAAAGTACAAATCCCTAATCCATTGCAAATAACAAATTAAATAAAAAATTTTATGTCATATAAGATGTATACATATGTGTGCACCACGTCATCACAGTTAGACGACGTCAATGATAACTTAACAGAGAGGCTTAATTGACTTATTTTTACAAGTTTATGGACCCGATTGAGACCGCAAAAAAAACGATGACCCACTTGAGATTAACACACAAATGCAAGAAGTTTAAACCTTATTATTATTATAAAGTTAAAATTGAAATTATTACAAAGAAATAGCATAAAAAACCAATAACATGATAATCCTTTCTTATTTTTATAATATAAATAATTTTTAATCAACTATATAAATTTATTACTAGTGTAATTTTAAATTTTAATTTTTAAATAAAACTTTACAGTGAATTTTAATTTTGAATTTCTTTTATTTTGTGTAATTTTATAATTTTCTTTTTGGTAATTAATTGTGTTGAATTTAAAAGTTAATTATGGAACACTATGCTATTATTAGTTAAAATAAAACAATCTTAAATGCAATGTATAATTATATATTAATTAAATTAATTAATATGATTATTTTAAAAATTCGGTATATTTACAATTTTAATCTTCAAAATTGTTTTAATATTCAAATTGAATAGAATTTTAAAAAATTGGTAGTTTTTTATTTTAACTTGAAAAATGGGAGAGAAAGGAGAAATTAGATCTTGGACAAAACTTCGAAAAAGTAAATATTGTAATGTTTATTTGAAAAATGAATTGTAATATCATAAATTGCTATTTCTGTTATAAAAGACGGCAAAAAGCGTATCTTTAGATTCATAATGTGTCAAATTTAAAATATTTTAATAAGTTCCTTTTCTTATACTACAATTTTCAGAAGATGAGTTTAATCAAACTTTTCCAGAGTATTAAAATGTTCCGCCAAACACCAAGCACTACATCAAATACACTTACTGTGTTATATTTAGTAAAATTAGTTGAAAGTTAAAAAAGTAACTAATTTAGCTACTTAAATTAGGACAAAAATCATGTCTCATTTTTCTTTTTCATCCACAAAAATATTCAAGTTTAAAGTTACTTTTGTTAATCTTTTTCATAGTCTTTTAAGGAGGAAGTTTCATAATTAATTACTTTTACGTTTAACTATTCATATGATCTCTATTTTGGTAAGAGATGGGAATGTGTTAAGTTGGTTTCATTTAATTTTAATTTAATTTTAATTATTCTAAAAAAACAATAATTTTTATCTCAGACGAAATTTATTATTTATATAAATATTAGATTGATATTTGAATTAAAAATGACTTTTTAATATATTATATTATTGCATATTATTAATTAATAATGACCTTAACAACAAAATTTTAATATAAATATTAGTATACTATTTATATAAATAATAAATTTGGTCTCCATTAAAAGAAAACTGAATTTATTATATAAATATATTTATTAATTTATTTTTATAAAAAAGATAATTAATAATATATTAGTTTTAAATATAATTTTAAAAAAAAATATTTCTACTTATATAAATTTAATTTTGTAAAAAGAAATATGAATTAACAAAACGTGAATTAGTAATATATAATAATATAATAGATTAAAAAATTATTTTTAATAAAAATATAAGTATAATATTTATACAAATAATACTTTTTTTTTAATTTAGAAAAATATTATATTATTATATTTTGAGAAAAATTAAAACTAAATTAAATTAAAGATATATATATATATATATATATATATATATATATATATATATATATATATATATATAAGACTAAATAATTAAAATAAGGATATTTTACTGACAAAAAAAATTTAGAATTTTTTAATAATATAAAAAAAAACAAAGTAAAATATGCCATGTCATTAATGTCGTTAAGAACATATTTTAAAAAACCTAATTAAGAAAATTAAAAAATTAAAATAATTTTAAAAGCAAAGACGAATTTGACACATTCCCATAAAAATGAAATAACTTTTATAAACAAAGTGTGTTGGTTATATTATGGCTAATCAATATAATAGGTAGAATATCTTCAAGTATAATGATAAAAAATATAATAATGTCATGATCCAAATACACACTAAAACATAAAAGTTCTTAAAAAGAAAAGTATAATATCAATATACATAATATTTTATTGTTATAAATATCTTGTTTATTAAAAAAAAAAGAAATTAAATGAAACAGTCTTATCTTATAAAAGAAAAATGAAATTAATTAAGTTGTATGTTATAAATGGATAAATAAAAGATAAATAATAAGATAATATATTATATTTAAATATATATTTAGATTATATTCCTTTTCAAATAGCTAAGCAATTATTATGATGATGTGTTTGGACAGGTTTCAACATTTATTTTCCTAACGCAAGACAAACTGTCGGGATCATATCCCGACCAATCTAGAATGAGACTTGGAATAGAAAAGTTTCAAGATTATATGAAAGTTTAGCAACCAATCATATGAAATTGTCGAAACGTGTCTGTACGAGATCTCTTCTTCGTTAAAAAGATCAGGGCAGAAGACAAGAGTTTTGACAAATATGTGTAAGCCTACTTGTAATTCGAGGACTTGTAGAAAAAACACATTACAAAATGAAATGACGTAATTTAATGTATTCTACGTAGCTTTTGTTAAGAAGTATTTTGTAAAGTTGAAAAAGTACTTGATGAAGTTGAGAACGTTTCGTCATGATTATATATTACTTTTATGTAACCAGTTATAATGAGTATTTAAAATTAGTTATAATGTATAAAGAATAACAAAATTAAGATAAAAATAATATGGACTCATTCTTGAAAATTTATATAAATAAATATTTACTAGGAATAATATATATAGATAATTAATTTGAGATATTTATTATTGATATCAGTATTATATTATTAGTTATTGTATTTGTATGATCATCCGGTCAAATGACTCAATGGTTTTAGAATAATCAATAATTGATAATTAATTTGAACAATAACAATTATTAATAGGTAGTTAATGAAAATAATAGTCATTAATTGAAAATTAATAAAAATAATAACAATCATTTATTGGTAATCAATGAGTCAAACCTAATGGTAAGTTCATTATAATACTTATAAATATATGTCTGACGGAAGAGGTCAAGTAATTAACTCTTATTCTTCTTCTTTATTACAATATTGTTATGTAAAGTCATTGATTCAAGCGTCAGATTGTCTTTGACAAGTACCTTCTCACATGGTTTAGACAAGGAGAGCGAACAACATAATTTGGACGTTGGAGGACCATTAGAAAAACAATTAATGAAGAGATTGGGATATTGAGTGCAATAATACATGAGAGCAATAATACATGAGAGCTAACCAGTTTACCGAAAGAAGCTTGACTCATTGGTGTAAAATGGGTGGATAAGAGAAAAACCAATGTGGATGAAGAAGTAGAGTGATATAAAGCTCAACTTGTAGTTAAGGGGTACAAACAAAAAAAATGAATTGATTATAACAAGGATGGAAACAATTTGAGTGTTGATCTCTTTAGCAACTCAATACAAATGGACAATTCAGCAGATAGATGGGAAGTCATCATTTCTAAAAGGAGTTCTGGAAGGGAAGGTATATGTTGAACAACCATTCGACTACATGTAAAGAGGAGAAGAAAATAAAGTGTTGAGATTAACGAAAGCGCATGATGAGTTAAAGTAGGTCACCCAAGCACAGAATGAAAGAATTGACACTTCTTTCAAGAAGAATGGGTATGAGCAATGTCCATATAAATATGCTTTATACTTAAAAAAGAATAGAGAAGATATGATTATTGTTGCTTTGTATGTAGATGATTCAATCTTTATGGGAAACAAAACTGAGTTGGTTAAAGAATTTAAAGGGGTGATGAAGAATGAAATTGAAATGATCAATTTGGATCTCATGAAATATTTTCTTAGTTTGGAGGTCGTTCGAGGGAAGGAAGGCATTTTTATGTCTCAAGAAAGGTACGCCGAGGAGATTTTACAAAAGTTTAAAATGGCGTAGCGTAACCTAGTTTATACTCCAATAAAGCCCAACACAAAATTCCCAAGAAAAAAGGTCAAAAATAGATGGGGCAAAGTATATAAGAGGAAAAAAACTAAGAAGGGGACGCAGCATATCAGGGAGGAATAGGTTGGTTAGAAGAGAGAGAGAAAGGGGTGTGGTTGTTTTAAAAAGAATCAGGATGATAAGTTTTGGGAGGACGGTTATTTTGTTTAGTGGAGAGGGAACCATTTTTGGTTTCTCTTAGGAGCTTGGCTTTGGATAGTAGATAATTGTATCCTTCTGATTTTCTTGTTTAGCGGGAAATAAAAATCACCTATATTTATTTTGAGTCTTCATTTAATATGTTTTGTTGATTTTTTTTAAACCTTATCATTGGTCTGACCTATCGGATAGTCGCACACAATGTCACCAAAGAAGACTAATACTCAAGAGGAATCAATAGCTAAGGAGAATGATGAGACAAAGGTAGGGTTCATTGCGGGAAAAGTGACCAAACTCAAGGCAGTTGTTGAGGAGTTAGTTGCGCAATCATTACATAACCAAACCCATTTGGAGAATGTTCGTAAAGACGCCGCTAAGCAGATCACAATATTACATAAGGATGTAGGTAAGAATCAATCAAAGTTGCTCAACCTAATGTCAGAATTTACAAAGGGAAGAGAGGACGAGGATGAAGTACAGGGGTTGGTGGAACAAAAGAAAATGAATTCGGTAAAGGTTATTATATCAAGGGTGTTTCCAAGTATGAAACAGCTTGATGGAGATTATTTGTTGAAGTTTCGCGAATCGATGAAGAAAATCGAGTTGACGTCATTCCACGGTGAAGATCTCGCAAGGTGGATTACGAGGGCAAAGGTTTATTTTAATACCCAAGAGACACGAGAAGTCGTACATGTAAACTTTGCCCATATATGTACGGAAGGAAGCACGATACATTTTTTTTTCAGTCTTTGTTGAATGAATGAATATGAGGAGTTAACATGGGAAGATTTGAAAAGAGAGATGCTAGAGAGATATGGAGGAATGAGGGAAGGAAGTGTTTATGATCAATTGGTTTCTCGGAAACAAATAGAAAGTGTGGAGGATTATATTAGAAGTTTTAAATATTTGATTACCCAAATACCGCGAATGCATGACGAATAGTTCTTTTCATACTTTACTTAAGGGTTAAAGGTCGAAATCCGTGCAGAATGCGAAGTTTACACATTGCAAACCCTTTCTTTAGGGGCGTATTAGGGGCGCATGATGAATATGGCTCATGCCATTGATGTGGAGATGTCAGGGAGAAACAGAATGTGGCAGGGATGAGGTGAGCCACGTGGTGATGGTAAAACCTAATTGGAAACTGACCTATCTTTACTGTGTTAGGTAAAACTGGCCCAAAATAGAATGGGGGCAATTGGGGAGGAAATGGATCAAGCCGCCAATTTTTCGAAGATTGTTCCCCGATGTCTACCTCCAAACCTCCTGACCATCGCCTCCGTCAATGTTGCCCAGGTAGGATTCTTCACCTTCTTTCGCCAAAAGCGAAACCAATAATTCGCTCCCCCTTCCATACAGATGTACACCAGCTTCATCTTCTCCCTTTCTGTCACATTTTGTAATTCGAAGAATTTCTCCGCCCTAGCGATCCATCCCATCGGATCGACCCCTTCGAAAGTGGGTAATTCCACTCTCTTCATCCAACTCTTTTGAACGTCGCATTCTTCCTCTAATTCATCCTCTAACTCATCCTCCTTCGTACCCCGACCTCCATTATCCAAACGACTGCCTTCAAAACTCCTCTCCCGGTTCCCTCTTCTCCCATGGTCGCGATTTGTGTTTTGAGCCATTCCCCTCATCTCCGCTCGAATTTCCTCCAACGTTGCTTCCATGGAATCAAATCTTCTCTCCAATGCACTCACCCTGTTCTCCATCTCGTCTCTCCTTCGATTTGGATCCGACAGGTCGGACCAATATTGTTGGACTTTTTAAATCAAGAAGTCAAGAAAGCAAATAAATCACACCAACGAAACGCACTTATCTTAATATACTTCTCTTATTCAATGAACAAGAATACAATTGTATAGTAATCACCCCCAAGGAAGCCCGATCTCCCTTCACTGGACTAATCCCCGCCCTTTACCACTAATTCTTATTTATACTCCTCTTTTCCTCTAACTAACTTCTAACAGAAACTCCCTCCTACTTTCTAACAGACATTCTCTCATTCCCGCCTTTATTTCTCTTCACGTATACTTTTATTCCTTAACCAAACCGAAACGTGGGTGCTTTGGTTGCCTTGGGCAGAGTTTTGGTTAACACCACTTATCATGGATCTACAGGAATGACTCCTTTTGAAGTTGTCTATGGGAGACCACCCCCCAAGATTGTGCAAGTGGTGCAAGAAGTGAGAGTTGAAGTTGTCCAGAAGAATCTTTTGGAGAGGGATGAGGTGTTAAGACAACTAAAATCCCATTTGCTTCATGCTCATGGCAGGATGAGGACTCAAGCCAATAAGCATCGAAAGGAAAAAAGACACTTTGTTGTGGTGATCTTGTGTTTTTAAAATTGAAACTGACTAGGCAGCAGTTTGTCATTAACAGGGTTAACCCGAAATTATGTGCTAAATGTTATAGCCCTTTTGAGATTGTGGAGAAAATTAGGAAAATGGCATATCAACTAAAATTGCCACCAAGTTCAAATATTCATCCTGTTTTTCATGTATCATTATTTAAAAGAGTCGTGAGTAAGTATAAGGTTGAGGAGGATCTTCCTAATGGGTTGGAGGATGATAGAGTGGAATTACTAATTCCAGAGGGGATCTTGGCAACTCAGAACAACACAAAGAGGGGGGGAAACTAAGAAGCAAGTGTTGGTGCCTTGGAAGGGGTAAAATGTTGATGAAGCTACTTGGGAAGATGAAGTAGTAATTCGAAGTCAATTTCCAAAATGTAGCCTTAAGGACAAGGCTCTATTTCAGGAAGGGGTATTGATACAGACCCAAACATTATTGGGCTCAATGAGCCCTTGATCCAAGAAGAAAAGGTAAAAAATAGATAAGGCAGAGTATATTAGAGGAAAAAGACTAGGAAGGACGACGTGACATATTAGGGAGGAATATATTGGTTAGAAGAAAGAAAAAGAGGTGTGGTTGTTTTAAAAAGAATCAGGAAGAAGGGAAGTTTTAGGAGGACGGTTATTTTGTTTAGTGGAGAGGGAACCATTCTTGGTTTCTCTTAGGAGCTTGGCTCTGGAGAGTGGGATAGTTGTATCCTTCTGATTTTCTTGTTTATCAAGAAATAAAAATCACCTATATATGTTCTGTTGATTTTTTTAAACCTTATCAACTTTTATGCCAATAAACTCACTACAAGAAGTCCTGTCAAGAAATAACAAAACACAAATTTTACCACGGACAAAACATAGGGGCACTACTTTATATGTAGTGGGATTTTCCAATCAAAATTGATGTTTTACTTCATTAATCCATGCAGGAAGAGTCAGCACTAAATGTCAGTGATGGTTACAGAAATGAAACTCTAACTTATAATGGAGAATCACACCTTTATTTTATTCAGGAATTCACTGTTTTATTTATATACAAAATTTATTTCTACTTTTAAACTAAGGACATCTCCCCATAATAAGTATATACGAAGTAAGGACATCTCCCTTTATATCTCAGGGACATGGCATGACAAATTTCTTGATTCATTTACACTGGTTGGGTTTCCAATGATTCATTTTTGTGTTGTAATTACAGCGTCAATCAAACTATCACCGGCATGAATCAAATAAAACAGACAAATGATTATGTATTAACACAATTACTCAAGGGAACTATGGCACCCAAATAATATCAAATCCATTACAGTCCTACTGCACTGGAACACTACTTCTACAGCAATACATCATACTGATTATGGAAGATTAAAACTGAGCTTCAAAGGGGGAAGAAAAGAAACCTTCATTGAGAAACCAAACCATGCCTTCAATCGGATCGTCCAGCAACCTCAACCATACAATAAGACTAAATAGCAGACCAACTGACACCTTCAGCGACTGGTGAAGTTGCTGCCCACCAATTCCAGCGCCACCATCAAGATGCAGCGCTGCCATCGCCACTACAACACCTGCGATTTGTTTCTATTTATTGTTTCTTTTTTTCCACTACTTTTTTTACTCTCTTCTCTTGTTTTTTATCTTCATTGTTCTACTTAATACTCATTCCCTGAAACATTGAAACCCCTCAATACTCATTCTCTGAAGGAGAGCAAAGAAAAGATTCTATTTGAAGATAAGGATGAATTAGTTTTATGCTTGTTAGGAGTTGCAGAGGATTTAAAATTTAAAACATGTATCTATAGTTATGAAATTATTTCAAGTCTTGAACTTGGTGGTGTTTCGTTTTAATGTTAATTTTATTTGAATTTTTAGACTTACTATTAAGAGGCTGTCTTTCTATATTTTTTAACAATAGTAATGTTTCCGCCTTTTTATTTTATATATATGTATTTTATTATTTTATCCGATATGGTTCTGTCATAACCGTTATGATTTATGATATATTTCTGTAAAAGAATTTTGGGTTACTAGCTAAAAGTGACAGCATGATGAATGCATAAATGAAAAAAAAAACATTATTTCAAGAATAACTATGAATAACAAGAGAAAATATTGTTATCAACTAAAATAGTTTTAGTTTGTTTAGTTTGTATTCTTGGACTTATACAAAATGTTCAATTCAAATTGTATTGAGGTTAAGCAATTTAAAATGTCAACAGTATCATATAGCTAAAAGTGGCAACTTCATGAGTGTATGAATGAAGATAAAGAAAAAGAGTAAAAACACACTATTTCATGAAGAGTAACTAGGAGAATTGCAAATTCTTACTCAAGGGAACAATGTCACCCAAATAACATCAAATCCATCTACAGTCCTACTGCAGTGGAACACTACTTCTATAGAGATGCATGATATTGATTATAGAAGATTATAAGTGAGCATCAAAGGGGAGGAAGAAAATAAACCTTTAATGAGAAATCACCCCTTCAATCGGATCTGCTGTCAAGCCACCAACCAAACTCGCTCAAAGTGCCACTTCAAACTCATTGATGAGCGAATTGCTAATATTCAGAGTATACTTTCTGCCTTCCGAATACTTATTAGGATTTTGAATGCTCGGCCAAAACTTTGAGTTCTTGATTTCCTTAGCAGAGGGCTGAAATTTAAATAACAATTTTCTTCATACCCTTTTACCACAGCTGAGATCTAACCCATTTTTGTTATTTAAACATGTTATCCACAGGTTAAACTCTAGGGTGCACTGGTGCCCAAAAAATGCTGTCCTGCACCTTGAGTTTTGCTTAATTACTTCTACTTTTGATCAGTTTGATGCCCAATAAGTCACTTTACCTGGACACTGAATCCAAAGTTAGTTGGATATACAGGCTAAAGAGATTTAATTTAGTCATTCAACATGAAACAGCACACATAACTTAAAATATTAGATCTTCAAATTATCCACCCTCGACCCTGTATCCATGAAACCTGAAGCCATGGTGTGACTCCAAAGGGGACCAAGCATCAGTATTCCTATAATCATCTGGTCGGTCAGGTTTGCAACCATGAAGAAGAAAAATAAGTCTAAAGTCACTTCCCCCAAACATTCAATCCAAAGTTACTTGCCTATTTAACTAAGCAACCTTTATTGTGAGACAACACACATTTGGATTGAAATAGTATATCCTGAAATTGTCCATATAAAACCAATATAACAAAACTTCAGGGACCAACCATTGAGTCTACAGCTCAAATTCAAGATAATCAGCTGTTGACGAGGGTTTGGAACTTCACTCGCTTTTTAACACTCCGCATTCGATCATACCCAATACCAATCTTGCTGTGCATTAACTTAATCGCCAAATCCGCATTACCAGCCTTCCTCAAGGCATTGATCAGCACAGTCCGAACCTTTCCTGGTATTTCCCTACCCCTATCCACAATCCCATCAGCCAACTTGCAGGCCTCCTTCACACGACCAGCCTTGCACAGCACACCAATCATGTCCTCATAGGCTCTCTCCAGAACAATCCCCATCGGGGCAAGCTCATCCAACACCCTGCAGGCCCTTGCAACCTTCCCTGAAAGACACAGCCCAATTGAAAGAGCCCTGAAACACGCAGCATTCGGCGTGACACCTTTGTCGATCATCTCCTCCCACAGCTTCAGCGCCTCCTCGTTCCTCCTCTCCTTGAATAGCTCACTTATAAGTATAGTAAAAGTATAAATAGTCTGCTCACACCCCTCTTGCTCCATCCGCCTAAACAACATCAGAGCCTCATCAACCCTCCCACTCTTGCACAAACCATCCATCAGAGCATTGTAACAATACGAATCCGGCGGACACCCCACTTCCGCCATCTCCTCAAACAGCCTCTCCGCCTCATCCACCCTCCCAACCTTCCCAAGCCCATCAATCAAACTCGAATAAAACACAGCATTCACACCCACCCCATTACCCTTACAAAACCTGAAATAACTCATGGCCTCCTCCACTTTCCCACTCTTGCACAAACCACCTACAACAGCACCATAAGTAACCTCATCAGGCTCAACTCCATCCACCTTCATCCTCTCCAAAAACGAGAGCGCCGCATCCATGTTCCCGCTCTTGGCATAACCATCAATCATGGCAGTATACACAGCCTTGTGAGCCACACAACCTTTCTTAATCATACTCTCAAACACAAAACAACCCTCCACAACCTTCCCCTGCTTACACAACCCACATATTGTTAAACTATACGCGTGAGAAGGGATTTTCGTTACCAACACTTCATCCTCCTCCATCTCATGGTAAAGCCTCACGCACGAATCCATGTCACCCTCATTGTAACACGCCTGCATCAGGGTCATGTACGTGGCCTCATCGGGCGGCACGTTTTCAGCCTCCATTTCGTGGAGAGTGGCGAACGCGTCCCGCGTTCGCCCGACCTTGCAGTAGCCTTTGACGAGCGTGTTGTAACTGACGACGTCGGGCTTGGGCGACGCGCCTTCCTGCATTGATTTGAACACGCGCTCGGCGGACTCGACGAGGGAGGCGTTGACGAGGGCATTGAGGAGGGAGTTGAGGGTGATGAGGGAGAGAGGGAGGCTGTTGGTCGTCATGGCGCGGAACAGCCAGAGGAGATCATGGATGAGGCCGGCGGCGGCTAGGGTTTTGGCGAGGGAGTGGGCAGCCGGGAGGGTGATGGGGAGGTTGGCGCGGCGGAGGCTGTCGACAGCGGCGGGGAGGGAGGAGGGGGGCAGGAGGGGTAGGAGGGACACATGGCAGTCGAGGGAGTGGGTGTAGTTGGGCTGTGTGGCGGCCCAGGAGAAGAAGCGCGTGGCGGTGAGAGGATCGGAGAGGGAGCGGAGCGTGTGGGAAACGAAGGCGGGGGAGAGAGAGACGAGGTATTGGCGGCAGAAGGAGTCGAGGTTGGACTCCATGGAGGGAGAGCCGTCGAGGAGGGAGATGATTTGAGAGACCCACGGAGAGGTTTGAGGGGAGGAAACGACGTCGGAGAGATTGCAGAAGGGTTCCACCACCTCGCGCGGCGGAGGGAGGAGTGTGCTGAACGAGCGCCGTGCATTGTGGCTGCGCGAAGGGTAAACTCGTTTGAGTAGCGCAGGGGCCACTCTTCTCATGACTCTCTCACTATTTTGTTTGTCAATAAAGATTTATTTTCGTTTGAAGTGTTGGTTATTTGGGTTCTTCAAATGAATGGTTCAGTTGTTGAACTAAGAAAGCAAAAGTCAAAGTTATATATTTGTAGTGAGGGAGAGAGAAAATGAAAAGAAAGAATGAGAAATTAAATAGTTTAAATTAAAAATATATAATAAATGTGATGGTGTAAAGAAATTAAAATTAATTATAAATATAACAAATTGAAAAAAGTTTTTGTTTGTATTTAAAAAAGTAATAAATTTGTGCAAGAGATCAAACCAGATAACTTCCACTCCAAATTCAAAATAGGATTGTATAATGTCAGAGTCTTTCGCAAGTAACGTTGTCCTAGTAAAACCAAAGATGACTAATAAACTATTAAGGTAACTAAGTGTTAGTTAGCATATCCTAAATCGGTACCCACCCACAAAACATAACATAGGCTTATGAACGACAAAAACATATACATCACTATAAATAGATATTATTTACTACCTATAAATACAACATTTATTTTCTAATATGTATAATTGAATTGAACATCACATTAACTTTTCATGCTTTTAACTTAAGACTAGTAAGATCCAACAAGAAAGACACATTTTGCTTTATTGCTAGAGAACGTTGTAACTGTGAAAAAACGAGAGATACAAGTGGAAGAAAAGTAGACACTTATATTGGACGAATACACTTTAACCTTGTAAAAACATTCAATGTCCATCGTGAGACCAACTCTGAAGAACGCATGGTGTTTACATTTTTGGAAAAACGATAGTTGGAACTACAAAGGTAGCCAACAAAGTTGAATAAAGCAAAACGCAAAGGAGATATAGGTGTTGAAAAAGAAAAATGCGAATGAAAAGAAAATTAGAGAAAGTTGACCATGAAAACTCTAAGAGATTGCAAAATGAAACATTGCAACCCAGTGTCATAAGATTCCTCTTCGCCCAGAATACAATGACAAAAGGTGCCCAAGTGGCATATTATCGAACTAATGGCACAACCCACACCTTCCTCATCACTAAAATTAATCAAAGACATTCATTCATAGATGATATCATGAAAACCCCTTTACCTAACTACTAGAAGGGTCTAATCATTGATAGGTAAGATGGTAGCACCAATCCAAAGAAGCATGTGAACATGTATGTCACACAAGTCAACGTGTACACATTATTGCTGACATAGTATTTTGTCGTGTTTTTTCCACTCCGCTCAAAGGCACAACCTTAAGCTGGTTTACTAGACTTTCTCCTTTAACGGTTGATTATTTCAACACATTGATAACTTGTGTATGGTACAATCAACAAATATCATGACTTTGATTAATAAGATTAATTTATCTTTCTTGATATATTGCCCGTACTAATATAAAATTAAATTTGAAAAATAAATAATTATTAAGTATTAGTTTGTATAATTTAAAAAATAATTTTGAATTATATGTAATTAATTAATTAACTAATTGGAATTGATTTCTTAATGTTTAATAATAATGGTTAAAAGTAATATAACAAAATGTAATGTATTTAGTAACGATATTTAATTTTAATATAAATAATTGGAATCATAAAATCCAATATGTTTTGGATACATAGTTCTTATGTTGAGATATATAATTAATTACAAGTAATTATATAGTAGTTTTATTGGGTGGTATTTATCGGAGACATAGAAGGTTTTGGTCTCTAAATTTTGTTATATATGTATAAATTAAAAATGTTTAATCATTTTCATAGTTTTTATTTTTGTTGGGTTTTTCCAAATAGTCCTTTTTTTTCAATTGGATCCTTAAAAGTGAAAAGTTGAAGCAATTGGCTCCCTGCTGTTAAATTGGGTTAACAGAGTTAACTTTCTGATGAGTTGTCAGTTTGACGTGAAATATTTTTAAGATGTGGCATATGCAAGGGTATTACTTGGAATTTGCTTATATGAAACATTTAAAAGATAGGGTTTGGTAGTGGAAATTAAAATGTGGCATATGCAGAGGCTGTAAATTCAAAAGATGAGGAATTAGGTAATTAGGGTTCGTGTTGGATTAAAATTGGGAGACAGTGTGTTCGTGGTTGAGCTTGGAGATGCAAGATGTAAGACACAAGACGCAAGAATGTTTATGGGCCATTCGTGTTTCTCTTCCACTTGGAATGAGTGTCGAAAGCAATACCGCTTTGTCAGTTCTCGCGGAGATGGAGGGTGGAACAGGAATGACGCATCACTGATTTGCCATTGTGGAGAGAAGTTTGTCTTGAGGACTACAAAATCCAGTAAGATTTGAGGCAAACAATTATGGTTTTGCCTTAAGTACAAGGTTGAAAGTGAAAATGTTGGATGCAACTACTTCATATGGTGCAATAATGGTGGATTTGTTGAAAGTGTTAGCTATGAGAAGTTGGAAGCAAAGGATGAGAGGTTGGTGAAGAGTGAGGAAAATGAAAGTGATAAGAAGAACATAGTTCATTTGGAGAAAGTTGTGATGGGTCTTCAAACTTAGATGAAATTGTTCATAGGGGCTGTTATTGTTCTATGTGTAATGAACATTATTGTAGTTGCAATGCTGATGGGAAGGACATGATGTGTTGTTGTAGGTGTAATGTGGGCAAGTTGAATGTATTGTTGTTTAATGTAATTAAGATGTGTTGCAATGTATTGTATTAGTTGTAGATGTTTAATGAAATTAAGATTTTCAAACAATAAGATCAAATGGTTTGTCTGATTTGGTACATTGTGGTTTTGTATTTTGAAGAAGAAGTGAAAACAATTTACATTGCTTTTGTTCACCTAATTCATATTTAGTAGAAGACCCAATAACATATGATAGTTTGGTAAGTTGTGCACTGAAAGTAAAATTGGAACTAATTGTTATAAGTCATACCAGTTAAATGGAGGAACCAATTATTAATTGTGTGCAAGCCACACCAATTATTAATTGTGTGAAAGCCACACTAATTAAACGGAGGAACCAATTATTAATTTTGTGCAATGTTTATAAACGTGTTTGATATAACTCATAATATTCAATTGCTGATCCATTTTTTCTGTCAACAATGATGGTTTATTTATTTTTACAATACCAATTTAAGTTATTTGTTTTCATCTTGTCTTCACAAGTGATTGCAAAAATGACACTTAATTTCCTGTTATATATGTAAGCTTACTGCCATAGAACAACCTGGACTCATGACAGTTTCAACAAACACATAATACTAGTGTAGTAAAACAGTAGTTAAGAAAACCAAAATGTAGTCATCCATTACTCAAATCAAGATGGAGATAATAATATATGCTATATTAATACCAAAATGTAGTCATCCCTTACAAATCATTGTTCATAGAAATATCAATATGTGCAATACTATAATGTAAAACATTGTTCATAGAATAGTGCTTTCATGTATTACATTTCCTCTCATGTATTACATTGTTCATTAGTCATGTCGTGCTATGGTTGAGCTTCTTCCACATGTGCTTGACCTTGAGACAATGGAATAAGTTCTTCTTGTTGTTGTGGCTACGCTACATGTTCTTCATTTCGTTTGGGAAAGTGTGTTCTGTTGTGGCCTAGTTCCCTATACAGCCTACATCTTTTCAGTAATCCACTTTTTGTCATTCTTGTTGAATCATTTCTCATTTCTCACTACTCTAACATCCTTTTCTTCTTAGGTCTATTTGGAAAATTTCTTTTTGATGGAGACATGACATTAGGATAGATAATGGAGGAGTAAATTTCTTTGTAGGTTGACTTTCGAAAGCAAGAAGGTATGTAGTCCTTTCTATCTATGTTCAGAAACTTCATTGCTGCCAATGCATGACACCAAGGTATTCCACTAATGCTCCATTTTTACAGGTGCATGCATATTCATCTATGTTCACCACAAACTTGTCTCCACTTTGTGACACATGTCTGACTTCAAATAGCTTGTTTGCAAACCAATTCTGAACATAACCTAAAATTAATAATGTAGTGCATACAAATGAACAAAGAAAAACATTTACCAGAATTCATGAATACCTGGGAATCCAATACTTTGTTAGCTATGTCTCCTTTTGTAGTCTACTGAGTACTTTTGGACAAGTTAATGATTGAAATGAACCTATCCTTGACCTGTTAATGACCCATCTCTTCTTCATGTAAACTCGAATTTCCTCCAACTTTGTAATGATTGGTTTTGTCCTCGTATGAACCAAAACAATATTAAATGCTTTTGACATTGAGGTGTGCTTATGAACATTGATCTTGACCAACATCTTCAATGAAAGAAATACTATATAGTATCTACATTAATCAAAACCTAAAAGAAAAGTGAAGTCACAATTAGAAACCTTGGAGGAATAGCTATCAAGTGTCGAAATGCATTTTGGTTGACCTCTTTTATACTTCTCATATCCTTCTCCGAGTTCTATGGGTGGTGGTTGTAGCTGCCCTCCACATTAGCTTCTTAAGATTTTTTCGAGGGAATTTCTCCCTGAAGTTGGCATACAAATGCCTTACACAAAATCTCTTCACAACTCCAGAAAGTAAATCTTGTATAGCTCGTAATAGTCCCTGTCAGATTAAGCATTAAGTTAGATGATTTTCATTTTCAAAGTATGCATATGAAATAAAAGATTTTGAAATACAATGTAATTTACTCTTTATTGATCTGATGTGAATGTAATTGAACAACACACTTCAGGTCCAACAAGGTCTTCAATGAGTAGCTCCATAAACCATGTCCAAGTGTCCTTGTTCTTCACCTCTGCGACGACATACGTAAGTGGAAACATTTGGTCGTTCGCATAGTTAACAACTCGCTACCATGTCTGCCTTTCAAAAAAGCTCCATCAAGGCCAATGATTGGCCTGCATGACACAAAGTTATCTTTGCATGTCTTTAGGCATACGTAGAACCTTTCGAATATTGGCTTTCCATCATCATCTTCAACTTTGACCTTGATAGTTGATCGTGGATTTCTTTCTAAGAGTTCATTTGCATAATCATAAATTCTCTTATATTGCATAATGAATGACCCTTCCACTCCATCTGAAGCAAGGGCTTTCGCCTTGTAAGTCATACATTTAGATATTCCTATGTTCCATTTCCTACTAATTTTTTCTCTAATATCAATCCCTTAACATTAGGATTTTCTCTAACTGTTTTTCCAATTTTTTACTTAACCATTTGGCATTCAATAAGCGCAACTTGTGCTCCTTATTGCATGTGTGGGTGTCTACAACATTCCTCAATTGCCATGTATGCACAACCTCCATGTTACCATAGTATGTCATCCATGGACATTGTCCTTTTGCTCTCACAGATTAAAGCCTTATTATTTTCTTATCATTTTTAAAAAATTTGATATTTCTTCCATTATGTAGTGCATATGTTTTGATTGCATCCAAGATGTCTTGTTTCCACCAAAATATGTTCCCACTTCCCATTTGAAATCAACCATAGTTTTAGGCATACTAAATGTAACAAATTTTTCATAACCTTCTTCCCCATTAATTTCTTCATCACTGATGTTAGGAGTAATTAAGTCCTCAGATTCTCATTCATCATTGAACAAAATGCTATCACTTATGTCATCATCATCCAAATCGGACTTAGAAATATCACTCCAATCTGACCTCTCATTTTCAAGTGAAACAGATTGAACTTGTACATGCATATTACAAGAGCAATTTCCTTCTCTCAAGTCACACTCAACATTTATGTTAACTAACCCCTCCACACTGTTCACTACTCCATTCACAAATGTCTACCTTTATGTCTTCCAAGTCACCCAAGTCCCCCAACTCTTGTGTTATACTACCAACATCTCCATCATCTACTTCTCTCCTCTCACCCTCACCATCATCTACTTCTCTCCTCTCACCCTCACCTCCACCATTTCCCTCGCTTTGACTACCACCTACACCCTCACCCAACTCTTGAGTTACACCACCATCTCCCAAGGATTGAGTACCACATACACCCTCAACATCATGCTTTTCTCTCACCTCACCCAACTGTTCAGTTACATCACCATGTCCCTCACCATCATCTTCTTCTGTCCTCTCACCCAATTGTTGACTTACACCATCGTCTCCTTGTCTTTCATTTTCAATTATACCCTCACCACTCTCATCCAACACTAGACTTTGACCACCCTCATGCATCACTAGTGCAACTTCATCGCGTCCTTCATCAGCATTATATTTAATCATATGTATGACCTGAGCTATAGACACATTGTGCACAACATATAAATGAACTTGACCATTTAACCTTACTAAATTCACCATATGCATGGTTCCTCTATCATCACACAGAGGTTCTACCCTATCATCTAACACAAAACCACATCCTATAGAGAACCACAAATCTTTGAATCTGTCATACCCAAGCCCTTTCACTACACTGACTACAACAAAGTAACTCCATAAGTCAAGGTCAAAAGTTAAAGTATCAAATTCCCCTTCATACTTGAGGCGCCCTTCGTTCATAAACTTACCCCATAGTGAATAACCACCTCCATATCATCCTCCATAACAGACAAGATAATCAACAAAATTCTACACCTATAAGTTATCATATAATGACAAAAAACAATGTATATTAAAACAAATAGCAACTGATAATGACAGAAGAAAGCAACTTTATCTATGGGGGACAAGGGGGACCACACCGCAATAACCATACATAAAATTTTCGGACAAGTCCAACCCCACATTCCAAAGCGCATGGGCAGATGACTACAAAAAACACTGAATAATAAATTTAAAACTAGTTATACTATATATACTAACCTTGCCCGAAATTCCACTCGAACCACTTGTTGATACACGTCCAACGAGGCGCTTCACGTCGAAGCTCGCGATTGCAACAACTACTCCAATCACCAACCACGAAAGCCCTAATTTTGAAAAAACCCTCTCCAGTAACGAACGAGTTCATGCTTCAACGTCCAAGCTCGAAGAACACTCTCATTCCCAATTTTAATGGAATCCTAATTGCTCATGTGATTTTAGATTTCAGAAAATCTCAATTTTAGTGTTTCATATAAACAAATTCCACGAGACCCTCTATATATGCGACGTCTTAAAAATATTTCATGTCAAACTAATAATTTATCATAAAGTTAACCTTGTTAACCCAATTTAACAGCAAATAGTCAATTACGTGAATTTTTCAATTTTAGGGACCCAATTGAGAAACAAAATAATAATGTGACTTATTTGAGAAAACCAAACAAAAATAGGGACTACCAGAATGATTAAACCAAATTAAAATATTTTTTTAATTTTAATATATTTTATATATTTATATAAAAAATTTGATACCCAAAAATATATGGAAGATTGGCCGCAGCATACTTTAAATTTTCTCTAAACTTGAAAGCATCATTTTTTTTGCATTCATTATTTCAAGAACCGTGAATGGTGTATTTCTTCCTTCTTTTGAACACTTCTACTATTAATTATGAATTTCTCCAATTAACGTAATTTTATAAAGATTTGAGCAAAGGAACAAGTAATTCCATATTTCATCTTTCATATAAGTCTTTTGTTAAGAATCTCGTTTAATTTGTGCAAATTAAATATATGTTGTTTCTGCAAATATTTCTGGGACCGAGAGACTAACCTGTTGACGTGTTTGGGCTGCTCGCTCGCTTCCAAACTCCTGCTATTGGCCGATCGGTGTTGGCACAAATCGATCGATCTCCTTCTTGACGAGGGAAGATGTACCTGAAAAATGCACTCCGACGCTCAAGTTAGGTGTGTGGTTGAAGAGTGTTTACTCTTAATGAGATAATCAGTGCCTGATTGACACTGTTTGTATGTTTGGAGAGTAAAGGGAGAGTATATCATGCTTAAGTCAAAACGTCCCTGGCTTGTGGCCCTGACTTTGTATTTATAATTTACCTCATGGATCATGAATTGATAAAAGCCCAATAAAATAAACAAAACAAGGTATAAATAGATTACTTGAAAATCCCGTTCATCAATATCTTTAACCAAATATTTCTGGATTTGGTTTATCAAATATCTTTAACCAGATATCTTGAATTATTTTATTATTCATTGGATTATTGGCTCAGTAACAACTTAAGTGCTGACCCAATTACCATTTGAAGTAGCTTATTAGTCTTGTAGGCTCAATTACGGCCCAAACCCTTTGACCGGATTCACCAATGGTGGATGGATCGATCGGTCTTGGTCACCAACCACTCGGTTAATATTTCATACGATACATATGCAAACATATTTATATTATTGGAAACAAATATTTTTGAGATTTTACAAAAAAAATGCGAGAAAATAGTAAAAGAAATAGACAAAGCGTATAAGGTAAATAATTCATAATGAAATGGTCGAAGTAAATCAATAATACGAAAGTTTAAAAAAAATATCTAAAATAAATTATTGAAGCTAATAAAGTACAGAAAAATAGAAAAGAAAAATAACGTATTCAGACTATAAATAATTAAAGTAAAATAAGAACACGTATCTTTTTCTTCTGTGATAGTCAGTATAAACTTTGAATTTAAATAGATGTTTACAAGCTTAAAGCCTTAATAAATAATGTAAATCTACCATTAATAAAGTACAAATCTCAACCATCATAACTTTCATATCTTTTTACCAATGATAGTTTTGATATTTGATATGTATCCTTGATAACATTTTCGTCTTCACTTTTTTAAATATTGATATCTAATTGTTTTGTGAAGACAATATTTTAATAGATTTTGTATCTTTAAAGATTCAATACACTGTAAATAATCTAATAGGTCTCGAAAGCATCAAATATAGTAACTTTTCAAAATAGATGAGTATAGTATTTTGATAAAGTAAATCAGTTGAGTTGTGATACAACAGACATGTTTGCTTATTAATTAATTAGACAATCTTGATCATACATAATTAAACTAGTCATATAATGATTATACGATTTTGGTGATACACTAATTAGACAATTTTGACTATATATTGATTAGATAACTCTTGGTAATAAATATTAAATGAGTTTAGTACACTTAGTAATGAATTAGCTTTTCTTTTCAAATTCAAAAACACTTTATTTTTCATTAAACTTACAATCTCAACTTTCGTGGATCATTGGAAAATCTCCAAATCAACATGCTAGCATTATCCATATATCTATTAGACGATCTATCATTGTCTCATCATATCTATTGATGACTTATAATCTTGCTTATACTTCAACTGCACAAAGCACAAGTTAAAACATTCAAAACATGTTTATGCATTACATCATAACATCAAAACTTAGCTCATGGATGATCTATCAAATCGTCTAGTGAAGTTCAACATACTAGACTCTTCAATTATATTCGTCTATATAAAATGTCTAACATTTATCAAGGCTTAAAATACTTATTTTAATCAATGATTTTAGTTAAAACTCAATTAATCCTAATTTGTAAAATTCCAGTTAAAACAATAGACTTAAACTCAAGTAAAATTTCAAAAAGTTAAGATTAAGTGTTCTAAATGTAATTGAAAATGTATCCATATTAATGGAATATCCCTAAAAATTAAGTCTTGTGTTGGAATGGATAGTCTTTCAAACATATACATCCAACACAAGACAAATAAAAGCTTCAAGGATGCTCTTACTCTTCAAGACCTTGATCATTTATTTGATTTAAGGTGTATCATTGTTGGGAGCTATATTCTTCATTTACTCACTAGTATAACATTTGTTCTAACTTGTGTTACAAAATGGGTATTTGACCTTGGTGGAGAAGCACACAAAACCCCAAAGAAGATAAGGAAGTTTGCCTTGTTCCATGGTGAAGATTTGAGGGCAAATCCTTTTCAAGAGGGAGGGAATAATGACAAATCCCCTAGCCATGGTCAAGCACTTTCAAGAGAGTGGAAGCCATCCATAAAGATGACATCAACTCTACCTTGTGGGCCACCTTTGGAGCCATCATGGAGCCTGGATTGAAGATTAATGTAGGAATTTAGGCCATGTAGTGTAGGTTTGTTTAAGGCTTGTATTAAGGCCTAACTAGCATAGGATTTTCCTTAAAAGTTAGACATCCAAACCAAGTGGAAAGTGTGTGCCATGTGTCATGCTTCCATTGGAGAGGATTTACTTTTTAAAAGGTAGTCATATGGCACCTTAGGAGTGGAGAGTTTTTGCTTTTAGTAGTGGCCACATGACACTCTAGGAATGGAGAGGATTGTGTTTTGTGAGTGGCCACATGTCCTCCCATCATTGGAGAGGATTTGTGGACACTTGTCCACTCCGTAGAAGGCCTTATTTTTGTCCAATGAGAGCAAAGGTGGGAGATCATGCTTTTAGAGTTAGAAGGAGACACTGAAGACAATTAATTCTTGAACCACCCTATCAACACCCTAAACGTTCGATATAGGGGGCCCGACGTCTATAACATTATAGACGTCCGTCCCCCTCCCAACGGACATTTAATGGGCTGACAAGGGGAGTTGAAGCGTTCATTTGTTCAGCCTCTTAGATGTCCGGACCCCTCCCACGGACGTTTATAATATTATAGACGTTTGTCCCCCCCCCCTACAACGGACGTCTAGAGTTTCACTTATTTACGAATATGCCACCGGTCAATTATTTACGTTGGGGCTTTTGTGGACGGACGTCTATGGGGGACGTTAAAAGCCAATTCTGCACTAGTGAGGTTTAATTTGAGCAATTATTTCTTACCAAACATATGTTATTTCAAAATATAGAAGACAAATCTCTTATGACTTTGATTATGATTTAATAATCATTGAATAATTAAACAAATTAATGGATCATCTATGATATGATAGAAAACACTTAAAATGTTTTAATGTATATAACTATAATTCTACCAAAAAAAACACGTTAGAAAGTTCACAACTAATTCAAATTCAATTTCTTATTTATATATGTTAAAACCTTTGAGAAATTATAACAATTAGGAAAATAAACAATTGAAGTTAAATAAATATTTTAGGTAAATTGTGCAAAGTAGAATAGTTAATATAGACCCAATATATCACATGAAAGACAATAAACAATTTTTGAACTACATGATGTTGTTGCGCACTAGGTGATATAAAATCTAGTGAGCATCATGGTCTTAACCACTAGGTATGGATTGGGAATCGTTGGGTGCCAATAGAATTAAATTTCAAAAAGCTCAAGTTTTGAGTTTTCATTTAGCAGGGTTGCCACTCCTTAACCAAGAGCAATTACAAAGGAAATGTTTTGGGCAAGACAAAGAACTCGCTAGGTGAGGCATGTGGTAGAGAGAAGACACTGGTAAGACAAAGGACTTGCTAAGCGAGAAGAGTTTTAGAGAGTGAGTGCTTTGCGAGTTAGGAGTCTCGCTAGGCGTGAACAGTGAATTATATAAAAATGTGTGTATTATTCAAAATTAGCCCATGCATATAAGAATTTATTTCTGAGCAACTTTCTTTATTTTTTTCCCTTGAATATCATAGAAGATAAGTGGATTTATGGGTTGAGAATTTCACAACAAAAAGACAAGCTGAGATAGTGGTGAGACATTCAAATCAAAGTAGTGCAATAGTTTAAAGAGTTAAAATAGAAATGTGAGTGATTTTTGAAGATAAACAAGGAAGAATTTGTTAGAAGAAACATAGAATAGAAAGTGAAAGTTGAAGTGTTTGATTGAAACTTGAAGTATCCACGTAAGGAAAGCTAACCATACTTATACTTTGTCATTGGTTAGGTGTGATTTGAATTCATGTTAATGTAATGTGTGTTGTAGTTTAAGTTTTGTATTTAAAATGAATTAATTGTGTGAGTTTTGGTGTCATATGACATATTATTGCTCTAAAAGTTAATTTAAAGTTTGGATTGTTCATGGGACGAAGGCATGATAGAGTAGGCTACGTTAGAAAGGGAAAATTTTTACGATTAATAAATGTGTTGATATGCATTAAGTATGTATGTTGGAGCTAAAGATAATTTGGATGAATTATAATCTCATTTTAAGATAATGGGTATGTTCACTTGTTTATATGTGTTATAAATTGTTGATGTCAACTTTAGTTTTATGTGTATGTGAAGTTATTTGAATGATGTGTCATGTGTCTCAACAAAAGGTGGGCTCTATGTGAGTAGTCTTGTATGGGTAATGACACCTTATGAACTCGATAAGTCTTTGTGTTAGAATGAGTGAACTCTTAAATCTTTGTGTGAGAATGATTGAAAAACTTTGTCTGAGTGACACAATTGGTAATCTTGTGTAGGTTGATTTATCTACTTATCTACTGAGCTTTATGACAAAGCATGTCTAGAAGTTGTGTGAGTGAAATAATGGATAAACTTTTCAAGAGTGCAAGGGCGAAAATTTTGTGTGAGTGTAACAATTGGTAGTTTCACATGAGTAAGATGCTTGATAGCTCTATTTGAGTTGGCTAGGCATGTCATTGTGAGCTAACCTGACTCACATGAATTGGCTCACCATGGGTTGAGCTAAAAATGAATAAGCTCAAATTTACTCACTTTTTGGTGGGTCAAAAAATTTGTAACCCGGTTCGACCCACTATAGGTTAGTGGGTTAATAGGTTGCTCACTTAGGGCGTGTTCGTTTGCGTTGATTCACTATTCTAGTAAATTACGAGGGGAAGATTTGTGATGATTAACTGTGTTCATTTCTAGCAATTTGCAAGCGATGGAAAATGTGAATTAGTGGGATCACGTCATCCTTCTATCTCACATGAGTTAAACGAATTTGAGGGCGATAATGGTTGTTTTACAATAATGTCCCTACTATATGAAGGTAGTTGTGGAACGCATTTCATGAACAACTGTGTGACAGTGAAGTGTTGGGAATTAGTTCTGGGTGTGTCAATACCCAATTTCGTCCGGGTAAATAAAATTAATAATAAATAAATAAATAAAAAAAAAAGTGAATAGTGAATAGTAAATAGTGAATAGTGAATTGTGAATAGTAAAAAGTGAAAAGTAAAAAAAAAACAATTTATTTTTGGAAAGGATAAGTGTTCCACGTAGCTTTGAGATCAAAATTCACCAATTTGCAAATAAAAAATTAATTTTGTAATAGTAAAATGAATAAAAAAATGAATAGTACAAATGAATAGTAAATTTTTTTTACTATAAATAGCCAAGGGGGGAGGCTGAAAATTTACACAAAAGAATTGAGAAAATTTTTGAGAGAAGAGAGTTGGAAGAATTTCTAATTTCAAAGGGGATATTCTGGAAGTTTTCAGAGAGCGAGGAGATTAAGTCTGTAATAGAGGTAAGGGAAGCTAACCTTGAGTATCTCCTTTTGTATTATCTTGAGCCTTGAATATGCTATATTTTGCTTTTGTCTGATCTTAAATCTTGATTATGGAGTATTTTGTTTCTGTATGATTTTGAATTTAAATGAGAGTATGCTTTTGTGTTGATATCCAAGTGTGATAGTTGTAAAACGTGATATTGATTATGTTATGCCATTTGTATGTTATTAGTCGTTTATTTTTGTATTTTGGAAGGATTAGAAGTTGTCTAACCGGCTCTGCCAGATTCAACTTCTTATTTCCCCAAACGCTTTATTTCTTTACTTATTTATTTTATTGCATTTTGGAAGGATTAGAAGTTGTCTAACCGGCTCTGCCAGATTCAACTTCTTGTTTCCCCAAACGTTTTATTTCTTTACTTATTTATTTTATTGCATTTTGGAAGGATTAGAAGTTGTCTAACCGGCTCTGCCAGATTCAACTTCTTGTTTCCCCAAACGTTTTATTTCTTTACTTATTTATTTTATTGCAGTTTGGAAGGATTAGAAGTTGTCTAACCGGCTCTGCCAGATTCAACTTCTTGTTTCCCCAAACGTTTTATTTCTTTACTTATTTATTTTATTTCATTTTTGTGATTAATTTTTATTTCATCTAAATTTTCCACCAACTTATTATATTATTTTTGTTCATCAACTTTCTTCATCCTTAACTCTATAAATACCTACATTCTCTTCACTTCACACACACAATTTACATAATATCCATATCTTCTCTCTCAAAATCTCTTCATTCCATCCCGAAACTCTACTTCATTTCTCCCTCACATTTTACTATCTCTCTATACATAATAAATCCCGTACCCCATTTCTACCATAAAGTTATCTTCTTCATCTTCCATCTATGTTTCTCACAACTTATTACAAGTAGAGTTTTATTTCATCACACAAATCTTCAACAAGGTATACATTTTCTCTTCATTCTATTTATATACGCATTTTGATCATTTTTTTAGTTTATAAATTCATCGTGTTTTCTATTACAATTTTTCTTTATGCTTTTCACATTTCAACCCATCTATCCTTCTTAATAAAAAAATATAAAACTTTAAAAACATGTAATAATATAAATATCGGTATGAGTACTCGTGCGATCGTACGCATCAACCTAGTACTCATTACCCAAAATCTAAAATAAACAAAAAAAGCCGTGTGAGTGCTCGTGCGATCGTACGCATCAGCCTAGTGCTCATTACGCAAACAATAAGAAAAAAAAGTCGTGTGAGTACTCGTGCGATCGTACGCATCAGCCTAGTGCTCATCATGCAAAAATCTAAATATTTTATAAAAATACCAAAAATATTTTAAAGGTTAAGCACATGTGTGATCGCACACATCGTCTTTGTGCTGAAAACATTCTTTGTTTATTTTATAAAAATACCAAAAAAATACAAAATCTTTCAAAACCCAAAAACATCCACATTTTCAAACAACATACAATATGGCTAGCCAGAACTACGTGATCCTTGATTCTCCATCAAAAGTGGAGATACGTAGGAGCAAGGCCAGTCCTTGTCAGGTTCACTTTCCCAAAAATCCAAAATCATTTTACAAACAAAATTCTCAAACAATTTCCAAACAAATTTTCAAGCAGTTTTCTAAAAGAACTACGGAACCCTGATTTCTCATTCTTAATGAGAATACGTAGGAGCAAGGTCAATCCTTGTCGGGCTCAAAAAAACTAAAAAATACATGTTGTTTCTTTAGTGTCTTATTTTAGGGGATAGTTAAACATTTTGAAAACCACATCATATTCGCATATTTAGTTAAAGGTACTGCCTTAGGGCAGGCGTTGTAGGGTGCTAATACCTTCCCTACACGTAACCGACTCCCGAACTTAGAATCTCATTTTCGCAGACCAGGTCTTATCATTTTATGGTTTTTCCGTAGTTTTCCAGAATAAACTATGGTGGCGACTCCGCTGGGGAATTTAGAGAGTCAAGGCATTTAATTAGATGTGCGAATTCGATGTGGTTTTTCATTATGTTTTCCTTCCTTTTTTTTTCTTTATATATGTTTAATATTTGGCATAATTGCATGTGCGTTTGTTTTGATTGTTCCATATTGAACCCTAGGGTAGATGACATGTTATATATCTACTTATTTGTGTTTATTTTGCAAGTGTTGTTTTGCATTATAATCTCCCTCCACACACATTTTGCATATCATGAGTGAGGCCCTATACCCGGGTCTGAGCGCAACTTAGAATTATAGGGGTTGTGTAGCGGTGTCACTCTGGGATGTACTTTCTGTTTGGCTATCGTGAGAACTCCAACTAGAGTCTGTTCTCTTCATTTATGTCTCCGCATCTAGTTGATTACTCTGACTGTTGTGGAGATGTAGTGAAAAGAGCCATAACTCTGGTGGCCTTGATTTAAGCATTAGGGAACTATCCTTGTGAGATTGCATATATTTAACTTTGAACCTCAAGTCTCGAACCTTATCTAGGGCACGAAGGGAGATGTATGTCGTCTTATAACCGTTATTTTTTAATAAAATTAAACATGTTGTATATATCACTATATCATTATGCGTCTTTCTCATGCATTTTTTTTATGGTCTTGTTGGTCCTAGGTAGGAAGTTATAAATTTGTGACTAAGCCGTAGAGGTAAAATGGAAATTAACATGAGATTGGAAGTTGACCGACCTACAAGTTCAAACATTTTAAAGGAAAGGATAGCCATTGAAGCGGAGGAAGGAAATATGAATGGTCTGAGAAAACTGGTAATGAAAATGAAGACATCCCAAAAGGATGCATTCAAGAAGGAGTATGGGAATTTGTTGAGCCTATTAGAGGTGGAGGTCCAAACATCAGCAATTACTACTTTAGCCCAATACTATGATCCACCATTGAGGTGTTTCACTTTTCAAGATTTCCAACTAGTGCCAACAGTGGAAGAATTCGAGCAAATTTTAAATATACCTCTTGAGGGAAAAGCTCCATACAATTACCTTGGGCAGTATGTACCTGTCTTGCAGCTAGCGAGGATCATGAAAGTACACCCTATGAAGTTGGAGAACAAGTTCACAATCAAGGGCAAAGTGAGGGGCCTTCCTCAAGGATACCTAATAGGATACTTGCATCGTTTAGCTGCAGAAGAAAACTGGGAAACATTTATGGATGTATTGGCTCTTCTCTTCTATGGTGTCATGCTTTTTCCTAATGTCAAGAATTTCGTCGACTATGCCGCCATGAACGCATTTGTGGGATACAAAGAGCGCTGTGAGAATCCAGTCACTGCTATCCTGGCTGAAGTTTATGGGACCCTTAATCGTTGTTATGAGCTAAAGGGAGGAAAAATGTTATGTTGTCTGCCAGTGTTGTATATGTGGTTCATCTCCCGTGTGACTGAGGACGCCTTAAATGCCCCGTGCTCCATGGATAAGCTATTGCAGTGTAAACCAAATGTGAAAGGGGCAGATGAATGAGCGCGACTTTGTGCAAGTTTAAATGAAGAACAAGTTAAGTGGTGTGTCCCTTGGCAGCGTAGATCACAAATTATATATCATTGCGGGAAGTACCCTAATGTACCTCTCATGGGTATCAGGTGTTGTATTAATTACAATCCTGTGTTAGCACAAAGGCAATTTGGGCATCCTATGAGAGGATCACCTACACCTGCATCTCTTGCCATGTTGCAAATCTATTATGAGGAAGGAACCTTTGTTGAAGTACTTCATCAAGTTAGGAATGCTTGGGGCAACATTATTCGTGCAAAAATGGACCCCAGACCATGGACTATTGATGAAGGATATCCTTATAGCCATTGGATCGCAGAAAGGGTTAGGACAGTGAAGTTGCCTTTCAAGAAAATTTCTCCTAATCTAGATTATGGAAAACAGTTTCATGAAGCTGAAAATGAGGAAATAAAATTGTTGAAGGCAAAATTCGAGCAAATGAAACTAGAAAATATCAAGTTGACCAGTAATCTTCAGAACCTACAACGTGATTATGTGAATCTTAAGCAAGATGGTGTGGAAAACAGCAAAGCATACGAGGAGTTGTTAAGAAGACAAAAGCAAGAGCTGATAGTGGCCAACATTGAGCTGACCTTGAAAGACCGGGAGTATGGTATAATTGAGATATCAGAGCGTGTCACGAAGGAATTGTGTGACCAATTCAAGAGGGACAAGCAAAAGGCACTAGAGGAGCTGCACAAAATGCATATTAGAATGAACGACGTCGAGAAACAGGCGAAAGCAGCGGTAACGAAACTGAAGGAGGAACGTTGGCATCGGGCTGAATCAGAGAAGAAACATCAAGAATGGATGAATCAGATGAAGGAGTATACCGTTGAACAAGATCTAGTTACAGAAAATTGGAGGAGAAGTTTCTCACAACTAGCTTCCCTTGCCAATGAAGCCATTAAGGATGTCCCTAAGTTATTAGCTGATGCTGAGTCTGCATTGCCGATCTTTAACCCACCTAAAAAGGTTGAGACTTTCCTCAATTACTGCAAGAAACTGATGAGAGAAATGAAGAATGTGGTGGCTGAGGCTCGTGATAGTTGATCGTGATTTTGCATACCTCACATGTGGTGAACTTAAATGTTATGGATGAACTGTCTTATTGACTTTGTTTCATGTTAATTTCCAGATTATACATTTGGCAATGTTTTCACATCTTTATAATTTCTTACTATAGTAATTGTGTTGCTTTGTCTTTTCTCCTTTTCTTTTCGTTTTTATTTCATCTAATAAAATTTAGTTTAAAAATAATAATACGGCTAAGTCTCCAAAACACCCTAAAGGACACGAACCAGTGGCAAAATCATGGAGAACAAAGGGGAAATTCAAGAGGGGATGAAAGCCGATATCCAACAGCTGAAGGGACAAATGAGTCAAATCTTAGAGGCCCTGAATGCCTTACAAAGCCCTGGAGATTCGTGCGCACAACGACCACAACAAAGAGTTCCAGAGGCACAAACTTTCCCTTCCTATGGTCTTCCCCCGAATTACATTCCACCCTCAGGAGTGCGCTTGGAACATCTTGACGCTCAAAAGGACGAAGATAATGCAGTTGAAGTAGAAGATGAGCCTGGGGCAACCACTTTCACAATTCAGGGAAAGACGATCCAACCAGGTATTGAGAGCACGATAATGAAAAAACAACCTGAGACGAAGTCTTCATCTTGTATCGTTACACCTGCAGATTTTAAGGACGACGGGAGTAAATTAGAAGTCTTTGAGAAAAGGTTGAGAGCCATAGAGGGCGAAGGAAGTTCTGAATTTGGAGATGCTAGAAAACTATGTTTAGTTCCTGATGTGATAATACCTCCAAAGTTCAGGTTGCCAGAGTTTGAGAAATATCAGGGAAATACTTGCCCAAGGGGCCATATAACTATGTACTGCAGAAAAATGGCAGCTTATGCCCACAATGAAAAACTTTTGATTCACATCTTCCAAGAAAGTTTAATTGGCGTGGCTCTGACTTGGTACATGCGCTTAGAAACTACTCACATCTACTCATGGAAAAATCTGGTTGATGCATTCCTAAGGCAGTATGAATATAATAAAGATCTAACACCTGATAGAATACAGCTGCAAAACATGGTGAAGAAAGAATCTGAATCATTCAGAGAATATGCCCAAAGGTGGAGAGGAATTGCTGCTCAAGTAGAACCGCCTTTGAGCGACAAGGAGATGACTACCATATTTTTGAATACTCTACAACCACCATTTTATGAACACATGATAAGCAGTGTCTCCTCAGGTTTTGCTGACATAGTAGTAATTGGAGAGAGGGTCGAGGGTGGCATAAGAAATGGAAAAATTGCACTAGGCCCACAGTTAGTAGCGAGTTTAAATGAATATGGTCCTAGACATGAGAAAGATAAAAAACGAAGAGCTAACTCACATTTTATTGCCTATCCTCAAATGTCACATTCCCATGGGTTCAATCGACCCATTAAGCGAAGAAATTACAATCGTGATGAGAAGGTCGCCAACTTCACTCCTATCCCCATGACCTATACAGAGTTACTGCCAGATCTTCTCCGCAGAAACCTCATAAAGGTTTGTCCAACTAGGCCTATACGACCTCCGTACCCAAAGAGCTATGACACAAATGCCAAGTGTGATTATCATGAAGGAGCGTGTGGACACTCAACAGAGGCATGCAAGGCTCTAAAGCATAAAGTGCAATCTTTGATCGATTCAGGATGTTTAAAGTTTGAAGAAAGTCAATCCAGCACTCTGACAAGGCGCGAGTTCGCCCCTACAAATGCCATGGACAAATGAAGAACTATATGGGAAAGCATAGGTTGTTGTAAAAGGCGAAATTGATGTTGTTCTGTTCATGTTTTGAATTGTCTTGCTGTGAGGGTTATGCTCATGGATATTACGCTTTCATCCGTGACTTTTAATGTGAACTTTCATTATTTGGTATCTCCAAGGTTTATTGGAAATCATGTCCTAATAGGGTGTCGTGGAGAAAACGAAGGCCGCAAATAACAAAATTTAAAAAAAAAAAAAAAAAACAAAAAAAAAACAAAAAGGCAATATTGAGTCACTTGTCTTTCTAGCAAATTGTCAAACTCTTGTTTTTTCGAAAATAGCAAAAAAAAAATATAAAAATAGAAAATAAAAATAAAATAAAAAATTTGATAACAAAAGTTGTAGTGTCAGATTTTTTTCGAGGTCAAATGTTGAATCAAAAATAACAATTTGATGTTTTCTCTTGAGACGTTTGTGCGCATGGTGTTTGAAAAATCTCACCCTTCACCTTCCCAAATAAAAGGATTTTCCCCGAACAAATACTGTCACTGCCCTGAGTAACAAAATAAACTTTTACACCGGGGCAAATTGGCATGGCCAAAAGTTTTCTCGCTTACGCTAGTAGGGTGATCCCTGAATCCATTAAAAAAAAACAAAAAAAAAGTAGAATAAGTCAACTAGATTCAGAAACCCGAAAGGGTGATCTATAAAGAATGAAAAGAAAAGGAAAAAACGGCTCATGTTGAGGTCATCTAATCGTAGAATTAATTTTTGAAAATAAAGCAATCAGAGTTTAAAATGATGTGTGGCCTTCTTTCTTTATCCAAAAAGCAAAAAAAACTATAACCATTGTTACCCCGTTTGAGCCAAAAATAAATTCTTTTTCAAAATTATTCCCAAGCAAGGGTTATCATTAGTATGAGTCAACTTGGGATGCAGATGAAGAGTACTCAATTATCAAATGAAGTGAATCCTTCAAAAAGGGTAAAAAAAAAAAAATAACAACAACAATAAAACAGACTTAACCAGAGATGAAGGAAAAACGAAGTTCAAGACAAAAGCAAAGTGCTCAAAAGATCAAATAGTTGATACAATGCGTAGATGATAACCCTTGTTTTAAAAAAAAATGTATCCGACAAACATTTCATTTGGGCCTTTATACCCCTTTCTTTTAATACCTTTTAGCCCCTAGCCATTGTTACAAGCCTAATAAAGTCCACGGAGATTGACTAATGATTGCTCATATTTTCATAAAGCTTAATTTTGCGATAAGACAAAATAACTTTTAATGTGTCATAAAAATAAAAAGGGATTTGAAAATGAATAATGTCTCAGGAATAGGGGACCTCTCTACCAACCAGTCAGAAGCATACAAAAGAAAATTGAACCAATTTGATCCATCCTTGTAGCCGACCCTTTCATACCCACTACTTCTTCCAAACAGAACCCCATGCAAAAAAAAAAAAAAAAAACAACGAAAACTGGGGCAGCTTGGTGAACCTCACCTCGCGTCTTTTCCTTGAAATTTCGTCAAACCATGATCTCAAGAATTGGGTAGCTTTGCAGATCTTACTAGAATTTTTCACCAGAATTATCATGGATTCACCACACCAAACTGGGACAACTTTTTAGGTACCTCGTGTTTCGCTTTGGCACTCATCTCCTTTACGGAGCGTATGAGGTGACATGTTAGCATTATCTTCCAAACCATTCTAAACAACTCTCATTCTTCACTTGCGAGTGAATTCAAGCATATGTACGTTGATGTCTCGGGAGAAAAAGTCAAAATGTAATAATCTCAAAGTTAGATCTCGGATGTATGACATTCCTCACTTTTCTAAGCATTGGAAATAATGACCAGTCTTGATGATTGCAAGTAAGACAATTGATTCGAAAAAATAAAAAAAAACAAACAAACAAAACAAAACAAAGCAAACGTTTTCATATATTTATCAAAAAGAAAGTATTTCTCATCGAAATCCTCTTCATTCACATGAATGGTTATCAATTTCCTTCTTCAAAAAAAAAAAAAACAAAGAAAAAACAAAGAAAACACAAAAAGAATAACATTCAGATTTTCTCTATCAAGCCATATTGTTTCATGTCGATCGAGCTTTCAAATTTGTGTCAAAATTACAAAACATTTCAAGTTTCAAAAATTTCAAAATTTGAAAGCCCAGTTTCCATACTGGCCCACAAAGCCCAATTTTTACATTGGCCCCAAGCCCAGTTTCCACACTGGCCAACATTTCTCAAATTACAAGTTTCAAGAATTTCAAAATTTGAAAGCCCAGTTTCCATACTGGCCCACAAAACCCAATTTTTACATTGGCTCCCAA
This sequence comes from Vigna nakashimae, assembly GCA_034642375.1. Taxonomy (NCBI): domain Eukaryota; kingdom Viridiplantae; phylum Streptophyta; class Magnoliopsida; order Fabales; family Fabaceae; genus Vigna; species Vigna nakashimae. The sequence continues at coordinate 5,138,410 of CM067763.1, read as the reverse complement.
AGCCCAGTTTTCACACTGGCCCCCAAGCCCAGTTTTCACACTGGCCCCCAAGCCCAGTTTTCACACTGGCCCCAAGCCCAGTTTTCACACTGGCCCCCAAAGCCCAGTTTCCACGCTGGCCCCCAAGCCCAGTTTCCACGCTGGCCCCCAAGCCCAGTTTTCACACTGGCCCCAAGCCCAGCTTTCACACTGGCCCCAAGCCCAGTTTTCACACTGGTCCCCAAAGCCCAGTTTCCACGCTGGCCCCCAAGCCCAGTTTTCACACTGGCCCCAAGCCCAGTTTTCACACTGGCCCCCAAGCCCAGTTTTTACGCTGGCCCCCAAGCCCAGCTTTCACACTGGCCCCCAAGCCCAGTTTCCACGCTGGCCCCAAGCCCAGTTTTCACACTGGCCTCAAGCCCAGCTTCCACGCTGGCCCTCAAGCCCAGTTTTCACACTGGCCTCAAGCCCAGCTTCCACGCTGGCCCCCAAGCCCAGTTTTCAGGCTGGCCCTTAAGTTTAATTTTTGCCTCGCCCTTAAGTTCAATTTTTGTTGCATCGTGATTCTATTCATCTTATGTACTTGAATCGATTGTTATTCTCCCCCTTTCTCTTTGAAACCCAGACGAAATTAGTATTTCTATCTTTACTTATCTTTTACTCTGATAATATACAAACGTTGTTTGTCATATTATCTAGTAAAATCTAAGTAAAGAGGGGCAGCTGTCAATACCCAATTTCGTCTGGGTAAATAAAATTAATAATAAATAAATAAATAAAAAAAAAGTGAATAGTGAATAGTAAATAGTGAATAGTGAATTGTGAATAGTAAAAAGTGAAAAGTAAAAAAAAAATTTATTTTTGGAAAGGATAAGTGTTCCACGTAGCTTTGAGATCAAAATTCACCAATTTGCAAATAAAAAATTAATTTTGTAATAGTAAAATGAATAAAAAAATGAATAGTAAAAATGAATAGTACAAATGAATAGTAAATTTTTTTTACTATAAATAGCCAAGGGGGGAGGCTGAAAATTTACACAAAAGAATTGAGAAAATTTTTGAGAGAAGAGAGTTGGAAGAATTTCTAATTTCAAAGGGGATATTCTGGAAGTTTTCAGAGAGCGAGGAGATTAAGTCTGTAATAGAGGTAAGGGAAGCTAACCTTGAGTATCTCCTTTTGTATTATCTTGAGCCTTGAATATGCTATATTTTGCTTTTGTCTGATCTTAAATCTTGATTATGGAGTATTTTGTTTCTGTATGATTTTGAATTTAAATGAGAGTGTGCTTTTGTGTTGATATCCAAGTGTGATAGTTGTAAAACGTGATATTGATTATGTTATGCCATTTGTATGTTATTAGTTGTTTATTTTTGTATTTTGGAAGGATTAGAAGTTGTCTAACCGGCTCTGCCAGATTCAACTTCTTATTTCCCCAAACGCTTTATTTCTTTACTTATTTATTTTATTGCATTTTGGAAGGATTAGAAGTTGTCTAACCGGCTCTGCCAGATTCAACTTCTTATTTCCCCAAACGCTTTATTTCTTTACTTATTTATTTTATTGCATTTTGGAAGGATTAGAAGTTGTCTAACCGGCTCTGCCAGATTCAACTTCTTGTTTCCCCAAACGTTTTATTTCTTTACTTATTTATTTTATTGCATTTTGGAAGGATTAGAAGTTGTCTAACCGGCTCTGCCAGATTCAACTTCTTGTTTCCCCAAACGTTTTATTTCTTTACTTATTTATTTTATTGCATTTTGGAAGGATTAGAAGTTGTCTAACCGGCTCTGCCAGATTCAACTTCTTGTTTCCCCAAACGTTTTATTTCTTTACTTATTTATTTTATTGCATTTTGGAAGGATTAGAAGTTGTCTAACCGGCTCTGCCAGATTCAACTTCTTGTTTCCCCAAACGTTTTATTTCTTTACTTATTTATTTTATTGCATTTTTGTGATTAATTTTTATTTCATCTAAATTTTCCACCAACTTATTATATTATTTTTGTTCATCAACTTTCTTCATCCTTAACTCTATAAATACCTACATTCTCTTCACTTCACACACACAATTTACATAATATCCATATCTTCTCTCTCAAAATCTCTTCATTCCATCCCGAAACTCTACTTCATTTCTCCCTCACATTTTACTATCTCTCTATACATAATAAATCCCGTACCCCATTTCTACCATAAAGTTATCTTCTTCATCTTCCATCTATCTTTCTCACAACTTATTACAAGTAGAGTTTTATTTCATCACACAAATCTTCAACAAGGTATACATTTTCTCTTCATTCTATTTATATACGCATTTTGATCATTTTTTTAGTTTATAAATTCATCGTGTTTTCTATTACAATTTTTCTTTATGCTTTTCACATTTCAACCCATCTATCCTTCTTAATAAAAAAATATAAAACTTTAAAAACATGTAATAATATAAATATCGGTATGAGTACTCGTGCGATCGTACGCATCAACCTAGTACTCATTACCCAAAATCTAAAATAAACAAAAAAAGCCGTGTGAGTGCTCGTGCGATCGTACGCATCAGCCTAGTGCTCATTACGCAAACAATAAGAAAAAAAAGCCGTGTGAGTACTCGTGCGATCGTACGCATCAGCCTAGTGCTCATCATGCAAAAATCTAAATATTTTATAAAAATACCAAAAATATTTTAAAGGTTAAGCACATGTGTGATCGCACGCATCGTCTTTGTGCTGAAAACATTCTTTGTTTATTTTATAAAAATACCAAAAAAGTACAAAATCTTTCAAAACCCAAAAACATCCACATTTTCAAACAACATACAATATGGCTAGCCAGAACTACGTGATCCTTGATTCTCCATCAAAAGTGGAGATACGTAGGAGCAAGGCCAGTCCTTGTCAGGTTCACTTTCCCAAAAATCCAAAATCATTTTACAAACAAAATTCTCAAACAATTTCCAAACAAATTTTTCAAGCAGTTTTCTAAAAGAACTACGGAACCCTGATTTCTCATTCTTAATGAGAATACGTAGGAGCAAGGTCAATCCTTGTCGGGCTCAAAAAAACTAAAAAATACATGTTGTTTCTTTAGAGTCTTATTTTAGGGGATAGTTAAACATTTTGAAAACCACATCATATTCGCATATTTAGTTAAAGGTACTGCCTTAGGGCAGGCGTTGTAGGGTGCTAATACCTTCCCTACACGTAACCGACTCCCGAACTTAGAATCTCATTTTCGCAGACCAGGTCTTATCATTTTATGGTTTTTCCGTAGTTTTCCAGAATAAACTATGGTGGCGACTCCAAAAATTTTTTTTTTCAAAAACAGTTTTTATTTTTCGGATCGTCGTCCCGTCGCGATTCCGGTTGCGACAGGGTGTAGTGGAATCGATTCCTTTTGAAGGGTTAAAGGTAAGGGAATCAGTTTTGGGGCTTGTGGAACCAATTCCATGAGCATGCATATGTGTGTGGGCTCTTAATTGTTTATCTTTATGTGGTTCTTGATCCATTTACCATATTCAGTGACCTTTGAGAGTAATAGTCTTACTGCATATGTGAAAAGCATTGAAGATCATGGTTACATTCTTCATTTTGGTGTCTTCTTTCACATTTGTTTTATACAAAAAATGATGTATTCTTTAAAAATTACCATTATTAACTTTTTTTTTTCAAAATTATGGAGTAACAATCTTTTAAAATAATTTTAACTCATCCAAAAATTATTTCATTTTACTTTTAACATATGGGCAATGTGATAATTTTTATTTACTATCTATTAAATATTTTTCTTTCATATATCATATGAGTCAAATTATTCACAAACTTCACCCGAAATCCATCCACTTTTATTCCCAAATCCTTTAAAAGAAACATAAAAACTTTACTTTCAAGTCCACTTAAATTTGTCCACACACTCTTCCTAAAATCCATCTATACAAAAGAAAACACCCTTAAGAATGTTTTGTTCTTTCAATGTATTTTATGTATTTATTACAATATAGTTATAGTGAATTAATCCAACTCATTATTTTATGTATAATCAAAGTGTTCACCTATTCTACCAAACATTATTATAAAGGTAGTAATTGAAAATTAAAGTGTCAAGCTTTATATAATTTGATAAACAAATGGATTAAAAATTCAAACTATTCAAACATTATTGAACAATATTCTAGTAACTAAAATGATCAAATTTTCAACCTACAAAATTAGAAGTAATAATTATAATAATAAGCTTGTGAAAAATGGTAAAAAATTAGTAAAGGATTGTTGTTGGTGGGTTGCGGGTCAACCCACCTTTAACCCGACCCGATTCAATTTAACTGTGGGTTAAATGAGCTGAGTCCAATTTGACTCACAAGTTCTAGAGTTGGCAGTCAACCCCACTTGAACCTCTCGTGAGCCCGATTAGCTCACAAGCTCTAGAGTTGGCAACTTTGTGTGAGCTCATAGTAGTCTTGCATGAACTGTGACTTTGTGTGAGTCTAAGAGTTGATTATGAGATAATGTTTGTTACTATGAGTGTGTCGAAAATTGAGTAAACCATATGGATAACTTGGGATAATAAAGTATACAAAGTAGTTTTAAACTATAGGTTATGTGTTTCTATGTTAACTTACCCTTTTGTTTGTTGTTTTTGTGTCTGACTGAATTGATCATGATTTATCATATAAACATATCATAATACATACACTAAGGAAGATGCATAACAATAAAAAATGTTATGTTTTTGTTGAATTGGATGAGGATGACTCTTGCTCAACTCTCCTCTCTGGTCGAATGTTTGCTCCCCTCTGTGCTCTGGGTGACCGATCGGTTTGGGGGGTGACCTACAGAATACACTTTGACGCTCAAGTCATAATTTTTCTCACGAGGTCTAAAGTAATGCGATTATGAAAGCGTAAACATTACCTCAAAAGTAAATCTCTATTTATAGAGTTTACAAGAATCTGGTCAATTAATTTATCTCTTAATGGTCATTAATACATATCTTAATCAGTCATCAATAGTCGTTACCGCATTGATTGGGCTTTAACTATGTCCACATGTTGTCGTGACCGAGCGACTTCTAAGTCATTTTACATAACCTAGTTGTTCGATCCATTGAACTTGGTATGATGTCGTTTAGGGTTTAGCCAATTGGGTTATCTTCTTAAACTAGATATTTGATTTAAAGATTAAAACTTAAATTTCCATAAAATTTTGAATCACTTTCATTGAATTAATGACATTAGCTAAATCAATATTTTATTTTAGTAAAACTTAGCTATGGATTGATGATGGAGAGAACAAGATACTAAGGAAGAAAATTTTCCTTTAGCTTTTAGAATTCTCAACAAGCATAGCGTTGAAGAAAGTCGGGAATTTTATTTATTTATTTTCCTAACATTAAGAAGTTGAACCGGATTTATTTTTAATTCGAAGAAAATAAAAGCTTTATTTAATATATCTGGTTTCTCTATCTCTCTCTACATATAAAAGAGTGTTGCAAAAATTACAGCCACTAATTATAAACTATTTATTGGAGTATGTAACATCCCAAAAATACAGATAGAATTAATTACATTAACTATATCTCAGTTCAGTCTTACAATCACACAAGAGTATAACGGCTGAACGACCTTACAAAAGTGAGAGAGAGAGAGAGGGAGAGTTACTATAAAACTAAACATAAGCACAAGACTGACCGAACGGTTTACAAAAGCAGAAATACCGAACGTTCGTACATATAAAAGGAGAAAGAGGGAAAGACCGCCACAATACAAAACTATCTTAATGACCGAACGTCCTACGGTTCGGTCTTAACTTCAACTTCTATCAGGTCCTCTTCCTCCAACGCCTCTTCAAGGGGTGCGTCACCATCTGCTCACATCCACATGGATGATCATTGCAATGACAAGACGGACGTACAGAGACAGGACAACACAATGAAAAACACAGGGTAAGCTTATGTAATTTAATTCATGCATAAACATACATTTCAAATAATTCAACACCAAATAAATTTCAACGTACGTATTACACAAGCCTATCACTAGACTGACTGTCCGGACTGTATGAAATCTGCGTAGCTACAGGCGTTCGTGTACCCGGGTGATGTAGTAACTGGAATACTCTCATCAACTGCCACCCGAGGTTAGTCCGTTCCGTCCAAAGTACCCCTAAGGACTAGGACCTCCTGCCGTTCCCACACATGACCTACCCTCCTCTACGTGAGGACGAGTACTTACGGAACATCATGATGAATTGCCAGCATTAGCATGCCCACAGTCATACTTTACCAATTCCAATATTCATCCATGAGTCATTCCTCCCTGGAACGCTCGTTCAAATCCACATCATTTCATTCATATCACATTCTCTTCCTATTTCATTCACAATCATTCTCAATTTCATCTTTCATTATCATTTTTTTCTCAAATTCATCTTTCATTACCAATAAGTTAAATTTCATCATCAGTTCTAAGAACATAAAATACCGAACGTTCAGACCTCTTTAGAACGAGGATGAACGATAAGGACGAGACCGATAAATCTCTCGTTCCAGAACAGAATAAGATCGAGAGAGTTATTTTTAGATTTAAGAAATGAACCAAGTACAATAATACAATATGTGACGAACATTATTTACCACGTAAGTCAGTTGAATGAACTAACTCTCTTGAGTTCAAACCAATACTCAAGGAATAAATCAAGTATGGAGGCCCTAGGCCGGATTCAATGAAAGAAGACTAGTCAAGATGTTGAGGAACTATATTTAGAATAGTTCACATACAGAAATCCAATGCCAGTAAGTGACCGAACATGGTAAAGGAAAAATATTACTGAAGTTGGACGAACGCTATTTTACCAAGATTGATTATACAAGAAACGAGTACGAACGCTTGGTGTAAGACCGAGCACTACTCAGTACGAGCGCTAGGTGTAAGACCGAGCACTACTTAGTACGAGCGCTAGGTGTAAGACCTAGCACTACTAGTCTTAAAGTACGAGGGTATATATATATATTACTTTATCAAGGGATATTCGGATACAACTATGCTTGGCCGAACGTTCAAACATAGTATTTCCACACGAGGGCGCTCGTCCTACACTAGGATTCTATCCAAATGAAAGAATCCCTTTTTAATTATGTTCACAGAAAACCGAACGGTCAATGACCGTTCAGTAACGAACGTACTTTATCATAGTAGAAATTTCATATTCAGATTTCATTTATTTCCAACTCAAATCTCAACACATCATTTCATAACCTTATAACTTCACACCAAATATCAATTTACATACTTCATAAAATCCATATTAATAATTCATACTCAAAAAAACGATTACTCATATTCACATTCATACACTTCATACATATCAACCATCATGCATCATACTCATACTGGATACATACATTCACTCATTCAGCAACATGCATTCATTTTCAGCAAGCATACAACAACATACAATTAAATTAGACAAGCTTCCCTTACCTCTAGTGTGAACGTACGTCCTTCAGAATAAAACTCACTTCACGAAATTTAGATTTCTTCTACTCTCAACGCTCAACCAAACTCTTTAAATTAAAACAAGTTACAGAAAACTAAGATTGATTCAGACAAGGTGATCACATGCAGCCAGAGTTTGGTTTGCATGTTCATACGAACGAACAGCTAGAGACAAGAAACTTACCAGTTTCAGAATCCGGAACTGTTCGGTTTAAAAAGAAGCTTACGGCGCCGGGAACACTTCTACAGTCTCTGAATGATGATCGGAGAAGAGAAAAATAAGTTACAGTAGAGAGAAGGGAGAGTTTTCTAGAGAGAAGAAGGAGAAGATGAAAAGATCAGATTTTGGAAAGAGAGTGCATGCAGAAGAGAGTGGGCAGGTTTTTCCGAAAATCCAAGTTTTGCATTACAATTCAAAACGAACGTCCCCTCCTTCCGTCGACACCTGTTTTCCACTAACTGATTTTCGGATCCCCTTCGCTTGACACCTGGCGTCCGTCATCTGAGTGTCAATTTCCACTCTTAACACGTGAACTCCACTAAATCAATACGTGTGTGGATTTTACCGGTTCTGACAGAGTATATATTAACATATAATTTTAAACTAAAAACAATGAAAAAACGCATTAAAATTGATAATATATGAAACTTTATATATTACAATCTTACCCTATATAAGACAAAAGAGGTCTTAGACTAGTAAAACAATATAAAACATGGTATTATATTATATTGAATACTTATATGCACAAATTAATGCCAAATATAAAATTATATTGAGTACCAAACAATAAATATAGAAGTTAAATCATGACTCCACTATAGTTCTATATGTTATTCTTTTTTTACAATATATTTTTCTAGTAAACTCCGTTATAGGATATTATTACCTTTATCCACTAATTCCTATTGTAAATAGAAATATCAGTTTAAATGTGTGAATTAACCTCATTAATTTGGGTTAACAAAAATTTGAAATTTTAAATGTAAGTGAAATTGAACCTGGTTAACTTAATTATAGGTTAAACCATTTAAGTTGGGTTTAGAATGAGTTGAATTAATTTATTTTGAATTTATTGCAATTCATATATTAAATAAATTGAAAAAATATACCTAATATTTTGTAAAGGGTGGAATCTAATTATAAAATTTTTCACTTACTAAAAAAACTGAACCAAGTTAAACTAGATCATTTTAATTCAATTTATATGGACTCTGATTAACTTAAAACATATGATAAATAAAATTTTAAAATTATTATCATAAAAATCAATAAAAAATATTTTTTTTAACTAAATAAAATATATAAGCTTTTTTAACGCTGTAGAGACTTTTAAATTATACACACACATTTTAAACTTTGCCGTTACTCCTCTCTTTTTTTTTTCTCTTTGTTCTTCTAAGGGATTTTTCGTGTCGCGCTTCAGCGTTTGGTTCCCATTTCAAGTTTTCGCGCTAAAGTCCATCTTCCATTCTTCTCTGAAATTCAACGCTTCTCTCGTTCCTTCTTCAATTTCTCGAGCAATTTCTGTTAGGTACTCGCTATTTTGGTCACGGTTTTATCTATTGTAAATGAATATAGTTTAAGTTAATTCATTATTTGCATTTGAAATTCTGATTCTGGGAGTTACGGTGTAACTGAAACTTCTTTTATGCTACCAATAATGAATGAAAATGTGTTGCATTGTCAATTGAGTTCTTGAAGTGATTTGTTTTCTGCATATTCTACCTCTACTTCTAGGTCATTTAATCCTGTTCTGCTCCCATTTATTTGTGAATTTTACAGTATTTGGTGAAAGATTTGTTGATGGTACAAAGGTGTGTATATTCATTGGATTTTCACTGTTTTGCTCTCTTTTTCCTCACTTTTGATGATGGAGCTTAAGTTTTATGAAGTCCTTTTGTCATTACGTATCAGTCAAGTTTCCATCTTCCTTTGTGAAACTGCAATTATGTAATGAGTTTATAAAACTTTATTGGAAGTTGAAGGTGCTGATTAGAGGATAATGATTTGTTGCTTAGTGATTTATTCAAAAAGAAAGTGACAAATAAGTTAATGAGAAAGTTAGAGCAGCTGTTACCAGTCTGCGTGTAAATGGGTTAGTCTGTGTGTGAGGGTTAGTGTGTGCGAACAGAGGAGGGGTTAATGTTTAGTCAGTTAGGAGCTGGGACTGTGAATTGGTATTAGTTATTTTATACAGCTAAATAGTCCTTGGTTTTCAAGTATGCTTTTGAAAAATTCTATACACAATCCTTTGTTTGTCAGATCTTTGTTAGAGAAGCATCAGGTATTGAACTGAAATCATCGTTGAAAATTTTCTGCCTTGTATGATTCAAATATTTAATATTTAGGATAACTAGTTTCTTATGTGCTTACTGTATAATGTATTATAACTGATCTACGGGTTTAGTATTGACCTACTCAAAGTTCAACTATTTTTGCTTTCAACATGTTATTTTTAGTTAAGAAATGGTAGCTTCTTTAGTTGTAGGACGATTGCATTGATGTTATTATTATCGTAGCCGTTTGAGCACATCCGCTAGCTACTTTTCTTTTGTCTGCAATTAAGTAAAGCCTAGTCTTATCATTCCATGAAGAAACCTGATGTACTGTTTTGTCTTGCAGTTGTTTTAATTGGACCCTTGGACATTTATGGTTAATATCCGACAACTGAAATGAGATGCAATGCATGCTGGCGAGAATTAGAAGGGCGAGCGATTTCCACAACCTGTGGTCACCTATTATGTATCCACATAGAAACAGTTTTGACGTTGTGTTCCTCGTTTTTAGTAAAATATGATCAACTTAGTTCATATTAAATTAGGTTGATTTTCCGCATGTTTTATCATTGAAATGGTTATTATTTTTTATTTATGTGGTTTCCTTAACAATGTTAAAAGGCACAGATGATGCGAATAAGATATTAAGCAATGATGGAGCATGTCCTATATGTGATCAAGTCCTTTCTAAGAGGTGAGGATGTGATAGGTCTGTTTGATCATACACGTGATTTCGTTCCTTACCTGAAATAATACTGATTATAACGGTCAGTTAATGGAACGAGTCATCCCTCAGCAATCTATACTTTAAGCTTTATGGAAATAATGTTTGATTATAGGAGTTGTACTGATTATTTAATTTTATTCTACATTATATGCTGTCAATTTTAAGTTTCAATGAAATGATGCTGATGTAAGCGCTCATTTGGTAGCTATAATATCCCCTTAACAGTTAGTACCTATAATTGTGCCGAAATTTGATGCTCTGTCTTCATTTTTAGATTTTGAGTTGTCAATTTTAAGCCTCATGGATGACGTGTTGTTGTCTAAGTTATATGTTTCTCCTCTTGTCAGTCTCATGAAACCTGTGGATGTCAATCCCAATGATGAATGGGTCAATGTAAGTAAATATTCTCATGTGCAATACTAACTACATATTACATAAACCTAAGATACTCTGTAATTTACTGAATTTCACTATCCTATCTCTTCTTTTTCTTTATTCACACTAGCTTTGTCGCCAATTATTGTGATGATTTATGTTGCAGATGGCCATGGCAGGAGTATCTCCACAGATATGTATCCTTTATTTCAATTGTTTAGTGGTAGAACTGTGTAGAAATAGAAAACTAAGGTTGTATGTTATATCCCTCTGGACTATCTAGCAGTATGATTATCATAAATGAAGTGCATATTCTGAAATTCTAGAAATTAAGAGGGTACATTGAACCTTGCGTGTTTACCTGAGCCAATTCAGTAATGAAAAGTGCATATAGAAGTGTGATGTTCTACATTGGGCAAAAAGAACTGGAGATGCAGTTTAAGATGAACAAGATCGTTGCTCAATGCCGGCAGAAATGTGAGATGATGCAAGAGAAGTTTACAGAAAAACTAGAGCAGGTCCACACTGCTTACCAAAAGATGGCTAAGAAGTGTCAGATTATGCAACAGGAAATTGAGAGCTTAACCAAGGACAATCAAGAACTTCAGGAAAAATTTGCTGAAAAATCCAGGTCAGTGTTGATTGCATTTCCTCTTGTACAAAATTATATGTCGTTATTAGTTCCCTAAATCAATTTCAATTTCAGGCAGAAGAGAAAATTGGATGAAATGTATGACCAGCTGAGGAATGAGTTTGACTCAGTGAAGCGATCTGCCATACAGCCTACAAACAACTATTATTCCAGAAATGAGCACGACTTGTTCTCTAACCCGCCAAACATGATTGATGACAGAGAAATTGGCAGAAAAGGTAACCCTTTACTTTCAATAGATAGAGGATATTTCTTTTCATTGTCAATAGACATTAGAAAGCATTTTATGTTATGTTCAAGTTTCAAATAACTATAAAACCAAATAAAGTATGATTTATTTAGGGTTTGTTTGATTAAACTTGTCTATCAATACAAGGAGTTGAAAAGAAATTAAAGAGTTTCAACATGAACTAAGTAAAATATAAAATTAATTTTAAAAAAATTAATATAAGAAACTTCTACAAAAGTAACTTATATAAGTTAATTTTAATTTATGAAGAAATTTGTTGTCTTTCCTTTTTATTTTCTTGTAATTGAAAACATGCCCTTAAATAATGTAATGAAAGCAATGAAGAAAATGACATCCAATTACTACTACAACCTCTGCCACCATAGTCACAGCCCAGTCATTACAATTACCACCATTAACATTGTTGAAACTCTCATCACTACGACGGTAATGGAGCAACAATGAATATTATGGTGATGATCGTGGTGGTCATGGACTGTGTTTGACCTTGTTTCTGCTTAGATGTTTCCAAAAGTAGAATAACTTATTTGTTGCAGGTGGGCCGGTATTCACTCCTGCCACTCCAGGACCAAGAGATGATGTCTGGCCAGCAAGGCAGAATAGCAATAACTCCGGTCCCTTTGATCTCTCCGTTGTCTCACCGGCAAAACAAACGGCCATCGCAGGGGACGCTGGTAACAGAAGGGCTGGTGCTCATCCTTTTGGACCAGGTGCTACTAATAATCCATCCATGACTTTGAGGAACATGATACTATCTCCAATAAAGAGGCCTCAACTCTCACGTAACCGCCCTCAGTTATTCACGTAAGGATTAAACTCAACTCTGCTAATTTACTCCTGGTGTACATTCTTAATCTTGTTATATTTTGTTGTTTCAGATTGTAAGCTCAAAGGAGGCCAACCTTCTGTAATACCAGTTAAGCTTTTTCCTTTGGTTCTGGCTTTATTTTCCTTTCTTCTTTTCTTCTTTCTTAGTTCCTTGGTTGTTTTCCTTTGGCAGGAAAAACAAATCTGGTGTTGGCACAAATCAATTTGTGGTCTGCATAACGTGCTATGATATTTTAAACTTCTCTCTCTAGTTCTGACCTTCAAACTCTTATAGATGTAGAGCTGCTAACATGAACACTTTATATATCATGTAAGTTCCCTAGTTTCAATCTGTAGATGCATATTTTCCCAGCGTATTATGGTGTGATTGGAGGACACTCAAAAGTGAATACCCTTAAAACTAAGTATGAATCCGAGCTAAGAATGAAAGAGGGAGCCTTCTTTTTTGCCTTACATTTTTGCGTCCAATTTCATGGTTTAATAAATTATTGAAATCGAGAATTATTAACATGGACTTTTGACCTTTCAAAAAAGCTGTGTTCACATGGTGAGAGAGACTTGTATGCCACATCGAAACGTGAACTTGTGTTGATCTATAATATCCTTGTTCAGCAGGCAAATTTTGTTTCCAGTTATCAGAATTTATATTCCACCAGACAATCATTGTGAATAGCATTATGTCGGAACGGATAATTGTAATTGTTGTAACAATCCTATTTAGTCGTAACATTACCACTAACCATGTATCTAATCACCATATATCCAGATAATATAAATATATATAAGATTAGTTTACAATCCTCCAATGAAATAATTTTTTTCAAAATAAAATATATACATGCTCATTTAAAGGAATATACACGTATCCAAAATATTTATACTATTCTAAACTCTTTTAATTACTCACGGATAAGAATTTCCACCTGCACGATTCTTTGCTACTCTGTCACACATAGCAAATAAAAGCATAAGGTAAGGTAGTATATTTAAAAGATTCAAAATCTTACCATAATGTCAATAATTTAAAACATCAAATCTCAAATTAATCATTTAATATACTTTACACAACTATCTTAATTGAAATTATATCACTAATTCATTCATAAGTTGAATTGGATTTAGAGATTTCCCACCTATATATAGAGACTCTAGATTTTGGTAGAATTACCCAGATTCTACTGAGTGTAGAAACATCTATCGACTTTCATCACCTAAATCTTTATCTTTGAGTCTAAATACTTGGTAAAGTCTAGATAATCCTCCTATCAAAGAATCCATATTCAATACACATTCTAAATCATACAACATTTTTTCCTTGAAAATATTTCATACATATCATATACACAAGCACTCAATATTTGAATACATTCTAGCCATTGTCTAGGCTCACCTAGATTTCTAAAATAACTTTTGTCCAACAATAGTTGTGCTTGCCTAGTGATCATATCTCAGAGCCCATTTTTACTAGGGTAGCCTAATGATAGAGGCCTTTGATACCACATAAACTTTAGGGGCGAGTCAAGTGGTAAGAGTAGCGAGATATTCTTGTTTATAAGCTTTGATCATTGTCATATGCAACTAAAATGGACTAACCTCGTATGGTAGCTTGGTTTCAATCAGTAGTATTACCATTACAAGTGCATAGACTACCAATAGTTCGACATTATACCAAATCCGGATGAGTTTCTTCTAGGTTATGGCATCTATTTTTTAACTAATGTTTGAAATTGTAATATATATATATATATATATATATATATATATATATATATATATATATATATATATATATATATATATGTTTGCGTAATTTGTGATGTTTGTTTGGTTAGGTTCCCATTGATCAAAGTACAATGTAAGATTAAATTTGGTTGACAAAGAGAAACACAGTCAAATGCATTTGAGTAGATGCAAGTGATACTTGATTTTAATTATTTTTGAGGCTATTGTATTGAGAATGTAATATTGAGAGAGGAGATGTGAGTGTCGTTTGCAAGTTTTCTGAACCTGTATGAAAGTGAAGAGCAAGCATGAGAGGAGGGTTGGGAATTTAGAGCACCAAGAGTTAAAGTTTTCTTTGCTGGAAAATGAGGTAGGGGAACTAACCTTGTCTGGATTACGTGAACACCTTATAATGTTTGATTTGTAAAATGATTCTTGAATAACACTGTCGTTGCTTGGTATATTGTTGCCTTGCCTTATAAAGCTGCACCTGATTAAAATAAGTTGGATACTTTTGATTTATCCTGTAGACCACCCTTCACGGTTCAAAACTAAATTATGTTCCTTGCCAATTAAGTGGCAGACTTCTTTACTTTGTTAGTTTGCTGTCAGTACTCTTCCTAATTTAAAATTTTAATACCCATCTTAGATACCTTGTTATAACGTTTGACCAATTAAGGCTATTTCTTTAACTACTCAAAATTACAAGCAGAACCTTTCAGTACAAGTTTTATCATGACCAGGAGAATAATTCTCCAAAAGGTTGCAGAATAATTTTTTTTTTACACAGTTTTATGCTTACATTTTTTTAAAAGGACAATGTAGTTTTGCGTCAGAACGACCATACTTCATATATTAAAAATTGTTTTTCCTCATTTTCTTTAGTAGCCATATTACTTTATTTCTTTAAGATCATCCCTTTTAAATGAAATATGACCTGGTGGCATGTCAAATGAGTGTAATTGCGTGTCAATATATTACTACTCTTCCAACTTTAATATCTTTTCCAACGGCTTCCTCTTTTCTTTCAAAACCCTTCTTCATAATGTGATACTACACCAAAACAAATCAATAAATATAACACTTTTTATTTAAATTACTTTAAATTGTCTAAAAATATTTAATTCCAGCTACAATTTTATTTTTTTAAAATACATTTCAAATTCTTCCTTCTTTTTCTTTATTTTTATTAACTTATTTCTAAATATTAATAAAATATTCAATTAAATTTATCATTTAAAATTCCTATGATACATAAATAATTTATAAAAAAATGAGAAACATTAACAAATAATCTATTAATAATTTATTAAACTCTTTTTTATCTAAGAAATAAAATATTAAATAAAAATAAGTAACATGTACCAGTTATTGTCTAATGTTTAGGTCCTGTTCTTTTGAGTGGATTTGAGGGAATGAATTTGGAGGGATTTGAGAGGATTTGAAGATAATTTTTTTTGTCATTTTTGAGTAAATTTGAAGGTAAATGATAGTGAATTTGAAAATAAAATTTATGAGAATTAGTATAGAATTGTATTGACGTGACAAAATAAAAAAAATTATTTTCAAATTCATCCTCATTTACCTTTAAATTTGCTCAAAAAAATGACAAAAAAAATTATCTTCAAATTCTCTCAAATCCCCTCAATTTTACTCAAAAGAAGGTGTCCTCGTGTCTTTGTTATGTGTGGCGCCGTGTATTGTAATTAGTGCATGGGAAATGAACAAATGTTTAACGTAAAACAGTAGTTCGTGGCACCATTACAGATCTTCAGGTGTTTTTATAATAATATTTTGTTTGTCTGACGTAGCGGAGTGTGCAGGTGAAAGAATTGAAAGTTTTCCATAAGATTTGTTGTTCCAATAATAACCCTGGTTTGTGCTGTGTCTTTTCGCGCCAAGTTTTGTGTGGTGCATTTTAAAGGTCTCGCAGAGGTAACCTTTGGCTTCTTTTACGGTGGTTCGTGGTGGCGGTGGGTTTTCCCTTCTCCGGATACTGTCTCCAAGTTGGTGGTGTTCTTAAGCATCGTTTGGTCTGTAAGTGGTATGAAATGTTAGCAATATTTTAAATATTATAGCATTTTCAAGTTACTAATTTTAAGAAATATAAAATATCCATTAAGTTATTATTTTTATTTTTTAAAGCAGATACTAATTTTGTTTTAACTAAAGTTCATTTATCTTTTAAATTTAGTGATGATCAAATTTTATATAAGGAAATGAATTATTTTTAGTTTTGATTACTTAATTTACTTCTTTGTTTAGAATAGAAAACAGAGAATCGAGTTTGAGTCAGTTAAGGTTTAGAAAATGTTTAATATCCTATTTTATTCTCAGTTTCGCTCGAAAACATTAAATTAGTCTTTCTTTTAAAAAGTGCGTCAATTAAGTCTTCACTTAAAATTTGCATATGAAATTTCTTCCGTTAAATTCATACAAACGACCTTAAATATTTTTTTCTCTCTTTTACTTTTTCTGTGCAAGTTTTAGCATGTTTTTTCTCTCTTTTACTATCTTCTTCTCTCTTTTCTACCAATTATATAATATTTAAAATAGGACAGCAGAAGGATACATACATACTATGTATCAAAATTTAGGAGAGAGGTCCAGAAAGAATCTACACGCAAGGGTAACTTGAAATAGAGAATTGACTTTTAATTAGAAACACGAACACCTTTATTAACTAATACTTTTATAATTGTGAGTAACTTCGGAGTTTCCAAAACTTCTTTCCAAATTTCTCGATTAGTAAAAAGTCAGTTTGATTACATCGAAATAATATATATATATATATATATATATATATATATATATATATATATATATATATATATATATTATAAATAAAGATTTATTTTACAATTTCATTTTAAAAATAAAATATATAATCAAAGTATCAATATAATTAACTATTAAATGATTATGTACTATGAAAGTATAATATCTATATATGTGCCAAACAATTACACTTACGACAATATCATATTTCGTATCACGTATTGGATTCTAAAATTAAAATAAAATCACAACCAACTCCGAAAATTTAAATTTAATTACATACCAATAAATGGCCTCCGTAAACATGTAACATATATTTTATAATGTGTGAAATCTAACTGGTCAACGAAATGATTTGTTGTAAAACAGACTTAAGACACAAGTTTCTCTTAAAACTTTCCCTCGGAAGTAACAATTCCCGTCAGTTACTTGATATATATCTTATAAATTCTATTTATTTTTAATACAAGAATTACAAAACAGAATTACATAGTCACTTGATAAATGTATACTAGTGCAATCAATAACACGTAAAATGTTATGAACATTTACAAATATACATATCAAGTGATAGTCGGTTCTATTAAGTGGCATGCTCCTCAATATAATGTCCTAAGGTCGACCGGTTGCATGAGTAAGAATTTGATAATTAACTATAAAATTAATATGATAATCAAAATTAAAAGATACCCACACCACTCACCACCACCACCCAAAAAGAAACCCTACCCACCTCCAGAGCAAAAGAAGCCTTACCCAGTTTACCACTCTCCATCGCCACCGCCACCGCCACCGCCACACAATAAGCCATACAAACATCCATCTCCGCCACCTCCTAAGCCATTCAAATACCAGTCCCCTCCTCCACCACTATCTTCGTCTTATCCACACAACTCACCTCCCTCCTCTCCCACACTTCCACTTTTAATCAACTCCTCCACCTTATCGCTACTAAATAGTGCTTTCCAATTACACCACACGGTAATCATTCATAACCCACGTTCAAATTCAACATTTATGCCTAACCTAACATGTTTGTTTTTATACTTTTCCTTTACCCCGTTCTATATTTTCTTCACACGATTCATTATTTTTTCTTCTCTTCTCTATGTATGTACGTCTGCATGTTATAATATCAAGCATTCTTTGATCTTTCCTTTTTCCTCTGCGTGTAATATAAACTAACAAAAAGTCACTCATGATAGCTTCTTAGATGTTGTGTTAGATAAATTGCAACAGACTACAATGGTCCAGGAACTGTTGGAAAGGGGTATGATGCATGGTGCAGGAGCTGTTGGATCTTGGGATGGTGGATAGAAGTTCAGGTTGAGTGAAGGTTTTATGTATGGGAGTGTGATTTTATATGAGTGGGTATTTAGGTGATGGAAAAGAGAAAGAGGAGAGGACTTTAGTGGTTTCTGGAGTTTAAGAAGGAAGGAGATGAATGGAGGAAGACATAATAATATAGAGAGCAAGGGGTTGGTTTTCTGTTTGTAGGAGGGATGAGATTGTATGGGAAAAGCAAGGAAAAATGTGGAGAGAGAAAATTGACTTGGGATTATCAGAGTTTTGTTCTTGATCTTTAAAAGAAAGAAGGTGCCTTGGACTGGAAAAATTGGATTGGAGTGAGCAGAGAGAAGAATGGAAAGTAAAGAAGAGTATGCATGGGAGGTAAGGGGCTACGTGAGTGATATGGGAGGAAGGAGTATTTAAAGTATAAGAAAAGTAGAAGAGAAAAGAAAAACCTGACAAAAACCTGCGTTGCACAGAAAAATAGAAGAAAAGTAGAAGAGAGAGAAAAATAGTTAACGTCGTTTGTACGGATTTAATCGAAGGGATTTCATTGATGCAAATTTTATTAAGTGAGAACTTATTT
The DNA here is from genome assembly GCA_034642375.1 of Vigna nakashimae. Classification (NCBI taxonomy): domain Eukaryota; kingdom Viridiplantae; phylum Streptophyta; class Magnoliopsida; order Fabales; family Fabaceae; genus Vigna; species Vigna nakashimae. The sequence continues at coordinate 5,119,457 of CM067763.1, read as the reverse complement.
GACACACTTTTTAAACGATGGACTAATTTGATATTTTCGAGCGAAACTGGAGACAAAATAGAATATTAAACCTTTAGAAAACAAAGGTTTAAGTGAGTTATTCTTTCATGTTTTTGCTTCCTCTGTGTTTTATTTGGATGTTATTATTATGTTAATATAACATGTTTAGGTCAATTTTATATTGTTATTTTATCATTTGGTATCAAAGCTTATGTTTATCCTCTACCTTGCATAATTTTGTTAGTTTGGATTTTAAAATTTATGGATTTTATTGTTTTGACTCATTTAATCCAAATAAATATTACCATATTAACGTAAAACCCTTATTACAATTTTCTTGTAATGTAAAACGTAGGTTTTACCTTTTAAAAGCGAATAAAATTAGCAAGATCGTCATTAAAATTTACGAGTTAACGATGAACGGTTTTGTTTAAAGCTTTCATTCTTCGCTTTTGTGTTGTCTTCTTGGCGTGAAAGTCTGGTACTAAACCTGCAAGGACAGCTGGTTGTTCATGGGCCTGTAAGATTTCCCATAACATCCTAGGATTAACATGATGACCGACTATTTTCTAGGCTAGTGCTTCTTCACCAGTTTCTGCAGCCCTCATCCATCTTTTGGGTTCTTTTGGCTTACGGTCATTTTGTTCTATGTTGTTGCTTGATGAAGGGAATGAAGAAAGGTTTTTTTCTGTGTTGAATTGTCCTAGTGGAGAATTGAGTCTTTAAAGCTTGCATCTTTATTAATTAATAAAGATAGAAAAAGGGTTTTTGCCTGTCACTGAACCCTTCCTTTTTTTACTTTGTTTTGATTATTTTTGGGTCAATTTAATGAGCTGATGTTGTTTTTCCACGCAAACATTAATTGCAGTACTAAATGGTGCTTTTATGTTTAATTAATTTTTTTTTAACATATAATATAGAATACGTAACATAATATTATCAAAAATAATAATTTGACATCTATATTTGCTTTTCACATTCAAATGAAATAGTGGGTTCCATTTTTTTTAATATTTATTAAAGATAAAAGGATAATTTTGAAAGAAATGATTGAAAAATAACGTGTCAATTGAATGTTTTCCCAGAGACCCTAATATTATATATATATATATATATATATATATATATATATATATATATATATATATATATATATATATGTTTTTAGATTAATAATTATGTATATTTTGTAGATATTAATTGTATGTATATATTTGTTATTATAGGTGTAAATTAGAATATGCATTATTAATATTTTATTTGCATATTAAGAATTTTATGTAAATATTTATATATTATTAATGTTTTAGTAGTAATATAGTTTTAATAAATTAAAGAGTAGCCACAACATCTTTAATCAATTAAAAATATATATAAAGTTTTGTTGTATGAGAAACATTAATTGTAAATAATTGTATTTAATATGATAAAATCTACCTAGAATTTTGTCATATTTATATAATTAATTAGGATAAAATATTAAATTATATTTCTTAATTTACCCACAAAAATTAAGAAAAAGAACATAATTTGATAATTTTATCATTAAGATAATAAATCTAATTGAGTAGGACTTCAGACAAGTTTTATGTCACTAGATTCATGAATTAAAAGCATGTTTACGTTGGTAAAACATGACATTTAATTTTGCCTCAATATTATATCATAAACATGTTTTTGGAATTTTGCAGTTTTTCAACCCATAAATATTTCTGATATTAAATGTGGTATTCCCGAGCTAAAGGGTGATAATTATAAAATTTGGAAGGAGAGAATTCTTCTTCATTTAGAATGGATGGACATTGACTATGCTATTAGAAAGGAAGAACCACTTGCTATTACTAAGACCAACACTCCAAATGAAGTTACACTTTATGAAAAATGGGAGAGGTCTAATCATCTTTCTGCGACTTTCATAAAGACTAACATTTCTACTGGTATACGAGGTTCTATCAATCAGCATAACAAAGTCAAGGATTTATTAAAGGCTATTGATGAACAATTTACAACATTTGATAAATCCTTTGCCAACACCCTTATAATGCAATTTTCATCCATGAAGCTCATTGAGAATAGAGGAGTGTGTGATCATATCATGCACATAAGAGATATTGTGGCTCAACTGAAAGCCTTGGAGGTTACCATGTCGGGTTCTTTCATAGTACATTATATTTTGTGCACCTTGCCTCAACAATATGCTCCCTTTAAGATCTCTTATAATACACATAAGAATAAGTGGTCTATTAATAAATTGTTGACCATGTGTGTTCAAGAAGAGGAAATGTTTTTATTGGAAGAAGGGGAAAAGGTGAACTTGACTACTTCTGGAAAGAATAATAAGAGTCAAGATAAATATAAAGGGAAGATTTGTGCTAAGCCAGACATAAAGAAGGAGTCGAAGTGTTTCTTTTGTAAAAAGAAAGGACACATTGTTAGGAATCTCAGTGAAAAATTCTAATAGACTCTCTCACTCACTGTTATAAACTCTCCACCAAAAACGATGAATCAAAGAATGGGTATATTATTTACTGTATTGACATGTGTAAAACACGTGTCTATCAAGAGCCTAACCTCCCTCCACCGGGTCTAATATCGGCCTATACAAAGTATGTAATTCTCTGAATAAAAACGATACAATGCTTATTTCCTTTTATACCTATATTCCCTGCATATTCCCCGCCTTTTCCTAACTGCTGATGCAGTTAGGAATTCTACTCCTCTACTTTATCTTCTTCCTTCTCACATAAACCTTCCAGCCTCTAACATTATCCCATCCTGAAGATCAACCTTGTCCCCAATGTTGAATTCTGGAAACTGCTCTTGAATAGTAACCTGATCTTCCAATGTCGTGTCATCCACTTCTCCTTCACTCCATTCAATCAACACTTGTTCTCTTATCTCCTTTTCTTTATGTTGTTTTTTCTGTCCAGCACACGTATTGGCCAACAAGTAGGACCCTCCATTTGTAGATCAGCTGGTAGCTCCCTCTCTACACTCTTCACTCCAATTGCCATCTTCAACTACGATGCATGGAATACGGGATGAATCCTAGCAGTGTCAGGAAGCAGCAAACGGAAGGTCACCTCCCCCACCTGTTGCACCACTCTAAAAGGCCCATAATATCTTGTTGTCAGCTTTGGGTGTATCCTGGTTGACATGGAGGATTGTCTGTGAGGTCTAATCTTCAGATAGACCCAATCGCCTACCTTGATTCTCACTTTTCTTCTGCTGCGATTCTCCTGTTTGGTCATAGCATCTTGGGCTCTGGTTAGATGGAACTTCAGCTGCTGAAGAGCCTCATCCCTGGTTTGCAAATCCTATGCCACTACCTCCACCAAAGTTTCCCCTAGGACAAATCTGATTAAGGATAGAGGTGTTCGCCCATAAATTGTTTCAAAAGAAGTGCATTTTGCTGCTCCGTGATAACTAGTGTTGTACTAGTATTCTGCCCACGACAGTATAGCACTCCAACCTTTAGGTTGTTTCGAACAAAAACACCTTAAGTAACCTTCCAGCACCTTGTTTAACACCTTCGTCTGCCCATCCGACTCTGGGTGATAAGCAGTGCTCATCTGAAGATTTATCCCCTGTAGCTTAAATAACTCTTTCCAGAACAAACTCAGGAATAAAGGGTCATTGTCACTTACTATCGACAAGGACATGCCATGCAATTTCACTACTTCTCTCACAAATGCCTTTGCTACTGTACGGGCTGTATAAGGGTGCTTCAAAGGGATGAAATGGCTATATTTGCTGAGACGGTCTACTATAACCAAAACTGCATCATATCCCTTGGATTTTGGGAGTCTCACAATGAAATCCATATTGATTTCCTCCCATATGGCCTGGGGAATAAACAGAGGCTGCAGTAATCCCTGTGGTGATGCTGTTAAATACTTGTGTTGTTGGCACACCACATATTGAGCCACATAATCTGTCACTGCTTTCTTCATACCCTTCCAGTATAGGGATTGCACCACCCTCCTATAAGTCCAGTATACCCCAAAATGTCCACCTATGGATGAGGTATGCATCTCGGCCAGTATCTTGGGGATCCATTTGGATTTAGCAGACATCACCAGTCTACCTTTATGATGCAGTCTTCCCCCTTCCAGAGTAAAAGTCGAATGCTTATCCGGATCCCCTGTGATGTCTGCCACAATTTCCTTAAGTTCTTCATCTTCTTCCACTTCTTCCAAGATCTCCTGTAAGTCTCTCCAATAAGGTCTAGCTATAATCCACAACTTCTTTTCCTCCAAATTTTCATCTAACTCTTCCTTCTCTGTCATTGCTTCCAGTCCTTTTCTTGACAAGGCGTCTGCCACTTTGTTCATAGCCCCAGCTCTGTATATGATGTCAAAATCGTAGCCTAATAATTTGGCAATCCAATTTTGTTGATTTTGGGTGGTTATTCTTTGTTCCAACAAGTACTTCAAACTCCTTTAGTCAAAATGCACCACAAATTTTTGGCCTATGAGGTAGGGCCGCCAATGCTGGATGGCTAACACCAATGCCATGAGTTCCTTCTCATATATGGATTTGCTTAAAGTTCCTTCCGAGTGAGCTTTGCTAAAGAAAGCTATAGGTCGCCTATTATGTGTCAAAACTGCTCCCACTCCAACCCCTGAGGCATCACACTCAACATGAAAAGGTTGGGTGAAATCGGGAAATGCTAACATAGGGGCAGTCGTGATAGCTACTTTTAACTTCTCCATTGCTTCTCTAGCCAAGTCGGTCCATGCAAAGTTTCCCTTCTTCAAAAAGTCAGTGAGGGGACGAGCGATTTTACCACAGTTTCTTACAAATCTCCTGTAATATCCAGTTAAACCCAAAAAACCTCTTAAGGCTTTAATAGTTTTGGGTTCCTCCTACCCTATGATAGCTTCCACTTTTTCCTCATCCATTTCTACCTTTCTCCGATATAATGTGGCCCAAGTATCTGATATGAGTCCTCCCAAATTCGCTTTTCTCGTGGTTAGCTACCCACTGATGTTGCAGCAATAGACTTAATACACATCTCACATGCTCTAAGTGATCTTCCCACGAGCTACTGTACACCAAAATATCATCAAAAAACACTAGGACAAACTTCCTCAAGTGCGATTTCAACAAGCCATTCATTGCACTTTGGAATGTGGCAAGGGCATTGGTAAGCCCGAAGGGCATTACCAAGAATTCGTAATGCCCCTGGTGTGTCCTAAAAGCAGTTTTTTGGATATCCTCCCCTCCCATTCGGATCTGATGATACCTAGCTTTGAGGACTATCTTAGAGAAGTATTTTGCGCCCCTCAATTCATCAAGCAATAACTCTATCATCGGTATGGGGAATTTGTCCGGTATAGTGGCTCTATTAAGAGCCCTATAGTCTATGCAGAAACGCCAACTCCCATCTTTCTTCTTGACGAGGATGACCGGGTTAGAATACGGGCTAATGTTGGGCCGAATAATTCCCATTCTCAACATTTCATCCACCTGCTTCTCGATTTTCCCCTTTAACAGGTGGATGTATCTGTATGGCCGAACGTTAATGGGACCTATCCCTTCCTCCAATATGATTTTATGCTCCATCCCACGTTCTGGAGGTAACCCATGAGGCTCTTGGAACACCTGCTGGAATTCTGACAGCGTCTCTTCCAACTCTTCTCGCTGCCTCACCGTAAACTCCTGTTCCTTTTCTCCTCTTCCAGCCACATCCAACTGTCTTAATCCCCACATTACTATCTGTAACGTCCCGGCAACTCGCAGGGACCGTTGACTGCCCCCACAGACCACCACCAGGCTTTCCAGTGTGCTTTGTCTTCACTCGCACACTTTCTGGGAAAACTTCCCAGAAGGTCACCCATCCCAGAATTACTCCAGGCTAAGCACGCTTAACCATGGAGTTCTTATGAGTCAGGCTACCGAAAAGTAAATGCATTTTGGTGATATGAGTAGCCAAATCAATTCCTTTAAGCTATCCTTCAACCGTATAGTCCCATACCTATACAGTCTCCAGATCCCTCTCATTCCGGTGTATGTTCGATTCATCCATGTGCCCCTTCCACCGGAAGCCTGCCAGGAGCCGCTCATTGTCTGTGCCCCCTGCACCATGCTCCCCGCACCGGCGTCACTCCCCGCCCTCGTCAGTGCCCGGGTGTCACATGGTCACTCTGCAGAATTCTGCAGAATTCTGCAGAATGAGGCCAGAGCTTCTCCTTACCATTTCTAACCATTTTTATCAACTTCTAACACCCTTAATTCTTGTTTTATACTTGATTGAACTTACCTAATTGATTATAAACATTCCTAACTCCATTCTAAAGTGATTCATACTCAAATTCAACCCTAAAATACCAATTTTCATAACTTAAGTACCCAAATCCAATTCTACTACTTTGCCCCTATTTTGGTCAATTTAGTGACTCAAACAAGTCATAATCCAGTAGTTAAAACTGTTCCAATAGTCCAATTACACTCTAAACCTCAAATGCTCAAAATCACTACCTCACTTCCTCTCAAAATGACTTAACGGACTACAAAATCCTCAATTTTCTTCCAATCCAAAACATACAAGATTTCATACATAAATCACTTCTCATTGATCAATTACAGTAATCCACATTCACCCAAATTAATTTTCAACAGCACAATACAATTTCCAAACAAACCAACCATGCATAATTCGAATCATACACCTAATACCTAATACATCTGAAGAAAGTAATCTAGCTCCCCTTACCTCTTTGAGGACTTCCTTTGTAAAAATTTGTGATCCATCTCCTCCCAATCATGCATCTCCAGATCTCCTAGCAAATTCAGCACTTCTCCACTTTCTCTCCAGATCTTGTTGTAAGAGCTCCACTCTCTCCAATGCAAAAGAGTTAATTTTCTTCTTCCAAAATAAAGATAACCGTGCACCACTTTTCTCCAAGAAAGGAAGTAATCAATCACCGTGAGCACCTCCTGGACGTGGCTTCCCACCAACCTTCACATAATCACTTCATGTGCTCTTCCAAACAAACGTTCCAAGTTCAAGTTCCGTGAGGGTGGTGGCTGGCTGCCTCTTGGCCGTGTGTCCCCTCTCCAGCCCCCCACTCATCCGCGCACCCCTTTCTTGCTGTTCTCCGAGTGCTTTTTCAAGAAAGAAAATAATATTGTGCTTATTTCCCCTGAAGCCCTTCCTGGATACACCTCCCCTCTGCCCCCCCTTCCAATCATTCCACTTCCATAATACACTCCAATAATGTGAAAGGTGGGTGACCACCGTGTCCCCACCACCAAGAAAAATGTGGTCCTTACATTCTCCCCAAGAACAAAAATTTTCGTCCTCGAAAATTAAGCTTACCAAAACAAGTTGATATACGTCTCTCTCATCTTGTCCTCTAACTCTTAGGTAGAGTTGCCATCCCACGACTCATATAACAAACTTATCCGGACAGTTCCCACCGTTCAAAGAGCTCATCAGGACAACTCCCACCACATACAAATAAACAATTCTAGATCAACATACATAACACATCTCACACCAAAATCAGGTCATAACTACACTTACCCACATGGCAAGAGATCCTCTCTAATTGAATGTTTCATACTCCCAAAATGTGGCAAAAATCGCATACTAAATTTTTTTTTTTTTAAATTAACCGATACTATTGAAGGTTCCAGTATGCATGACCGGAACTGTGAGCACAGTGACGTTTCCTTGGCTATAAAACGGGGTGCTAGCCGCGTTGGGCGACACTTCGAAACGTTGAGATTTTAGAGCATCTGAGAGAGATCTGAGCACTTAGGGTTCCGAGTGTGAAAACTTTGCGAGATTGAACGACTGAGTGTGGTAGATCGGAGAGTCTTCCGGCAAGCTTCAAATCCGCAAGTTCCAAGGCTTTGCTCCGCCTCGAGTAAGTACTTCTCTTCTCTTATCTCTTCCTTTCCTTTACCTAGCTTCTCCTCTTTCTTTACTTCTCGCTTCTTTTCTTTCCTTTCTTCTTTCTTGCTTCCTTTCACACACTATTTCTTTTCTGAGCTTTTATTACTCGCACTTACATTCTGCTTTCTTCTTTACTTTCCGCTTGTTATTATTATTTTTTTTTTTTTACTTCTGCTCCTGCATTTACCTTCTTCTTCTTCTATTTTCCTTTCATTAACTAAGAACACACTGCCTTAACAAAGATAAGGGGTATATCGGCTGGAAACCAGACGTTAATCTCCCCTCGATTGAGGGTATGGCAGAGACAATCGGGTAGAACAACGCCACGTACCCCATAAAAACAGAAAACTTAAAAAGAGAAATTTATTTGTATGAACCGGACATGGACAAATTGACATAGATCCGTTTAGTAACCTTTGCGAGGACCGTGAAACAGATCAGAGATTGGACACTAAAACAACAAAGACCGACTGGACAAAATAAACCTAAAGGGAACAAAACAAATAAAGAAAACACTGACGATTTTTGTTTTGTTCTTTTTTATTTTATTTCATTATTCTTTTTTATGCTTTAGAAACACTTTGAAAGGAAGGATGAGTGAGATGGAGATGGAGAGGTACACCAGTCAGCGGTGGAAACCTACTGATGATCAGGTCAAAATGATGACCAATATCTTCAAATACGGGGTCACACATCCCAGCAGAGCCCAAGTCGTCGAGATTGCATCTCGACTCAGGGCTTTCGGAGAAGCAAGTGAATATAATGTACATTGCTGGTTCAACAATCATGGTAACCGGGTCAGGCGCTGGCAAGCGGAATTAGATCCCACTGGCACCCTATTTTCTCAGCTGCCGCTGTACATGTATGGTAAGAACCCTAATTACCACTATTTTTTTTTGTTTGAATTTTACTCTTCCTTCTCCATTATTGACACAATTTTCTTTGTTGGAAGAATATGACTGGGTAATTATGAGGGCGCCGAGGTTGCTGAACTTGTTCCCCGTTCCGATCATCATTGACGACGACAGAGACGAACGACAGATCCCTCCACCCATGCTTCTCCCATTCCGAACCAGAGCTCCCTCGACGGAGCTCTCCCTTAGACCACCACAACCCGCTCGAGAATTTTTCCATTAAATTTTTATTTTTATCAGTAACTTAACGATCACGAGTGATTGAACCCCGAACATCCTTTATTTGCTTTTGTTTATTTGCTTCATTTGCGTATTTTATGGACTGTAATATTTAACGATCACTTATGATCGACTCTAGAACATCTTTATTTTAATTATGCATTGTAATATTTATCTGCCATGCTAGTTTGATGATTATATATATATATATATATATATATATATATATATATATATATATATATATATATATATATATTATATATATATTTTTCTAACGATTTACTTACATGTTATCGTCTTACCAAACTCAAGAGTATCAGAAGAGAAAAACCTCACAGAAACACAACCACCTGTTTGTAATTTTTATTGTATTTATTTAAAATATATATATATGTACTTGTTCATAAATTCGTATAAATTATTTTATTACACAATTTTGAAATTTGACTCATAGAATTATTCTCAACTATTTTTATTTTTATTTGGTCCAAAAGAAGAACATAATAAGTTATCAATGAGTTTGAAACGCATTAAAATTATGTCTAAATTTTATCAAGATTTTAACGATACTACAATACTCGATGAGGTAAACAAAACACTAATTTGTCCCAAACTTAAAACAACCTTTGTGTTCGCAGACTCGAAATTAACCAATAGGATTTCACATTAAGGCAAAAATACAAAGTATTAATGAACTTTGAAAACACAGAACACATACGTTTAACACAATCTTAACGGGGTGAAACTGAAAAATTAGATTGGCTCATAATGACATTGAAAACAAATGACATATGAACGGGAGCCGAAATCTGGCTTAGACACAAAGAGGTTGATAACCCAAAAATGATACATGTTAATGAAATGAATGAATGTTTAAGGTTGAACGTGACTAGATTTAAAACATTAACTTGATGACAAAAACGATTTAAACAGTGTTTAGGCTTAAACACGAGCGATGGACCAAACATGGCACATCAAGGTTAAGACAGGGAGAATTAAACTCATAATGATAACAAATTTTTATAACCGTAGTCATGGTGTACAATCGGAGCAAGTGCTCGAACCTGTATGCATACTCAGTCCCGACCTATTTCCCGGTATTAACTGAAGGAATTCAATCTCCAGGTCATACCTTACACTGCAAGGCAAGTACTCAGCATATGATACCTCGTTCTCATTTGGACATCTCTTAGCACTACAAATTCTCTCAATGTCCCTTAACCACTGATCAGCTTCATTCAGACTGCACTTCCCATCAAACCGGGCTGAATGGTGTTGCAGAAAGCTTTCCAAGTTCCACTCTTGGACCGGAATAACAGAAGAGAAAACACCCTGAACAGTTCTGCCACTAGTCAATCATTTTAATGAATTGTCTTTGAGTGTTCTCAGATATTACTCTCGCGTTCTCGGCAAATACCCTTGCGGCTTCTTGATTATGCAGGGTTATGGTATTTTACTCCACCAATGCAGCATTCTGTTGTTGCAACGCTTGGAGCACCGCATTCAGCATCTAATTAGAGTCAGACAGATCAACTCCCTAGGACGAAGGAGGAGAAGAAGTAGATACCGTCTTCTGTTCATACAGAAAGAAAGACCATTAGTCTGACTCAAACCAACACAACTTCCAACCCGAGACCAAAGTACACAATCACAAACGAAGCGCACCCACAACCTACAGGTTTCTAAGGAAGAACTGCTCTGATACCATTAATGTAACATCCCGATTATATAATAATCAATATTATATAATAAGGACGTTAACATTCAAATATAGAGAACAGTCGGAGTATGACGTGTAATTAAATATGAGAAATTACAGTCATCCAAATAAAAGAAACTGAAATTTTAAACTTAAACAATTGAAAGGATTAAGCATTACAAGTGTTCAATCAGGAAATTCAAAGAAGCCTACTCCGCAATATCAGTAACCTCTAGCTCTTGATCCAAAGGAAACTCCTTGACAATGTCTGCTCCCATCCAAGTGGATGATCATCGCCAAAAACATACCCAAAAAGCACATAACAAAAACAATGCAAGGGTGAGCTGGATATAAAAAGCATGTTATACAGATAGCACAATTAATTCAATGTTATCATACTTAGATTCGTATAAAAGAGCAATTAGAGCATGTTCATTAAACCATAATTCCACCCACTCATACAACATGCAAAAGTCATCCAAACATGGTAAATTGACATCACAAGACTTGTTACATTAGACCCCGACTCGTCCGGACTAGAATGATTACCGAGCTATGGCGGGTCTTGCACTCGTGGTGGCTTTATGGAACTTGGGCACTCCCTCCCTGGCACTACCGCCTTGTGGAACATTAGGCACTACCGCCTGGTGGAACATTAGGCACTCCCGCCTGGTGGAACATTAGGCACTCCCGCCTAGTGGAACATTAGGCACTACCGCCTGGTGGAACATTAGGCACTCCCGCCTGGTGGAACATTAGGCACTCCCGCCTGATGGAACATTAGGCACTACCGCCTGGTGGAACATTAGGCACTACCGCCTGGTGGAACATTAGGCACTACCGCCTGATGGAACATTAGGCACTACCGCCTGGTGGAACATTAGGCACTCCCGCCTGGCCACAATCACGAGATAAATCCGTTATCACTCACCTTGGATTATATGGAAGCATCCAAGACTAGGACCTCCTACTACTCCTCACTACATGTTCAATCCTCTCTACATGAGAAGAAATACCATTGGAGTTTCAGGATGACCCCCAAGACTGAGCTACCATGTAATCATTCTATACAACCCCAAAACACCACCATGTATCCTCTCCTTGACGAACGCTCGCTATATCACTGTTTGGACGAACGCTCACAATACCAAGGACGAACGCTCACCAAACCAAGGACGAACGCTCACAAAACCAAGAACGAACGCTCAACGAAACACTTAAGGACGAACGCTCAACGAAACACTTAAATACCGAACGCTCACTTACACCCAAAAACCGAACACTCACTTACACTTGAATGCCGAACGCTCACTAATAATCAAAAGCCGAACGCTCACTAATACTCAAAAGCCGAACGCTCACTAACACTCAAAAGCCGAACGTTACTATGCTAATTGGACGAACGTCATCTAAACAATTGGACGAACGTCATCTAAACAATTTGGACGAACACTAAGTGTGGGGCAACATCTGACCGAACGGTCAGTTCAGTCAGTACATGACCGATCGTCCAAATCAGACATGGACGAACGGTCAGTTCTCGTCACTCTACAGAATTCTGCAGAATTCTGCAGAATGAGGCCAGAGCTTCTCCTTACCATTTCTAACCATTTTTATCAACTTCTAACACCCTTAATTCTTGTTTTATACTTGATTGAACTTACCTAATTGATTATAAACATTCCTAACTCCATTCTAAAGTGATTCATACTCAAATTCAACCCTAAAATACCAATTTTCATAACTTAAGTACCCAAATCCAATTCTACTACTTTGCCCCTATTTTGGTCAATTTAGTGACTCAAACAAGTCATAATCCAGTAGTTAAAACTGTTCCAATAGTCCAATTACACTCTAAACCTCAAATGCTCAAAATCACTACCTCACTTCCTCTCAAAATGACTTAACGGACTACAAAATCCTCAATTTTCTTCCAATCCAAAACATACAAGATTTCATACATAAATCACTTCTCATTGATCAATTACAGTAATCCACATTCACCCAAATTAATTTTCAACAGCACAATACAATTTCCAAACAAACCAACCATGCATAATTCGAATCATACACCTAATACCTAATACATCTGAAGAAAGTAATCTAGCTCCCCTTACCTCTTTGAGGACTTCCTTTGTAAAAATTTGTGATCCATCTCCTCCCAATCATGCATCTCCAGATCTCCTAGCAAATTCAGCACTTCTCCACTTTCTCTCCAGATCTTGTTGTAAGAGCTCCACTCTCTCCAATGCAAAAGAGTTAATTTTCTTCTTCCAAAATAAAGATAACCGTGCACCACTTTTCTCCAAGAAAGGAAGTAATCAATCACCGTGAGCACCTCCTGGACGTGGCTTCCCACCAACCTTCACATAATCACTTCATGTGCTCTTCCAAACAAACGTTCCAAGTTCAAGTTCCGTGAGGGTGGTGGCTGGCTGCCTCTTGGCCGTGTGTCCCCTCTCCAGCCCCCCACTCATCCGCGCACCCCTTTCTTGCTGTTCTCCGAGTGCTTTTTCAAGAAAGAAAATAATATTGTGCTTATTTCCCCTGAAGCCCTTCCTGGATACACCTCCCCTCTGCCCCCCTTCCAATCATTCCACTTCCATAATACACTCCAATAATGTGAAAGGTGGGTGACCACCGTGTCCCCACCACCAAGAAAAATGTGGTCCTTACACTATCATTGTCTCAACTTCAGTTATCTTGAGCATGGCCGCAGGGGCTATCACTCCCCGTGCTAATGTTGGATCTCCTCTAATTATTACTTCCCTTCCTCCCTATTTAAAGGACATGGTTAGCTTGCCCCAATTGGTCACTACTTCTCCCAACTTTGCCAGCTAATCCACTCCCAGAATCACGTCGACACCTCCCAATTCGAACACGTGATACTGCTCTGCAATCTCAACTCCACCCAACTGTAACATTACTCCTTGACAACATCCTTGTGTCTGTTTTCGCTGTCCATCACCCAAGCAAACTGGATGCGTCTGCCCTTTGTTCACCTCCAGTTGAAGCTCCTCAACCATTGCCTTTGATATAAAGTTGTGGTTGGCGTCACTGTCTACGATGATCAACACACCACCTTATCCCCAAGCTCCCTTGAAGTTTCGTGGTTCTCAGTTGAATCATCCCTTCTATAAAGAGTAATAAAAAAAAGTTAACGTATTGTGAAAGTTAGTCAAGGTAGCTATTTTTGGACGTACAAATCTAAAATGGAAATTGTATATGTTATTTAAAGTGGGTTACTTTATGAAAGTTTGATAGGTATTGTTTTAATGAATATTTTTTCTTAAGGAAACACAAATAAACACTGATGCAACAATTAAAAGGTTTGTTTATAAGGTTTGTTTATATTGTTAATGAAGTTAAAGTGTGTAGGTAAAATTATCATTTAACCGATAAAGAAATTGGTTAGCATTGTAAAATAAAGAAATGCTCATAATATTATAAAGTCTGTAAAGTGAATTTAGCTTATAACAATCTATAAATAACTGGACTGGATATATAATTAAAATCTATAGCTGATATAAATTTTGATATATTTTAATTTTCAAATTTAAAAAATATCAATATAAAACATTTTTTAATATGTAAAAAAAAATAATTCTATTAAATCAATTGATTTTATTTATTTATTTTTTAAATTTAAAAATCAAAATTTAAAATTTGAACAAATTTAAATTTAAATTTAGGAACTAAAAAATTATCTAACCCAAAACAATTCATATTCCCACTCCATCTTTATATCTATTGCAAATTATGCAAAACCAATACTCAACCATATGCCTGATTTATAAATACCCACCCATCTTACTACAAACCAATACCTAACCCATCTTCACATCTTACTAATTTTACTTTTATAAATATAATTTATATTTTTTATTTTATCTTTTAAATTTTATAATTATTTTTTAAAATTTAATTAATTACTAATAATAAAAATAATTTTTTTATTATCATAATAAAAAGAAATCCGCGTGTTTTTACTAGTTATTATAATACTTTTTATCTTTTATACAGGGTTTTTTTTTATTGTTTTTCTGTTTCTTTCCTTTTCGGAATTATATATGCAAAAGTCCAATTTCAGCTTGAGTAGGTCAATTTCATATCAAAATTTCCGAACCCAACCAATCAAAACCACCATCCTAACCCCGAAACCCAGAACTATTCGAACCCGCAGTTGACCCACCCACCCGATTTCTAATCTCCTCACCAACGCCCAATTTGGGTATACCTATCAAAATCGGATCCAAATCCTAACACGTATCATCACCGGGTTCTCTGTCCGTCTCCCTTCTCTCCTAACCCTATCATTTTCTGCCGGACCCTCTTATCGGACTCTAACATCATAACCACCACCCACTCTCTCTCTCTAAGTAAGACTCTATCTCTTCAATTCAATTTTCTTCCCTTTTTCTTTAATTGGAACTCTAAATTGCGTTATATGACGGTTCAATTTATCTGAATTGCACAACAATTTTTGTGAAATTTGGCTTTTATTTAGAGCTTGTTGTATACAGGCCACAAAATTGTAGCAATCTATGTTTTAAATTCCAGACATACCCAGTTTGCTTTTTTTCTTTATTTTTATTCCCTTCAATTTACTGTGACTTTGATGTTTATTTAAGGTTTAAGTTAGTTTGAGTCAAGATATATCTAGATTCTGATCTAAACTAATTGTTCTTGCTATGCTTTTCTGAGTATGCTGAGTTTCAAGGTTTTGTTTGTTAACTTGAGTAGGGTTTTAAATTGCAGCTGTAATTGTGATCATCATAGTTAATTAAGGAATCCTGTAGAGCAACCGTGATAAGGTCTGTGATCTGATGCGGCTGTGATATTGACAATTAAGATGATTGAGTTATTGGCAATTAAGATGATTGAGTTTTAGCCGCATCATGTGAGGTAGGTTACAATATAAAACCTCGCTTTAAAGGAAGATATCTGGTTTAGGAATATAGGTTGTTGTTGTGATAAGGTTTATCCAAAGATTTCACAAGATATTAGTGAGTTTATTATAAGATAAGCTTTAGCCATTTATATCTTTGTCTAATTCATGAAAGAGTGAGGAGTGAGCCTTGCTGCAATAGCAAAGTTGCAGCCTTATGACATAGAGGTCACAAGTACAAACCTAGAAAAGTTTGCTTGCAGGGTAAGATTGTGCATATTTATATTTCCCTTCCCCAAACCCCACTTGGTGGAGGAGCCTTGTGCATTCGCCACCTTTATTTCAGAGGTGGGACCGGCATCAGCTTTTGATTTTATTTTACCCAGTCATCCTTAAATGCTTTGCTACTTCACAAATTTTGAAGTTTTGACTTTGTCCTACAACAATTTGGGTGATTACTTATCACTTAATTTTGTGTGATGTGTAGAGTGTTGGTAATCTGAAGCCTATGCGATGGAAATATCAAATGATCCAGGTACTAAGAAACCAAAAAGGCTAACATCGGTTGTTTGGAATCACTTTGAAAGGGTTAGAAAGGCTGACATCTGCTATGCTGTTTGTGTGCATTGTAATAAGAGACTTAGTGGATCAAGTAACAGTGGAACTACTCATCTGAGAAATCACTTGATGCGGTGTTTGAAAAGATCAAATTTTGACGTGTCTCAATTACTTGCTGCAAAGAGAAGGAAGAAAGATAATACCATCAGTCTAGCAAACATTAGTTTTGATGAAGGTCAGAGGAAAGAAGAATATATAAAGCCAACGATTATCAAGTTTGAACAAGAGCATAAGAAGGATGATATCATTAGCTTCGGAAGTAGTAAATTTGATCAGGAAAGGAGTCAACTTGATCTTGCACGTATGATCATATTACATGGATACCCATTGAGCTTGGTTGAACAAGTAGGATTCAAGGTCTTTGTGAAGAACCTCCAGCCTCTCTTTGAGTTTATGCCAAACAATGCTGTAGAGATTTCTTGTATAGATATCTATAGGAGGGAGAAAGAGAAAATGTATGATATGATAAACAAACTACAAGGTAGGATTAATCTGTCTATTGAAATGTGGTCTTCAGCAGAAAATTCTTCGTATTTATGCCTGTCTGCTCATTATATTGACGAGGAATGGACATTACAGAAGAAAATCTTGAACTTTGTCACACTTGATTCTTTGCACACTGAAGACTTACTTCCAGAAGTGATTATCAAATGTCTCAATGAATGGGATATTGATGGCAAGCTTTTTGCCTTGACACTTGATGATTGTTCCATAGATGATGACATCACCCTTAGAATAAAGGAACGAGTTTCTGAGAAAAGGCCTTTCTTAAGTACTCGTCAGTTACTTGACATACGCTCTGCAGCACATCTCATAAATTCCATTGCTCAAGATGCCATGGATGCGTTACAGGAAGTGATCCAAAAGATTAGAGAGAGTATCAGATATGTTAGAAGTTCACAATTAGTGCAGGCAAAATTTAATGAAATTGCTCAGCATGCTACAGTTAACACGCAGAAGGTGTTGTTTCTTGATTTTCCTGTTCAGTGGAAGTCTACATATCTCATGCTTGAAACTGCGGTAGAATACAGGAGTGCTTTTTCTCTCTTCCAAGACCACGATCCCTCTTATTCATCAAGACTAACTGATGAAGAGTGGGAATGGGCCACTTCAGTTACTGGATACTTAAAACTTTTAGTTGAAATTACAAACGTATTTTCGGCCAACAAATTTCCTACTGCTAATATATATTTCCCTGAGATTTGTGATGTCCATATTCAGTTAATTGATTGGTGCAGAAGTTCAGATAGTTTTCTTAGTCCCATGGCTTTGAAGATGAAAGCCAAATTTGACAAGTACTGGAACAAGTGCAGTTTGGCATTAGCTCTCGCTGCTGTTCTAGATCCTCGGTTTAAAATGAAATTGGTTGAGTACTACTACTCCCTGATTTATGGCAGCACTGCTCTGGAGCGTATCAAGGAAGTGTCTGATGGTATCAAAGAACTTTTTAACGCATATTCTATTTGTTCAACTATGATTGATCAAGGCTCAGCCTTGCCTGGTAGCAGTTTGCCTAGTACTAGTTGTAGTTCCAGAGACAGGCTAAAAGGCTTTGACAGATTCCTTCATGAGACATCACAGAGCCAGTCTATGACATCAGACTTGGACAAGTATTTAGAGGAACCCATCTTTCCACGTAATTCTGATTTTAACATATTGAACTGGTGGAAAGTCCACATGCCAAGGTACCCAATTTTGTCTATGATGGCACGTGATGTTCTAGGGACTCCAATGTCAACTTTGGCTCCGGAATTGGCATTTGGCACTGGGGGCAGAGTGCTAGATTCTTCTCGTAGTTCACTAAACCCAGATACAAGAGAGGCTTTGATATGTACCCAAGATTGGCTCCGAAATGAATCTGGAGGTATGTATTTATCTTCTACCCTTTTCCACCCATAGAATAATGTTGATTGATTTCTGATTCTGATGCATTATTTTTTCTAACTCTTGTCAGATCTAAATCCATCCCCAATCCACTCTGCTCTACCTCTTGTCATCGAATGAAGTTAATTTTACAATGGTATGCTTCAGTAAAACTGGTGACATGAGTTCCTAATCTCTCCAGACTCCATTGTCGAATATTTTATTTTTTATGTGCTTGATTTCCAAGGCCGATGGGTCGGTGACCAGTTCATGAATAATCTTTTACCATTTTATTTTATAATTTCAGGCCTTATGGAAGAAGCATCTTAGAATTCTCAAATTGGCCCTTGTTCCCCGCGTCATTTGTAGCAGGGAAGTGATCTATCTTTGTGAAAATATTCTGTGAAGATGCACTGTATATTCTTTAGACCAACAATGTAGATTTTTTTTATACTTATAGAGATCTCTTCTCGGTTAGATGCTTTTATTGGACTAGCATTCGGCTGAATATGATTTTGTATAGAGGGTTGCATGCCCTTGATATCAAAATCGCTCCTTGCCTGAGTTTTCTTTCGCTTCACTGTTCACATAATAAAGTTGCACTAAATGAATGAATGATCTTAACTAATAAAGATCACTTCAGAATGGTATGTTTTAAGTATCCTTCATCACCTTTATAATACCAAGTTTTTATCCACACTTTTGTAATTAAACATGAGAGAAAGGTTAGGATAGATCACAATTGTTAAGTGCAATATTAATCCTGTTAGGAGAGTGATATATTTATATATATATATATATATATATATATATATATATATATATATATATATATATATATATATATATATAGACACACACATTCGCACACCTCTTTTGAAAGATATCTATTATACATCTTTTGTTTCTTTTTCTTTTTTATTCTTTTTTCTTTTATTATGTCATTATTCATAAAACATTTCCCGTCTTGTTATTAAGGTTAGTTCACACCAAGCCTCCCAACCCTTTCCAAGTAATTTGTTCTCCAACTGTCCTCTGTTGTCTCCAGCGGCAACTATCCGCTGCTGTCTAAGAAGGTGATTATGGATAGTGACATTTTTTCTTTCCTTGACCATTATTGCCCTCTCCTTCTTCCTCACCAAACCCACATTCACCCATGATAATCCATGCTAGGTGTTTCTTCCTGCATCCTATCAAATTTCTTTTAGCACCTCATCATAGACTTTCGGAAATTTTGATCTGGAATATGGGTGGAATGAGTGTCTTCCGGAGAGATATTTTTGGAATCTGTATAGTATGTTCCAGAAAGCAGAATCCAATTGATTGGGTGCAGGAAGAAACAGCATCCATCCTAACCCAATTAAGTTCCAATGTTCTGTTTATCAAAACATAATCAGCAAACAAATATCAGTACACTAAGCCTCTGGAGTTGATTGTCTCTTACCAAATAATATGGGGTTTGTGGAGCTGGAAGTGGAGCTTCAAAATGAAAAGATTGACAATGTTAGCAATCACAAGAATAGAGTTAGCTGTACGGAAACCAAGTTTTGTAAGAAAGATTGATAGGGTAGCCCTTTTTAAATTATGACGAGCCCACGTCCAAGTGCGATTTGCCATTTCTGGATAGGAGGGATGTCTCAAAATTAAGGGGAATTTTCGGTGTCAAGCAATTTTGCACTCTCAAAGTTTCTATGTACATTTTATCGGAGTGGTTAAAAGACTAAACTGTCTTCGTTGTTATCCTTATTCCCTTTTTATCACCGTACTCTTTTTTTTAATAAAAAAATGTTAATTGTTAAAATTTGTTAGTGAAAATGTTGAACTTACAACTTCTTGAATTCTTCTTTCCAAATCTTTTAAACAAACCTTATTTCTCACAAATATTAATGGTGAAGAAGTTGATCCCACAAGTTTACGGTCTTCTTGTGATCATCGTCACAATCACTTTTGTGAATTTAAAAGGCATTTCTATATTGTGCTATCAATTACTTCTTTATAAACTTTTTGGATTACGGAATTTATAAACTTTTTTCTATGAAAAAATATCTTAGATTGTGCAATTTAAAAGTTTTTTTATGTGAAAAAACAACTTTCAAATAATGTAATATTTTGTAAAAAAGAAAAAGTGGTGTAGGAGGAATTCATAATGTGTGTTGAACACATAAGGTTATGGCATTTATAAAGAGAAAAATATAAAAACATGGGTTTAACGCGTTAATTTAAAACTATTGTAACTAACAATATGTAATGATATTTTAACAATTTTAGTATGTATTAAAGTTTGTTATAAATGCAATCTATTTTAAGTTCTTATGTTAATTGATTACTTGAGTTAACAAACTTAGTTTTGATGTCTTTAAATATTATCTTTTTTCAAATAAAATGAAAATCAACCTGTTTGATTCTTTATTAAAGACAAGATTAGAATTAATATGAAAAGTGTCTTGATTGTCATATAAATTTTATTTGAGTGACATCTTTGAATTACAATTCTTTAAGAAATTATTTAAGCCAAACAAGTTTACAAGTGATTGATGTTATAACTTTATACTCTTGCTTTTGCACTAGTTTCTGCCACAACATTTTATTTCTTACTCTTCCAAGATATCAAGTTATCACTAATGGAGACACAATACTTGTAAGTGACCATATAACAAATATTTTCCAGAAGATCCTTTAATTATTGTAATATGCAAATGACTACTTTATAATAACCTACACATAGGGAATTCAAAAATTAACTCACCACACTGACTTACAAAAGAAATGTCACGATGAGTAACAATAATATAGTTTAATTTTTCAACTAATCTTTTGTACTTCTTAAGATATGAGAAAGGCTACCCTTAAACAAATTTTTATTTCATCAACTTAGTTTCTTTCAAAATATCCAATGCATACTTTTTTTAAGGTATAAAAGTATCATTGTTGGATTCTCCAAGAAATATTTGGGTTTGTCAATATCTTTGGTCTGAAAGTGGTGATAAAAGTGTTGTTTCATCTAGGAGATGTCATGTTGGTCATTATCTGTAAGAATAATGTCATCAACGTATACTATTAAATAGATACACCTAACACTTAAATGACGATAAAAAACTAAGTGATCTGTCTCACAATAGTCATACCAAATTGTTGAACGACAATGATAAAATTTTCAAACCAAGCTTTAAGTGACTCTTTCAAGTCATATAAAGATTTGCAGAGATGACATACCAATCCAGAAGACTCCTCTTAAGCAACAAAACTTGGAGGTTGTCCCATATGAATTTCTTCCTACAAATTCTCATTAAGAAAAAGATTTTTTATTTTGAATTGAGAATGTACTTTGATGAGTGATAAAAACTTTAACAAGAATTAATCAAGAATGTATTTTGGTTAATTAATTTTTTACTTGACATAAGAGGTAAAAGAATAGGCATGATTAGGCATAGTAATATTTAATTGAGAATGTAATTTTGATTAAATTTATTATGATTAATATACAAAGTTCTTTTTATTAAGAATATACTTTGGTTAAGAGTGAGAACGTCAACAAATTAATTGAAAATTTACATTGATTAATTTAAAATCTAAAACAATAATATTTAGATAACCAATGATGAATCCTATTTTGAAAAAACAGTGAAATCAACTTATTTTCTTTATCATTGTGTTTATCTTTTTAAATCTTTTTATAAATTTATTTATCTTTTTTTATTTTGTTATTTAATCTTTTATTGATCTTTATTTTCTTTATTATTTTTGTTTTTCTAATCTTTTTATATAGTTTTTATAATAACTATTATTTTAAGAATCAATTTCATGTTCATTGGGAGACAACTTAGGGTAGAATTTATCATTTTTATTTTGTTGGCTACTATCTTAACAATACTGAAGTTGTTATAACTAGTAATATTAATTTGATCGTGTTAACGACAATGCTATCACCCATATTTCTTCTATTATAAATAGAATACCCTATATGTATATTCAATACAAGAAAAATTACTTCTACACATAGTTTTCATTATATTCAATACAAAGTTTGAACAAAAATTCCAAATTGATTTTTAATTTCACTATAAAATGTTTTAAATATAGAAAACAACTCAAGATGATTTTTCATTAAAAACAACCAATTACATCTTGAATAGTCATCAATAAAAGTGACAAAATACTGAAACCCAAAATTTGTTTTAACACAACTTAATCTCAAATGTCAGAATGAACTAAGAGAAAAGAAGATGAACCATGTAGTAAGACACTTGTAGAAAAAGAACTACAATTGTGTTTTACTAATTGATACAACTCAAGAAAAATTGGGTAACTTAGACAAATTTGGAACAAGTTGTTGCATCTTAGCAATGTTATGACCAATATGTGCATATGTCTGAAGATAAAAAAAATCATGAGAGTCATATCTAGTGTCAGTTATTTGACTCTTGTAAACATATAAAATATTTGGTACATAAGATAATACAATCAAGGAAAAAAAATGAGACGATTAAGGATAACTTAAATGGTAATTTAAGAACATCAATAACAATATCAATGGATAGGAAAGGAAGAAGATGAATAATACCAACACCATGTGAGGAAACCTAAGATCCATTGGCCATGGTAATGGAAGACTAATAACTTAAAGTAAACATAGAAGAGAAAAATGATATATTATCAGTAATGTGATATGTGACACTTGAGTCCAGAACCCAATGGCATAAATAGTTAGAATGAGTGAGACTACTAAAAGATGTGCCTATGTAAACAATAAAAGCAATGGAATTAAAGTCTTGACAATTCTTATACCATTTGAAAAATTCATTAAAGATGGTAAGTTTATTAAAAGATGTGCCTATGTAAACAATAAAAGCAATGGAATTAAAGTCTTGACAATTCTTATACCATTTGAAAAATTCATTAAAGATGGTAAGTTTATTGAAAGAACAGACGACATAGGAATGGCAGAAAAGGACATAGGTGTGAAGCGAGTGAGAATAATTACCGAAAGGAAAACAATCCTAAAACATTAAAAAAATTCCAATGATACTTGATCAGGACAAAAGTTATATGTCTAGAAAGAGGGTGTCAATTTAATGGTGGTGGTAGTTGTCTAAGAGGCCATCAAAACTCTAGTGTTGACAATGATAACGTCGATGATATGTCAAAAATAATAATTTTTGAAAAAAATTAAGACAAAAAATGGTGATCGATCAAAGAGGCAAAGAGTAACTAGGATATTATGTCAAAATAAAAGAAAATGGGACACAAGATGAATCCATAATATATTGAACACATAAAGTTATACATTTATAAATAAAAAAATACAAAAAAATTAGTCTAAGTTACTTACATTTAAAACTAACATAATATTATAACTAACAATATCTTAACAATATATCACAATCCAAAAGTAATACAAATCGCATAATTCTAAAGTAAAAAGAAAAACTTACAAAATGCACAATCCATAAGTTTTTTTATGTAATAAAATAAATATTGAAATACTCAATCTAAAAATATTTTTTTATAGACAAATGTGAGAGTTTTCGTATTAATCATAACACTGAAAGAAACTATGGGTGGAAAAAGAAATCCCCTCGGTGACGTTTAGTTGTCTACCGTACAGTGCACAATCTTGGAAGTTTGGATCAAAGATGCTCAAAATATGGACATTTTCTTTCGGCACTCCCCCATGAAAATTTTTGGAACTTCCATTGATTTCGAAGTGAGCTCATTTAAGAAAGGAAACTGCCTAAAAATGTTGAGATACAAAAAATAGACAATCCCAAATATATTACATATTCCATCTAACTGTTTCCTCTTTCATCTTTGTACTTCTACTCCCTACCCTACAATACAAACAAATTAAAAATATAACCAATGTATACTTATTATAGCCAGTGTATATTCTAAATTTCATGTTACGTTTTTAAAATATATTTTTATTAGTCTTAGACTGTGTAATTAGAAAGTGTTTAAGTTTATATATTCTAAAATATAGCTTCATTATGAGATATGCTGCTCATTTTCATATTATCAAATGTAAGGAAAGGAATTATGGGGGTGATTTTTTTATTTTTCTTCTTCCTCCTCTCTTCTTTCTCTCCAACGTTCTCCTTTTTTTATTTTTCTCTAGTGACATGAAGATTATAACAACACAATTATTATATAGTAAGAAACAGTATTTAAATGCTTTTTCTATTAATATATGAGAAAAAAAAACTAAAAAACAATATTCTCAAGAATATATAGAATATAACCTAAACTCAATTATGTTGAGATAATATCATTATGATTAATTATCACCACTGAGTTATTGTCTGCTTTTGAACTTGAAACTCCTACTTTTGAACTTGAAACTCCTGTTACAATTTTTGTATTTAAAAGACATCTTAAAGGATTGAAGAAGGAAGAGTATTTAAATTATTCTTAGTCTTGATTTCTAAGCAACGTTAAACTAATGAGTGTGATGATGACAATACTTAGATGTAATGATTGATAACAATAGACTTGAGGTTGGAACATTGGCGACATCTATGAAAACAGAAACTCCTCATTCTATTTTCTTTCTCATAAACCTCTTCTTCCTTTATCTCTTAAAGTTTTTGGATGTACATGTTTTGCTTATAATTTTAGTTCTGGTCTTAACAAAGTTATCTCTTAAATCACACGAATGTATCTTTCTAGCATTAACCATATCACAAAATGAATATAAATGTTTCTCTTCTTCTCTTAACCCTAAAATATGTATATAGCTAGATTACCAAGAAACGATAACTTTAGATACTATATGAAAATAGTGAAAAGTAAGTATAAAGTTAATTCTCATTGTAAACACATTGAGTAATATATTTACAATAATGATTAATACTGAAAAATATAGGCTAAGACCAAATACATGTAATATTGTAACTAATATAAGATATTATAAGTAACTATATATTAATAGTATCTAGCACTCCAACTCAAGCTTATATAAATTATATATACCAAGTTTGCTACAAATATAATAAATTCTAGGTCCTTATGAAGACTTAGTGAAAATATTTACTAACTGATCATTTGAGTTAATAAACTCAATCTTGATGTCTATATATACAATCTTTTCTTAAATAAAATGACATTCAATCTTAATGAGTTTGATCCTTTCATGAAAGACAATATTAGACTTATGCTCTCAACCACTTATGAACTTGTTTGGCATAAATAATTACTTAAAGAGTTGAAATTTGGAGATGTCACTCAAATGACATATGACAATCAAATAAGCGAGTCTTAAGTTTTTTATCACCTTCGACCATTTGCCTCAAAGGTGTACTATGTTATTTTGTCATTTTACTTAGTTATCTAAAAGTGTTAAGAAATTTGATATTTTATGGTTAATACGTAAATTATATTGTAATTAATGTAAAATAGTGGATAATTTTTATTATTTTAATTACAAACATGTTAAATAATGAAATCTTCATATTTCTAACTTTTATATTATCACCTACAATGATGAGAGACTCTCATGGTCACTATAATTGATGGAACAACTCTTGTTGCCTAAATATGTTTTAAATGAAAGAAAAAAAAAAGTTGTCATCATTTTACGTTAAATACAATATTTTTTTACATCAATCACATAGTCTCATTTTTTTTCTTAGCAACGTCTAGGACAATATATCAATAACATCTAGGGATGACAACACAACAAAAAAATTTACCCGCTACCTGCACATATACCTGTTTAAGAAATACCCGCGAGTATTTTAAAATTTATGGTACCCACAAATATTTAAGAAAATATATTTTATAAATTTTTAAAATAAAATTACAAAAAAAAATATATAAAATATAATATAAATTAAAATTTAATTTTAATTAAATTTAACCTGATGAAATAAATTAATTTTAATTTTATTTTAATTAAATTTAACTTAATAAAATATAAATTAAATTTTTATTTTTATTTTTTGTGGATAACAAATACACATAATATAATACTCGCATTCGATCAATTTATAAGCGGATATTAAAATACTTACTAGTACTACTCATCATGACAAATTTTATTCACGACGGGGACTAGTTTTTTCCATCCCTAATCACGTCACTCAATTTAAAAAAAAATAAACAAACTTAATTAAAAATATATAAAATTGAATACCTAATAAAAAAATGTAATTAAAAGTTATTAAATGTATAAAATACTTAAAACTTAATAATACTAAATTTGCCAAAACTATTTCTGTAGAACTTGTTATTACAACAACCATTGACAACTACCTCTTCACTCTTCATGCAATAACACGAACCAATATTTCATCAATTTTTCAATATTCTTCGTAACGAAGTTACTTTTCTCGTTTTTATTAAATATTAAATGCTTATTGTGATTATGAAGTTTTCTGTTTTATTAAATAATTAAGTAATACAACAAATCATCAAATTTAGTACATTAACTTAACATTCCATAAATATAATATCATGAACAATTAAAAAGAAAAACGATCATGCATGCAAGGCTTTTTTCTTATTATTATTAAAAAAAAAGGTCATGGAGAAGACAACTTGACCAAGTTGTGATAATAACCTCACAACTCTTACAACTAACTTAGATAATTGTAAAAGAGTATATTGGTATATAACGTTTTTGAAAAAGTGAGTAAATTAGACAATATTAGATATTTTACTTGATAAAATAATAAATAAAAAACAATAACAATAGAGGGTCAACATAATATTTATTCATAAAAATTTTACTCCTCAGAAAAATATGTTCATGATCAATCAATCACCAAATCACTTTGCATCTATTCTCTAAAAAAAATCGATTTAACTAGGTGGGCAGAAGTCTAAATTGATCCCATTATCCAATCAACTTGGGAAAAACAAAGAAAAAGTTTAATATACTCAAATATTTCAAAGGCTTAATACCCTAATTTATTCTCAGTTTCGTTCGAAAATGTCAAATTAGTCCATCCTTTAAAAAATGCGCGTCAAATTTTATTAAGTGAGGACGTAATTGACGCATTTTTGTAAAGGATGGACTAATTTGACATTTTCGAACAAAACTGGGGACAAAACAAGATATTAAGCCTATTCCAAAAACTACAAATATAGTGACATTTTGTCCACCATCAAATTTAATACGTAGGATATTTCAAAAAATACATGTATAGTTTTATTTTATGTAATTCTTAATATTATCACTCATTTTGTATTTTTAACCATATATTTCCTATGATAAATAATCGTGCCCTCTTGATCGGATTTTAATAACACAATTATAAATAATAAAATTTTCACACAATGTAAAACTCGAATTTAAATAGACAAAGCAAAGCCGAAGAGTGACACACTTTAGAGATTCAATGATCTAAATTTAAGGTATGTTTCTATATTTAAGGTGTGACAACATACTTTTCCAAAAGAACTTCTAAAAATGAAAAAAAAAAATAATAATGTATGCACAAATTTAACAACAAAAAAAAGACTCTTATGATTTCTTTTTTTAAATAAATTCTATAGAAAATTAATTTTGACTTAAAAAAATCAAATTTTTTTGTCACTATAATTATTTAGGTGACTGGTTCCATACATTATACATGAGAATAAGGTGAGTGAGTGGAAAGGGTATTTTAAATCATAACCATGCGTTTGGTTACAACAAAAGAAAAATAAATTTTAAAAACTTTTGGAAAAGAATAAAAAAAGCAGAACAAATTCCCTATAGACAAAAAAGATCCATGTCTCCAAAAATGCTCTCTTTCTGTTACTTTCTTCTCTAAATTATTCAAACCCTCACATTCCTTTCTTTCTCTTTAAGGATTCACACTATTTCTTCCTCTCTCTTACTTTCACACTCTCAACTATTTTAGTTGATTCAACTTTTATGTGATAGGGAAGTTTGTGTTTATCAATTGTTTTATTTAATATTTTTGTTTATTTCTCGTTTGTTTTTAACTTTAGGATTTTTCTAATGTATGATAGTTAGATTATTGGTTTCTTATGTTTCGAATCTTTCTATTTCATGAATAGTTGTTAAATGTAACATTAAAACGGAATTTTAAATCTAATTTAATTTTATAAAATCAGATTTTAAAATAAAATTAGCACCAAAATTTGTTTTTAGTTTTATAAATTTGGATTTAACATGTACATGTTACATTTATATTTTAAATCTAAGACTATATATTGACGGTGGTTCAATAGTAATCTAATAACTAAAACATGAGTAACAAATAACGAATATTGTTAAAATAAATTTTATATATATTTGATAATATATTAAAAAGTCTAATTTAATTTCATAAAATTAATTTATAAGATAATATTAATACTTACTTATATAATATAAATTTATATTATTTGATATGAAATATCAGCATTTAACTTTACTTAATTAATATACTTTTCTTTATTACCTTATATTTTATTTTTTTCCATCTTCATGTTACTGAGTAGCATGTAAAAAAGTAGGTTAAGGTTAATAACTTTATAAATGAGTCATTTATCTTTTTTAGAAACAATCATTTATTCTTTTTCTCTTATCCTATATTACTTTTATTTTTCTCTTGGTAATATGGTGTAAATTTTTACATATTATTCAATAAATTCATGTTGTAACATGAAAGTTTTTAATAACAAATCATAAATAAATACAAATTTTTATAACAACAAGTGGAAAGTATTGTATATGGTAGTTAAAATTTTCAGTCAAAAAATTTTATTTGAAGTTATACTAAATTAATTTAAAATATATAAATAAATATTCTCATGTAAAATTCTTAAAATTTAACTCCTAATATTATATCAAAACTATACGTTAAGATCTATTCTAACTATAAGATGTATACAACTAATTTAATATATATATATATATATATATATATATATATATAAATTTTACCTTACAAAATTAATTTTATGATATGAGCCATCTCATTTGGATATTGCACAGCTGGACAGTTGGTCATTAACGATTTAAATGTCGTCTGTAAAAATGATTAAATTGAACATAAATTACATTCTTTAGGACAACATTAAACAGAAGAAAAAAAACTAGGACTATTCCGAACAAACCTAACAAAAATAGAGACCATAAGTGCTATTAAACCTTTATATTAATATGGAGGGAAAAAAACTAAAGAACTATATTCTCACGAGTATAGAATATGACCTGAACTCATATATGTTGAGATAATATCATTAGGATTAATTATCGTAATTGAGTTATTTTGGATTAATTATCATAATTGAGTTATTGTCTGCTTTTGAACTTGAAACTCCTGTTACGGTCTTGTCTTTAAAAGACATCTTAAAAGATTGAAGGAGGAAGAGTATTTAAATTATTCTTAGTTTAAACTCCTAAGGAGCGTTAAACTAATGAGTGTATTGATGACAATACTGAAAAATATATACTAAGCCCAAATACACATAATATTGTAACTAATATGAGATATTATAAGTAACTATATATTAATAGTATCTAACGCTCCAACTCAAGCTTATATAAATTATGTACCAAATTTGGTACAAATATAATAAATTATAGGTTCTCGTGAAGATTTAGTGAAAATATTTATTAACTCATCATTTGAGGTAATAAATTCAATCTTGATGTCTATATATACAATATTTTCTTGAATAAAATGATATTCAATCTTAATGAGCTTGATGTTATAATATATAATAATTATTGCAAAAGAATGTAGGTTTGTAACGTTAGTTTACAACGTTCACATTTTTCTAATTAATTTTCAACGTTAATAATTTATGATTTTTAATTTCCTTTATTTATTTTATTCTTTACTAAGCTCTATAAATAGAGAGTTTTTCCTCTATTCCAAGATACACCAAAAAAGTAATTTTCTTTCATTTTCCTTTCTTCTTTTCCTCTTCTAAAATTATTCTGGGTTATTTTATACTCTTTTTAGAGATCTTTGCTACTTCTGAGATCCTCAAAAATATTCTGGGAAGTTCCTGTTGTATCCTGGGGGCTTGCGCAATACACCGCAGATAAGTCCTTAAGGACAGTGAATCTACACGCTTCAGGAAATATTGTTCGTGATTATGTCAGTTTTTTACAACAATCTTAAGGACTTCGACTCACACTCGGATTCCCAAAAATCTCCCCCTTAAGGGTGAGTCCCTTCCATATAGGTACACTCCCCCTCCAGCGAAAGAATTCCCAACCACGAGTACCCCCTCGTACCACCGTTCACCTTAACGGAACACGCTTACCTGGAACCCTTCCTCAAGACCAACATTTCAACCGCTAAACCAACATGTTCTTAGGTTATGCTGAACATAGTGCTGCCTATAGATTTCTAGTTGTTAAAAGTAACATACTTGAGAGAAATTCTATAATATAAACGAAAAATGCTAAGTTTTTTGAACACGTGTTTCCCTTAAAGGTTAGTGAAACATCTCAACCTGTTGATGGGAATGATAATAGTAATACCATGAATGAGGATTTGAGAAGAAGTAAAAGAAAGAGAAAAGAAATTTTCTTTGGAGATGATTTTTATACTTATCTTATTGATAATGATTCAACAAGTTTTGTAGAAGCTACTACTACGCCTGATGCAAAATAGTGGGATAAAGTCATTAGGACTGAAATTGAATCAATTCAAAAAAATAATCTTAAGGACTTATGTCTGACATCAACAACTCAATCCCGGAGGATCAAAACTTTATTTTCAGAACTCACACGGTATTTGCGAAACCCATAACTTTCAGAGGCTGCCAAGGTGCTCGCAGCAACGATGGGTTCTGATCGCATTTGTAAGGACTACGGATGAGGACGAAGAAGATAAGGTACTTGAGTAAATTTTCATATACTTTACCTACAAAGAGAAAAGCACAACCAGGTATTTTCTCGTTTACCAATCTTAAATATTTTTAAATTGTGGGGGTGTAGGTAATTTTACTTAATTACTCAAAAAAAAGCCAATGTGTTTTTAGGTATTAGAATCATAAGGAAGGGAGATAGTATATCATTATCCCAAGAACAAGATATTGAGAAACTTCTTAAGAAGTTTAGGTTTTATGACCCCACCAGTGAGTACCCCTTATGATGTTAATTCTAAATTAATGAAAAATAAAGGAGAATCATTATCTCAGCCTCAGTATGCCTAGATAATTGGGAGCTTACTGCACTTGATGAACTTTTCTAGACCTGATATTTCTTATGCAGTAGGTACACTCAATGTCCAAATCAGGAACACTGGGATGCACTTGCTAGGCTTATGAGATACTTAAGAAGTTCAATGGATTATGCCATTGAATACAGTGAATTTCCCACTGTACTAGAAGGGTATAATGATGCTAACTGGATATTTGATTCATATGAGACAAATCCACTAGTGGTTATGTATTCACACTTGGGGGTAGTGCGATTACATGGAGATCAGTCAGACAAACAATTATTGCAAGATCAACAATGGAATCTGAGTTTGTCACTCTTGAGATGACTGGTAGTGAGGCTGAGTGGTTGAAAAACTTGTTAGCAAACATTCCACTAGGAATGAAACCAACCACATCGGTGTCATACATTGTGATTGTCAATCGGCAATAACTATAGCTAAAAACAAGAATTACAATGGAAAGAATAGACATATACAATTGAGACACAATTTGGTGAAGCAATTGCTAAAGAGTGGAACTATTTCCATTGATTATGTGAAGTTAGAGTGGAATCTAGCAAATCCTCTGACAAAACCTCTGGGAAGACAAATGGTATTGGAAACATCGAGGGGAATGAGACTTAAGCCACTTGCAAACAAACAAGTGATGGTAACCCAACCTTTGTGATTGGAGATCTCATGAATAAGGTTCATATGGGTAAAAGCAAGTCACTTGTTAGTTTTGATAGCACTAAATTGATTTTAATCAAGGTTTAATACATCATTTGATCCCTAGTTTTGGGGTTTTTGTTCAAAGTCATCCTACGTTTTAAAAAAGTTCAATTAGGCCCCATATTTCGTTAAAACAAAAATGGTCCTTTTGGTTTACGGCGTTAAAAACATAACGGTGTAGTTGCCTCAGTGGCCAAACACTAACAGACGGAGCCAAGCATATTTTGTAGCCAATAAAGCCACAATGATGTTGTTTAGCCCTTGATTGCGGACAAAAATCTTTCACTCTAGGTTTGTTTTTCCTTTCCCAAATTCATTGATTAATTCCATTGTAAAAGTGCAATTTTAGAGGAGACAAAAGTGTTTCAACAATCAAAATGCATCTGGCATGCTATTTACATACATTGCATTTACCCCATCTGGGTCATAGGATTGAATTCCTCTCTGGTCGTATTCATCCTATTAACTATGTAATACACATCCATTAAAGTCTTAAAACTAATGACATAAGGTTTCCACCAAGTCAATTCACTTCGCATTGCCACGTATTCATCAAAATGCACAAGTCATCCAGTTTTGGCCACGGTGACAATTGCACCATTATGTTTTTAACGCCGTAAGCCAAAAAGATCATTTTGAACATTTTCTAACGAAATATGTGGCCTAACTAAACTTTTTTAAAACGTAGGATGACTTTGAACAAAAACCCTAAAATTAGGAACCAAATGATGTATTAAACCTTTAATCAATTATGTCCCTTCCTATGGTGTGTGTGAAAGTGTTAGAGACTGCATTATTGAGAGACTAAACTTTGTTATTAAAATTCTATGTGGTGAAAGAATTTTAGTTTAAACAAAGTTTTTAATGATTTTCATATCCCTTATGGGTGGTGTATGATTTACAGCATACACTTGATGAAATCACCTATATGAGTGTCGAGTAGGGCCGCTTGCATGAGATCGTGGCATGAAATCTAGAGCATTCATGAATACTGGGCACGCGCATGGCCTAGTAAGCGCAATACAACGATAACAACAAGGATTGTGGGGTGTATTGTGATTGATAAACCTCTAACACACTTCAAGTGTCTTTGGTTCATATAGCTTGCTATACCAACTACACTGTGTGTTAAGTTTCTAAATCTAAGACTGGTTCATATAGCTTGCTATACCAACTTTGATGCATTACATCCTTTGAGACCCAGAATAAAAGTTTCTTATCTTTCGTTTAAGTTTGAACTATTTGAGTCAAACTTTTCAACTTGTTTTACAATATGTGGGGGATTGTTATAATATATTATAATTATTGCAAAAGAATGTAGGTTTGTAACTTTAGTTTATTCATATTTTTGTAATTGGCAAACAATAATATTTGTGCCAACGTTTTGTGCCAACGTTCAAATTTTTAAAGGTGAATTAATTTTCAACGTTAATAATTTATGATTTTTAATTTCCTTTATTTATTTTATTCTTTCCTAAGCTCTATAAATAGAGAGTTCTTCCTCCATTCCAAGATACACCAAAAGAGCAATTTTATCTCATTTTCCTTTCTTCTTTTCCTCTTCTAAAATTATTCTGGGTTATTTTATACTCTTTTTAGAGATTCTTGCTACTTCTGAGATCCTCAAAAATATTCTGGAAAGTTCTTGTTGTATCCTGAGGAATTTGCGCAATACACTGCGGATAGGTCCTTAAGGACAATAAATCTATGCGCCTCAAGAAATATTATTCGTGATTATGTCAGTTTTTCACAACACTTGATCCTTTCATGAAAGACAATATTAGACTTATGCCCTCAAACAGTTATAAAATTTTTTGGCAAAAATAATTACTTAAATGGCATAAATAATTACTTAAAAAGTTAAAATTTGGAGATTTCACTCAAATGACATATGACAATCAAATACGTGAGTCTTAAGTTTTTTATCACCTTCGACCCTCTACCCATGTTGGCACGAATTGAAAGGTGTACTATGTTATTTTGTCATCTTACTTAGTTATCTAAAAGTGTTAAAAAAATGATATTATATGGTTAATATGTAAATTATATTATAATTAATGTAAAATAATGAATAATTTTTATTACTTTATAATTAAAAACATATTAAATAATGAGATCGTCGTATTTCTAAATAACTTTCATATTATCACCTACAACGATAAGATACTCTCATTGTCACTATTATTGATTGAACCACTCTTGTTACCTAAATGTTTTAAATGAAAGAAAAAAAATTTGTTCATCATTTTACATTAAACACAATTTTTTTTTACATCAATCATATAGTCTCACATTTTTTTCTTAGCTTATAGAAGTAAGTAAACAAGATAATATAACAATATAACAATAACAATAATGCCTAGGACAATATAACAATAAGGGATGACAATGCAACAAAAAAATTCATCCGTTACTTGTACAATATCCATTAAAAAAATATTCGCGAGTATTTTAAAACCTGACATATCCGTGGATATCCGCAAATATTTAAGAAAATATATTTTATAAATTTTTATAAATGAAAATTAAATAAAATTACAAAAAAAAATATATAATATATAGTATACATTAAATTTTAATTTTAATTAAAATTAACCCGATAAAATAAATTAATTTTAATTTTAATTAAATTTAATTTAATAAAATATAAATTAATTTTAATTTTAATTAAATTTAATTTAATAAAATATAAATTAAATTTTTATTTTTATTTTTTGCGGGTATAATACCCATAGTATAATATCCATATTCGATCATTTATAAGCGAATATTAAAATACTCGTGAGTACCAACTATTAATATATAGTTACTTATAATATCTTATATTAGTTACAATATTATGTGTATTTGGGTTTAGTCTATATTTTTCAGTATTGTCATCAATACACTCATTAGTTTAACGTTGCTTAGGAGTCTAGACTAAGAATAATTTAAATACTCTTCCTCCTTCAATTCTTTAAGATGTCTTTTAAAGAAAAACCGTAACAAGAGTTTCAAATTCAAAAGCAGACAATAACTCAATTATGATAATTAATCCTAATGATATTATCTCAACATAATTGAGTTTAGGTCATATTCTATACTTGTGAGAATACAGTTCTTTAGTTTTTTTTCCTCCATATTAATATAAAGGCTTAATAGCACTGATGGTCCCTATTTTTGTTAAGTTTATTTGAAATGATCTTAGTTTTGTTTTCTGTTCAATGTTGTCCTAAAAAAATGTAATTTATGTTTAATTTAATCTTTTTACAGACGGTATTTAAATCATCAATGACCAACTGTCCAACTATACACTACCCAAATGAGATGGCTCAATATCATATATATATATATATATATATATATATATATATATATATATATATATATATATATATATATATATATTTTACCTTACAAAATTAATTTTGTGATATTGAGTTAAATTTATAATTTTTTTTAACAAATTCAACACTAATAAAAACAAACGAAATGTAATCAAACACGAAAACAATCCTCACCAAATCTTTTTTTTTATAATATAGTTTAGTCTTCAAGTTAATAAAGAAGAAAAATCATATCTTATATGTTAAGATAATAAATAAAAGTAATATTTCAGTTAATCACGTGGTTCAAACAATACGTGGAACACACACAAATAAGACACCCAAACAAAACAGTGTGGAGACATTGACTGGTCAGATTGCGTGTAATCACAAAACTCTTACTTGGCTTCAGAATACCACCAAATTCTTTTTAATGTTTTAAACCATAATTGCTGTATAAGGATATCATTATAAAACCTTCACGATGTATATATATATATATATATATATATATATATATATATATCCATAGAGTTGAGCTGATTTTTTAGTCATCGAAAAAGTTATTGAATACTTTACTCGACAAAATTTTATGGAATAAATTGTCGTTGAATAAGAGGTTGTTTCTATCAAATACTTTACACTAATAACATGGAAAAAATTATAGAAAAAGATGTTGAATAAGTTGTTCAAAAGAAGACACTATAAGACCAAAATAATTAATATAATTTAAATGTCGTCTTGAATTTTTAAATGAATTAAAGTTAAATCTTTTTGGACTAGATGTCGAGTTCAAACCTTAAATTTATAAAAACATGGTTAAATTTGGTTAAAACACACAACAATTTGGTCAAATTTAAGATAAATGTTTTGAAATAATTAATTTTTAAATAATTACTGACTTAACAAAGAATAAGATTTGATTGTTAAACAAAAAGAAGGAAACTTCTTATTTTATTAAAAATATACTTTTTAAAAGATAAGCACAAATAATATCGTCTACTTTCTCATATTTTTCATTCAAAAATACATTTGAATATAAACATTTAGTTTAACAGTATCTCAATTATTATTTAATGATTTAAAAGTAATTTTATAAAACTGTAAAATGATACATATTATATATGTGAATAGAATCAGAATAAGAGGTATTTATCAATATATGAACCACGTTAATGATGAAAAACAGAATAAAACAAAAGAGAAAAGTAAAAATGTTAAGTTGATTTCATACATGAAAAAGTTTGTGCCATTTGGCTGTCTAACTTTGGAACACAATAAGAGGACACAATATATAGCCTTGTAAAATGGTTGTCCCCCTTCAAGTGTTAAGATTTGTTTGGTTTCATAATTTGAAAATGAAGTTTCAAAAGTGCTTTTTGTGACTGCTAGCTCCATTGGTGTAGCTTGCATTTTATGTACTCAACTGCCGTTTTGCATGGCCAGTGAAATTCCTAGACTTGTAATCAATCTCTCTATATAATTACATTTTATTGATTTTTAATAAATTTAAATAATCGTATAAAATTGATTAAGACTATGAAATTGTATAGTGGCTAGACTGGGATAATTCAATATCAATTTTCCCATTTTACCATCTTCTTGGATGGTGTCTTTGTGTTACCATTTTCAAAGTAAGGAAAATATATATTTACACTAATCTCTTTTATTTACAACAATTTTATTTATTTATTTTATTTTTTCGAATATAAAAGTTTTATATAAACTAGCAATAAGGTCAACATAACATATATAAGTCAAACTTTATTTTATATGCAGTTTTGTAGAATCAAATTAGATTTAAATTTCACTTTTAAATTGATATTAGAGTCATGAGTTATATTGGAATATTTATGGTTTACCGAACATATTTTTTTATCCATTGTCGAATTACTATTGGATCATTTATTAATGTCTAGTCTTATACTTGAGATGTATATACCTAGTGAAAAATAAGTTGAAAGTTATGCATTTAAAATTCACTTTTTAAAATGTTTTAAATTTTTTTATATATCTTTCATTAAGGTTACTTAAACAACCACAAATTAGATAATGTACCAGTAGGGACCGGAAAACGTATAGACTGGACGTTCGTATGGCCGATAATTACCCAATTACGCGACTTTTGTGTACCAGTAGGGACCGGGCATCGTATAGACCGGACGTCCGTATGGCCAATAATTACCCAATTACGCGACTTTTGTGTACCAGTAGGGACCGGGCAGCGTATCGGCCGGATGTCCGTATGGCCAGTAATTACCCAATTACGCGACTTTGTCGCTCGTGATCCGGATGAACAACAACTCATGAGTTGGCCGGCCGTAAGACCAAATATCAGGAGGTCGGCCGCCCCTACTGCCAGTTGACCAAATTAAGATTAGGATTAAGATAAGTAGCTGCTAAAAGTTATTGGGCCGAAGTTGGGCCGTGATTAACATTTCACTAATCCCAAGCCCATAACAAAAACTATAAATATAGGTAAAAGGTGAGTGGTAAGGGGGGTGATTGACTGCACATTTATTACTGTTCTATTGAAAACGCCATTGTTCTCAAACTAACTCTAGCATCGGAGATTTTTTGGCAGGTCTCCCCCACCCGCACGCAGAGGAGTGAAAGGAAGAGAAGGAAGCGAGACCGGACGACCGAGAGACCGGAAGAGAGATGTAGAGATAGTAAACGACTCAGCCCCTACAACCGAAACAAATAACATTAAAAGTAAATTTTAAAATAAAAATACATTAATATCAGCTTGATTGACACTAATAAATTAATCTTCATAATTTTATAATAACATGCAATGAATCTAATTTAACTTCATCACCTTATTAACGTTTTGGTTATCATTTTTTACCGATGTTAAATGCCTATTATTTTCTAGAAGTGTAAATAATATATTTAGTAGAGTACGTAAAATATATATTATAATAGAATATAATGGTGTTGGTTATATTTTGTAATAATGAGTTGAAGATATAGAAAAGAATGTGATATGGACCCAAAATAATATGTGGTTTTGTTGGTTGTTGGAAAAATTAATGGTTTAATGGAGTAACATAGCCATCTTTCACGGGTCCCCTAGCTTTTAAAAGTCGAATCCCACGTCCACTTGCCTGCGTTCAGTGCAGAATAACAACCTTGCATGCAATGCAAACCTTTATACGATGCTGCTTTTGTCCCTTTTATTGGGACCTTTAGTCCACTATGTCATATGTACCTACATTCGTCGTGTTCGCAAATTTCGTTTTTTTCTTACCTTTACAAAAGTTCCTCCAATACCTTTTTTTCAGATTGTGACCAACTTTTATACACTTATACTTTTGTTTTCTCTTATTTGGAAACATATGGAGGAAAATTGGATTCTAATATTGTATCTTTTCTATTCAATTTCTTTTGTTAATAATTGATTTTCATTACCTTTTTTTTAACATTTTTTTGACATAAAGTGTTGGAAGTCATATATCAATTAATTATAAGTTATTTTAGAGTATATAAGTTAATACAAATCTCTTATACAAGTTGATTTTATAAAATTGAGTTAAGCGTAAGGTCTACTTTTTTAACATGGTATCAGAGTCATAGTTTAGTCTATCATAGTGAAATTTGTTTTTTGTGAGACATTGTTTTACTTCTTATTCGATTGTTATCAAACCATCCATTAATGTTTAATTTTACATATACCTCGATGCAAGAAAGTATGTTGAAAATCTCGCATCAACTAGTTATAAGACCTGTTTAGAGGAAGTATGTTGAAAATTATTATACATGATTATCAAAATAAACAATTATATCAATAATTGATTATTGAAATAAATTTAAAAATGATTTAATTATAAACAAAAACAAATTATTGTTTTTAATTATATTTTTACTATCTTCATGTTTAAAGACATCTTTTAACTAGAAAATAAAATATTTGTAGGACTAGTTTTGTAATTAACACCTAATAGGATACAAAATAAGATAAAAATAAGAGAATAATAAATATAATTTTATTGATTTTTTAAAGCATACATAATAATAACTAGATAATTATTGAATTTAATATTTATTATTAAACTAAAGACTATAGTTAATAATCGAGATA
The DNA here is from genome assembly GCA_034642375.1 of Vigna nakashimae. NCBI lineage: Eukaryota > Viridiplantae > Streptophyta > Magnoliopsida > Fabales > Fabaceae > Vigna > Vigna nakashimae. The sequence goes on along the minus strand of CM067763.1, from coordinate 5,080,132 downwards.
TAATTTTCTCTACGTTAGATTATAATCATCTAAGTGCCATTATTTGACTGTGAATTTAGAGCACTAACTTCCACCATAAAATATTTCATATAATCCTAAAAATATGTCAATAATAAACTTATTATAACAAATGATAAAATGATAATAATAAGAAGAATGATAATTAATCATGGTTGTTTTAAAAAATATACACATTATATAACAATAATACAATATATAAAAAATTAAACAAATCATATCACATTAATGCATAAAAAATAATTAATTCCATGAAGATAAAACATTTTTTAAATTATATACATAACTTTAACAATAGAAGTACAACTTTTTCAAATACTACAAGCTTTCCTCATTGCATTGATCAAACACAAACCTTTATTTGATTTTTTTTTTAATCTTGGAACTTAAAAAAAAGACTTCACAACTTCCTTACAAACAATAGCATATTACTTTATAATTTTCAATAGCTCTATTATTTATTTAAATTATCATCTTTTATGTCTAACAAAATTTAAACAATTTATGTGAAAATTATAATAATTATAATATTCAGATTTAAATTCTAGACAACTCAATTATTAGATTGGAAAACAATTAAAGTTATTTAGGTTTCTTATAACCATTTACTCTTCACTAGTACAAATTAATGAATAGGCACCAGTTATTTTTAGTCATCAACATCGGTTTAAGAACCGAGGCGTACTTAGGCGAGATAAAAAGTATACGCCTCGGTTCTCTTTACTCGAAACGATAACTAGAATTCAACTCGGTTAAATGAATCGAGGCAGTATCAGTATCAATAACGATAACATGAAATTCTTTGAGTCCTTTGAACAAACAGCTGGTGATCGAACCTTCATAGGTTTCAAAATTTGATATTTCCCATTTTTTTTTGTCATCCAAGAGTCTAAAAAATCTGCAGAACAACAACAAAGCCTCTTCCAGAAAAATCTGCAGAATAAGTAGAGATTGGAAACGGGAAGACCATGGCGGGATGTGAGTCTCCATGTGCGAACACTGAACGGGAAGCCCTAAATCAAAATCGCGCCTCCACCTGCAACCACAATCAGACCTGCAGAAACCAGATTTAACACTATATAATCATCACGCAGGGATCCAATTCAGAAATCGCGCCTCTGGAAGCAACACGAACTGCATCAACCCTAATCGCACACGGCGGCGGCATGCTTTAGGGATTCTGGTGACGGTGGCGCGATTAAGGGTTTTTGTCCTAGAGTTGCAGGTCCGGTGATGGTGATGGAAGAAGGTTGAAACAGGTGGCTGGCACGACGGTGGAGAAGAGGGGTTTCTGTTTCTGGATCTGTTTGAGAGAGGCGAGGTGCGAGGTGGCGGCTTGCGGGTTTGCGAGAGGCGAGGTGCGAGGTGCGAGAGGCGAGAGGTGGAGGGTGAGAGGCGAGAGGCGGAGGGTGCGAGAGGCGAGAGGCGAGAGGGTGAGAATCGCGAGAGTGCAAGGTGCGAGAGGCGAGAGGCGAAGTCTGGTTTTTAAGCTAAGGATACTACCTCGGTTATATTTAAAACCGGTGCCTAAACCTTTACTTGCATCAGTTATACAGTAAATCGGGGTCTAAACCATTTAAAATTCATATTATATGCCTCGGTTAGCCTTCTACACGAGGCAGTAACATCTATAGGCATTGGTTCATATATAACCGAGGCATATAACCACTCAATAATTACTGAAATGCCACCGCACTTTTATACGCTTCGGTTTCAGTAGAACCGAGGCATATATATCGCGTTAAAAAAGCCTTTTTTTACTAGTACTTGATACATGTATCAATATTTTATTTTTCATATTAATGTGTCTAAATAATTATATTTATTTTTTTAGTCATATTAAATATCATTATATATTACGACATAACTAAGTTGATAACTCAAAATATATCAATCATGACATAAAAAATATTATTAAAAAGTAATAACAAAATATACGGGAAATCAAATCAAACTCATGTAAAAAAAATACATTGCAAATTTTCTTCAAAATAAGTTAAGTAAACATATGAAATTTATAAAGTAATGGTATTATACAAAATTTTCATTTTTCTCCCTTTATTTTGTGGCTCTCTTCCATGATTTTATTTAATGAACATGTTATTCACTTTACTACTTCAAAAAAAAAAGTTGTTGAAAGAAAACATAAACACATTTTGTTGTTAAACATGTTCATTTAATTAATAACATTTTCACTACAATAAGAAAAAATAGGTCATTTTATGTTATCAAGTATTAGAATAACTGGTTTTAAGTATGAATAGAGCATGAGATTTTTTTTTGTATAAAGCTAAACTAAACTGTTTAGTGAGATCGAATCAAATAACACACATAATTTTTATATCGATTCATCCTAATCTCTTAGACTATATTTAGTTTTTTTTTAAGCAACACTTAACTGATCAAAATAAAGATTACAAACTGATTATACAAACTAGTCATGGTTGAACCTTCTTAATCTTTGTTTGAGATTAATAACTCTCTAGCATAAAGAAAACAATTCTGAAAAAGAGGACAATTTAACCTCAATAGAAAAACTTCACACTATGAAGGATTTACAAGATATTTCTCACAATCCACACAAAAAGTTTATGATCCTTATAAGACTTAGTAAAAATGTTTATTGTTGATGTATTCTTCTACTTTAACTTGATCTGTTTATATAACTTCTTGAATTTGATTGTTTCATCTATCTCAGCTAACACTTGATTATGCATAATTTGTGTGTAGAGGTCCATCATACAAGGTCCATCAAATCATCTACTAAATCACTAGATGAGGTCATCAGACTTTTTGATTAAAGACAAAGCCTAAACTTTGTAAGATCCATGTTAGAATATTCATATCATATAATAGCATAACACAAAATTGTTGGATGGTCTACTAGTGTTAGATTTTTTGTGAGGGTTCTTAAGATTAGATTTTCTGGTCTTAACATCAAGGATATTGATCCTTTCAAGTATTTCTTAATCTTAAAAGTTGCTTGATCCACTCAAGACATAATACTCAACTAGAGAAAATATAGTTTTAATCTTCTTGCTAACATTAATTTTATTACTTGTAAGCATGCATCTTCAATGGATCCCTTTTAGAAACTTATGGATGATTAAGGTCATTTAGTAGACAATTCAACTAAACATAGGAGAATTATTGACATATATATTGATCTACCTTACTACACACCCTACCCCAATATTAGTTATGTTGTTCAACAACTCAATTTACAAAGTTATGGATGATTAAGGACATTTAGTAGACAATTCAACTAAACATAGGGAATTATTGGCAAATATATCGATCTGCCTTACTACACACCCTACCCAATATTATTTATGTTGTCCAACAACTCAACTAATTTGTATTGCAACCTTTGGTACACCATATGTAGATTATGCCATGTATAATCTTAGTTTCACTTAGTTTAAGACTCCCAGTTTCTAACTTAAATAATTTTACTATTTAGAGGTATTCTTATTCTAATTTGACTAATGACATCAATAAGAGAAAATCAACCAAGTTATTATGTCATCCTTGATTCTTCTTTTGTTTTTTTATGAAAAAGAAAACAATGTACTATCTCTTGTTGTTCATCTTAGAGAGAAATATTGTGCACTTGTTTCCTTGACTTTTGAGATTCAATGAATTTATTCCAAAAATTCTTCCTCATTTTTCAATGTTAAATGATATGTAATTTATCTATAATGCCAAAAATCCAAAAGTTCACAAAAAGGACTAAATACATTAAGGTGGATTGTCATTTTTGTACTTAATACAAAAATTTCACAAAAGGACCAAATACATTTAAGAGGGACTCATTCCTCCAATGTCTATCTCCTCAACTTTTCAACTTGTTGATAAGCCATTGTTCTATGGTTTTTTTTTATTGAAGATATTGCATCTACTTGACATTGTTATTAATAATTCCCTTGGTAGAGAGGGCAAAAAATAGAAGAAGTGAAAAAGAAAAAAAAATGAGTGAAATTTTTTTAATGTAAAATATGAATGGAAGTAAAAATTATTCATTTAATTTTATAATGATAGAAAATTAAGACATAGACCCATAATTTATTTATAAAAATCACATAATCAATTAAGAGAGTTAAAACAACTAAAAACTATTTTTGACAAATATAATCAATTATATAAAATAACATAATCAATTATCCTATAAATAAGACGTGATAGTTTTTTACAGACATTTAAGAAAAATATGATCCGTAATGCTTTATTCCATCTCAATCAATGTATCTTCTCTCTTATCTTTCTCACTAATTTTCTCTTCTTTTTTCCCCAATTTTATGGGATTCCTTTTAAATGAAAACCCAGAAATACAAGTTTTTCTCTCTCTTTATGTTGTGAATATATTTAATTTTTGTTAGCAGAGGAATATGGTTTTGCCCCTTTTTCTCATTTTTGGTTTATTCTTATCGATCCCTTCTTTTCTTCTCCTGGTCATCTATAAGTACTTTTATGATTTTCCCACATTTAAATGACTTCCCATGTTTTCCGCCAAGTTTTAGGTCATTGAATTATACATAGAACATTGTAGTTTTTGGTCAAGAAAAAGATCTATTAGTAGCTTTTTTAAGATTTTACTTTTTAATTGCATCTTGGAATGCGTATTTCTTGCTTGTTCGGATCATGATTTTTGTTTAAATTAGTTTTGTTTAGGAGGGAGAAAATAAATAAATAACCCTTTTTAAATTGATTATTTAACTTTCTAGCTTTCATACGTATTATTCATTTTATCATTAATTGATATGGTGAACCTCACTACCATTAGTAATGTTAATAAAATCTATAAAAATTTAAGACTTATCGTTAAATAATATTTAGAATACTTTTTACATTTTATTATGTTATTCTTAAAATTGTTACGTAATTTTGTAATTAATAAAATGATAAACAACAATATTGTATATTAATCATAAAACCTAACATTTCTTAACACATGGATTCAAGAAAAAAAACCTAAATGACTCAATCGAAAACTATGCAAGTTTTAAATACTCATGAACAAAAGAAAAAATTAATAAGATTTTAATTTAAAATATTCAAATTTATGAGAAACTTAAAACTTTATCCAATCTTGTTAATATGATAAACAAAATAAATTTATTATGTAGGTTTATACGAGAAACAATGTTTTTCCAAATAAAATATTAGTAATTTAATAATGAGTAATTTATAAATTTTGAGTTACACTAATGTTAATAATGAGTAATTTAATTTATATTGTCAATAAGATCTTCTATATTGCTAATAACCAAAGAATAAGTTTTTGCACTTATAATTTATCACAAAGTTTATTAATGAAACATTAAGTCATTTATGTTTTTTACGGCCTTTATTAGATTATGAGAAATATAAATCATGAAAGTAATGAATATATCTCGTTCCAGTGGTATGAAAATAATAATGAATATTTTGATAATTTATATTAAAGCTTATACAGTCAGAGAAAAATTTTAGAAAATAAGTAATGGTTAATATTTTAAGAATTTGATGACACTAGATGTTTTGGTATTTTGTAAGCTCTTATCAAATGGTGCTTTATATTTTTAAACTAAACATGAATTTCTGAACAATTTAGAAATAAAAAGTTGGTAGAAATTGACTGGATATAAAACATTAAAATTTTTTTAACTAAATATTTTAATTTAAAATTTGTATCCATATTAACTTGGAAAAGATGAAAAAAAAAAAAACTTTAAGCATTAGATTTTATATTTTTATCACTATACTTTGACTCTTGAAAGTTTTACTTTAGCTGTTGATAATGTGTATATGAATATACTTGTTTTTTCAATAAATAGTACAAACTTCACTTGATAAAATTTTTTTAATTCAATTAAAATTTGGACAACTTTAACTAACAAAACAAAATGAAAGATAGTGTAATGTTAAGGATAAAAATATTATTCAAAACCCCTTTTACAATATTTTTTTATTTCACAAGGACAAACTTGTCGACATCTCATTCTTTTAATAATGAATATTCATAATTGTTTTTTCTCTGACCATTATTAATAAGAAGATTATTATCTAAAAGCCAAATTACACTTCTCTCCCTCACTTTTTTCTCTTCTATTTCTTGATGTGTCTACCGACACTATAGCTATTGTGCCTAACAAGTACCAATAGTGGTGTTGAATCAACCACAAAATGAGTCAAATACTAAGACTTGCACTAAAAAAAATAAAAAATAAAATGTAAATAACATTTCATTTTTTCTCACTAATTTATGACTCCATTTTCCTTCAACATATTAAAATCTTTACTTCAGGAGAATAGAATTTCACAAGTACTTATAAAAGTAATCTCATATTTACTTAGATATATGATCATTAAATTATAACCAAAATAAATGTCCCAATACTTACTTTTTGAGCTTATTAGATAATTTATAATCTTTAAACCAACTTTAATGTGTTAAATCGGATTGACAGCATGATAACAATAAAACCAAAACGTTTCTTTCAATAATATGGGAATACATATTATTAAAGAATTATTGATATATAAGAAAACATGTCTTTATCATATTGTAAAGTGTGTATCTAAACTTTTGAAGGAAAGAAATATTTAAAGTTAAAAATTTTGTTGACTAGGCTTTGAACTTTTGACTTCAGATTGAACCTTTTAATCAAACTTAGTCGTATAACAAACATCATGTGAGGAAAAATAGGTAAAGGTAAACATATATAGTCAATTTTTGCCTGAGCTGAATTATAGGTGGTGGTATTTTACGTGAGCTTTGGTTAGGGTTAATTATGAAGGTAATGTTCACTTGTTCCTTTCATGTTTGCGTCAAGTGCCATAAATTTAGCCCCTAACCTACATTATTGACTCTGTAGATTTTTTTTGTCAAACACTTTTACCTAATTTGCTTTGAATTATAATATATAAATAAAATATACATCTCATCTTTTACGGTAGAATTGTATCATAGCAATCTAAAAAATACAATGACGATGTACATAACAAACTTAGTCATATGTCAAAGTGAGTGATTCTTCTTCTTACTTTATTTGATTGCCATGTTTATGTGATGTATAACTCTAAAAAAAAAATAAAGTTGGATCCAAAATCTGAAAAATATATATTCTTGAACTATTTTGACAATGTAAAAGGTATAATTTATAGGATCCCATTTTGCACAAGGTTGTTATTAAAAGATAGGGTTAAATATGTTTTTCGTCCCTTAAGTATCATACGATTTTGGTTTTAGTCCTTACTCGAAACTTTGATGGTTTTTAGTCCTCATAGTTTTGAAACTCTTACTATTAGTCCTTAAAATTGGACAACGTTAACTTTTAGTAGATGTGGCTAATGGCCAGCCCACGTGTGATGTCACCTTCCCTGACTAATTTTAATTGACGTGGCAGTAAAGGTGTGGTGGTCGGTCGGCCTGGTGGGTGGTCGGCCACAATGTCTGTTGTTGGGGAATGACCGAACTGTGTTGGACAAAGACCGAACGATTATGGTGACGGGTGAAGTTCAATATATGAAAGACAGAACGATTTTGGACAAAGACCGAACGGTGTTGGGCAAAGACCGAACGATTATGGTGACGGGTAAATATATGAAATATTGAACGGTGTTGGGAAAATACTGAACGGTTATGGACAAAGACCACCATGCCGACCACCAGACCGAGTGGTCGACCACCCACCAAGCCGACCGATCACCACACCTTTACTGCCACATCAATTAAAAGTAGTCAGGTGGCATGACATGTGGGCTGACTGTTAGCCACGTCAAACAAAAGTTAATGCCATCCAATTTTAAGGACTAATAGTAAGAGTTTCAAAACTATGAGGACTAAAAATCATCAAAGTTTTGAGTAAGGACTAAAACCAAAATTGTGTGATACTTAAGGGACAAAAAACATATTTAACCCTAAAAGATATGTAGTTTTTTAGAAAATGAACTACAAAATTAGCATTAGAATGCTTTACAAAACAAGAAAACTTGATTTATATATTTGTATTATTTAAAGCAAACGCCTAAGTGTTGATACAAGAAATTCAATTAATTCTTTATTAGTCCTAGTTAGAACATATTGAATTCATATCATTTTACCTATTACAATAGGTTTGACGATAATGATTTTATCATCTTGTTGTATTGAATGATATGTTGGTAGTAGTCCCCAATAAGGTTCGAATCAAAGAATTGAATATATAATTCAATAGAGAGTTCGAAATGAAAAATAAAAAATTTAGAAACCGATGTGTATAGACGAAAATAGCTGTTATTATTTTTTAATTGTTCTCGTGAAGATTTTATATAAAAAAGATAGAAAAATTGACTTTCTTAAAAGAATTGTTTACTGAAAATCTTGCGACACTTTATTAATGTGTAAGATTAGAAGCAAATCTATACACCGTAGTTGTCTTTATGAGTGAGTCCAAACAATGAAGTAAAGATGATAGAAATGTCTCGAATACTATAAGCATTAGCGGTGAAAAACCTTATGTATATCATGGTTTGTACTACCAGTTATTAGACATGCAGTGAGAATAGATTCATAATAAATACGCATTGAAGTGTTTTTAAGAAAATCCTGATATATATAAAAGAAACTCCAAGTGTTGTATTATGTTTCAGAAGATCAATAGAGTTTGTAGTAATTCAAATTTTGCAATTGATCTTTATAAAAAGGAAGTATATCACATTACACTTGTAGGAAGGGCATTGGTTATCTAAGTTACGTGATATTTTAACTTTGTTTGCTAGATAAATTTACCTATGTAAGGAAATTATATGAATTCAAAGATTAATAGAGAGATTCAACATATACATATCTAAAAGATTGTTTATATTATCAGAACTATAGTATTAATAACACATATTTTATAGTATATAGTAAACAAACTTTTCATATGTTTTATTTTCAGATTTTTAACTCATGTCTTTTCTATAATAATAAAATAGATTTATTGTATTATTTGTTTTAATTTAATATTCAGTTTACTTCAAGAATTTTCTCATATACAAAGTAATTTAACCTGATAGACTTTGATGAAACTATGCCAAATGTCCTTCGCAATGGTCTTTTTCACGATACTAGCCAAAATTACATCTGTCAATGTTAAATGCAAATTTGGGATAACATTGCTATATGTTTTCCTTTTTAGTTTTCACAAAGATAAATTATTCTTATTAAAAAAAATTGTCTTATATTTTATTGTTATAACTTTAAAATCAACTAATGCACTTTCATTATTAATAATACTATTTACTAATAAAATGATGTTAAATTGTGAACCCATTCACTACTAGGTTTATATAAATAATAATAAGGAACAAATTTAAATACCAACTATTTTCTTTGGCATAACTTTTCTAAACATCCAATGCCGCACTACTTTTATATATATATATATATATATATATATATATATATATATATATATATATATATATATATATCCAATATAATGAGAATAACCTAGATGTGAAAAATCATACTAACTATAATTATATATAATACTAAAATTTCTCTATAACATTATTCCGATGTCAATAGGAGCAAAATTAAATTAACAATCAAACTTTGAACCACTATTAAGTACTTGACTAATAACATAGGAACTACAATACCACTCTCTCTAGACGGAAAAAAAAAACAATTAACACTCTTTTTTAAAAATAGAAAAAAAAAACTAAGAAAACCTTAAAAGGATAAACCAGTTTTTACTTTTTCTCATATATATATATATATATATATATATATATATATATATATATATATATATATATATATATATATATATATATATATATATGTATGTATGTATGTATATGTATGTATGTATTAATTATAATATATTACGACGATATATAGTGAACAAAACTGTTAAAAGAACTGTAAATGTTATTAATCTATTTTACAATGAACGTGAAGGACTGCATATAATAGTTTAAAATAAGTGATTTCAAATTTTATACGAATAGAAACATAAAAATTAAAAAAAAAATTGAGACTAACTAATTTTACAAGATATAAAAACATACTTAAGACTTAATTATATTTTATTATATATTATTTAAAAATTGGTCAAGATCATAAATAAACTATCATCACTTTCATTATAGTGATTACTATTATATTTACTGATTTGGAAATATTTTATATCGTTATAAAGCCATTTCATTTAAGTAATTCTAATAAAACGTTAAATATACATTTTACAAATAATAAAAGTTAACTTTAACTAAAATAATACTGAAAACTAATGAAACTAGTATTTTTGTGTTAAATATACGCGATCCTTTATTTATAATAATGTCGTCTATTTATAATAGAAGAAATATGAGTTAAACCCAAGAAATAAATAAAAAATAATAACAAACTAACTAAAGGTAAAATATAAATATAAAATAAAGATAATATATTTAATCCTTAAAGACTTAATGAAAATATCTGCTTATACACTCAAGTGACACCAAATTGTCAACGATTTACAAGACGACATAAAAGACGAAATATCAACCCACCGTGAGCAACAAACTTGAGAGGTTGCTCAATGTAAATCTTTTCTTGCAAATCGTTGTTGAGGAATGCCACAAGTAGATAAAAAGGTAATTGTTGGAGAGTCACCACGACTATAAATAAACTTACAAAAACCATCTTTTCAATGAAAAAAAAACATATATGGACTAGTCAAACGCAATGGTGACAAAAGAGAGGTCAGAAGAGACAACAACGGAACAAAGCCATGAATGAATAGGAAAAAGAAATCTTAAAAAATCCAAGATTCTCCAATCAAAGCACTTGAAAAAGGAAAATAAGCAACCTCGATGCTTTGAATAGTTACCTGAGAGGAGATGGAACGTGCAACAACACATGATGAACCTGAAAGCGGAAAACAAGGATCTTGGCACTCTGAATTACTACTAGACATGCCACCATGCACGACGAAAAATGAGCAAATTCACAACTTCAAAAGGCTCTAAGAGCGCGTAGGAGCTATGATGAAGGCGTTGTTGATGACATGGTGATCGCCTGGTCAAGATGATCAAAACCATGTAATCGTTGGTCGAAACTAGAAGTCTAGTAGTGACAGCAATAGACAATGACATCATCGGTAATGGTAGATGGTACCTCCGCTGGCAACGACGAGTGTAGTGGTAAAGACAAAAGGATTTTTTACTCAAAAGAACCTGACTCTAAATACCATGTTAAGAAGTGAACTTTAAGCCTAACTCAACCTTACAAAACCCTTGTAAGGTGATGTTTGCACTTATAAATCCCTAAATCGAAACGAGGCTCTAATACCATGTTGAATATAGTGAAAACTATATATGAGATTAATCTCCCTTGTGTTCAATATAAATATATGGTCCTCTATTTATAAGAGAAAAAATATAAACTAAATAAAAAATATAAATAAAAAATAATAACAAACTAATTAAAAATATAAGGCTTAATACCTCTTTTGGTCCCTCTTTAGGGGGGCAATGTTCAAGTCCGTCCTACGTTTTTTAAAAAGTTCAATATGGTCTCAACTTGTGAAAAAAGTGTGCAGTTAAATCATTTTTGGTCACGACGTTAATTTTTTAACGGTACAGTTGACAACGTAGACAAAACATAATTACGTGTCTAATTTATGTCATTACGTGGAAGTGACGTGTAAAATTTAAATTTAAAAAGAAATGTTTTGACAAAGAATAGAGCTGCTTGCTTGTGTTGAAGATGGGCCAAGCCAAAACCCCTCTTAGGGTTTCCTCTGTGAGAATGAGCAAGAGAAGGGAGGCCTTTAGGAGGTGGCAAGGTGACCTGCTGCGAGTTAAGGTGTTGGCCGTTTGGCCTCCTGAGAAGAACGAGAAGTAGGCCGGAGACACCATGTCTCCAGCGACGGTAAGCTTGGTGGTGGTTTGGAGTTTGGGGTCACGGTCATGGCGCAAGGGTTTGGGGTCGCAGTCACACGACTTACAACAATGTGTTGGTGACGGTAAGCCGGGTGGTGAGCAACGGCGGTAAGAGCTTCACGGTTGCGGTGGAGACAGGATGTGGACGGGGGTTGGGATGGCTAGTTTAGAGTTTGCCAACTAAGTGGAAATTGGGAGATTAGGGATGTATTCTTGAGTTGAATGTACTGAATTTGAGGGATTTGTTTGTGTTTTGATCCGTTGTTTTTATGCATATGAAAGAAAATCTTGAGATTAGATGAAGATCACGAGTTGGTATCTTGATGTTGGGTATCTATTGGTATTGAAAGTGGTTGAGAATGAACTTGATGCATTGTGTAGGATGGGTAGGATGGGGCGTGAAGCTGAACCTAAATGGGTATGATGAAAGTCACCCGTTGTGAACTCTTCAAACCTGTAAGTAAATCCTTCATCGCCAGTCTTCCATCAACATCTGCATCTTCTTCAATACAGAGCAAACAGCCCATACCCCTCAAAATATTTTTTTTACACGTCATTTAACCTCAGAAAGCCAATATTCACATAAAATAGACACGTTAGTCCATGCTGTCAGTTATACCGTTAAAAAATTAACAATGTGACCAAAAAGTATTTAATTGCATACTTTTTTTCACAATTTAGAACCACATTAAACTTTTTAAAAAACGTAGGACGGACTTCAACATTGCCCCTAAAGAGGAATAAAAAAGGTATTAAGTCAAAATATAAAATAAATAATATATTTCACAACTATAAACTTCTAAAAGAAAACCACGCCTAGATTTCATCTTCAAAAATTCTGGTTACCAAATTTACATAATTTTGAACTTGTAAAAAATGAGTTTTGGCTCCGATTTTGAACTCTGCTTCTGTTTATGTGTTTACCTGCATGGGCGGGGCGTTTTAAAGTGGCTTATGAAACTTACACGGGGATTCCACTATTCCGCTTTCTTTTCTTCTAAGTGATGCCATTAACTTCAACATTCTTTGTCATTCAGATTCTTCAAAATTTTCCACTCACTTCCCACCTCTTCATACACAGCTGTTAACTCGCTGTCCAAACACTTCCCAAAGATTTCGCGGACAGGATTCTCTGTCTCTTGCTTCTCCTCAACGCTACCTCACGGACCGAGGTTACTCTTCAATTGCCGTTCAAACTTTTTCTTTCTATGTTCATCACAGCTTTTTCTCTGCGTTCTTATTTTCGCATCGTTTTCATCATAAGAAAGCTTCATATCTCAGTTTCTCACATGCTTATGCCGTTGTTCGTGTAGAACGCAATTCTTACTTTCTTCCAGAGAAATTTATGTTCGAACTAAACCTTTGATTCGGTTATACCGTTAAATTCTAATCCGTGAGTATCAATTTTGTATAGTTTCTTTGTATTTGATAATTGATAATTCTGTTAATGAGCATTTGCATTATGGAAAAGAAAACCTAGAGTTCAGAGAAGAATGTCAGCCAAAAAAGAAAAAAAACGCTCGAAAACTGCTTCTGAATGTTCGCAATTTTGTTTTACTCCATGCAATGTGGTTGCTGCATTCGTTTACATTAAACTCCTCTGTCAACTCTGTTTTACTGAAATAGATATTTCGAGTGTGAAAAATCTCCAACGCGTTGGACACAACAAATTGGTTGTTTGTGATTGAGCACATCCTGTTTGGTATTGTTTTACGTTTGTTTGTTTGCTGGATTTTTGTTTTGTGTTCAGTGTTGTTGATGGAGCGTGTTTTTGAATGCAGGTTGGAAGAAACTGCTGTTGATTATTGAAGCCTGGTGTGTGTAGGAAGAACGAGCGTATGCCTGGGAACAAGTACCCCGGAAACTCGAACCAAATACCGGGGCGTGTGGAACGGCTTCTCAGAGAGAGAGAGCTGAGGAAGAGTGGGAGAGTGATTCAATTGAAGGAGGGGAATGAGGTCAATGGGAGCAGTGGTGAGGCTTTCGAGAAGGAGAAGGCGCGTTTGAGGGAAGAAGTGAGCGACGCGGGTGATGGTGTTGAAGGGAGTAGGGTGAGGAAAGGGGTGGGGGAAGAGAGGCATGAAACGAAGCCGTTTAGACAGAGGCTGTTGGTGGTTGCTAATAGGTTGCCGGTGTCGGCGGTAAGGAAAGGCGAGGACGCGTGGTCGTTGGAGATAAGTGCCGGTGGTCTCGTCAGCGCGTTGTTAGGTAAGTGGCTGTCACCATGATTATTATCATGCTGTTTGTGTGTTTTATTTTCAGTTGGAAAAGAGAGGACTAAGGTAGCAAAATCTCAGATTAATTAATAACTTTTTTTTGGGTGATATAATAGGATATGGGGAAAAGCATTATAACTTGTTTGGCTGTACCAGCATTTTCAAGTAATTAATGAAATCGTGATTTCCAAACATATTTATTCCATTCACAAGAACCTTACTGAAAGGGAGGGATTGAGTAGAGGTCATATTTGCTGGTACTTATTTGGTTATTTGATTATCAATACATTTAAGGGAGGAAAAGAATAATTTTATAAATGATGGGATTGTTATAGTATTTGTACTTTTTTATAGAATGGGATGACATCTCAGCCTTCATTTAGTTATTTAATTTAATAATTTTAATATAAAAAGTATAGAAAAACATTGATGGATCGTGAAATTTTAAAACTCTCTACTCTTGATATTTTTTTTTTCTTGATTAGAGAGAATTCATGCCCCCAGTTCTTGTATTTTTATTTTTATACTCAATCAAATATCCTTAATGTTAATTTTGCTTTTAATCATTTTCATCCAACATATTTTCCCCCCTTTTCTTTTTACCAAAAAGTAGTTCAAGAGTTCTCTATGAAAGTAGTTTTTTTCTAAAATCAAAATTAGTTTATATATAAATTAAAGACAAAATTTTAGAGAATTTAACTGACAAAAATTTCCAACCAATTAACTCCTAATCATTTCTATTTTTTTTATATATATAAATATTACTTATTATTGATATCTACTTTTAAATATTTATTTCACTATTTGTTATTTTTTAAAAAGAGTAATAAAACCATAAGTCAAGGTTAATAAATTAAAAGGAAGTAAACTTTTTGCAGTTTTTTTTTAATCGAGAGTTTTCTTTCTATCATATTTATCTCATCTCTATCATATTTATCAAGTATCACAACTTATTTTGCAATAAGTTCGTTTTAAATATAAGAATTAATAAAATAATGATACATAATTCATTGGTAAAATATTATTAAAATAATTATTAAACCATCTCACGATAGTATTTCTGTTCTTTTTCCCTTCCAAATTTGTGACGGCTTTTCAAGTCGTAGGACTAAATGTATCAGTGTGGTGGGCGGTGTACGGTCATACCTTTGCGCCCATTGTTTACCTTTTGAAATAATTGGTAGTTTGGAGAAAAAGTTTACAGCTTATGTTGAATGTGGAATTTATAAGCTTGTACTAAAGTAAGAGTTTGGACTGGCTTCTAACATTAATGATTTTTAAACTGATTTTGTTTTATACATTTTTTTTATCGGCGATTTTGTTTTATACGTGTTATTATATGATTTAACGATAGTCTAAACATCTTCTATAGAGTTAGTGCAATCTAATTAAGTTCTAAAAATAATTTATTTAATGATTACATTGATGCAATTTCTTTTAATTATTTGAATGAGATTTAGAGAGAAAAGAATATTAAATTACTATGTATGACTAAGCTAATTACCGTCTTCATCTGCTCTAACATGATTATGTTCTTTTACAAAGGTGTGAAGGAGTTTGAGGCAAGGTGGATAGGTTGGGCTGGAGTGAACGTGCCAGATGAGATTGGACAGAAGGCACTTACTAAAGCTTTGGCTGAAAAGGTATATGGTTAACTAAGTTAATTGAGTGCTATGTTGCTGTAAATAGTTTTGTATATCTTCAATTTTTATGAGTTTCTTTATTGTTACAAAAATTAGTTCATGTTGGCAATATAGAGAGCGTAAATTTAAAAGTTGTAGGTATCATAATTCTTAATTAGTTCTAGTTGTTTTATACAGACAGAAATTAAACACTTATTACCATGCCACATGTTCCCGTCGTTTTTTCCCGCGTATACTATATTCAGTGGAAGAAAATGTGGTAAATAATTCATGAAAATTGTTGTGCGTTGCAGAGGTGTATCCCTGTATTTCTTGACGAAGAGATTGTTCATCAGTATTATAATGGCTATTGCAACAATATATTGTGGCCCCTTTTCCACTACCTTGGACTTCCACAAGAAGACCGGCTTGCCACCACACGCAGTTTTCAGTCTCAGTTTGAGGCGTATGAGAAAGCAAATCAGATGTTTGCTGATGTTGTGAACAAGCACTATGAAGAGGGTGATGTTGTTTGGTGCCATGATTACCATCTTATGTTCCTTCCAAAATGCCTAAAGAAACATAACAAAAAAATGAAAGTTGGATGGTTTCTCCACACCCCTTTCCCTTCTTCTGAAATTCACAGGACACTGCCATCTCGTTCAGAGCTCCTGCATTCCGTTCTCGCTGCTGATTTAGTTGGGTAAGTCCTAACTGGCTCCTCCTTTTAGCAGTCATCCTCTGGTATCATTATTATTAATTTGATACGGGCACGTGCTTTGATAATAAAATTGTTTCAGGGGACTTTTTGAAAATTTGGGTGGATATATAAGATGCTGTCATTAGACTCAACCTGTAAATGTTTACCATGTATTGACTGTTTTTGGGCAAGTTATAATAAACCACTAGTTTAGTATATCGAATTTGCCATTAACCATTGGCTGGCAAACCTGCACTTGATAGGAAATCCTGTTTCCTAAACTAAATATATAAAGGATCGTGTTATAAATGTTTGGTGCTATGCCTTAGTACATCTCATCTATAAAGAGGAGTACTTGATTTCCTCCTTTTGATTCTCGCAAATATCTTCAGTACCTTCTAGCTTCCATGAATCTATTTCATATAAGCAAATTTTGGGAATCAACATTATTATATATTTGTGTTTTCCATGAAACTGGATATTAACAATTTCCTTTGTCTAATCAGCTTACATACATGAAAGTAACAACCAATTGGCTAAAACTACTGACTGCTGTCTAAATGTTATCAGTCCTTGTGGAAGGGTCGACAAACCACTGGTCAAAGTGACTGCAAATCATTTTATTGGAGAGGGTTGATAGTCCTGGTAGTGGATATAGAGGACCATGCTTAAACAAAAGTGTGTCTAAACGGAATTTGAGAGTATTACACCTACCCACTATAAGCATAACGCAGGAAATAGATTACATATGAATACATATCATGAAGCCATTTATCATGATAAAATTTTGATAAGATTTGAACTGTTAGGAGTATTATTACCTTAGTCATGCAAATCATGGAAGTATGGGGCTATACTTCAAGTTTACTCGGCTAAATTTTCCATCTAGTTTAACAGTATGTTTCTTTTAGATTCTTAATTTGGAATTTTCTTTGTTTATATTCGGTTCGGTTTAATCATTTTCATTTTTTTTTTATTGTTTTGATTTGATTTTTCTTGCAGTTTTCACACCTACGATTATGCAAGACATTTTGTTAGTGCCTGTACTCGCATCCTTGGACTTGAAGGTACACCTTATGGGGTTGAGTATCAAGGGAAGCTAACTCGAGTTGCTGCAGTATGTGATACAAAATTTGTCCACAAGCTACCTCTTGCTTTGTCATTTGAACAGTTGTTTAAAAATTTGCTCCTAACTTTACCTATTAAAAGAGGAGGACCGGAAGAAGAAACTTTTTATATGAAATTCAGTATTTAATCTATTACGATGTTGAACTTAAAATTCAAATTTCTAATTTGACTCTGTTCTCTTGAATGCCAGTTTCCAATTGGGATAGACTCGGAACGATTTATACGAGCTCTTGACCTTCCCGCAGTACAAGATCACATCAAAGAACTACAAGAAAGATTTAAAGGCAGAAAGGTGCTTCTCTAACTTTGTAGCAAACACTTCTTTATATCTAATAACATTTTTACTTGTTCCTTGTAATAATAAATTAGTGTTATTATAAAAGTTTTACTGTTTTATAGATTATATCGATAAAGTATCCTAATGCATCAGATAAAGGATATGTGTCACCCAAATTGAAATATCAATGTATCATAAATTTTCAATAAAACATAATCAAAGCAGTTACCATGCTATTGATTTTCTTTCTTATTTGTTTAGAAAGTATAATTATTTTTTCTAGTAGTGGTAACTGTTCTGATTACGTTATATTGAAGATCATTGACAATAAGTATTTGTTCTAGTATTTGTTTCCTGCGATGTTCATTTTACCACATTGTTCTCGTACTGGGGGACTTAATTTAGGATTGACCCAATGAAGATGTTGCTTTCAGAATTTCACGGTATAAGTATTTGTTTGGCATGCAGTGCCATGAACGCATGACAAACACTTTTTTTTTTCTTTATATGATCTAAGTGCTTATTTGATTCGGTTCTATTAATTGAATTGTTACAACCTTTTTCATGCCTTGACAGGTTATGTTAGGTGTTGATCGCCTTGATATGATTAAAGGAATCCCGCAGAAAATTCTAGCATTTGAAAAATTTTTGGAAGAAGATCCTTACTGGCGTGATAAAGTTGTTCTACTACAAATCGCTGTCCCGACAAGAACAGATGTTCCTGAGTGTATGCTACTCACATGATTTTATTTGTTCTTGTGGCTTCTTTGGTATAGTTTCTTTAGAAAAGGCTGCTCACTTTCAAATTATCTTTGTTTCAACAAATGGAAGATAATGTCTTCTAAAAATACAAGGAAGTTGTCATTTCGTTTAAAAATAAAAGTTATAATGTTTTCTATTATACCCTTATTTGTACTTGTACTTTCTAGAATCTTATGTTGGACAAAAATAAATGGTTTTCTACTTTAAGTTGCCAACATTAATGCAAATCATCTGAGATCTATACATTATTCTGCAGTTTTGTCTCTGTTTTATATGTATCAATCTTTGACAATGAAATAAATATTTTGTCGAATACTAAGTCATAATCATTATATTATGTTCGTTGCGCTATTATTATGCCACATTCACTTTACACTTCATTCTTAATGTTCATACCTGGGATACCGAGTTTTACTCGTCTCTTTCCTCATTCAATTTGTTTGGAATGCCTAGTTTTGGGAACATACACATTGGCACGCCAAACATCATTTACTAATTTTTCTATACATTTTCGATTGTGGCGCCTTAGTTGTGGCTTTGGTATCATGACTGATCAAATTTTTTTTTTCTTCTTTATTTAGATCAAAAGCTTACAAGCCAGGTTCATGAAATAGTTGGGCGCATCAATGGCAGATTTGGAACGTTGACTACGG
Organism: Vigna nakashimae; assembly: GCA_034642375.1. Lineage (NCBI taxonomy): Eukaryota > Viridiplantae > Streptophyta > Magnoliopsida > Fabales > Fabaceae > Vigna > Vigna nakashimae. Next base: position 5,060,876 of record CM067763.1, on the reverse strand, counting down.
TTCCTATACATCACTTGGTGCGTTCTTAACGTAGTTATAATTTTTTTGAAATTGTATTATTGCCGAGTCACCACCACAAACAGTACAAGGATACTCCTTTCTTTCTTTTCTTGACTTACCTAACTCAGCTGTCCTTCATGTGGGATCTTCTTTCTAATGTAAGGAAAATAGAACCGCTAGGAAAAGTCGCAATCAAAAGAAAGAAAACAGAACATTGTTTTAAAATTTGCAAAGAAAGAATGTTCAAAGAGCGTGTATAATACTTGTCTCAAGTGATCCAAATTATCTTCTCAAGATTTACTATAGACCAAAATCCCACATAAGAATTCTAACACATACTTACAAAGAACAATTTAAGTGTCGCCTTCATAGTGCATTGAAAAGTGGCGGAGGGCATTTGTTAACCCAAATGACATCACTGGAGACTGATAATGTCCTTGGTGAGTTCTGAAGATTGTTTTTAGAACATCTTGTTCATGCATTTTGATTTGGTGATAACTTGCCTTTATATCTATTTTAGAGAAGTACGTGGCTTCACTTAATTCATCTAGCAACTCCTCTATATTAGTAATTGAAAACTTGTCTGGGACTGTAGCCTTATTTAGAGCCTAATAATTCACAGAATCATCATCTTCCGTCTTTCTTTTTCACCAAGATTACTGAGTTGGAATAAGGGCCATTGCTGCTTGGCCTGATAATTCCTGATGAGAACATCTCACGTTAATTGGATATATCCCAATTTTGAATGGAATCTTGAAAAACTTTAGCGAACTCTGTTAGCATTTTCCATAGTTTTCCTTCTTGGTTAGTGTTAAATCATTGTGTTCCACATAATATCTTTCAATTTTCCACAGCATGTCCATCTTCTCAACTTCCTCAGTAACTAGTTTCTCCAGTGTTTTCAAAGTAATCACTGCCTTAGACAAGTTAGGATCTCCCAGAATTGCAACATTCTTGCCTTGATGGACAAATGACATACTTAGGGTCCTCCAATTCATTTTAATTCCCCCAGGATTACCAGCCACACAACTCCCAAAAAATCCACTTGTCTCAAGTAAAAAAATAGGAAATCTCCGTCCAGTGGATAAGCTCCGAACTGCGTGCAGATAAAAAAAGCTCCCAACATATTTCAGTGGACTTGCGATTACCATCTCCTATTCTGAGATGATTGGGCTTTGTGGGATCTACACCGAGGACCAACTTTTGTACCAATGTACTGGATAGGCTCCTCTACTTTCAACCAAGATCATTGCCTCTTGTTCGTTCACTTATAAACTTCATGGTTTGAGGCTCGGTTAGCCCAGCCGCAGAACACATAAACAGACCCATCCACTGGTATTTGGCCTCCAAAATTTTCTAACTTTCTTCCTCCTTCTCTAATCTTATAATTTTCCTATATTCAATAACAATCTCATCGTCAATTAAGATTACCACTTTTATAATTTCACTGGACAATGATGCCCTAGCCCAAAGGCCAATCTACTGTGAGAACAATGTCCCTCATCCTTTCATATAAGATACTCAACATAGGGAAGGGTGAGTTCCTTTGTTTGATTCGATTCCCTATGATACAGTAACTACTAAAAACACAAGATGCTAGGAATTATAGAGTTCAAAGAATCCAAAATTGCAGGAAATTCTATGAAAGAAAGAACTTTGAGACTTCTTGATTCTAGGAATAGAAAACAGAGAAGAAGAATTACAATTGTTTTTCCAAAAATCCCTTTCATCAGGCCTGGACTAACTATTTAAAGAGTTAGTTAACAAATAGTTAGTTGTCAACAGTTAACTACTAAAAAACAGACTCTAAGAATTTCCCCTCTTCAAGGAAACCCTTGTCCGAGAGGATTGCAAAAACGAGGAAATTTTCTGAGAAGATCAGAGTAATACTCCCAAGTTTCATCTTTAGGACACTGATTTTTCCATCATTTGCACCAGCCAATCAATTTCTAACACCATGTCACAGCAACCCAAAAGAATCAACATCATATTTGCTTGAAAATTGTTTTGTTGTAGAGTTCATATAATATTTTTCACCATGGCTAGAATCTTTAGCTTATTTCCATCTGTCATTGTAACATGTAAAGGATTCAAAGCTTCTATTTTACACCCTAATTTCTTTGCTACTTGAATATCTAAGGAATTATGTGTATTTCCACTATCAATGAGTATATGTAAACTTTTCTTGTTGTAGCTACAAGTGACTCTCATGGTCCCAAAGCTTGTGATCCCTGTGAGTGCACAAACAGCAATGTGTGGTTCAACAAAGTTACTAGTTGTTAATGTCTGGTAGGAATATCTCTGATTTTAATGTCTCTTCATCATCCTCATCCCCTCCCACTTCCGCCATGTGTAATTGAATTTTCTTGTTAATTAAGCTATGCTCATAAGTGAAAGGTTCATCACAAAAATGTTGGGAAACAGCGGTACTTGTTCCCTCCTCTGTGAACTTAAAATGGGCACTATGCGGAAGCGGAAAAATGAAAGCGTAGAAATGGAGCAAAACATGGAGCAAAACATGGAGGAAACATTGACCCTTAATTTAGGGTGTGGGACCCATTTATGTTTATCCAACAAAACTCCATTATAAACTTAAATGGATCTTCTTTCCCATCTTTGCATCTTGACTTAGTTGAAAAAAGGCACTACAACACCAGCACCTTCACAACAATCTATAACCTTCTTGGTTGGTACTAACTTAGTCATCATATCAGACCAATTCAAGTATGTATGGATTTTCTCTATCTTCAATTTCTTCTCATCCAACGCTTCTCGTATCCAGTGATACCGCACGTCGATATGCTTCGAGCGTGAATGGAACATGGGGTTCTTGGTCAAATGAATGGTACTTTGATTATCACAATTCACCACATAATCAATTTGATTATGTCCTAATTCACTTAGGAAATTCTTCATCCATAACATCTCTTTAGAGGCTTCAGTCACTGCTACATACTCTGCTTCAACAGTAGACAATGTCACACATTTTTGTAGCTTTGACTGCCAAGAAATAGCTCCCCCTGCAAAAGTAATCAGATAACTTGATGTTGACTTCCTTGAATCGACATCTCCAGCCATGTCCGAGTCTGAATATCCGATTAGCTTTAGGTCTCTATTGCCAAAACACAAGCTTCTTTTGACAGATCCTCTTAGATACCTTAGTATCCACTTAACAGCTTCCCAATGCTCCTTTCCTGGATTCGACAGGTATCTGCGCACTACTCCTACAGCATAGCCAATATCTGGCCTTGTACAAACCATTGCATACATAAGGCTACCCACGCCAGAAGAGTAGGGTAACTTGTTCATTTCTTCCTTTTCTTCTTCATTCAGCAAACTGTCTGTAATATTATCCAGACTGAGCTTTTCATCTGGTGTTGAGTTACTGAGAGTGACCACCAATGTGTCCCAGCTCTCCGGTAGAGAACTAAGGAGTAAAAGAGCCTGTAATTCATCATCAATTTTCATATCTGCTTTCATTAGCTGGTTCACAATACCTTTGAAGGTATTGAGATGCTCGATCATATTCTGGTCGTCAAAGTACTCCAACTTTACGAGTCGTCTGACTAGGTAAGCTTTGTTCCTGGGAGTCTTCTTTTGAATCATTGATTCGAGCTTTGTCCATAACTCATACGCATTGGTATAAGTCGATACATGCTCAAAGAGACTTCTGTCGATGTATTTCCGAATCATAGCCACTGCTCTACGATTTAGAATCTCCCATTCTTTTTCGGTCTTCCCTTTCGGAATTTCCGGATTTGTGATCGGCTCATACAAATCCTTGCAGTATAGATGATCTTCCATCATCGGCTTCCAGTAGGAATAATTATCCGCAGTTAGCTTGAACATGTCTCCTTCCATCTTGAGTTTCACAGGACGGTGACTTTTCGAATCGGTAGCTCTGATACCACTGTTGGGAAACAGCGGTACTTGTTCCCTCCTTTGTGAACATAAAATGGGCACTATGCGGAAGCGGAAAAATGAAAGCGTAGAAATAATAACACCGAAAATTTTTAACGTGGAAAATCCTCTCGAAAAAAACCACGGGACTTAGTCTAGAAAATTGTCTCCACTATGAAAGTAGGATTACAGTGTTTCTCTCACTCTCTGAGGATCTCTCAGTAAATATCTCATCCTCTCAAATGGTATACAAAACTCTCACACTCACAGAAACACACTCTCTCTAATTTTCCTCTCCTTCACCGTGGCTTCATTTCTGTCACGATGGTTTTAGTTTCTGTTTCTCTGTTGGTTCTGTTTATTCACCTTCTTTGCTTCTACCCTTTTATAGAAGAGCTTCACACAAAACAACAAAACAACATAGCTGAAAACATGGAGGAAAACATTGACCCTTAATTTAGGATGTAGGACCCATTTATGTTTATCCAACAAAAAATAGCATAAGTTAGGTCAATTTCCAAATACATGTCACATTCATAAATCCATTGATTTACGTTTTCACCAATGAAATTGGGAAAATCGATTCTTGCCAACCTGGTGCCACAAGCATAAGGGGCACGAGACTGATAACGATGAGCACAAGAACCAGAATCTTGATGTGATGGTCCATGATCGGGTTCTGAATTGTGATGCCTTCGTCCGCCCGATTCAACATTATCATGACTGTTTTGCAATAGCTCGGTTATTGTTTCCTTTAGAGACTCGTGTAATGTCTTTTGCATTGCACCTGCGAGCTCAACCATCTTCCTTTCAATTTTCAGTTATACGAGTTTCCAATCTTTCTTCTATTTCCCGTAAAGAGGCTTGCGAGGGCGCAGATTCTGCCATGTCCTAAAAGAAGCGTGCCACGAGAACGAGAGGCTTAAGGAACCAGTTGATACAGTAACTGCAAAAAACACAAGATGCTAGGAACTATAGAGTTCAAAGAATCCAAAATTGCAGGAAATTCTATGAAAGAAAGAACTTCGAGACTTCTTGATTATAGGAATAGAAAACAGAGAAGAAGATACTATTGTTTTTTCCAAAAACCCCGAACTAACTATTTAAAGAGTTAGTTAACAAATAGTTAGTTGTCCACAGTTAACTACTAAAAAAACAGACTCTAACACTCTATGAACAGGGTTTGGAAGCAAATGATGTAGAAGATATCTTGGTCTCTCCTTGTTGATTTCCAGTCCCACTAGTGGACGCATGGGTACTATTGCTGCCACCAAATGCCCCTACTTTAAATATAAACTTGTTGTCTCCTTATACCTGAAACATAACTTCGTACTCCGTCTATACAAAAGAAACCTTCAAACTTGTTTCATGACTTCTTCAATGTCGCGAACTACCTCCATTACTTGCATCCAAATGTCCGGACGTGGGGGGAGATTTGGCTCCAAATGTCCGGACGCAACCTGACCAAGAAATACTCAAGAAATTGGCCCTCTGCACTGGTCTTTCTTGGCTTGTCAGATTGAAATAGAAAAAGAGCAATGTTAAGCACACCTACACAGAAATATAGTGTTCTATCCTACACAACTATCCTTCAGAAACTGCCATCCCCATAACAATAAACTGTTGCTGTGTATGTAAAATTTCACTTTTCATTTTCTGAAAGTATGATTTTGTAATTTTTATGCAATTAGATAGAAGAGGGAAAATAGGGGGAAGGGGCGTTGGTCTGATTTCCATTTACTATCTCTCCCATATTTGTGAGTCTTTTTATTTATTATATTTTTTTTCTAATGTTATAATTCCATTGAATTTCTAAACGTGATTTGATAGTTTTATATGCTTATTCTGATGATTAATCATTAGTCTACACCTCTTATTATTAATATTGAACTGGTTGAAGAATTTTCTATTCTTGATAATCTTACAATTTTATTGTCACAACAGGATCGCTCACTTGACTTTTATCAACTATGTGCTTTGTACGCTGTTACTGGTAAATTTGTGCTTTTACATTTTCTTTAATTTGATTGCGAGCTATTCTGCGAATAACTTGTTTTGTGAACATGTCAGATGTTAGCGTGTACTTATTTATTATGCTTAAAGTTCTATATCTAAAATTTGAAGTATTTTCCAGCGTGCACTTAGAAATGACTCTTAGAGCTTTTTGTATATTATGAAATTAAAGAGAAAATTAGTTTTGAAGTTTACACTGAATGCTGTGTACATTTTTCCTCCCTTTTTCGTCTATTATGCATAAATTTCTCTATATAGCAAAAGGTAAGACAACTCTAACAATAAGAAAATTGTCTATATAGAAAATTGTTTTATTATTTGTTAGAGTTGATTTGAAAATTTTGGGGTGACAATCTAAAAATTTTGAAAATAAGAAAATTTGTTAGAGTTGTTGATAGCGTCCTCCTCGAGCTAGGTTGGGCTAAAGCGCGAAGATGAAGCTATGGAGGTGGAATTTGTGCGGAAGTAATGGATATGGTGGTGGGCTCACAATATTGGTGAGGTTTTGGTGAGTATTTGTGGTAGGATGGAGGTGTTTGATGGATCTCCGGAGAGGTTGGGCCAACTCTAGAGAAGGGTGGTTAGAGGGACCTCATGGGATGCTCTAGCCTTGACCTGAGACAAGATATGTTTGCACACATTTTGGCATAATAGCATTCAAATTCATCAAGTGATTTTACAAGGAAGGAGACCCTTCTATTTATAGAGAAAGGTGTCTCCAAAGTAGACAAGAAACTCTAAAAACTATCCACTCTTAAAGAGACATGTGGCAATCCTCTTTTACAAAGTTTCTCCACTCTTAGAGTGCCATGTGGCAATCCCCTTTTGTAAAGTCTTCTCCACTCTTGAAGTAGCATGTGGCAATCCACTTTTGCAAAGTTCCTCCACTCTTAAAGTGGCATGTGGCAATCCACTTTTGTAAAGTTCCTCCACTCTTAAAGTGCCATGTGACAATCCACTTTTGCAAAGTTTCTCCACTCTTAGAGTGACATATGGCAATCCACTTTAGGAAGAGTTTCTCCACTTAGAAAATGACACATGGCCACTTCCTTCTTAAGAAAAACTCTTCACTTAAGAGCTTGCCATGTGGCCATCATGTCCCATGGTGGGACACACTCTTTAAAATTAAGATTACAAATCATACAATACTTAGCCCTTAATACAAGGCCTAAAATTAAATACTATACTATTTGACCCTTAATACAAGGTCTAAAATACACACAATTTTACTAAGAACATGTTGATGGCTCATGATGATTAGAGCTCGAACCCACCTTTCATAGATGAATCCAACTCTTCTTAAGTATGCTTAACCATGGCTAGGGCATATGCCATCAGTTGTAATGGTGAAAACATGTTCGATGAGTCTGGGACACTTCCTCGTGTATGTTAATACTTCATTACTCATTTTCTTGAATTCTTGATTGTCTTCGGAGCATTAAATTTTATTGTTTTTTTTTTTTGTGGTAATCAGTATATATTATATTGTAACTTTTATGCTAATTTTGTATTTATACTCGCTATTTCTTACCCAGATGTAGCACTAGTCACTTCTTTGAGGGATGGAATGAATCTTGTCAGCTATGAATTTGTGGCCTGCCAGGAAAAAAAGAAAGGGGTTCTCATTCTTAGTGAAGTAAGTGTAGAAACTTGCTTGTGTATTTATGTTTTATTTCTCTGTCAATTCAGGCTTTGTCAAGGTTGAGTCATTGAATGATGAGAAAATAAAGTCGAAAGTTGGAAGTGTTGGTCCTGATAATAAAACTGCTGATAGCGCTCCATTTTATAGATATGAGACTGACGCTTAGTCTAAACAGTTTGAATTTTTTGGAGCGTCAGTTCTTAACATCGTATGAGTGCTGCTATGACTAAGTGGTCAAGATTTGAATCCTGGCTACCTCCATTCTTCCAAAGGGAAGTTGCTTTTACCCCCATGGTAGAATGAGTACGTGTGTTGAATTTTCTAAGAGTTATAAAATCAATCTTAAGCCCTCACGTAGTGGCGTACACTTTTAGAAGAATTGGTCCTTAACAACCCTCTCCTAGACGAAAACGAATTTATAATTTGCTTCTAACTTCAGTTATCTTTAGTTTGTTGAACACGATCCTTTTAAAGAGAAGAGTGAAAAACCAAGGAAAAAATTGTTACACGAAGTCATTTGGATGTCTAACCCTTCGGACTTTCTATGTTTTGAAAATAATAATACATAACAAAACATGGACGGAAGATGTTCAGTTCTGAGAGCACATAGAATCATGCAACTTCCTCAGCCAACAAGTTAGAAGTACAAAACAACATGCATATTGCAAATTGGATATATGCTCTGACATGATCATTATACTACAAGATAGTGGAAATGAGCTTTGCAACCTGGCTAGAATGGACATCCACTATTAGTTTCTCTATTTTTTTTTCAGAGTACCAATTCAAAAGTTGCTTTTTCAATTTTTGAAAAAGCAAAAGTTGTTGATCCCCACTGTCCTCTTTTTCAGTACTATATAAGGAATCTTCACTAGAAGTAGAAAAATATAGAAGAATGAACAAAATATAAGAGACAAGAAGGGCAAGATTGAAAGAAAAATCTTTCTGCAACACTTTGTGTCCAATAACTCATCTAGATGAAAACCTTATTATAGCTTGAGTTCACAACTCTTGCCTTAGCATAAGAGTTCTGTGCTTAATTGTGTATCCTCTCGTTGTGAATTGTATACTCTATAAAACTAAGTTCGTGAAAGTCAAGTGACTTAATATTAAAGAATAGTTGGAAAACGATTTTTTGTAAAGATTATGGGTATCTAGGAGTTATATAGAGAATATTTGTTGAAATACTTGTTTTATAATCGATTTTGATTAATGGAACCTTTGTTATGTTAAAGGAGAATCAGACTAAATTCAATTTGAGGGAACTTGATAGGATACTAGGTAATAGGATAGAAGGGAGCCGAACGGTAGGAGGCAAGTGGGAGTCGAACGGTAGGAGGCAAGGGGAAGCAAGACGAACGGTAGAAGGCGGGGAGAGGTCAAGCCGAACGGTGGAAGGCATGGAAAGGTCAGGCCGAACAATGGAAGGCGGTGAAAAACTGGAGCCGAACGGTAGGGTGTAGGGAAAGCGAAGGCGAATGGGAGGTGGACCCGGTTGAAGAGTGACTATCCTAATTGGGACAACAGTTAGGATAGGCGGGAAATATTTAGAAATAATTATAGTAAATAAGAATATATCTTAGGGAAATATTTTATTTAGAACAATATTCATATTTTATTCTAGAGAAAGATTTTATTCTAGGGAAATATTTTATTTAGAAAATAATTAATATAAATAAAGGGAGAGTCTAGGGTTAAAGGTATACTTTTAATTATTGAGTTTTGACATACATTATTGTCTTGTGAAGGAGGTTATGCTCCCAAATAATTGACGAAGGTTATGCTCCCAATTATTGTTTACTTTTGTTTATTCAGATATTACCATCAATAAAAGAGATTCATTCGTTCATTGTCTTTTCTACCTATTGTGATTGTGTTTAATTACGTCTCCGACTCAGATACGTAACAATTGGTCTGACCTTCGGATATTGTGAGAGGAGGAAAGACATCATGGAGGGAAGAGTGAATGCAATTGAACGGAAATTGGAGGTCATAGAAATCTCCATGGGAGGATTGGAGGCGGCAGTCCAAGAACTGGTGAAGGTGATGGGAGAAACACCAGAAATATGCCTTATTCAGAAGCCATAAAATGGAGAGAAGAGGGAAGGTGTATCAGGTGTGGGGGACCGTTCGGTCCTTGTCACCACTGCCCGGACAAAAGTTTGAGAGTCCTGATATTGGCGGAGGACGAGGAGGAATTTCCACCACCCAAACCTCCAGACCTGAATTGAAGAAGAGCCATGAGATCAAGATCCCTGGTTCCCAACCTTGAGGACAAGGTTATTTTGCAACGGGGTGTAATGATAGGATACTGGGTAATAGGATAGAAGGGGGCCGAACGGTAGGAGTCAAGGGGGAGTCGAACGGTAGGAGGCAAGGGGAAGCAAGCCGAACAGTGGAAGGCGGGGAGCGGTCAAGCCGAGCGGTGGAAGGCATGGAAAGGTCAGGCCGAACGATGGAAGGCGGTGAAGAGCTGGAGCCGAACGGTAGGGTGCAGGGGAAGCGAAGCCGAACGAGAGCTGGACCTGATCGGTTGAAGAGTGACTATCCTAACTGGGACAACAGTTAGGATGGACGAGAAATATTTAGAAATAATTATAGTAAATAAGAATATATCTTAGGGAAATATTTTATTCTAGGGAAAGATTTTATTCTAGGGAAATATTTTATTCTAGAGAAATATTTTATTTAGGAAATAATTAATATAAATAAAGGGAGAGTCTAGGGTTAAAGGTATGGATTATTGAGTTTTGTGACAGACATTATTGCCTTGTGAGAGAGGTTATGCTCCCAAATAATTGACGGAGGTTATGCTCCCAATTATTGTTTACTTTTATTTATTCAGATATTACCATCAATAAAAAGATTCATTCGTCAATTATCATTGTCTTTTCTACCTATTGTGATCATGTTTAATTACGTCTCCGACTCGGATATGTAATAGAACTAATGTAAAACAAATTTTTTTCTGCTCTTGCACTTTCTACCCTTGTTTTAAAAAGCCATTGGACGAAGCTTATGTGTTTTAAAACTCATATTGTTGATTTCGAGAGGGTTTTAAAGTGGCAAAAGTTTTTGAATAATTCTAACAATCCCTTCTATGTGTACTTTGTTTTTGACTAATTCGACTTGTATTATACTATTCATGTAATAAGTTTCCCATATCAACTAGAAATAAAGTTAATTTAAAGTATATAAGTGAATGAAAATTTCATTTTATAAATTGATTTTGTAGAATTGAGTTAATTTTAAAATTCACTTCTTAACATTAGTCACACTTATCGTAATCAAAATCTAACATCAAATTTATTTTATTTCCATTATTAAGCATTTTATAATACAACTCTGAACATGCTTAAACTTCTACCATTTAAAGTGATTTAAATAATGTTAGTTATCAATGCTTCGTTTCTTTACACTTGTCTAGATCGTATATTTTTAGTTCCCATCTTGGTTTATAGAAACCTTTCATGTGTTGTATGGATAGATCAATTTTTGCATGTTGACTTCTTTAACTAGTTTTAACTATATATGTATTGTGTTGATCTGATTGCCGATATTTGGCATACTTCTTGAAGTTTGCCGGTGCAGCACAGTCTCTTGGGGCTGGGGCAATTCTTGTCAACCCCTGGAACATTACAGAAGTTGCGGCTGCAATTGGCAGGGCTTTGAAGATGCCATCTGCAGAAAGAGAAAAGAGACATAAGCATAATTTTCTTCATGTAAAATCCCACACTGCTCAAGAATGGGCAGGAACCTTCGTAAGGTATGCATTTTAGTATCTGGATTTTGTAAACTGGTGCCCTGTAATCAAATATGAAGGAATAACAGTAGCATTTATAACATATCCTAGTTACTCAAAGAAAAAACTATTAAACATCTATTTTTAATTTTCAAAATGTTAAATACTTAAAGATTTCATTTCATAGCTTCTATTATTTCCTTTTTAAGAAAACCCTTGGTATTTTGAACATCTTTTTTTTTTTTTTCTATAGGAGTTTGTCATTTATCTTCAATATGGCGACATCTTTTTATCGAAAAGAATGGAATCTCCCTCGTTTTTTGTTGAATTCTCAAATCCCTGAAATTTTGTGATGGATGTAAGTCATCCTTTTAAAGAGCACAACTTTTATACATATGAGCACGGTTCAGTTGTGGGCTTTGCCGTTGTTTGCATTTATCACAGTCCTGATTGTATTTACAGATAATTGCATGCATATATATGATGATTATTTACTTGTTACCTAAGTATTTTAGGAATATTAGAAAGACATGATTTGCGATTGTAATTTATCAACCGAGATATGTTAATGCATCTCTTGCTTTGATTTTTAGGAGAGATCCATATATGATGAATATTTGAATATTTGCAGTGAACTAAATGACACTGTTATTGAGGCACAACTAAGGACAAGACAAGTTCCACCTCAACTTCCAACCAAGACTGCAATTCAAAGTTATCAGCAATCAACTAATCGATTGCTCATATTGGTATGATGTCTCAATGAAGCTTGAGACTTCTCTCAATACAGTCTTTTTTGTTTCCTTCCTGTCTTTTTCTTCTAATGAGTGTTTTCTATAAGATAGTGTTTCATTTGCCGAGTAGATGCAGTGAAATCTATTGTGCAAATGTACTAGATTAAGATATTTTGATAGGTAAAGATCCCAATCACAGGTTTATGCAAGGCATAGTAAGAAGGGTCCAGAGGATAAGAAAATTTCTGGAACTCTTGAAACTTCAGTGAAATTGTATTGTCTGTTTTCATTTGGGTGGATTTTGTGATAAAGAATTTCTTACCTTTTTTTACTGATTCCAGTTTTATTAACTGGTACCAGAGCTCCATCCAGAAGCTTGTGGGCAACAGAAAAGTTAAGGAATATGATTGGGGAGCCGTAGGTGGTGAATGGCCAATTCTTAATGGCACTACTTGTGTTGAATTACAATTAGAAACCGTGGATGGATGAGATCCAGAGGCAAAAAGTACAAAGCAAGTCTAAGGGGGTGACTCAGAAATTTTATGGGAGAAGTTGGTAACATGCAATAATGGTGACTAAGAAATTTTGTTCATTTCAAGGGAGCTTACTTGAGGATTTTATGTGAAAGAAAAGGTGAAGCCAAAAAATCTAGTATTCCATTTCCATCCTTTGACAGAACTGGGTTCAAGTAACCTGGAGCTAGGTTTAACCAGTATTTTGTTCTAGAGGAAAGGTCTGAATCATGAAAGGTGAAGCTCGTATCAATGGTAATGCCAGGCAAGGCATTTTTCTGAGTCATAGACACTGTTTGTAAGAAGAATTTAAATTCACAGCAGACTTTTGTTGGAGACTTCACATCGTTTAGAGATATGTATATAAGGTGAGACTTTCAGAATTAGTGTGGGAGGGTTTGAAAGGCTGAAGGAAAAGATCGTAAAGGTATTGTTTTAGGTGTGATGAAAAATACGGTTCAGATCATGTTGGGAAGACAAAGCAGCATTAGGTCGTGGTTTCAGTAGACTAGAATTGCAATGAAATGTACCTTCCTCCTTTCAATCACTTATGAATGAAGTGCTTAAACCATATTTGGGAAAGTGTGTGTGTGCTTGTCTTCTCTGAAAATTTTCTAGTATACAGGGATTTAGAGACTTTTGTTTATCCGTTGAAAGTTTTGCGGGTGCTAACAGCAAATGATCTGAAGGTGAGGAAGAAATGCACATTTGGCAGCCAAAACTAGAACTGGGGGTCTTCTATGAAACATTCAGCTACAAGCTTTGATTTTATTGAAAATAAGTAGTGGAACTTACCTGAATATGCAAGTCATTGCATAACTCCATTTTGAGAATGGCATCTTAAGTATGCAAGTCTGAAAAATAGGATTTATTTATAGGTAAATTTGGCAGGAAATCATTGTTAAGGACTATGAAATCTAACATAACTGAGTTCCTCATTCTTAAAGTTTTTGTTGGGAATGGGAATCCTATTAGGATCCCTGCTATTAGACTTCTCTTATAGCTTGCTCTTTTGTTGGATGGTTAAAATGATGGGGCTGCCAAGGACTCTTTGGGCACTGTTGCTCATGGTGGTATATCTAGGGACAAAGAGCGCCATTTATGGTTAGTTTTTCACAATTCCTTGGGGTGCAAGATGCCATGTATGCATATGGGTGCTATTTTGATAATTTAGATTGCTTTCACAATAAGATGCTTAGTGTTCCAGTATGCTCCAATATTGCTTCGAAGTTGAGACTAAGTAAATTAAATACACCTTTTTCCATTAACCTTCTAAAACAATTTTTAAGGACAAAACTTTGATAGAACTAAGAACTCCAAAAGAGACAATACCTCTGATCCAATGAACTTGAGGTTGGAACAATTAGGCCTTAGTTGGATTGTGATTCTCAATTAGTTATCCAGGCTCTTAAAATTCAACTATAGTTCCTTGGAGATTGCCTTATAGAGATGGCTTAATTGCAAGGAGAAGACTAAAGACAAGGAGATTTGTATCACTTATATCTTTAGGAAAGGGAACTATTGTGTGGATAAGTAAGCCAATTTTGGTATTAGTACACAGTTCTATACATGGTGCTGTAATAACTATTTTTTGTAAATTTTTATTTTTCCAAACATAGATGTCAACTTCCTTGTTACAGGTTTCTTTGTGGGTTTTGGTCTAAAATCTCCACTCGGTTTTGTTCTCCTCTATTTTATGGACTGGAGTGCGGCAGAAGATTGTTGCTAATTGTTGGATGACAATTAACATTGTGATGCCATACCACTACCATTTTATTGAAAAAAAAACAAAACTTTTGTCCAATTTAACTTATTTTAAAAAATTGGGACAGTAAATATCATTCTTGACCTCGAACAGTCATGATAGGACTCTCCTAGAGTCGTAGAGGAAAATGAATTCAAATTTTGCTACTAATTTCAGCAAAATTTTCCCTGAACCAACTATCCAAAATGGTTGAGCAGTTAGGTTAGATGAAAGCTCGTGAGTAGTTTATACCTAACAAACATGATGTACGTGTGTGTTTGAGTTTGCAACCTCTAAAGCAAAATCATGATCATAAAAAATCTGGATGCTTTTTGTTATACAGTGTTACACTGGTATGCCTAACCAGCATTGGTTTACGTATATGAATTTTTGTATTAACATTTTCTCTCAACACTGGTGATACACACTGCAGGGATTCAGTGGAACTTTAACTGAACCAGTCGAGAAAACAGGTGATCAGATTAAGGAAATGGAACTTAAGGTGCATCCAAAACTGAGACAACCCTTGACAGCACTATGCAGTGATCCAAATACCACAGTTGTTGTGCTCAGTGGAAGTGGTAGACAAGTCCTGGATGATGTAATTCTTGGCACAATGCTTCTTTTCGTTGTGAAATATTATGAGTCCACTTTTAACATATTTCCTATAACAGAACTTCAAAGAATATGACATGTGGTTGGCGGCTGAGAATGGAATGTTTTTACATCCTTCAAAGGGTGAGTGGATGACGACAATGCCAGAGCATCTGAATATGGAATGGCTTGATAGTGTGAAGGTACTCTCAGTTTGATGTTTCAATTCATTTGATGTTTAATGCTCTCTCTTAGAAACGACATATCTTATCTCAATAACACCAAAGATAGGGATATGAAATGAATGGAATTAGTTTATGAATGTAATATAATGAAATAGAGCCAGTTTGAGGTTACTGACGTTACTGGTCCTGCATTGCAGCATGTTTTTGAGTATTTCACAGAAAGAACACCTCGGTCACATTTTGATTATGAAGAAAGAGAAACTTCACTTGTATGGAATTACAAATATGCAGGTGCTAAAATGTTTTAAAGAAGATTTTTCCTTTTCCAGCTTCCTTTTTGGTTACTTATCTTGTGATCTCAACCAGATGTTGAGTTTGGAAAGCTTCAAGCAAGGGACATGCTGCAGCATCTCTGGACAGGTCCAATTTCTAATGCATCAGTTGAAGTTGTTCAAGGGAGCCGATCTGTTGAGGTGCGAGCTGTTGGTGTTACGAAGGTGACCTCTTGTTTCCAATAACTGACCTCTGAGTAATATTCCCTATTTGCAATTTTTGATACGTATTTAAATGTCTACTCTAAATTCCTTTCCTGATCAGGGAGCAGCCATTGACCGCATCTTGGGTGAGATAGTGCACAGTAAATCAATGACATCACCAATTGATTATGTTCTTTGCATAGGACATTTTCTGGGGAAGGTAAATTGAACTTTCTGTAGCACCATTAGACATTTCCTCAAAAAGAAATACTAGTATAACACACTTTATAGTAGACTATTAATTATAAGTTTTTGTTGGTCTAAACTTATTTACTGAAATATCTTCTCTAATTCTATAGGTTTCAATAAATTTTAACCTACAATATAATTGATGTTAGAGAGTGTGTTGCTAACACCACAAGTCTCAGCAACTCCCTCTTGTTTCATTCTTTGCAATTAATTGTAAGGTTGTTGACAGTTGATTATTATTTTAATGGGTATGACTAATCAATGTCTTATAAAAGCATTAGTTTAGAAATCCCAAACAGAAAGCTTTAAAGCACTACTAGTTAGTATTTACCCATTTTAATTGCAAGAATTTTTCATCTCCTTTAACTATATATAGTTGAATACTTCGGAGCTAAAAATTTGACATTATTAATTTTAACAGGACGAAGATATTTATTCATTTTTTGAGCCAGATCTTCCTTCTATTGGTGTGGGCCTTCCGCGAAGCAAGGTAACATCAGATGGAGTTAAGTTTCCTGTTGAGAGGAAACCGTGTTTGAAGGAACCACCAACTAAGAGCGGACCAAAGTCATCTCAAAATAAGGCAACACGACCAGTGTCAAATTCTGAGAAGAAATCAAACAATCATATCTCCATTACACCACGAAGGGCAGCACCTGAAAAGGTTTCATGGAACGTCCTCGACCTTAAGAAAGAGAATTACTTCTCTTGTTCCATTGGACGAACTCGAACAAATGCTCGGTATACGCTTGATTCATCCGACGATGTTGTTTCATTTCTGAAGGAACTAGCTAATGCTTCTATCCGAACGTAGAAGTCAGTCAAAATACTGCACCTTGGCACAGTGAGGATTCTGCAGAGTCCAATTCAGTGCGATCACTCTTCCACGCATTCACACATTCAGTGTATTTATAACTGTTGCGTGAAAATCAGATTGTTTATCTCATACGTGTTTTACATCAGTCTGCCTATAAAATATTAGTCATCAGAACTTCATCCCACAGTTCCTAGTTGTTGAATGAATGAATGCGTGTAAAGAAAGAATCCGAATTCGGTACATCCTTCACTTCACTCCCATTCCCCATGACTACTAATATCTACTGGAAACGAGAATAAAGTCATAAAAAACAGAAATACACATGGAAGATTGGATAGATTTTTAGACGATAATTTATGTTTTCTCGAGAGTTTGGAACATTTTAAGAGGTAAAAAATATAAAAAGAAATATACATATACACTTGGACATGAGTCAAATATCATAAATTAAGAGGTATTTTTTAGGTTTAATCATTCCACTAATCCTTTTTTTTTATATTGTATATTGTATTCAAACTCACTATATATATACAGCTTAGAAAAGAAAGAAATAATAGAGAGTCTGTTTTTATTTGATAACGAAATATGACTTATATAAGTTTTACAATGAAACTGCAAAACTTAAAAAGTGGGCATACTGCACAACAGTAACCAACACTCCTAAAAACTAGATATCAAAGACTGGTTCACCTAATTTTACTAACACGTAATTAAATAGTAAAATTAAACTTAATATTAGCATTCTCTCTTGTAAGCTATAGTTATATTTAGCTTATTTAATTGACTTCTACAACCCCAAGCATGTGTCAGATTCTTTCAAATTGATGAAGCTTTAATGTCTTACTCATTATATCTGCTACTTGCTTCTTAGAGGAGCAATAAATTAAGCGAACTATATGGTCCTGTACTAAGTCTCTAAGAAAGTGAAATCTCACTGCAATATGCTTACTTCTTTCACGAAAGACATGATTATTGGATAATTGAGTGGTGGAATTGTTGTGACATAGGATTTATGTTGCTTCTTTTTCTTTTGACCCAAGATGTTCTAAGATTCATCGAATCCAAATCCATTTACAAGCACAAAATGTTGCAACAATGTATTCAATCTCGGTTGTAGATAAACTTACCATAGGCTATTTTTTTATGCCAATGAGACAACCCCATATCTGATAAAAAATACTTAGTCAAAAGTACTTCTTCTATCATCCAAGTCTCCATCATAGTTGTTGTCACTATAAGCTGTCAAACCAGTCTCCTTTTCTTTTTGATAAAATATGCCATATTTAATGGTACCTTTTACATATCGTAGCAGCCTTTTTACTATAGCCTAATGTGATTCCTTTGGGTTTGCCATGTAACAATTGATTAAACTTCCTCCAAACATTAAGTCTGGTCGAGTAATTGTTAAATACATGAGGCTTTCGATTGTTTGTTGGAATTTTGTGGCATCCACTATAGTACCTTGATCATCTTTGGACAATATTGTACCTGATATGATGGGGTTTCATACAAGGTTACTTTTGGTCATGTTGAATCGTTCTAGGACATCACGAGCATATTGTCTTTGACAGATAAGAATTCTTGTATTACTTTGTATAACTTCAATGTCAAGGAAATATCTCATTTTACCCAAATCAGTTATATCAAACTCCCTCTTCATTGAGCTTTTGAATTCATCACCCAAACGTTTATTATTTCTAGTGAAGATCAGATCATCAACATAAAGACTGATAATGAGAATAGGACCTTTAATTCTTCTCGTGAAGAGGGTGTGTTCACTAAAGCATCTTTCAAATTTCTCTTTTACATCAAGCTGAAACACATCCTATGTATTTTGAGTAGCCAAAGCTAGTAGTATTCTCATAATGTCAAGTCTAGAACCTAAAGCAAATACTTTTTTCTAATCAACTTCATACCTTTGAGCATAACCTTTGGCCACTAGTCCGGCCTTGTACTTTTCAACGTGACCATTTTCATTGAATTTGGTCTTGAAAATCCATTTAACACCAATAGTCGTAACCCCTTCTAGAGGATCTACTAGTTCCCACATATGATTCTTTTCAATTGCTTTCATTTATGCATTCATAGCTTTCCTCCATTGTAGACTTTTACAAGCCTCTTCATAGGATTGAGGATCTTTAGAGTTTGTAATCATCATAGCTAGTAAATTTGCTTCGTCTACCGAGATATGAGTTTCGGAATCAGACATACATACAGGTTGCCTTTGTGTTCTTGTGGTTCTTCCTTCAATTTGTTAGCAAAATGATGAAGATAAAGTTTTGATGATACCCAAATCAAGTCAAGAGATATCAAGTTTCAAGAAGATCCTTTGAAGACTTGTACTTTTATAGAAAGCTTTTGTAATAATTGTAATTAAGTGTTTAGGACTTAGGTTCTTAGTAGTTTTTTGATTCCACATACTTTCACATTTTAAATTTGTTGTTTAGAGTAAAAAAACTGTATCGTATTAGTCGATTAAACCTAGTGATAATTGATTAATCCATATAGGAGCTGAAAAACTCTAACTGCCTCTACAATAATCGATTAAAACTTGCTTTAATCGATTAACTAATCTATTAAAATGTGGATTAATCGATTAAAGGTGACTGTTGGAGTTTTTTTGCTGTTAAAACTAGTCGTTGTACTTAGTTTAATTGATTAACAAGAATATTAGTCAATTAAAAGCATTAAAATGTCTGGAAACAAAAAATGGAAGAGTATTTGCTTGAGTCTATAAATAGGCTCTCATTTTCCTTCAACAACAACTCTTCCCTTGTGCTCTAGTAGTCAGAAATCTTTGAGAATTGTGTGATCGTGCTCAGCTAAAGAAACTTTTATCTGTGGAGTTGTTGAAGTGCTACTGTGGTGACAGAGGAATAACTGATTCATCCTTGGTGCATCTAAGGAAGTGTTTGGAAGAGAAAGTCATCCTTCGTGAAGTATTCGAAGGAGGTGTTTCATCCTTTGTGAAGACTCAAAGGAGGTGCAGGTTCATTTCTTGTGGTATCAAGAGAGGTGGTTTCTAAACTTTTACAAAGTGTTTCTTTATGAGTGTAATTTGTAATTGTTTTGTAAGTAGTGAACTGTTTATCTTGATTGAAGATAAACGACTAAATGTAGGATTGGTAAGATCCGAACTAGGATAAAATTATCTGTGCAAATTTCTCTCAACCTTACTCTTTTATTTATCGTTAATATTTGCTTAGTAAGTTAAATTTAGTAGAAATTTTAAAAGGCACACATAGTTATTAAAAACAAATTCACCCCCCTCTTGGTTTGTTATTCCACGCTAATCATTCCGCTGCAGTCGCTCTGACAATTGGCATCAAAGCTTGATTTGATAGGTATTCAAATCGCAGGATCATATCAAACTTTTGCAGAGGGTGCTTCTATCAATAGACCACCCCTATTGATGTTGATATTTTGGAAAATATTTCATTTGGCCCTTTTGTTCCTACTAACAATATGCAAGAACCAAAGCCCCGTGTTCAGTGGACTACTGAAGATAAGAGGAGATTTTAAAACGATGTAAAAGCTCGTAATATTATTTCATTTGCTCTAACTGTTGACGAGTTTTCCAAGATCTCTGTTTGTAAGACTGCTTAAGAAATGTGGGAAGTGCTGAGAGTAACCCACGAAGGTCCAAATGAAGTAAAGAGAGCTAGAAAGAACACCTTAATCCAGGAATATGAAATATTTAGGATGAAGCAAGGAGGAACAATTTCAGATGTTCAGAAACGCTTCACCAACATTGTTAACCATCTCATTGGACTAGGTAAGTATTTCTAAAATGATGAGCTTAATATCAAAATTTTGAAATCTTTAGACAAGTCGTGGTAACCAAAAGTGACTACAATTTCTAAGTTACAAAATCTCAACACAATGACTATGACGACATTGTTTGGAAAGTTGAGAGAATATGAACTTGACCTTGGAAGACTAGATGAAGAAGAAGCAAAAACTAAGAAAAAGAATCTAGCCTTTAAATCTGAGGTCGAAAGGAGCAAAGACAAAATGGAATATGAAGACTCATATGATGAAGAAAATTTGAGTGATTCTGATGAAGAAGCAAACATATGTTTAATGGCGGACGACGACATTGGAAGTCAAGTAAGTACATCTAGCTATTCTAACAATTATAGTCGATATAGTGAAGATGAATTGCATGAAATTTATGTTGCTTTAATAATAGAATCTGAAAAATTAGATAAGACTCATAAGAAATTGAAAAAGGATTTCAAGGAACTAAAATTCAATTTTGAAAATATTCTTGAAGAAAACAAAAATCTAAAATTAAATTTTGAAAACATTTTTGAGGAAAATAAAAATTTTAGATCATATTTTGAAAATATTTTTGAAGAAAATAAACATTTGAAAAACAAAATTTTATTTTATGTAAAAGGAAAATATATTAGTAGTAATGAATGTGCATCTTGTGTGAATTATAAGAAACCACTAGATAACACAACCTTAGGAGAATGTAGTAAAAATAATGAAAACAAGGTTGTTAAAAATTGGTATGGTCCTAAATTGAAAAATAAACATAATAATAAAACCCGTAGAACATGGGTAGAAAAAGGAACAACTTTTAGAAACGCAAATATTGTATCATGCTTTTATTGTATGAAAAAGGGTCATACTTCAAACAAATGTCAAATTAAGCATTATGGTGTTTCAAGTGGCAGATATGTTTGGGTTGTTAAATAATTTCAAATCTCTCAAATCTAATCCAAAGGACCCATACAAAGTAGTTGGGTACCTAAAAAGCTTGTTCTTTTTATTTTGTAGAAACTATCAAAACCAAGGAAGTTATTGTGGTGTCTTGATAGTGGATGTTCAAGACACATGACCGGAGATAAAAAGAAATTTACAAACTTCGGAAAAAAAGGAGCAAGGCTTTGTCACCTATGGTGACAACAATAAAGGAAAAATCCTTGGAAAATGAGATATTGGGAGTGAAGATACCTTGATGATCAAAGATATGCTATATGTGGAAGGACTAAGGCACAATCTAATTAGCATTAGTCAACTATGTGACAAAGGACTCAAGGTAACCTTTGAACAGAATTCTTGCACTATGTATAAAAATGGTTCTTCTGAAATTGCTTTAAAAGGAATTAGGCATAACAATATTTATTTGATTGATTTAGAAAATACATCAAATAGGAATATTTCTTGTTTAGTTGTAAAAGAAGAAAATCCTTGGTTGTGGCATAAAAGAGTTGCTCATATTCATATGCAATAATTGAATAAATTCATTTCTAAAGACTTAGTAATTGGTATACCAAAACTAAAATTTGTGAAAGATAAATTGTGTGATGCATGTCAAAAGGGTAAACAAGTGAAGTCATCTTTTCATTTGAAAAATGTTGTTTCTAGTTTAAAACCCTTAGAACTTTAGCACATGGATTTATTTGGTCCTTCTAGGATAAAAAGTTTTGGAGGAAATTATTACGCTTTAGTTATAGTTGATGATTATTCAAGATATACTTGGACTTTCTTTCTCACTCTTAAAAGTGAAGCTTTCAAAGAATTTAAAAAGTTTGCTAATTTGGTTCAAAATGAAAAGAATTTGAAAATTAAAGCTATTAGAAGTGACCATGGAGGTGAATTTCAAAATGAATTGTTTGAAAAATTTTGTGAAGATCATGGCATTTCTCATAATTTTTCTGCACCTAGAACTCCTCAACAAAATGGAGTTGTAGAAAGAAAGAATAGATCCTTAGAGGAACTTGCTAGAACTATGTTAAATGAATATAATGTTCCCAAACAATTTTTGGCTGATGTTGTGAGTACTGCATGTTATGTATGAATAGAACGCTTATTAGGCCTATCTTGAAACGTACTCCTTATGAACTTTTTAAGAATAGAAAACCAAATGTTTCACATTTGAGAATTTTTGGATGCAAATGTTTTGTCTTAAATAATGGAAAACAAAATTTAGGAAAATTTGATTCCAAAGCTAATGAAGGTATTTTTCTTGGATATTCTCTAACGAGTAAAAATTATAGAGTATTTATTCGAGAAACTTTTGTAATAGAAGAATCTATGCATGTTGTCTTTGATGAACTTGTGGACCTTGAGGAAAAACCTCTTGAGTCAGATGAATCAAATGTAGGTAGTAATGAAGACTTGCTGAAGACAACAAATGAAACGAAGAATGATGACAATCCTCAAGATGAAGATCTAAACAAAATGTGGCAACAACCTAGAGGATTACCATTGGACAACATTATCGGAGACATATCTACAGGGGTAAACACTAGAAGAAATATAGAAAATTATTGCATGAACGTTGCTTTTGTTTCACAATTAGAACCATAAAATATTAAGGAAGCTCTTCAAGATGAAAAGTTATGTATAGCAATGCAAGAAGAGCTCAACCAGTGTGAAAGAAATCAAGTTTGGGAATTGATTCCTAGGAAAGACACTCATCAAGTAATTGGAACCAAATGGGTGTTCAGAAACAAACTAGATGAAGATGGAAACATCACCAAGAATAAAGCTAGGCTTGTAGCACAAGGATACAGTCAAGAAGAAGGTATCGATTGTGATGAGACATATGCTCCAGTTGCCTGGTTAGCGGCAACACGCCTCCTTCTTGCTTACGCATCTGTAATGAAATTTAAATTATTTCAGATGGATGTTAAAAGTGTGTTTCTAAATGGTTTTATCAAAAAAGATGTGTATGTTGAACAACCACCAGGTTTTGAAGATTTTAAATATCCTAATCACATCTATAAATTAAAGAAAGCATTGTATGGTTTAAAACAAGCACCTAGATCTTGGTATGAAAGGCTTAGCAATTTTCTTTTAGCAAATGATTTTAATAGAGGTAAAGTTTATTCAATGTTGTTCATTAAAAGAGTCAGAAAACATTTTCTGATTATTCAAGTATATGTTGATGATATTATATTTGGTTCATCTAATAAATCTCTTTGTGATAATTTTGCTAAGACTATGTAGGGAGAATTTGAGATGTCAATGATGGGAAAATTAACATTCTTCCTCGATCTTCAAATTAGGCAAATGGAGGAAGGTACGTTCATTTCTCAAACTAAATACTGTAGAGAAATTCTTAAAAAAATTGAAATGGACAACGCTAAGGAAGCATCTACTCCCATGGGAACCTCATGCAATTTAGATAAAGATGAAACGGGGTAAAGAGGTGAACAAACTAAATACAGAGGTATGATTGGTTCTTTATTATATCTTACTACTAGTAGACCGGATATTATGCAAAGTGTCTGTGTGTCTGCTAGGTATCAATTTAGTCCTAGAGAATCTCACCTTACTGCAGTTAAGCAATATATTGAAATATCTTAAGGGAACTCCATCCTTTGGTTTATGGTATCCATCTGGAGCTGAACCTAGTCTTGTGGTTTTTCAGATGCAGATTATGGAGGTTGTAAGATAGATAGAAAAAGCACTAGTGGAACATGTCATCTTCTAGGTAGTTCCTTAGTTTTCTAACACTATAAGAAACAAGCATGTGTAGCCTTATCAACCATTGAGACCGAATATATTGCTGCTGGTAATTGTTGTGCACAAATCTTATGGATCATGTGCGGAAAGGAGTTTGTGAGATATAATATATTGACTCAAAACACCAATTAGCTAATATTTTCACTCAAGCTTTGCCTAAAGATAGATTTTTTGAGCTTAGGAGGGATTTGGGAATATTAGAAATCTCTTAAAATTGTTTTTTCATGCCTTTTTTCGTGTTTTTCGAAACTTAGCATTTTTAATCAACTTGTTAATCCATTAAAAGCGTAACCCTGAGTTGTAGAGTTTTTTCTGAATTAATCGATTAATCCAAGTTTTAGTCAACTAATTAATCGATTAATTTGCATTTTAATCGACTAAATGTGCTCCAGTACATTGGTTTTCGAGTTTCTAGTCGTTGGCAACGTCTCTAAACGACTATTAACGGCTATATTATAAATTTTTTTGACTGTTTGGAAGCTTTTCTTACCTTATTTATACCCCATTTATGCTTCATTACCTTACTTAGACCTTCCAAACTCTTTTGTGCTTGCCTTCTTCACTTTTTCATCATCTAAAATTTTTGTTGCAATCTTTATTCCCTTCATAAATGGTTGAATCATCCAGAAGGAGGAGAAGAAGAAGCATGGCATCCGAAAGCAACCCTCCGCAACGTGACGCTAATCTTGAAGGGTGGATTTCTGATACGCAAGAACATGAATTCTTGCAATTTTGGAAGGAGAGGAAAGTTCTCAAAAAAAAGTTTATTGATCTACAATGGTTCACATCTTATGGATTCAACTTTCCTCATCTCATTGTTGAACAAGATGTTCAATACTTGATGGAACTTCGAGGGAGCGACTATCCCGATCTTGTTCAGGTTTTCTACTACAACCTCAAAGTTCATGATGATATTTTTCACACAAGGGTCAAGGGGGTTGATATTGTCCTCGACAATGATGTTTGGGCAAATGTTTCTAAGATTCCTATCTTGGAAAATTCTCAGATTATTCCGAGTGATTTTGACCAATTTAACAAAATCTTAGTGTATCAATCATTTTTAAGGAATCCCCAACAACTCCAGAACAATCGACTCTTTCTTGTTGGTGGCCTGAAGATGGAAGAACTTTTGTTGCATTATTGTCTTGTGTGGCTCTTATGTCCTAGAGGGTCCAATCATGCCCAATGCTCAGAAGTTGATCTTATGATCATGTATGGAATACTTCAAAGTATTCCTATTAATTGGCCTCATCTTATCCAGAGCATCATGTACAAAGCAAAAAGGTTGGATTCTGCACCACTCCTTTATCCGCTCCTGGTCTCTCGCATATGCGAATATAAAGGTGTCAATGTCTCCAATGAACGAGTTGAGCATGTGCTTCCAAATCACAAAATTGGTGATAATTCCCTGAGGCAAATGGGCTTCATAAAGCATGGAAATTTATACATTCATGCTGATGATGTTGGTGCTCCAATGGATGAAGACAGAGAAGATATTCCAATGCCTGACCCAACTCATGTTGCAAGTGATAACAGTTGAAAAACTGTTATTTTCATGCTTAAAATTGATACTAAAAGCAACCTTTAGACTTAGAAACTAGCTTGAAATCATGCTTTTTATCCATATTTTCATAAATAAGAGAGCTGGACAGGTTTATGCTTGATTTAAGTGTTTTTGTGCAGGTTTTAAGGTGATTTTAGTGAAAAGAGTGAAGAAGGAGAGAGATGACATTAGAAAAGACAAGAAAGAGTGCAAAAAGAGAAGTCGAAGGCACCGCTCAGCGGCAATTTACCGCTGAGCGGCACTCAAGAAGTTGCGGGAGTCACGCTGAGGGGCAAAATGGCCGCTGAGGAGAGAAAACGTGAAGCGCACTCACCGCTGAGCGGTAAATACCGCTGAGCGGCACTTTTTGGGCTTGGGCTTTTGTAATCTTTTGTAACTCTAGATTAGTATATAAGGGCTTGCACGTCCTAGAATTAAGTATCTTTGGCAGAAACGAGGCAAACACTCTTTCTTCTCACCCCTTTGAAGGAGGATCTTGGATGCTCAGGCTACCTCTTCACCTTTATTGGGTTTATTCTTTCATTCTTTCATTGTTATTCATCTAGGTTCACCATGAATATGGTGAACTAAACCTTGTATGTTTGTTGGGGAATCAATGTAATCTCTTGAAGCTCTCATATATGGATTTGTTGAGTACATCTTATAATTAAGACATATGCTTTCTTTCATCATTTAGTTAGGGTTTTTCCTCTTTGCTCAATGCTTGCATTGTTTAACTCATTCTAATGCATGATTATTGGTTTTGTCGATACGGACACGTACGGGGAAGTCTAGATCCGGGGAATTTCTCCCAATATTATACTGACAATATTCTATTGGTTGCCTTTAAGCTCCTGCACTCATGAACTAATCATTAGGAATGTTAGGAATTGTATGAACTATTTGATTAGGGAGAAGCCATCTAGAATGGTACATTAGAGAGTGGCATTAACAATGATGATTTGAATGTTGAATTCCTAAAATATATGAGAGTGGATGAGATGAAATTGACCCCCAACAACATATTCATTCATATATTTCATTGAAAGTGTTTATCTTTTGTCTTTGCCATTGATCAAATTTCATGCATACATGTTTATTTTCTGTCTTGCATATTAAAATCTAAATATTTCGTTTGTAAGTCCTAGCTAATCAACAAATCACATAACTAAACTAGGCCGTGAGTCCTTTGGGAAGAACGATACTTGGTCTTACCAAGTTTATTACTTGAACGATTCGGTCATACTTGCCGATTGTGAAACAAGTTTGTGACATCATATTTTGGTGCTTACAAATTTGTCCATCAAGTTTTTGGCGCCGTTGCCGGGGATTTGGGGATTGAACCCGAGTCCTAGCAACGACTAATAAGTTTGGGCCATCAAGTTTTTGGCGCCGTTGCCGGGGACTCGTGGTTTAACTGGTTAATTTGTGTGATTATTGATTATCTTTGACTTTAATTTTTGAATTTCTGTTTTTATTTTTTCTGTTTTTTATTTTATTTTATCTTTTTATCTTTTTAGATTAGGTTAGATTTTATTTTTATTTTTTATCTTTTTAGGTTAGATTAGATTCTGTTTTTATCTTTTTAGATTAGGTTAGATTAGATTTTGATTTTATTTTGTTAGGTTAGATTTTATTAGATTTTATTTTATCTTTATCTTTTAGATTAGGTTAGATTTTATTTTATCTTTTTAGAATAGATTTTATTTTATTTTATTTTCTATCTTCTACATCTTTTATCTTCTTATCTTCTAAATCTTTTATCTTTTTATCTGTGAATATATATCTTCTTTTATATCTTTTTGTGCTAACAAATATTCTCTAGGGTTTTGTTTTCTTGTGCATGCAGGAAGCAATTCGAACTAGGAGTAAGAAAACAACAGAACCACTTCTTGAAGGTCTAGAAGAGAGTAGAAGGAGGAGAAGAATCAGAACGTCTAGAGAACTTTTCCCTTCTCCAGAAACTCTCTTGCAATCATCACCACAAGGTTCTGTTCATAGCACAGGAAGTATGGAGGGCAATAATGTTAGAAGAACTCTTGCAGATTACACTAATCTTGCTGGACCTCAGCACTTCAATAGCATAGCTAGACCTAGAGTCAATGCAGCCAACATGGAGGTCAAACCAGCACTGATTCAACTGGTGAAGAGTAATCAATTTAATGGGTTATCTCATGAAAGCCCATATGAGCACCTGACTACCTTTAATGAGATTTGCAACACAGTCAAGATTAATGGGGTGCCAGACGAAGCAATCAAACTTAGCTTGTTTCCTTTCTCATTGGGAGGCAATGCTAAGCTTTGGTTGAACTCTTTTCCAGAAGAAAGTTTCACAGAGTGGGAAGTAGTGGTCACAAAATTCTTAAACAAATACTTCCCACAATCTAAGGTGACTAAAGGAAAGCAAGAGATTTCTTCATTCAAGCAGGGCATGGAAGAATCACTGGGACATGCATGGGACAGGTATAAAAGCTTGTTACGTAAAACTCCCACGCATGGCTTTGAAGATCAAGAAGTAGTCCTAACTTTCCTTGGAGGGCTTGGTTCACAAACCAAGATGATGTTGGATGCCTCAGCTGGAGGCAATATCAAATGGAAGACTCCAGAGGAAGCAACTGAAATTATTGAAAACATGGCTACAAGTGATAATGAGTTGCACAGTGAAAGAGGAACTCCTATGCAACAAAAAGGGGTTCTTCAATTACAAACCCATGATGCCTTGCTAGCCCAGAATAAAATTCTAACTCAACAGCTGGAAACTCTGACCAAAACTCTTGCTTCATTACCCAAAGAGTTAAAATCTGCTGCACAGGTACAAACCCAGTTGTGCGAATTATGTGGGGGTGATCACATCAATGGCCAATGTGCTTTTCCTGTGGAAGCCGTGGAGGATGTTAATTTCATGGCTAATCAGTTTCCATACCGTCAAGGCAATTATAATCAGGGTTGGAAACCACATCCAAGCATTGGCCAAGGACAAACTGGGCAGGCTAATCAATATAATAATAAGCAGCAGCAACCAACCTTGTGGCAACAATTATCTATGCTTAATGAAAGATCAACAAGGTTGGAAGAAACTCTTCAGCAATTCATACAGAAAACTGAATCTTCTCAAAAGAGCACTGAAGCTGCTATAAAGAATTTGGAGATTCAGATGGGTCAGATTACCAAGCAATTGGAAGAAAGGCCAAACAGAAACTTTGGGGCTAATACTGAGGTTAACCCCAGAGAAGAGTGCAAAGTGGTCAAGAGTGTGAATGAAGAGATTATTGAGTTAGAAGAAGGAGAAATAGAAGAGAGAAGAGAAGAAGAAAGAAAGGACATTTTACCTTTTCCAACAAATCAGGAGAAACCAATGGATTTCACAGATTTATTCAGAATGGTTGATAATGAAGCTCCTTGGGAACAAATTCTACAAAAAATAGCAGTTTACACAAAAACCGATGAAGGGACCTCTACAAAAAGAAGACGTAGAGATGATGAGGAAGAAAAGTGTATAACTGTTAAGAAAGAGTCATTCCCATCAAAAGCAGCAGATCCAGGTAGTTTTTCTATCCCTTGTTCTATAGGGAAGAAAAAGGTAAAGAAAGCTCTCCTTGATTTAGGCTCAAGTGTTAACTTGATGCCTTATTCTCTATTGGAGCAAATTGGCCATGTTAAAATAAAACCTGTAAAGGTTAATCTTGTAATGGCTGATGGATCTTCAAAGGAGCCATGTGGGATTGCAGAAGACATTGTAGTTTGTGTTGGCAAACTTCAGTTTTTGGCAGACTTTGTGGTGATGAAGATGGAGACCGAAAAAATACCTTTCATACTGGGAAGACCGTTTATGAAAACGGCCAGGGCTATCATAGATGTTAATGAAGGTATAGTGGTGCTCCAGGACAGAGAGGAGAGAGTGGTGGTGGATGTTTTCAAAGATGAGATACAAGCAAAGGAGGAAGAAACCAGTTATAAAGCTGCATTTCGAGATGCACCCATAACTAGAGGTAAAGTTGAAAATCTTGAAGTTTCTGATAACCATTGTTTGTTTTTTCAGGTACCCAAGGTAGAAGAGATTGGAAAAGGAGAAGAAGTTCCTAGAGACTGGAAGAAAAGAAGACTTCAACTTGGCACACCTGTAAGACTCAGGAACAAGTTGTGGGTTATAAAAGGCTTTAAAGAGAAGGAGATGATAGAGATAGAGTCTCCATATTCTAGAGAATCCAAAACAGTCCAAAGGAAGCAGTTGAAAGGTTGGTGGAAGGACAACATCAACCATAAAGAAGATGGAACATGATCTTTAACAGGGTCAAGCTAGTGACGTTAAAGAAGCGCTACCTGGGAGGCAACCCAGTGGATTTAAAAACTTTTGATTTGGTTTTGTAATTTTTAATTTGTGAACATTATTCTGGACATTATTTTGTTGGATCTAGCATCTACTGAAGGATGCTAGGTGGTTAAGTATCTACTGAAGGATACTAGGTTTTTAACACCTACTGATGGGTGTTGGTGAGAAGATTTTGCACCTACTGATGGGTGCTGGTAAGTTTGAACACCTACTGATGGGTGTTGGTGGATTTTGGGTCAGGCTCGTGACGTTAAACAAGCGCTACCTGGGAGGCAACCCAGTTGATTGATTGTTTTTGTATGTTTATTTTAGTTAGGGTTTGCATAAGCATTTTTAACATTGAATTGCAGGGAACTAGTGAGGGGTATGTCTAGGAGGCACGTAGGTCAAGAAAAGAAGGAGAGGAGCACCTCACGAAAGTGCCGCTGAGCGGCAATTACCGTTGAGCGGTACTCTCGCAGATGGGCTTTAGTTCCCCTTAGCGGAACCCGAGCCCATTAGGGTATTTTTATACCCTAAGCTGCACATAAGCTTCTATTTTCAGGCTCTTCTCTGCACACACACTCTTACATACCTTTTCAAAAGGTTCTCTACAACTTTTCCCTCATCCCTCTTTAGAAAATCTCCCTTCCACTCACTTGCTCACTAGTTTTCCATCTAAGTTTGGGGTTGGGAGAGAGCATCATTGAAGGGGCTGATTTCTTCATTGTGGTTTACTAATGCTTAACAATGTATCTTTTGGTTTTGTGAATTATGTTTGATGCAGGGATGGCCTCCTCATCGGGCAAAAAGAATCAAGACTATAAGATCCAAGAAGAAGGAGGATACAGAGGACAGCTCAGATTGAGGAGGAGTTGAGATAGCATTTACTGATGAATGCTATCATAACTAAAGCAGGACTTATGCTTTGTTTGGTAAGTTTTCTGAACTTATTTGTTTTTGTTTTTAGATTAGGGTTTGATGTACTCTATTGAACACTTGGTTTGTTATGATGGTTTGCTATTAACTGTGATTGTGTGATAAGTAATGCTTGGTGATGCTTATTGACTGATTGATGTTGAGATGATGTGCACATTAAAATGCTTATACAGGTGATTCACAAGCTTTGTGAACAAATGCATGATATCATGATTGTGATTGTGAAATTAAGCAGGATGTGTATGTCAAATGTGAATGAGCTTATATGTGAGGTTTTGAGCTCCAGAGTTGTTATTGTTGAATGCTATTACTTTGAAAGCATGAATGATTTTGCCCAGGTTTTCTATGATTGAATCAATTGCTTGTTGTGCATCATATGATCAAGGCCGTTTTTGTTGAAACCCTTTTTATTGGCCAAATTCATAAAGTTAGCCTACTAAAAGAGAACACTTTGTGTTCTATCCTTTGAACCCTTAGCCTTGAATATACACTGAAAACCCTTGATTGAAAATCTTTACCTTGAGTTAAGTAGAAGATCTTGTGTGGTATTGTTAAAGGTTCAAGTTTGGGGTTGTTGGGAAAACATGAAAAAGGAAAAGCATTGAGCTAAGAGCTAAAAAGTAAGAATATGCAAAGAAAAAGAAAAGAAAAGAAAAAGAAGCAAAGCTCAATGCAAATGCAAAGGCAAAAGAAAGTTGGGAATGAATAAGAATAATTGTGTTGTTATGATTCTCTTAACTCAAGGATTTTGTGATCCAGAAAAACCAATTTTCTTGTTAGCCCAGCCACATTATAAGCCATTGAAAAGTCCTTGTGATGATGCATGCTTGTGAATGTTTTTGATTGTGGTAAAATGAAAGGCAAAGTTGATTCATGTGACATTGTGATAGTGGAGTGAATGAGTGAAACACTTTACCTCTTATACACTTGTGTGTTGAGTGAAACACTTTACCTAGTGAGGAAATATTCCATAAGCACATGAACATCCATGCTTAATTGATTGATCATTCATGAAAATGGCATTTGTTGGAATTTAAATGACTTTGTGAATACTAAAGCATGTGCACATCTTGATTGAACTCTTGGTCATAAGTTTGAGTGAAGTTGTTACTTATCTTGAAAAGAGGATTTTGAATGAGTGAACCATCATAGGAATTGGTTGGAGATGGAGTTACATTTTGTTTGCTTGAGGACAAGCAAAGTTCTAAGTTTGGGGTTGCGATAACAGTTGAAAAACTGTTATTTTCATGCTTAAAATTGATACTAAAAGCAACCTTTAGACTTAGAAACTAGCTTGAAATCATGCTTTTTATCCATATTTTCATAAATAAGAGAGCTGGACAGGTTTATGCTTGATTTAAGTGTTTTTGTGCAGGTTTTAAGGTGATTTTAGTGAAAAAAGTGAAGAAGGAGAGAGATGACATTAGAAAAGACAAGAAAGAGTGCAAAAAGAGAAGTCGAAGGCACCGCTCAGCGGCAATTTACCGCTGAGCGGCACTCAAGAAGTTGCGGGAGTCACGCTGAGGGGCAAAATGGCCGCTGAGGGGAGAAAACGTGAAGCGCACTCACCGCTGAGCGGTAAATACCGCTGAGCGGCACTTTTTGGGCTTGGGCTTTTGTAATCTTTTGTAACTCTAGATTAGTATATAAGGGCTTGCACGTCCTAGAATTAAGTATCTTTGGCAGAAACGAGGCAAACACTCTCTCTTCTCACCCCTTTGAAGGAGGATCTTGGATGCTCAGGCTACCTCTTCACCTTTATTGGGTTTATTCTTTCATTCTTTCATTGTTATTCATCTAGGTTCACCATGAATATGGTGAACTAAACCTTGTATGTTTGTTGGGGAATCAATGTAATCTCTTGAAGCTCTCATATATGGATTTGTTGAGTACATCTTATAATTAAGACATATGCTTTCTTTCATCATTTAGTTAGGGTTTTTCCTCTTTGCTCAATGCTTGCATTGTTTAACTCATTCTAATGCATGATTATTGGTTTTGTCGATACGGACACGTACGGGGAAGTCTAGATCCGGGGAATTTCTCCCAATATTATACTGACAATATTCTATTGGTTGCCTTTAAGCTCCTGCACTCATGAACTAATCATTAGGAATGTTAGGAATTGTATGAACTATTTGATTAGGGAGAAGCCATCTAGAATGGTACATTAGAGAGTGGCATTAACAATGATGATTTGAATGTTGAATTCCTAAAATATATGAGAGTGGATGAGATGAAATTGACCCCCAACAACATATTCATTCATATATTTCATTGAAAGTGTTTATCTTTTGTCTTTGCCATTGATCAAATTTCATGCATACATGTTTATTTTCTGTCTTGCATATTGAAATCTAAATATTTCGTTTGTAAGTCCTAGCTAATCAACAAATCACATAACTAAACTAGGCCGTGAGTCCTTTGGGAAGAACGATACTTGGTCTTACCAAGTTTATTACTTGAACGATTCGGTCATACTTGCCGATTGTGAAACAAGTTTGTGACATCATATTTTGGTGCTTACAAATTTGTCCATCAGCAGGACCGTCTCATGTGTAGGAAGAGTTTAGTATGGCAAGCTTATCTAGGAAAATGTCCGAGATGGCAAGAGTGCAAAATGCTCATCATGAGGAAATTTGTACTCATCTTAAGAACATTGATGAGAGGATCTCTAGTTTAGAGAAACATTTTCAGGATAGTGATGCATTTTAGGTTCTCTTGTTTTTCTAAGATGCTTTACGTTTTTTAATTGATATCAAATAAAATATATTATGTTTGTTTACATCTTATGCATACATGCTTTTTATTAAGGGAAAGTATACTTTTAGGGGGAGATATCTTAACATAGCTTTTTAATTATGATCAAAAAGGGAGAGAAAATGTTTAAAGCAAATTTATCTATGTTTATTCATTGATGTTCTTTTCTTCCATAAGTTGTGTTTTTATCCAGATTATTATTAAAAGTTTTAAATCAAAAGAGTTTTTGATCATCATAAAAAAAAAGGGAAATATGTTACCAAAATACCACTAAATCTGTCTTTAATCCTATGAAAAAACCTCGTCTATTCCGAGTTAAACATATCAAACTCCATTAACATAAAACTTTTAAATTCAGTTATCATAATATAAATTAAATCATCAACATAAACACACGATAACTTTTTTCTTTTTTTGTTTATCTAAATCCTGCATCGATAAAATGTGTTTCAATTAGATTAAACCATGCTTCTGGAGTTTGTTTTAATATGTATAAAACTTTATGCCGCTTATAAAGAAAATATCTTCACTTACCCTTATGCCCTTATTTCATATCCTCTTACTTGGTCCATATAAACATCTATAATCAACCCACATGAAAAAAAAGGGCTGATTTAACATAAAATAGCTGATAACTCTTATGTGTAGCTAATGATCATTCTTATCTTTATTGTCATTGGCGCATAAACTTTTCTAAAGTCTACTCCATAGTTATGAAAATATCTTTTAATAACCAAGTGTTTATCAATTTTTCCAATCTCATGCTATTTGGTTTTGTATTTCACTCCATCAAATAGTCCACATTTGATTTTTTTTCAAAATAGATTTGATCTCTTCATCTATGGTCAATCTCCAATTTTCACTCTTTATAGCTTCCTCGTTAATAGATCAGTTGAGACATTAAAACCATATACCTCTCATCTTCATATAGGTATATATCTATATTAGTATGTATTATAAATGTTTTATAAGTGAAAAAACTCAAATATAATGCACTGAACATAAGTCAATTATGTGACTATGGTTATATGGTTTCCTTTGACAAATACCATGAACATGTGTAGTCTCATAATTGGATAGACTAACCTTGTTTATCGCCAGATAAATGAACATGGATTATCTTTCTTGTCTACAAGATTGAGTCTTTCCATGTGTTTGTGATATTCTACAAAAAAGTACAGATTAAAAAAGATTATTGTATCTCTGGAATTAAAAGTGTCCATGGTAATGAGTTTGAAAATTAAAAGTTTCAAACATTTTGGGAATCAAATGATATATTTCATGATTTCTAAATAAAATAGGGTGATGGAAAGGAAGAGAAAAAACCTTAAAAAAATTATTAAAATCATGTTTTATGATGAGGTAGTCAAAATTGTTTGTCATGAAAAAAAAAAACTCATATTCCATACTTTAAAAATTCCCTAAATTATGAAGTCCATATAATTATGAAAAACAAAAAAACCCAACATTTTTTTTAGTTACTTTATCTTAACATTAATGATCAAATTAAAAGGTTTAACTCCAAAATAGAGAAAAATACATTTATAATTAATTAGTGAAAGAAATTAAAGACATATATAGAATGTAGAACTCTGGTAGCTCGATCCCACTTTAAGATCTAATTAGGTTAATTATAGAATAAAACATTATGAAGGAAAGAAAAGTTAATTTTAATTTGTAATTTAATGTCCAAAATATTATTTTAACCATAAACTGAAAAACTGACAGCAAAATTAAAGCTGACAGACATGGTTTCAGTTGAATAGGGAGAACAAAACGCGGGCTCTGCCATTGTTATTTATTTAATTTTCACGAAACGCTTCGTTTCAATCTCCCGCCACCCAAAATTTTTGTCGGAATTGTTTTCTCCCACCTTTCCCTTTTGACCTAACCGCTCTGTTTCCCCTCCCATTCGCAAATTCAAAACCCAAATCTCACTCTTTATGTCTCTCTCAACCGTTTCCAATTCTTAATCTTCACTCTCTTCTTTCCCAATGTCTCAATCTAACAACCCCAAAATGCATTCCTCCGCCACTTCCCTCCGCCACCTTCCGCCGCTCAAGAGATTCCGACTCATTCAACAACAACAACAAACACACCAAAATCACTTTTCTGACTCTTCCCCTTTACCCGCCAAAAAACGCAGAGAATCGAGAGCCCCTTCTCCTCCTTCCACCCTTCACAACTTCTCCCTCCCCGCCAAAAAACGAGTGTGGGCCCCACGCCCCCAAACTCCTCCTTCCTCAAACGACATCGTTTCCCCTCCCCAACCCTCCTCTGACGACGCCGCACCCCCCTTTGATCTCAACATCGAATACAACCCCAACCTCGGAGAATCCGAAAACAATGCGGCCGACGATGACGACGGGGTTTTGTGCTGTGTGTGCCAGAGCACGGACGGGGATCCTGCCGACCCAATCGTGTTCTGCGACGGGTGCGACCTCACGGTGCACGCCTCCTGCTACGGCCACCCTTTGTCGGAGGGAGTCCCCGACGGCGACTGGTTCTGCGAACGGTGTCGTGTCGGGGAAGGCAAGAGCGGCACGCGCTGCGCGCTGTGTCCCGCGAGTGAGGGCGCGATGAAGCGCACCGCGGACGGCGCGTGGGCGCACGTGGTGTGCGCGCTGTTCGTGCCGGAGGTGTTTTTCCAGGACCCGGAAGGGAGGGAGGGGATCGACTGCTCCATGGTTCCGAGGAAGAGGTGGTCGCAAAGGTGCTACCTTTGCGAGTGTTGTGACGGTTGCGGTCTCGTGTGCTCCGAGCCAAAGTGTGGGTTGGCGTTTCATGTGACATGCGCGCTGAAGGAGGAGCTTTGGATTGAGTACAAGGAAGGGAAGAAAGGGGCTACCATTGTTGCTGGCTTCTGCAAATCCCACACGCAGATTTGGGAAAAGGTAAATTTCTGCTTTTGATTCATTCTTCTTATTCTTTCACTACATCAATTATTTTATTTTATTTTATGTTTTGAGAGTTTAGTTTATTTCTATTGCTCATAGTTTTTCTTGTTAGTTTTGTTACATTGGTATTTTATATTCATATGGTTTAACTGAAGTCCTTTTCTGACGCAGCAACAGCAATCTGGGAAGTACAAGATTGTCCCTCTTGAAGATGAAAAGTAGGAAAAATTTCTGAAGTTATGTTGGTCGGTTAACGAATCTTAGGAAATTCAAAGTTAGTTATTTTGGAGATCATTTTGAATATGTTGTAATTTTAGTTTGAATAGGTTATAGCATGTTTCTTTTTGTAAGTGTTCTAAGTTTTTAGATGAAGATTGTGGACCACAGTTATGATGTGTTAACAATAATGGTTTAATTCTTACAAACTTAGAATATACGCCTTATTTTAATTATTATATTTAAGTTTTCTCTAATTGGGGGAGGGTGGGAGAAGAAAAAAGAAAAAAAAAATCATTATTGTGGTTCAAAATAAAGTAGTAGCTCTCAAATATGTCTATGCAACGGACAGACACAACCTTGCATTGAATTTCTAGTTTAATCCAATCTCTCTTACCATTGATCCATTGCTTTTATAAGGTAACTTAAGTTACCCTAGAAAATGTATCACATAAAATAATTAAAATTTTGACACTATTATAGAAAAATGTAATGTTCTTCTAGTAGGTTTGATACAAAAGTCTAGTCATAGAGGGAGAAAAAAGTACAAAATATACATATAATTCCCGAACAATGATATTTTTTTCCTTGCATCAATCTATTGTTAACGGCCAAGATTACGATATGATTAATAACATTAATTATATGTATAAACGTATTACTACATTTTATCATTTACATAAAATACCAGCAAACTTTAACTTCTTTACTTTATTTACAAATAATCTATTACCATAAACGACTTACTTTTATATATATAACACGAGTGTAATTTTATCATCTATCACGACTTAACATATAACATTTTATTATCATTTATGGTAAAAGATGAAATAAATCAATAAAATTTTGATAATTTTGATTTTAATTCATGCTATCTGATGTGATTAAGCATGAAATAAATAATAAGTGTTAAAATTCTCTATTTAAATTTGGTGAATGTTTCAAGGCTTCCACAATCTAAAATAGTTTGTTGATAATAAAAATGATATACTATTCAATACATAATACATCAACAATTTTTTCCTAAGAAATGGAAACTCAAAAATGATATAAAGAATAATATTAAAGAAGCTACTGTTAATAGTTTAAGATGGAAGTCCAATTTTAAATAAAAACGTGTAAGCGAAGATGTATTAGTTAAAATATTTATACATTTAGTATTTTGAGTTAAACATATAAAAAAAATTATGTCTAAATTAACCTTACTAAATCTATTTATATATTATAAATTAACTTTACTTTTAATTAATGTAAAATTTCTAACAACCGTAAAACTTTCATATAGGTTTCGCATTAAAAAATTTCTGTATCTGCCGTAACAAAAATATAGAATATCAAAATTGAGGGTTGATCTATATTACATGGTGTTCTAATATAAAGAAACTCATAAATAATTAATTAATGGAGAAATTATTAATCATGTTCTTTATTATACAAAGTTATACTTTAATGAAAAACGTTACTTTAATAATCAAAATGACTAAATTTTTTAACAACACGGTGCACTTCAAATAAAATTTAAAAATTGAAATGGTGACATGAAGGATAAATTTGGAAGAAAAAAAAAGGTTTTGCATGTTTCTCCAAAATGAATTTGCAACCTCTTCGTCTTCTCTTTTCAGCCTCTTCAATGTTGCTCTCTTTTGTCATTTTTGTGTCCATTGACCATTGCTTTCTATCTTATCGGTGGTAACATCTATTGTCACCACCACCGTTCTCACATTTTTTCGTGTCTCACATGTGTTGGTCTTCTCTCTTATCTCTTTTGAGATTTTTTTCCTCTCTAGCCATTTCTCGTTAGTTTCTTACTTATTATGACCTCGACAATCACTACCACCGTCACCTCCACCGTTGCTCCACTATTGTTTTCGCATTCCACCTCTCTTGTGCTCTTGACAAAGGAGTAAAGATATCTCCTTTTTCAAACTGGTTATGTTTTCTCTTTGTGTTATTTTTGTTGTTGATGGTTGGGTTATGCTTTTCCTTTGTACTTTGGGTTTTGCTTTCTCTTCCGGAGTGTTGAGGTGTCAAACTTAGGTTTTGGTAATCAAGTGCCTTGGTAATCGATTACTAGGACCCTATAATCAATTACTAGAGCATAGGCCAACCTATCTTCCCACCACCTATATGGGATTTCATCACCTCTATATTTTAAAGGAATAAGATGTATTTTGATGCACTAAACACCACAAATGATGAGCAAACTTACTTATCCAAGGAAAAAAATGAAAAAATCACTCAAAAACACACTCAAGACCACCTTAGGGAGCCTTGTTCTACTTGGGGATTCATGTTCAAGATTATGTACAACTCCCCAAAATGCCTCTGGTAATCGATTACCAAGACCTTGTAATCGATTATTAGAGCCTAACATGGCCACCAATATTCATGGTTTTGACCAACCTATCTTCAAACCACCTATATGGGATTTCACCTCAACAATTTAATGGAATGAGATAGCTTTTCATGCACCAAACACCACCAATGACGAGGAAACTCAGTTATTCAAGCCAAAGAATTGAAAAAATCACCCAAAAACACACTAAAGACCACCTTGGGGAGCCCTGTTCTCCTACTTAGGGAGCCACGTTCAAGATTCTGTACAACTTCTCAAAATGCCTTTGGTAATCTATTACCAGGTCCTTGTAGTCGATTATCAGAGCCTAAGTTGAGCACCAATGTTCACGGATTTGAACAACCTATCTTCCCACCACCTATATGGGATTTCACCATAACATTTTAATGGAATAAGATGTTTTCCATGAATACATTGAGGAGTCTAGTTCTTATATCTTGGTGGTCAGGTTGCCAGTTTTGAATATTCATCTACATAAACTAATTGAATGTCCTAGATGCGTATAATAGGCATCAAGATGACAATCATCACTTCAAATCACATTGAACGCTAAGTATTTAGTCGAACAATGAATGACACCAATGATCACAATCATCAATTCAAATCACATTGGACAGTAACTTTTTACTCAAACTATTTAAGTCACCAATGATCATACTCATTACTTCAAATCACATTGAATCCTAACTTTTTACTCAAACTATTTTAGCCACCAATGATGGCACTGATTGGAAATATTTGGATATATATTAGCATTGTTAATAATTATTGAAATCAAATTTCATTTAGCTAACTTTACAATGATCTTCCATTTTATATTGTTAACCTCATTAAAAAAATTATTTAATACACATATTAGTGTCGTTTGGGACCATATTCGACATAGGAAGTTCTTAGCGCACGACTCTTGTAACGTACCTGTCGTCCTTCCTTCATGCGCTTGTACATATTGCTTTGGTCAATGCCTTCCTCGCCTTCGAACTGAGTGTTGATGTGATCATGTTGAAAAGACGTACGGTCACAACCAAATTCCATGTCTGATTGAAATACATGAGAAGCAACACTTCCACCCTAATCTTTATTCTTCTCTTCAACCAACTTCTCCAAAACAAAAACTAGAGCTTATGAGTTCTTTAATTATCAAATCTTGTTTCTCTAAAGAACGCATAAGAACTTTTTTATGTCTGTTATTATGTGTTCCTTTTTACTGGTTGAAATCCTCACCACTTCTATCAATTGCTTCTTTCACAATTGCATGACAACGTTCTTGTTTTGAAACACCAACATCGTTAACTACCTGCAAAATTAAAAAAATTCCATTCTAAAAACCATTCATTTCTTAGTGACAATATGTATAACATAAAAATCTCAAATAACCAAATACACACAACAACCTTTTCCATAACACGCTTAATGAAATTCTCACCTATATTTATATTAATATAATGCATCAGTGTTGGAAATTCGTATATGCATGAGTTTGAACACATAAAATGATCACAAAACCATACCTGCAAAATGTCAAAAACCAAACACTAAGTCACATACCACTCCACACCATAAAAAATTTACATTTAATATACATTATTTACTTGCAACATGTAAACGCATCTAACAACATAGACATTGATGGTACCTTTTCCTTTCTTAAATGTTATAGAAGTATTGCATAAATTACTCACTAAATACTGATAAACTAAACTACCTTAATAGTATTAACCCACACACCCTATGTCATCAACAATATTAAAAGGAATGAAAAATATTGTTCTGCTATGATTAGGCAATAAAACTTCAGATATCCCTAACAAGATATATAAGTTACAGAAATGTGATAAAAGAAAGTTTTCTTGTTCTTCCAACAAAAGTTCATATATGACATTCACATAAACTTTTCCAGCATCAAAGTAATTTCTACATTCACTATGTACCGTAACCCCATTTAACTCAATTTTTTCTCCAACTAAACTCAACTCTAACCCTTATCACACATCCATTTCCTCAGATTTTACAATTTTCTTTCTGAAACAAAATTCACCCCTCCAATCAACCTATCTAAGTCATACTCATTCAAGAGACCACTACCAATCTTAACATTCTTATGCAACTCTAAAAACCAACCAAATGGTGTCTTTTGAATAAAACTCCTATACTTTGGAGTCAATCTTCGATTCAAAACACCAACTAACTTCGTTTTGAATGAATAGTTCACACACAACTGCATTAAAAGTATACCTATTATGTCATAACAATGCAAAAAGAAAAAAAATCAAAGAGGAAACGATAAATAGGAAATGAGAAAGAGGAAAAGGCATAGCGGAAATACTATAGTCACCATAGTTTTCCATTTTTCAATCCACAACACACAAAAATGGAATGGGAGAGGTGTCTCGGTGAAGATTCAATTGAAGAAATAAACCATCCAAACGAATGAGGGCAATGTCATCACACTAATGATAGTGAAAGAAATGGAAAAGATGTCGTCCATGAAAATCGAATCACTGATCACCGCATAGAGAGAAAGGAAGAGAATGGAGAGATGGAAAAGAAGAAGCTTTCGAAAAATTGAAAAGAGATAATTTTGAAAAGAAAAAGCAAAATTCATTTTAAATTTATGTGTATTTCCACGTCACTTTTCTTCATTTTAAAAATTAATTGAAATGGACTAACACCTCTTTAACACGTGTCCGTGTCATTCTAAAAAAATTATTAAAAAGAAGTTGTTAATATATTACGGTACGATAAGAGTGAATTGAATTGGGTCTTTTCCTCACATCAGATTATGATCATATGACATATAGACCGACAAAATTTCGATTTGGTGGAGTAAACGAATTCCACAAATATATTGAAATAAAAAGTTTATGATTGAAATACTTAAGGTACAAGCAATGTTTCGGATAAATCATGTTTGACTTTTACTCGTCACCACGTACGGCAACACCTCCAACAACCCTATAAATACCTTCCTCTTCCGACATAAAAACCCACACACACCATTACAGAACACGCAAACCTTAACCCACATACGGTGTTCCGAGAACAGAGTAGAACCATGTCGGTGAAGTTGTTCGCTTCGGTTTCTCTTGCAGTGTGGCTGTTGACGGCCACATCAGCACTGTCCCAATCCAACATCTACGTGCTGGACACAAACGGCGACCCTCTGGAAACCGACGAGGAATACTTCATCAGACCAGCCATAACAGACAACGGTGGCCGTTTCACCTTGATCAACAGGAACCAATCGTGCCCTTTGTACGTTGGCCTGGAAAACACGGACTTACCAGAGGGATACCCTGTGAGATTCACCCCTTTTGCCGACGACGAGGACGATGATGACGTGAAGGTGAATAGGGACCTGAAAGTGGAGTTCGTGGAAGTTTCTACGACGTGTTTGCAATCAACTGAATGGAGGCTGGGCGAGAATGACACGAGCAGTGGAAGAAGGGTTATCGTGACTGGTCGTGATGATGGAAGGTCAAGTGTCGGAAACTATTTCAGAATCGAGGAAACACAGAATGTGAGCATCTATAACATTGGGTGGTGCCCTACTGAAGTGTGCCCCATTTGCAGGTTCTTTTGTGGAACTGGTGGAATTCTTCGTGAGAATGGCCAGATTCTGTTTGCCTTGGATGGTTCTGCTCTCCCAGTTGTCTTCCAGAAAAAGGATGATTGATTTCAAACTTCAAGAATAAACAACTTCTCTTTGTTCATATCATAGCATACCATCCATTTTTATGTATATTTGGATGAAATAAAGATACATTTCTTTAGTATTCTCATCTTCATCTGTAAAATAAAACTCTAAACTGTTATGTTAAGAGTATGTAATTCATTCATCATTTCTGTTGTTATATATTACTATTATTCTTCTCATTCTAATCTTTTAGTTTCTCATATATGGACACACAAATTTTTTGCATTTTTTTTTAAATTATAAAAATTTATTTTTTATAATTATTTTATCTTTATATTATTTGTCTCATTTTATATTATTTTTTAGAAAACATCATATATACTGTATAAAGACATTAGCTTTTTCAAATGATCATTTAAGATGAATATTATAGTTACCATTAGTTATCTTTCCACTCTCGTTATAAGTTTAAATAATTTGTTGTAAGTTCATAAATTTGTTTTGTATTATTTTATTCTTATAAATATGTGAATTTAGTAATTCGATTGATTTTTTTTTCTTGTGTTAATTCAATAATATAAGTAATTATGTGAGATATGTTATTATGTTTAATATATATGAGTAGTTGATAACATATAAACGCGGCTAATTAAATAAAATAAACTTTAATTAGATATTGCGATGAAAAAATACTAAAATTTATTGGATATACGAATTTTAATAGAAAAATATAAAATTTATTTTAGCCCTTTATTATATTAGATACTTTTCTTTTCTTTCCACCCACCCATATGTTATGGAGTTCGATAATAGTTATTCTTTGCAAAATTGTTATTATACTTTTAAAATCAATTATTGTTAAAACGATGTTAATACCTTTTGTAAAATCTTATTTTTTTTCACATTGTATTGTAATAATAAGATTATAATTAAGGTGTATTTATCTTCTTATATTTTTTTTTCTTTGGTGCAGAGGAAGTTTTTATTTATAAAAATATATTATAATTTACGTAATGCAGTTGGTAGATCCTACACGTTTTCAGATTTAATTTAGATAATGGATGTAGAAATTCGTATAAGTTTATCTGTTGAAATTCTGGGGTTTTGAATATTGTAAGTCCCATGACGTTATGTTTTGACTATTTTAGTTTGAAGTTTTATTTTGAGGTGGCGTATTTAGAAAGGAAGAAGAAAAGTAAGATGTAGTTAGAAAGTTATAGGGATTAGCTCATAAAGGAACTACTATACCAGATACCAATACCAGTGCCCAAATTCAATACATTTTTCAATGAAATAAATTACAGGATACGATACGACTGTTAGCAACGCTGAAAATATTATAAAATATAATTTTTTAAATAATATACACTAATGCAAGAATTAAATAATTAAATTAATCACAGAGTTACTACATAAATTGTTAAAAAAAATTGTTAAATTTCTTTTTCCTTATTACAAATAGATTGCTTT
Source organism: Vigna nakashimae (assembly GCA_034642375.1). NCBI lineage: Eukaryota > Viridiplantae > Streptophyta > Magnoliopsida > Fabales > Fabaceae > Vigna > Vigna nakashimae. The sequence goes on along the minus strand of CM067763.1, from coordinate 5,016,653 downwards.
AAAAAGACGCCGTGATTGTGTTTCGTTTCAGAATTCTTATACTTTTCTAGTTTGTAAACAAAAAATAATCGCCAGCATTACATATCATTACACCAGTATAGTTTCCAGCAAAGAACCTCTCATCTATGAGTGGGATAGGATATACTTCGGTTCATGTATTTTTAGACTATTTTATATGCTACCATATGTCACAATATCACATTTAGAAAATATTTCAATATCATATAATTTTGATTAAGGACTAAAAACAATTATGTATTAACATGATTATGTTTCATTTCAAGACAATTTAATGCACAACAAATTTTGAAAGATGCAAGTGTTTTGTTTGACAAAAGAAATGGTTAGAACAGATCACATTAAGAGAACCACTCGAACAAAGAGATATTTATGCTTTTTTTTACCAAATCCCTAAACAAAGCATTGTCAACTTTGTAAGAATGATCTATTTTGTAATGTACTGTATTTTAAGATGAATAAAGGGATTGTGCGTTGCCCACTCTAACTATTGAGAAAGAAACATTTATTGCGACGTTGAATGCACTAAAAGCATCTATCACTATCAAACTCTTTAGACAAAAGAAAATACATTTAAAAGAGTTGAAGTTGCTTAATGGCTAGAAATAATTCTATAACAATTATTTTTTTCAAAAGTTCATATAAAGTCATTCAAGAAGAAGAATAAAGCCATTCAAGAAGAAGAATAAAGCAAACATATTGCATATTGTCAAAATACTACTAAATTTTCAAGGCCAATAAAAGAAACCATCAATCTTACATACGTCAACAAATGACTAGTGATTTGTTGGCTGGAGAATTATCCCATTTCTTCGTCAGTTGACTAATGACTAGTGATTTGTTGGCTGGAGAATTATCCCATTTCTTCGTCATAGCCAAGAGTGGCTATTTGAAAAAGAATACCCAATCATATTTGTAAAACCCGAGAAAATGTAAGGCTTATGAATAATACTGTAATGAGACTTGAGTATATTTTATTAGATTTTGTGTGAGTTCATAACATATTGTGTAGCTCATTTGGTGAGAGCTTTTTGATGGGCTAAGTGACCATGTGTTCAAAGCTTGATTAGAAAATAAAGTTTTATGTTATTTATTTATTTTGTTGATATAAGTGCAACACATGTTATCGATGTTAAATTTGTAGCTTGTTAGGGGAACGGTTTATGAGAAACATTTGCTTTATTGTATTTATAATTTTGCTTGGGGGCAAAAATGTCTTTTTCTCCTTTGTGTTTTAAGGTACAAAAATTAGAAATGGGGTGTAAGAAGTAAAGGCTTACACTTGAAATAAATAAGCTGAATTTTTTTTTTGGAATAGTAGTTATGTTTTAAAAACTGGTTGAGATATTACAAAAACATTATCTAGGCAGTTACTTTTAGGTTATAATAGATTTTAATTCAAAAAAGAGAGACACGTAAAAATTGAGAGAAAGAGAAAAAGAGCATCGTAAGGCAAAGAGACTGACATTTTAAAGAGGAGAAAGGAGTTCCTAGATAAAATAAGAGAAGCGTGAGAGTCTGTGATTGATTCATCTTGCAATCAGCCACTATATGGGAAGTTAACCTTACTTTATTACATATGTACATAATTGTTAATTTAATTCTACATGCTTTAAACCACATATGAATGTCTGTGTTGATTGGATGACTCTTGAAATTTTCTTTTTGGGTAGGCTTGAGAACCATGAAAAACGATAATTTTTAGACCAATAAACATTGGTTTATTATTCTTTTGGTATACACATGAACATATTTTAATGAAGGTTCAGCCTTGATTGATTGTGGCGCATCTCACAACTTCATTTCACGTGAATTGCTTACCAAATGTGGGCTACAACAACAACCAACCCTACCATATATGGTGGAAGTAGGGGATGGGCACAAGGTGCGTTGCCAAGGGAAGCGCCAGGGGTTGATTCTAGAGGTTCAGGGGTTGCAGATCTAGCAATATTTCTTTGTTTTCTCATTGGGAGGTGCTGATATTGTGCTGGGGTGGAATGGTTGGCATCCCTTGGGGAAGTTCAGGCTGATTTTGACAACTTACGTTTGTCTATTGGGAACGGGCTACGAGAAGATGTTTTAAGGGGATATCCCACATTATCTAGATCAGAATCCTCTTTAAAATCTTTGTGGCAGGATTTTAAGCAGCAAGGGTGTTTTGTTATGAAGTGGGAAGAAATTAAGAACTTTGGGACTGTTCCAGTACCACCACAAGTTCTCTCAATTTTGGCAGCCAATGAAGACATTTTTCAGGAGATAGAGGGATTACCCCCTAGTAGAGAACATGATCATTCTATCCACTTACAAGAGGGTACTGATATTCCTTCTTTGCGGCGCTACAAGTACTCTCATCAACAAAAAAGTGAGATTGAGAGGTTGGTCCAGGAGATGTTACAAGCATGAGTTATTAGTCCTAGCATAAGTCCTTATTATAGCCCCATTATTTTGGTCAAAAAGAAAGATGGTTGATTGAGATTTTGCGTTGATTATAGGGCTCTAAACAAGGTCACCATTCCCAACAAGTTTCCCATTCCAGTGATAGAGGAGTTGTTGGATGAATTTCTAAGCTGGATTTAAAATCTGGTTACATCCAGATTTTGATGCGTAAAGAGGATATTGAAAAAAACTGCTTTCCGCACCCATGAAGACCATTATGAATTTCTAGTCATGCATTTTGGACTAACTAATGCACCAACAACCTTTCAAGCTTTGATGAATCGGATACTCCAACCTTTTCTAAGGAAATTTGTCCTTGTCTTCTTTGATGATATTCTGATCTACAGTCCAAACTTACCTACTCATGTGACCCACCTAACAAAGGTTTTTAAGGTACTGCATCAACACAAATTGAAGCTCAACAAGAAGAAGTGTGTTTTTGGCCAACTACAATTGGAATATCTAGGCCATATTATTTCCCAACAAGGGGTGGCAGCAGACCCGCAGAAAGTTGAGGCCATGGAGAAATGCCAGTTCCGCGAAATCCTTATTGGATATATAATTCAAGTTGTTAGTTATAAGTCAGTTAGTTTTTTTTTTCTGTTACTCTTTTACAGTTAATTTCTCTTGTATAAAACACTATTCTTTCTTTCTCATAATACTACTGCATATTTTCTGTCTCTCTGTTTTCATATACTCCTATATTCCATACGCTGCTATTCTGTTTCTATTAGTGGTATCAGTTAGCCTAGGTTCTTGAAATAGAGACGTAAGGTGTTTTTGAGTGCTTGGTTCAGTGCGACTAACCAAGAAGTGATTAAAGAAGTAAGGTTTTTTGAAGCAGAAAGTAAGCATTGATGGCAGATTTTTCCACGACAAATCTTCCTATTCTAACCGAAAAGAATTGGAGTCGATGGAGCACGCAAATGCGGGTGCTGTTTCGGGTACAAGGAGTTAGCAGCGTGATAGAAGGGGTGGAGTCTGAAACTGAGTTCTGTGGCACAGAAGATCAGAAGGCAGAGATTAGTAAGAAGGACGATAAAGCTCTGCTGATCATTCATCAGTGTGTAGATGATACACACTTCGAGAAGATCCAAAACGCGAAAATAGCGAGGGAGGCCTGGAATATTTTGGTACGTTGTCATGCCGGAGGAAAGAAAATCAAGAAAGTACGGCTACAAACTTTGCGGAGGCAGTACGAATTATTGCAAATGGAAGATGGCGATAAGGTCAGTGACTACTTCAACAAAGTTTTAACAATTACAAACCAAATGAAGAGCTGTGGGGAAGAACTTAGTGATGTGTTGATTATGGAGAAAATAATGAGATCATTACCTCGGAGATTTGATTTCATAGTTGTTGCTATTGAAGAATCTAAAGATCTAGAAAAGATAAAAATCGAAGAGCTTCAGAGTTCTTTAGAAGCTCACGAGATGAGGCTTCTTGATAGAGATCCTGTCAGAACTGATGATCAGGCTTTAAAGGTGCAACATGTTAGAGGTGATGGGAAGAAGAAGTTCAAAACTTGGAAAGGTAAATCCAATGTTCCAGGTAAATGGAAGAATGATAATTTTGCACAAAGTAGATGGAAGAATGATAATTCTGTACAAAGGCAGTGGAAGAATGATGAAGTTGAAGAACAAGAGGAAAGAGGTGATTCTGCAGAAAGCATAGGAAGAGACAAATATTACAAGAAGAAAGACAGAAGAAATATAGAGTGTTTTACGTGCCATAAGTTGGGACATTTCTCCTATGAGTGTTATTTCAACAAAGGTAGACAGTTTAAGAAAGATCAAAGCAAGCAAGCTCATTTTGTAAAAGACGAGTCTGACACAGAGCCGTTAATTCTTATGGTTACAACTTCTTCAGAAAGCACTGCTATGACAACTCAAACAAACAAATTATGGTATTTGGATTCAGGATGCTCAAACCACATGACATACAATAGAGAGTGGCTTATTAACTTGAATGAAAGAAAGAAAAGCAAGGTCAGAGTTGCTGATGATAGTACATTGAATGTTGAAGGGATCAGAAATATTATCATAAAACAGAAGAATGGACTGAAGGCTACGATAGAAAATGTTCTTTTTGTCCCAGAGATGAAATGCAATTTGCTTAGCCTGGGTCAACTGGTAGAGAAAGGTTTCACCGTGATGATGGGCAATCAAGGAAGAGTGGAAGTGTTTGATAAAAATAAAAGGTTAGTTCTGGAAAGCAAGATTTCTAAGAATCGTACCTTCAAGGTTCATATGGATATAATTGAGAATCTGCAGTGCTTATCTACCATAGAAGTGGATGAAAATTGGAGATGGCATCTGAGATTCGGACATCTGAATTTCAGAGATCTGCAACTGTTAAGCAAAAAGACGATAGTCTCTGGATTACCAGATATAACTATACCACAGAGAGCTTGTAAGTCTTGCATCATAGGTATTGAATATAGAGAAGAAGATTAGGAGAAATCTCCCTAATGTGTTTTAGCATACACATAGGGTAGTTTATTTATAATGTAGGATAAGGGTTAAACCCTAAATACAGAATGGGCTAAGCCCAATTAACAGAAACACACAACTTAACATCTAACACTCCCCCTCAAGCTGGAGCATATAAATCATATGTTCCATGCTTGTTACAAAGATAGTCAATTCTAGGTCCTCGTAAGGACTTGGTGAATATGTCTGCCAACTGGTTGCTTGAGTTAACGAACTCAGTTTTGATATCTCCAGATATGATTTTTTCTCGAATGAAATGACAATCAACTTCAATGTGCTTGGTTCTCTCATGGAAGACAGGGTTAGAGCTAATATGAAGAGCAGCTTGATTATCACATATAAGTGTCATGTGAGTGGCATCTCCAAATTTCAATTCATTAAGTAATTGTTTAAGCCACACAAGCTCGCAGGTAGCAGATGCCATAGCTCTATATTCTGCTTCTGCGCTGGACCTTGCCTATTGCCCTCCGTAAAGGTATACGCTCTACCCGTAACCCTTCCCCCCATTATACTGTTCTTAGTTACCACAGTTAGAAGTGGACTTGAGGCCTAACTCATCCCCACAAAACCGGCTTGTAAGGTGAGGTCTGCACCCACTTATATACTTTAATTTGGCCTTATCTCTAGTCGATGTGGGACTTCCAACACACCCCCCCTCACGCCGAGGTATATACATCTCGAGCGTGAGATTAGACATTAATGGGTGGTCCAATAGCGGCCCGATAATGGGTGGAACAATATGCCCAACAAACAACCAATAATGCTAGGATAGGCTCTAACCATAGCTCTGATACCATGTTAGAAGTGGACTTGAGCCTAACTCATCCCCACAAAACCGGCTTGTAAGGTGAGATCTGCACCCACTTATATACTTTAATTTGGCCTTATCTCTAGTCGATGTGGGACTTCCAACACACCCCCCTCACGCCGAGGTATATACATCTCGGGCGTGAGATTATACATTAATGGGTGGTCCAATAGCGGCCCGATAATGGGTGGAACAATATGCCCAACAAACAACCAATAATGCTAGGATAGGCTCTAACCATAGCTCTGATACCATATTGAATATAGAGAAGAAGATTAGGAGAAATCTCCCTAATGTGTTTTAGCATACACATAGGGTAGTTTATTTATAATGTAGGATAAGGGTTAAACCCTAAATACAGAATGGGCTAAGCCCAATTAACAGAAACACACAACTTAACATCTAACAATAGGAAAGCAAACGAGAAGACCTTTCAAAGCACACTTGAAGATGAGGTCTAAAGAAAGTCTTGAAGTAATTCATTCAGATGTGTGCGGTCCACTTGAGATATCAACACTAGCTGGTAATCGATACTTCGTTACATTTATAGATGAATACAGTCGTATGATATGGGTATATTTCATAAGGCTGAAAAGTGATGTTCTAGAAGTTTTCAAGCGGTTCAAGAATCGTGTGGAAAAAGAAATTGATAAGCAGATAAAGCTGATCAGGACAGATGGTGGAGGTGAGTATACATCGCGTGAGTTTGATGAATTTTGTCAGGCACAGGGAATAGCACACGAAATTATAGCCCCTTATACACCACAACATAACGGTTTGGCCGAAAGACGAAATCGAACAATAATGAATATGGCCACTTGCTTAGAGAGAAGGGCGTACCGCGTGAATTGTGGGGAGAAGCAGTGGCAACATCTATGTATGTTCTGAACAGATGTCCTACAAAAAAATTGACAGACAACGTCCCACATGCAATTTGGTCAGGTACTGTACCCTCTGTTAAGCATTTTAAGATTTTCGGTTCTTTGGCTTTTTGTCATGTTGCAGAGCAGAAGAGAACGAAGCTGGATGACAAAGGAGAGGCAATGGTGTTCGTGGGTTATCATCCTACTGAAGCGTATAAACTGTTCGATCCTATCAGGAAGAAGGTGATCATCAGCAGAGATGTTTTGATTCTCGAAGATGAAAAGTGGGACTGGGAATGCAATCAAACCAGCATGAAGAAATCAAGAGCAGCATTGCAAATACCTATGCAGATCGAAGAAAAGGTGGATACTCCGATAGCCACTAGCAATACTGGGAGCAACAATGAGGTTTCAACGAGACCGAGAAGACAAGTGGTAAGACCTTCTCGGTTTACAGAATATGGAATGTATTCTGATGTTGGAGTGGATGAAGAAGGTGATATAATTCACCTAGCATTAATGGCCGGAAGTGAACCGTTGAATGTTGATGATGCTTTATCACAACCACTCTGGAAGGAAGCTATGTTGGAGGAGATTAGATCGATCGAGAAGAATAAAACATGGAAGCTGGTCGATTTGCCACCCGAGAAGAAATGCATTGGAGTTAAGTGGGTTTTCAAAACTAAGCTTAATCCAGATGGTACAATCTCAAAATACAAGGCTAGGCTGGTGGCAAGAGGATTTCTACAGCAACAAGGAGTCAATTTCAAGGAAGTTTACGCACCTGTTGCAAGGTTAGAAATTATTCGTTTAGTTGTTGCCATTGCATGTGCTAAGAATTGGTCCTTGTTTGCTCTTGATGTTAAGTCTGCATTTTTGCATGGCCTGTTGGAGGAGGAAGTATATGTACAGCAGCCTCCAGGATTTATCAAAGAGAAGAAGCATCAAGTGTATAAGCTATTCAAAGCGCTCTACGGATTGAAGCAAGCACCCAGGGCATGGAACAGAAGGATTGATGATTTTTTTATCAGCTATGGACTTGAGAGATGTGTTGTTGAACATATCCTATATGTGAAGAAGAGTGGTGATGATATAATGATCGTATGTTTGTACGTTGATGACCTGCTGGTGACGGGTTCCAGTCTACATTGGATTGAAGAATTCAAGCAGAGGATGGAAGCAGAATTTGAGATGACAGATCTTGGGAGGCTTAGCTACTTTCTGGGAATGGAATTTACGCAGACAGCTGGAGGCTTAGTTATGCACCAAACAAAATACGTGAAGGATTTGTTGGAGAAATTTAAGATGACTGAGTGTAACATTACCAGGAATCCAATTGAGGTTAATACCAAGCTAAAATCTGATATAAACGAAGAGAGCGTGGATGAGACAGTTTATAAGCAACTCATTGGTTCTTTGCGGTATCTATGTAATAGCAGGCCAGATCTGATGTATGGGGTTGGTCTGTTGAGCCGATTCATGAGCAATCCAAAGAAGAACCATTTGATTGCTGCTAAACGTGTTCTAAGGTACGTTAAAGGTACAACTAGGTCTGGTATTTTGTTTCCATACGGAGTGAAGAAGGATGAGTTGGAACTAGTTGGTTACACTGACTCAGATTTTGGTGGAGATCAAATTGAGAGAAAAAGCACGTCAGGGAATATATTCTTCATGAACACAGCACCTATATCATGGAGTTCTAAGAAGCAAACCATTGTTGCTCTATCAAGTTGTGAAGCAGAATATGTAGCTGGCTGTCATGCAGTATGTCAAGGTGTGTGGTTGAATGAAGTTCTAAAAGATTTAAAGGTGCAAAGTGAGAAACCATTTGTGCTACAGATGGACAACACATCTGCTATGAGTTTGGCCAAGAATCCTGTGAGCCACGGAAGAAGCAAACACATTGATGTGAAGTTTCATTTTTTACGTGATATGGTGAATAAAGGCAAAGTGGAGTTGGTTTACTGCAAAACTGAATCACAACTGGCTGATCTATTTACTAAAGCACTCAAACATGACAGATTTGAATATCTCAGATCTGGAATAGGTGTATTAGCTCTAGGTGACTTGAATTAAAGAGGTGTATTGGATATATAATTCAAGTTGTTAGTTATAAGTCAATTAGTTTTTTTTCTGTTACTCTTTTACAGTTAGTTTCTCTTGTATAAAACACTATTCTTTCTTTCTCATAATACTACTGCATATTTTCTGTCTCTCTGTTTTCATATACTCCTATATTCCATACGCTGCTATTCTGTTTCTATTAATCCTAAGGCTTTAAGGGGATTTTTGGGGCTCACAGGTTATTAGAGACGTTTTGTCCAAAGATATGGTAAGATTGTCAAACCTCTAACTCAACTATTATCTAAAAAGGGATTCCATTGGATAGTAGAGGCGCAACAGACCTTTGAGGAATTGAAGAAGGTTGTTTCCCAGTTACCAGTTTTGGCAATCCCTGAATTTTCTAAATCATTTACTTTGGAAACAGATGCTTCTAGCAAAGGTTTGGGGACTGTTCTGTTACAAGAAGGGAGGCCATTAGCTTTTTGGAGTCAGGCTTTATCGAAAAGGGGCAGACAAAAGTCTGTCTATGAACGAGAATTAACGGCCATAGTCCAGGTCGTTAAAAATTGGAAACATTACCTCATGGGCAGCCATTTCATCATACTCACAAACCAGAAAAGCCTAAAGTTTCTCACAGACCAAAGGTTGTTGACTAAGGAGCAGTTTAAGTGGGCTTCCAAGCTTCTCGGGTTAAACTTTGAGATAAGGTTTAGACCTGGAAAAGATAATCAAGTGGCTGATGCTTTGTCTCGTAGGGACTGTTTTAAGGCCATTTCTATTCTCCAACCAGAGCAATGGAGCACTTAGGAAGAAGAATCACAACAGGATGCTGATTTGGTAGCCCTGATTCAGGATTTACTGCTGGACCCTTCATCTCATGAGGGTTATGAGTTACGGAAGGGTAGATTGTTCTGCAAAGGTAAATTGGTGTTACCAAAAAATTCTTCCAGTCTGTCTGTTATAATTAAAGAGCTGCATGAATCTCCTACAAGCGGCTATAGTGGTTATTTTCGAACATTTAAAAGGATATTAAAGAGTGGGTCCAACAGTGTGCAATTTACCCATTCCCACTCAAGTCTGGTCGGACATCTCTATGGATTTCATTGGGGGTCTGCCTAAAGTCCAAGGGAAAGACACCATCCTAGTAGTGGTGGATAGACTCACGAAGTATACTCACTTTTTGGCCCTTGCTCACCCCTTCATGGCAGCAGAAGTCGCTCAATTGTTCATTAAAGAAATAGTAAAACTTCATGGGTTTCCCTCTTCAATTGTTTTCGATAGAGACAATATTTTCTTAAGTAATTTTTGGAAATAATTCTTTAAACAGACTGGTACAAAACTCAGGTTCAACACTGCATATCATCCCCAATCCGATGGCCAAACAGAAGTGGTTAATCGTTGCCTAGAGACTTATTTACGTTGCATGACTGGTACACATCCTAGGAAGTGGCTGCAGTGGTTATCTTGGGCAGAATTCTGGTTTAATACTAACTACAATAGTTCTACTAAGATGTCCTCTTTTAAGACAGTTTTAACTGTCTGTAAGGTAGTTATGTGTCTGTAATAAGTTACATCTGACTTCTATAAAGTCAGAATGGATAGTTTTAGCAATTTCTATTTTTATTTTGTAACTTGTGAAAGTTAGGGAAGGAGAGTCTGGTTCTTTCTAATAACCAGAAACTTGTATGTTGTTTGTGATCCTTTCTTTAGAGAAAGTTATGTGAATGTTATATAATATTTTACAATTTAGTCAAGTTGATTCATATAAGTATGGAATACCTATAAGATTCTCTGCCCCTCAAACCTATGCAATCTAACGAAAAACTCTTTATCTAAGGATTATGCTCCCAGTGCCATAAACACAAGTTGCTTCCCTGACTCACTCAGAAGCCAAAACTCCAAAAAAGCACCCTGCTAGAATCCCAATAAAGGTTGACCATTCCTTGTTCTTCACTGTCAGCCCTGGGCCAACCCTTGTCCCACTTGTGTCAATGCTATTAGATTCAGGGCTGATAATCCAGATGAAGTGGTCAATTCTTTTTACTGTTTTAGTTCGGTGTTCTATATTGCTATTGTTCTTCAGAGCATTCAGTCACAGTTTCAGTTTCATAAGCATTATTGCATTCACAGTATTCTATATTCTACGCTTCCTTATCAGTTTATATTCTACAGTTTGTTTTCTGTTTTCATTTCATAAGCTCAAAAACAACCTTTAGAAAACCTGTTGATGAAAAGAGAGTCATTCAATGATTCAAATTGTGCAACTTCCTTATAATTTTTTGAAAATTTGCACGCGGCACCATCAAGGAACCTAACCAAAGCAAAACCCTTAGTTCCATAGATGAAATAATGTAATATACTAACCTTTGTTCACCAATAACCGCACAACAACACGTTGTTTAGCAAAAAATATACTTCAATCGATGCTGAGATTCGAATACGAACTAGGACAAGCCATAATCAAAGGGTGAGAAAGAGCGATAAACATTCTTATCAACATCAACATGAAAACATTTTACTTTTAATTCTTTAACAATTTCATCATATTACTTATTAATTTTGTCCGAAAGAACTAAATTAGTTTTTAAAAATTGAAACCAATTTCAATTTATTATTTTTACGTTTACATTTAAAAGTCGCCCAAGCTTAATCTTTTTATAAACTATTTTTTTGGCTAAATTACATTTTTAGTCCCTTTAGTTCCCTTTTTGAGATTTCAGTCCCCATATTTTCTTTCTTATATTTTAATTCTTGAATTTTAGAAAATCTATAATTTTACTCTAATATTCGATTTCGTTATCTTTATTTTGGCACCATTAATTTTTCTTCGTTTTTCATTCTTCTAAATTTTGAAATTATTATTTTTAATTTTATAAAATTAATGGATTTTCACATTAGTTTCTATAAATCGTATATTTTAGTTTTCAATCTTCAAAAGTTTTAAATTCTTTTTTTATCAACAATAATTTTAAATTAGATAAATAAACATTTTTAGAAATCTTAAAAATATATTAGAGCATTACATGAATATTAGTAAGTGTCACTTAGATTATTTGGTTTTCATTATTTGTGTTCTATTACCTGGTTTATATGTTTTCACTGAACAACCAACGAAATTGAAGATATAGATTTTTGTCTGCGCAGGTTCTTGTCTTCCCTGTTATCTCTGTTACAACAGAAAAAACAAGTCTTTCTGTATCTTTAGTTTTGTTCCAGCAATAATGGATTTGATGTTCCCTCTGAAACCGCACAGTGTTATTCTCAAAGCACCACTCTTTTCTTCTCTGTCGTTCCCTCTTCCTCTCAGGTTCCGTGCTGTCACCGCTTTCAAGCATGTAAATATTCAATGCGAGCTTGAAGGCCGACCCAATGGTGCTCTCTCCGGTGGTGATTTCGACACTCGCTTCATTGATAGGGTATGCCCCATTTTGCTGTTGTTGTTACGAACACTTTTGCTTTTATGGGCTCTGGTTATATTTCATTCACGAAGGCTTCACTTTCCTTTTGAAGTGAGTGTTGCGTTTGTGCTCTTGTTGGTACTTTCACTTGTGGATGAAAATATCACTTTTTTGGGACTTTTTCTTTGTGGTTTTTATTGTATGTTTATACATAGCCTGAAAGAGATTTTTATTTGTTTCTTTATTGTACTATTTCTACTTCCATTACTAAGTGCTTGGTTCAGTGGCTGTTGTGTATGTGTTTGATGTTATGCTGTGGGTGTGTTGCTTTACCTTGAGATAGAGAAATTGGACTAACAAAGTTCTAGGTTTTGAAGGACATTTCATAAGATATTGCCTTAGGGCTTACTTGAATTTGGTGGGGGGGTTTGATTACTTTGTATGTATAGTTTCTGAAAATCTCTAGCTATGTAGGTGGGATCGGGGACAACAATTACTAAAATGTGTTGAGACAAGTTTTGTTTGCATTTTGTGACATTCTCTATTGAGCTATATTGATTATAGTTAGTCTGCAAAAATATAATTTTCTTTTCTATTTTTGTACAACAGTGACTCTAAGTTAGGTTTGTAGAGCTTATATACTTGATTGTACTCAGTACACTTGGGGTTAAAATTTCATTTTACACGAAATCTAAATCTCTTCATTCTCTCTTTAAACTGTAATGACACCAAATTCAAAGGCAGCTATGAAAGATGAATTTGTATGATGTTGTTCATGTGTTCATTTTCCTCTAAAAGAAGGGGAGGAGTATGCATCTGGAAATTCTGATATCCTTGCATAGAAAATATTTTGACTTGTGAAATGTGTCTTGTGATTTTATCATTTTCTTAATATGGTTCTTAAATCAGCCACAGATACCATGGTCTCAGTTGGTCTTCACCATGGGGCTCTGTTTTACACCATCCTCTTTCTTTTTCCTCATTTAGTCATGTACCCTGCTTTCACTTCCATTCATTCCTTCTTGGCCTCCTTTGTGCCTCCCCTTTCTATAGATGACATGCAGAACTAGGAAGTTGGTGATGATAGTAGTGATGGCTGGTCTTGTTTCTTGTGGGTATGATTAGGCTTTAAGAAATAAAAGCTAAGAAGAGAACTAATCAAAATGTCCGAAACCTCATAAAAACATCAATTTTGTCTCCTAAGCTACATTATTGCCATGTCAAGTGTTGGCAGGCAACCTATAATCATTGACAAATGTCATCTCATCAAGCTGTTAGTGGGGTTTATTGAATAGTGCTAGAAGGAATTCAGTGAATTCATGCTTATCAAGAATTGTTGTTTAATAGAAGAGATATGGTACTCCAAAACAATGATGTATTAGAGTTATTCTATCTGGGGTATGATGTTTTTGTGATATTTTATTGTTTCTAGATTTGTTTGACATCATATTCAATCCACCTTTTAGATAGATATAATTTTTTTATTTGGTCGTCAAAAATATGTGTAGATATATAATAGAGGGATAGATATAATGGTAAAGAAAATTTCACCATATCATCTTTTGTGCACTTTCCCTGATCTCAATACTCATGGAAGTATAATGTTTCCTTTACTGGTCCATTAGATTCATTTAGCATGTCAGTTTTAGTATATATGGTAGCAAATTTGTTACAAACGGATGACTTTGTTAAGAAATTTTAAACCTAACTCAACCTTACAAAACCGACTTGTAAGGTGAGGTTTACACCTATTTATATACTAGAAATTGGTCTTATGTTTAATAGATGTGAGACTTTCAATGCAACCCTCTCATGTTGAGACATATTCATCTTGACTACGGGACTTGACATTAATGGATGGTCTAATAACGGTCCGATAGCGGGTGGAATGATGAACTCAATAGACAACAAACTTTATTAAGATAGGCTCTGACCCATGACTCTAATATCATGTTAAGAAGTGGACTTTAAGTTTAACTCAACCTTATAAAACCGGTTTGTAAGGTCAGGTCCTCAACCACTTATATACTGTAAAATTGACTTTATTTTTAATCGATGTGAGACTTTCAATAAACTTAAATATGGTTTTAGTCCATGTGAAATAATTGACTTTTGGTTTTGCTCCCTGTAAAAATTCTTTGTTTTTAGCTCCTCTAAAACTGAAAATAATTACTTTTGATCCCTAGTATTATGACACTAATTAACTACTTATGTATTGAACAAAAGGTTAAGTCACCATTCCAAGTGATGCATACTACTATGGGATGTAATATTAGCATGCAACAGGTAAAAGAATATCTTAAGATTCTTAAAATAAATGATATTTATCTATCTTAAAATGAATGTTAGGCATTAAAAATGGTGATTTGGAATATTTGAGGGATGAAATTCACTGAGAAATACGGTATAAGGACTAAAAACTAAAACTCACATTTTATAAGGACTAAAATGAGTGCTTTCAAATTTTATACGGATGCAAAATAAAGAAACAAATTTTTTAGTGAACCAAAATCAAGATATACTAATTGTACTGGGAATAAAAACATATTTAAGCCAAAATTGATTTTAGGTTACTATTCTGATGAAATAATATTGTCAGCCACATTCATAAAATTAGTTGTTTATTCTTCTAATGGGGTTTCTCCTTAGTTATAAATTGTTGATGAGATGTTTCTAATTTTAAGTGTATTCAATCTCACAATACATTTCCATTCTAGCAAAAAGCACTGGAAGCAGCAATGAATGATATAAACAGCTCCTTTGGAAAGGGAAGTGTTACAAGACTGGGCAGTGCTGGTGGAGCTTTGGTGTATGCATTTTCTCCACATATATGTTTTCTACCTCACCTAAATTGTTGAGAAACATCAGTTTATATACCCTGTCATTATTTTCTGTGAATCAAACGGCATGACAGATTTTGTATTTCATCTTGAATGTTTGCAGTGAAACTTTTCCCAGTGGTTGTTTGACCTTGGACTGTGCTTTAGGTGGTGGTCTTCCTAAAGGAAGAATTGTAGAGGTATTGCCTCTACATATCTCGTTGTTGTTCATTTCTTTTTTTTATCATATATCCTATTAACATTTTTTGATTAGGAAGAATGAGATATATATTTATTGTCAGGGATAGTATTTCATTTAAATTTGGTTGTGTTAGACAGCAAGATACAAATGGGATTTTCACATTGGCTCTCCCATCCACGTATACAGTTAATCATTAGAAGCAAATAATGCATAAAAGTGTATTATAAATGTAAAAACCCAAAAATTCTGTAACAAACCTCTAATAGTGCTTAATTATCATATGGTCCCCATTAATGATTATGTGTGAACTAATTCACATTACAATTCTTAATAACAAAACTGAGTTTTTGTAAAATGAGCTTCATAATAGAAACCCTATTAATAATTTAGCCTTTTATTAAAAAAATATTCATGTGTTATTTTATTAACAAACCCTATTATCAAGAATTGTTGTTCATGACCACACTTTAGGAAATGATGAGATGGCTGCCAAATCCCTTAAATGTCTTTCCTCCCTTTCCTTGACATGCTCTTTCCTGATCTCTTCTGCTCTTATTTCAGCTTCTTGTAGACCCATCCTTTCTTCTCCATATATTTTTGAGTTGACAATGACCATCTCAATAAAATAATACCACTTAATCATTCTCACTCTGATTGCTCTCACTCTTGTCTCCATTGCCCCCATGCTCCCTTCTCAAAGGAGGCCTGTCCAACCCATCCAAACTCAGACTCATCTTCTACTCCATCAAACTTTCCATCTCTAGCTCCTGAAGTAGAACTACCTAATCCAGTAAATAAAGGTATTAGGTCTTCTCATAACTCTAATACTCATTAAGCTTGTCATTTGAGACATAACCCCAATCTACTTTGGATAAAAAGTAACTTTGACTGACGTTGTTCGAGAAAAAAACCTTTACTGACATCAATTGAAAATAATCGCAATTGAAGTCAACGGGAAAAAATGAGTTTGTCATCAGTTGAAAAATACTATTGATATTGACCAAGGAAACCCTATCTAACATTGATTGGGAAATACCACTGACCCACATTGACAATAAAATAACTAAACAATCTCAGGACAAAATAACTCTGGTTGACTTTAGCTTAGAAGAAATCTTTGCTGACATCAGTAAAAGAACGATGATGAATTAACAACACCCTGATCTTGGATAAACTGATAATGTCTTGGTTTTAACTGAGTTGATGATACCTTGACTGAAGCTAAGTGGATGAGAGAGTACAAACAGAAGAGACATGAATTTGAAAATTTGAAAAATTTTGATTTCTTACTTTTTTCTTAAATTTGAAATTCAAAGTACTCATAAGATTTTAGGATTTCAAATTCTTTATTAAACAGCATATTTTATCATGAAATAATTCAAATTGTCTATACAAATGTATTACCTTCTTAAAATTCCCCATTCATATCTGTTTTGTCATGGGTCAAGCTGATATTATCTGCTATATCTTTTCAAGATATTTGGACCAGAAAGTAGTGGGAAAACCACCCTAGCTCTTCATGCTATTGCAGAAGTGCAGGTAACTTATCTGTCTGGATTTTTTCAAATCATTAATTCTTGATCATGAAGAATCACTTAATATAAAAGAAAATTGTGGATCAATATGCTATTTTTTTATGATGTGCAGAAGTTAGGAGGCAATGCGATGCTTGTTGATGCAGAGCATGCTTTTGATCCTGCATATTCTAAAGCATTAGGAGTGGATGTAGAAAATTTAATTGTATGCCAACCTGATCATGGAGAGATGGCTCTTGAGAGTAATATATTTTCCTTTAATGTGATTGTGTTCTAATGGAAAAAATAATCTTTGTGCTGCCCATATTGCAATAGTGGGGTGCTGTTTGGTGTCTGGGAATTGATTGAACTTTCCATATTATAGTTGCAGACCGAATGTGTAGATCTGGTGCCATAGATCTCATTTGTGTGGATTCTGTCTCAGCTCTCACTCCACGAGCTGAAATTGAAGTAAACAATTACTTCTTGATTTCATGTACTCCTGGTTATAATTTAAGAAGTGCATTTTTTTAACTACATCTTTTCATATAAATGCACAGGGGGAAATTGGAATGCAACAAATTGGATTACAAGCTCGTCTTATGAGCCAAGCTTTGCGTAAGATGTCTGGAAATGCGTCTAAAGCTGGTTGTACTCTTGTATTTTTGAATCAAATAAGATATAAGGTACTTGTGCTTAATGAATCAAACTTTTCTTTTGGTTGACTTCATACATTTCATTATGACTATTCCAACTGCTTACTCAATCAATGGAGTTCAATGTTTATATTTGATTTTTTAAACCTCTAGTTCTTGTTAATATGATTAATTTTTTTATTTACTTCTGTAGATTGGTGTCTATTATGGAAATCCAGAAGTGACCAGTGGAGGAATTGCATTGAAGTTCTTTGCATCACTTCGGCTAGAAGTTCGTTCTATAGGGAAGATAAAGTCTGTAAGCTCAATAACACTGTCATAGCATAATCTTTTATATAATCTTAAACCTTACTGTTTTCCAGAGGCATCTCAACTCCAAACTATCTGCTGTTTTACTGAAATTACCTTTTTGAATGTGATGTCAAAGTTGTTTGATGAGGCATCACTGTGCATTTTCATCATTCTGGTTTGAATTTCTTTTAGGCTAAAGGAGATGAAGAAATTGGCCTTAAAGTTCGTTTAAGAGTTCAAAAGAGCAAGGTAAGCAACAATATTTGTAAAATTTGAAAATTTCTGTTTAAAACATTTCTATTCATTTTTTGCAGTTCTGCATAACATAATCCCTTGAACCTTGACATTTATTATTGTTAGATATATTATATCTTTTATCTTTTAGTTAGTTTGTTATTATTTCTCATTTGTATTTTGGGCTTAGCCCATATTTCTTCTATTATAAATAGAGAACCCTATGTGTGTATTTTACACAAGGGAGACTAATCTAAATATAGTTTTTCACTATATTCAACATGGTATCAGAGCAGGTTCTCTGATCTCTTCTTGTGGCCTCTGTTGTCTGCCGGCGGCCGTCCGCCATGGCCGCCGGCAGACCCTAAAATTTCAGTTGGCATCCATTTTCTCTTCTTCTCAGTGTAGCCAGTCACCGACCATCGCCGCTTTTTGCTGCCGTCGCTGCTATCGTTGTCGCCGCCACTTTCCGCTGTCGCCGCCAATGCCGCCGCCGTCGCCACCGTCATAGTTTCGATGGGTGACCTGCGGGTCTGGATCGTCTCTTCGAGCGACGGCCAACCATGCCGGTTTCGAGAGCCAGTTCTCAGTCACGCGCCGTTTTCCGCTGTACAGGCACCGTTTGCCGCTGTCCGGCGCCGTTTGCCGCTGTCTGGCACCGTTTGCCGCTGTACAGGCACTGTTTGCCGCTATCCGCGCCGTCTGCAGTTTTGCCGCTGTCCGTTGCAGTTTGCCGCGCCGTTTTCCGCTGTACAGGCACCCTTTGCCGCTGTTCCGCGCCGTTTGTCGCTGTTCCACGCCGTTTGCCGCTGTCCCGCGCCGTTTGCCGCTGTCCCGTACCATTTGCCGCTGTCCCGCACTGTTTGCCGCTGTCTAGGTGCCATTTGGTGCTGTCCAAGCACCGTTTGCCGCTGTCCATGCGTCGTTTGCCACTGTCCAGGCACTGTATGCTTCCAACCACTGTAGGCCCCCATCACCTCGTCAGTTAGTGATGGCAGTCCCTGTAGTTTTGTCGCTTCCAGCCACTACAGGCCCCATCAGTCAGTGATGGCAATTTAGTCCCTACAGTTTTATAGCAGTCAACCGCCGCTGCAGTCGCTACCGCCTTAGACAGACGCAACTGCGTCAGTTCTTCTTGGGCTAGAGTTTAGCCCGATCTTCTTGTGATACATGGCTAAGTATCACCACTTGGGAGTTGTCCAACAAAGAATCTTGGACCTCCAACATATCTTTGGATCTTTGATGCCTTTGTTTCAGCATTGTAGCTTAATATATGGTTTTGTTTTAGTGGTCCAGCAACTGTGATATTCCACATTTCCACCCTTCACACTAAGGGGGAGTACGTTTCAAAGACACTGCAAGTCACATATATATGGGTGTAGTCCCTGCAGTTTCGTAGATTTCAGCTACTACTGTTGATCCCGTCACCCATCCATCATTGATGAGGATTTAGTGTAGTCCCTGCAGTTTTGTAGCTCTTAGCTTTCAGCTACCACTGTTGATCCCGTCACTCTTCCATCATTGATTGGGAATCAGTCCATGCAGTTTATCATTGTCCACACGGCTCTCCTTCATCCACTTTTGAAGTTGAAGTTTCACAAGCTGTTGTTAGTCCATCTATGTTTGCCTCACACTCTTGAAGACAAATCATCTAATTCAACACTGAGTTCATCTATTCCAAGCTTAGTTCATACAATTTGTATGCTCTAGCTTGAGGGGGAGTGTTAGATATATTATATCTTTTATCTTTTAGTTAGTTTGTTATTATTTCTCATTTGTATTTTGGGCTTAGCCCATATTTCTTCTATTATAAATAGAGAACCCTATGTGTGTATTTTACACAAGGGAGACTAATCTAAATATAGTTTTTCACTATATTCAACAATTATACTTTCCAAAGTTAGGAATTTTATTGTAACAGTGCATAAAAACAGAATAGCAGTGTGACACTCTTGAGTTTGGTGCATTATCTCCCGAATCTCTTTTGATAGTTGTTTTTGTTTCTCTTGTCCTTATTTCATGTCTTCAAGGAAATTCAACTTGAAGACTCCTCAGCTGTGTTACACTTTTGAGTCTGCCACATTATTTCCTGTGTCTCTTTCAATGGTTGTTCTTGTTCCACTTGCCTTTTTGTGTCTTCTAGGAAATTCTAAATGAGGATTCCTGAGTTATTTGACCTCTTTAAACATACCAGTGATACCAATAATCCATTGTGGTGCCTGAACATGCCGCTGCACCTGCCCGTGAGGCCATGCCAGACACCTCCCCAGTCCCAATTCCTTTACTAGACTCTGCCCTACCACATATTCTTCATGTAATGAGCCATCTTCTCTACATGACAAAAACTAACAAAAATTTTCAGTTTTAGACAAAGCTCCTTGCTAATTTATTGTGACAATGAGAGTAATATTTTTTTTCTTTGCTCCACTATATCAACATACATCCAAATATATAAGAGAGTTAAAAAGGAAACAAAGGATTTTGTTGATAAAGTACTAATTGTCCATAACAAGTAATAAATTAAAATAATGTGCCTACAACTCAAAAATAAGAAAATTAACCTTAGTAGTATCCAAAAATAATTGGCCATTCCTAATTCTAGGAATCAGACAGCTTTGAAGGATCCTATTCATGATAATCAATTCCCATGGTTGGAACGGTGGCTAGGGCGTGGTCCCTCACTTAGATTCAGTAACAGGAAACACAAGGTCCCACCAAGCAACCTTGAAAAGAGTCTTCATGGAGGGCTCCTACCAACCTCTAATATTGTCCATGCATGAGGTCCTATTTGGCAACCTTATGTGGGTCCAATATTTGAAGATAAGGGAGAGAAAGTATCCCTCATGAGCATAATGATGTAAGGTGAGGTATGCGCTCACTTATATATTATAAATTGCCTTTATCTCTACTCGATGTGGAACTTCCAACACACTCCCTCACACCGAGGTATATATATCTTGAGTGTTAAACTAGATATTAATGGGTGGTTTGATCGTGGCCTGATAGCGGGTGGAACAATATGTCTACACAAATCTCGCTAGGATAGACTCTAACCTGACTCTGATACCATGTTAAGAAGTGGACTTTAAGCCTAACTCAACCCCACAAAACCGGCTTGTAAGGTGAGGTTTACACCCACCTATATACTATAAATTGACCTTATCTCTTGTCGATGTGGGCCTTTAAACAATAACAATGTCTTTAGTAAAGGTAATTAAACAATTATGGGATTGGTTGAGGCGATGAATAAAAAGGATATTAAAAGAACACTTAGGTACATTTAGAACAAAATCTATGGTTAAGGAAGGAAAGGAGTGGGTAGTGTTGATCCCCTACGGTTGGGTTTGGAAATCATTGGCATGATCAAATGTAGAAAAGGAAGAGGAAATAACAATTACCAGAAATGTGGTCAAATGCTCCAGAGTCAGCAATTGAGGACCAACGGAAGAAGACTAAGAGATGTTAGCAAAGGAGTTACTAGTGTGTGCAATTCAAACAATAGGGATAGTGTTTTGGTGGTTCTCATACTATTGATAGCAAGTATTTGCTAAATTACATGGCTCAAGCAATTCCTCAACAACTATATATTGTGATGATTAAGTTGCTATCCAAATTGAGTCAAAACAGGTCTTCAGTGAATGTACTAAGCACATAAAGATATTTTGTAGATTTGTAAGAAAGGTTTTGTCAAGGGAAAATACAACTTCCTTTGTTAGATGTAGTGACCAACTGGTTGACATGGTCATACTCATTTAAAGACTCTGTCTGCTATCTATATTTTAACAAGCTGGTTTGTATGCAATGTATGCTTCAACCTAAAGTGGAGTGTTGTAAAATTATTTTGAACGAGGACATTTATTACATGCAAATATGGAAATATAGGTTACTACAAATTATGATTTATTCTCGTTTCCCTATTGTAAGATTTTAAATAATAGCATATGTATGGTATATTGATAGGATACTAGGTGATAGGATAGAAAGCAGGGGAGCCGAATGGTAGGAGACAGGATAGTCGAACGGTAGGAGGCAAAAGGGAAGCAAGCCGAATGGTGCAAGGCGGTGAAGAGCTGGAGCTAAACAGTAGGAGGCAGCGAGAAGCAAGCGGAACCGTGGAAAGTGGTCAAGAGTTGGAGTCGAACAGTATAAGGCAGGGGGAAGCAAAGCTGATTGGTTGAAGAAGTTACTATCCTAACTGCTCGCAGTTAGGATAGGCAGGAAATATTTAGTATATTTAGAGCGATATTCATATTTTATTCTAGGGAAATATTTTATTCAAGGGAAATATTTTATTTAGAACAATAATCATATTTTATTCTAGGGAAAGATTTAGCACAAGATGGGTGGGAAATAATTAGTATAAATAAAGCTAGAGGCTATTGTAGGGTTATGCTTTTGATTATTGAGTTTTGTTGACAAGCGGCTAGGCGTCCTGTGAGGGAGGTTATGTTCCCAAGTAATTGAAGGAGGTTATGCTCCCAGTTATTGTTTATTTTTGTTTATTCAGATATTACCATCAATTAAAAAGATTCATTTGTCTTTTCTACCTATCGTGATCATTGTTATAAAAAGGACTGTTATCGTGATCACTGTTAATTACTTCTCCTACTCGGATAGGTAACATATACAATCACTGTTATAAAAAGCATTAACCCTTAATTTCAAATTAGGTGATATAATAAAATAAAATATGGAATCAATCCCTGAGTTCATTTGAGGTGCTCTAAATTACTCTAAAGATAAAACCAAGATATTTGGAGATATGTTTTTTATATTTTAGCAAATATTATGCTTGTATTTTCATTGATTTTAAACTATGTTCCGGAGGTCATTAACTCAATACGTTGTTGTAGGTGTCAAGGCCTTACAAAATAGCTGAATTTGAAATTATATTTGGAGAGGGTATCAGTAAGCTGGTGAGTTTTGCAGCATACAAGCATTTAGACCTGTTAGTTTATATCATTATTTTAACTCTTCCTTCTGAATGCAGGGCTGCATTTTAGATTGTGCAGAAATGACGGATATTGTCTCAAAGAAGGGCTCTTGGTACAGCTATGGAGACCATCGGTACTGTGTCTACTTTCTGAGTCTTAATACTTATTTTTTATTTATTTAGAGATCTCTTTCATTGTTCTCTATAATGTAAAATTTATTAGCAAGCTAATCAGTTTGTGAAACAAAAGTTGGTTTTTCTCCAATGCCTTCTTTCTCTCCCTTTTCCTTGTATTCCCCATTCTTTCTCCAAATGGTTGGTCGGTTGTTTTTGTATGTAAGTTTCCATAGTTTAATGTTAACCATCCAATTGGTGTCTTGAAACAGGTTGGGACAGGGAAGGGACAAAGCAATACAGTACTTAAAGGAGAACACGTATCTTTTAGAAGAAATTGAAAAGGTTGCATTATCTGAGCCTGTTATATGCTGCTATTGACTTCAAAATTAGATCTTACGCTGTATATTCTTTTGTATCTTAAAATGATAAACTTCTTGTGTGATTGCTTCCTGATTATGTTTTTGTACTAGTTCCTGAGCCTTATAGGAGTTTCACAATGGGATTCATAAGAATGTCACTTGGATGACGGTGGAGCATACCAATTTCATTGGGGGTGTCCAATGCATACTTTTCTTGGAAATGACAATGTCAATTTTTTATTGACCAACCCCAATGAATAGAAAGTACTTGAGTGGACCTACATCATTTGTCTAGAACTGACTTTGGGTTATTGTTCCATTGAACATGACATGCATTTTTTTTTTCAATCTGTTACCGTTATTACTTCATTTTTGTGCAGTGGAATGTGCAAACTAATGTTTGGTGCCCCTGAAATTGCAAACCAAACACACACTTAGGCATTGGATCCCATTCGAGTCATTATCAGTTATAACAAATAGATGCTCAAGCCAACGAAGAATGTTGGGAAAAAACAATGATAAGCCTCACAACAACTCATACCAGATTTGTGTAATGTAGAGCTAAAGCAACCAAATCATGCATGATGAGGCTATTTCAAGACATACAAATAATGTCATCAGTAGTATACTTTTACAAAATGGTTTTATAGGGATGAGAAAAATTTTGTATGATGGTATTAGAGTCTATCTTTGATCTTATTGAATATAGAGAAGAAGATTAGGAGAAATCTCCCTAATGTGTTTTAGCATACACATAGGGTAGTTTATTTATAATGTAGGATAAGGGTTAAACCCTAAATACAGAATGGGCTAAGCCCAATTAACAGAAACACACAACTTAACATCTAACACTCCCCCTCAAGCTGGAGCATATAAATCATATGTTCCAAGCTTGTTACAAAGATAGTCAATTCTAGGTCCTCGTAAGGACTTAGTGAATATGTCTGCCACCTGGTTGCTTGAATTAACAAACTCAGTCTTGATATCTCCGGATATGATTTTTTCTCGAATGAAATGGCAATCAACTTCAATGTGTTTGGTTCTCTCATGGAAGACAGGGTTAGAGCTAATATGGAGAGCAGCTTGATTATCACATATAAGTGTCATGTGAGTGACATCTCCAAATTTCAATTCACTCAACAATTGTTTAAGCCACACAAGCTCGCAAGTAGCTGATGCCATAGCTCTATATTCTGCTTCTGCACTGGACCTTGCCACAACACTTTGCTTCTTACTTTTCCAAGATATCAGGTTGCTACCAATAGAGACACAATATCCAGAAGTAGACCTCCTATCAGAAGGGGAACCAGCCCAATCAGCATCTGAATAACAAACGATTTTTGTATCGTTGTTAGGGCCATATAGCAAACCTTTCCCAGGTGATCTTTTAATATACTTCAGTATGCGAACAACTGCATCCCAATGGTCTTCACATGGGGAGTTTAGAAATTGACTCACCACACTAACTGCGAAGGAAATGTCAGGACGCGTAACAGTAAGATAGTTTAATTTACCAACTAGTCTTCTGTACCGTTCAGGATCTGAGAAAGGCTCCCCCTGATTTGGTAGGAGTTTGATGTTAGGGTCCATAGGTGTCTCAACAGATTTACAGTTCATTAACCCTGTTTCCTCCAAGATGTCTAACGCATACTTCCTCTGAGATATGACAATACCATCACTCGATTGTGCTACTTCAATACCCAAAAAGTACCGGAGTTTGCCAAGATCTTTGGTTTGAAAATTATGACAAAGGTGTTGTTTCATCTGAGAGATGCCAAGATAGTCACTTCCTGTGAGAACAATATCATCAACATACACTATTAAGTAAATACATCCAGCACTTGAATGGCGATAGAACACTGAATGATCTGCTTCACTGCGAGACATACCAAATTGTTGAACAACACAACTGAATTTACCAAACCAGGCCCGAGGAGATTGTTTTAGGCCATATAAGGATTTGCGAAGACGACATACCAATCCAGATGACTCCCCCTGAGCAATAAAGCCAGGCGGTTGCTCCATATAAATTTCTTCATGCAAATCACCATTTAGGAAGGCATTTTTGACATCAAGTTGGTAAAGAGGCCATTGTCGAAGAGCGGCCATGGCAATGAATAGGCGAACAGAGGTCATTTTTGCCACTGGAGAAAAAGTATCACCATAATCCAAACCAAAAATCTGTGTGTAGCCTTTGGCAACCAGTCGAGCTTTCAGACGATCAATTGTGCCATCAGGGCCAACCTTGATAGCATACACCCACCTGCAACCAACAACAGACTTTCCAGATGGTAATTGGACAAGCTCCGAAGTTCCACTTTTCTGTAAAGCACTTAATTCATCTAGCATAGCTTGACGCCAGCCAGGATGAGTTAAGGCATCACCCACAGATTTAGGAATTGACACAGAAGAAATGGATGAGAGACAAGTGTAAAAAGATGGAGATAATCTGTGGTAACTAAGAATAGTATAATGGGGGGAAGGGTTACGGGTAGAGCGTATACCTTTACGGAGGGCAATAGGCAAGTCAGACTCATTTGCTGGAGCCGGAGGAGACACAGAGACATAAAGTACATTATCAATGGATATGGACGGAAAAATATGAACAGTACCAATACCATGAGATGAGACTCTAGACCCATCAGCCATCGTTACCGAGGGTAAATTAGCCGGACATGACAAGGAAGAAAACAAGGACTTGTTACCAGTGATATGATCGGTGGCACTGGAGTCAAGGACCCAAGATCCGAGAGAGTGAGTCAGACCGACAAAAGGAGGACCTGTGCGTATAACAGAAGCAGATGTAGTGGAACTGGAGTGCTGACGGTCCTCATACCATCTGAGAAATTCCTGAAAGAGTAAAGGGTTATTTATGGGATTTGATGAAGTAGGATGGTCTGCAGACGGTGATCGGGGAGGTGGATCAGAATTAGCCATTGCTATATGTCGAGGAGGACGTCCATGAAGTGCATAACATCTATCAATTTTGTGACCTAGCTTGCCACAGTGGTCACATTTTGGACGTCTTTTACCTGGTTGGCGAGACCGACTCCGATCATCAAGTTGGGCAGCCATGGAGAGGGAGAAACCCTAAAAATTCAAAGTACTCCGATTGATGCAACGACCACAGATCCAGAAAGAGGGCGAGGAGGCGATCACGGCGGAAAGCTCCGGCGACGCGTCGGCACGTGCGGCGGCAGCGGCGACTCTTGCGGCGGCGCGTGGAGGCACGTGAGAGGTCCGATCGTCGCGATTTTTGTGCGACGGTGGTCGCCCGGCTGAGACACTTCCGATGGTGTGGTCGCCGGTCGATTCTGGAACTCCGGCGACGGCGGCGGCGGCGACTGCGACAACAGCGGCAGTGATGGGTGCCGGAGACCGTGGAGTTGACTGGAACTATTCCTGTGCTCTAGATACCATATTGAATATAGAGAAGAAGATTAGGAGAAATCTCCCTAATGTGTTTTAGCATACACATAGGGTAGTTTATTTATAATGTAGGATAAGGGTTAAACCCTAAATACAGAATGGGCTAAGCCCAATTAACAGAAACACACAACTTAACATCTAACAGATCTATTAGAAGGTCCACTCACCATGTTATACATGTACCAAGCCTAGTAGTGCTAGACGTGAGGGGTTTTGGTTAATACTCAAGGTATGCATCAACAAGAGATAGTGTCTGTTAGGTTTCCGAGTAAGAGACCTAACTATTCTCGCAACAACCACTCACGCCAACACAAATAAACAAGAGAAAATCAAAGGAAATGTGTATAATCTCTGTAATGGTGTATGTATTCACTGTGACTGTAAAATGAAAACAATACAACTCGGGAGCCTAATCCCCCTCAACAAGATCCAGGACCTGTTTACAAAACGTAAGAAAATAATTGTTCCTGTATCTGAGATAACCCAGGTATATTTATACTCTCTCTCTCCCCATAACAGCCTAACAAACTTTCCCGCTCTTTTTATTCATCATCCACCGTTCGGTATTAGCAACCTTATACCGTTCGGCCATGCGCTCCCTCCTCCTTAGCAGCCACCGTTCGGTATTAGTGTATATATCGTTCGGCTCCTTCATTCCTCCTCCTCTACCGTTTGGATTCCCACTCCCTTCCTTCTATTCACCTACCATTCGGACCATCCTTCTCTTACCGTTCGGTATTTTTCTTCCTCCTTTTATATACTTTCCAACTCCTAACAGTGTCAAAATACGATATAAGAGAGGGAAATTCTCACCTTACAAGATAATTTTGTTAGATTGAGTTATACCCAAATCCACTTTGTAATATGGTATCAAGGTCTATCCTAGCAATATTTATTGAACTTATCATGTCCCTGCTATTGAGGTGTTATTGGACCCCTCGCAATTTCAAGTATCTATTCCGCTCTCTAGATGTCCATGTAAGAAGGAATTCATAATGTCTAATTGGGGAAACGATCAATGGCAGCTGACAAGCATTGTTAGAAAGAGATGCACAAAAGTAATCTTGGCAGAGGTGTCTCGATAGTTGAATCCAAAGATTTGAGTATCGTCTTTGACCACCAAGTGAGCTTTGTAGTAATAAATATTATCACATGTTTCAGCCTTCATGGTATACACTCTGGCAACTAACACTAGTCTTTTGTGGGAGGTAAGTAGACCTATTCCAAAGGGCCATTGACTTTTTGAGAAGCCATTTCATTTCATCTAAAATTGCTTGATTGCAACACGGACTAGTCATGAATTCAATTGTAGACATAGAATCCAAAAAGAAATAGAAAGAAGATACTCAATCACGATGAAGAGCACTAACATATAAAGGGTTTAGTATATAAGTAAATCTAAATCTTATAAGTTTATGGTTTTTGTAAAGTTGGATTACACTTAAAATCCACTTTATAAGTTCTGCTATTGGTTAAAATTTATTGGGATAGAGTGATTTCATTAAGTGTAAAATGAGATTCACAAAAGAATTGTAATTTTCGATAAATTTCAGATAATAGTAGACACTGGTGTTAATATTTCTTTTATTGGGGGTAGTAAATCCTGACCCTAAATATGTGGGTGGTCTCAAATTAGTTTTCCTTCCACTTTGTGGTTTCTTTTGGAGGATACTGTATCCTCTCATGTTATCTCTTCCTACTTACTAATGTATCTATAAAGTTAATGTGTCCTAGTTTTCATTTCATATATTACTAATACTTGGTTTTTGACCAAATTTATCTTAAATTTCAGTTATAAATAACCAGATTACTGTAATGGCAGTTAGTAAATTTTTAGTTTTTCCCAAAAAGGAGAGAATGTTTGTTTCTCATGTTTTGTGTATCTTAAGAAATAACTATCTTAGGAAACTATATTTCCAAATTTTATTTTACTGTTACAGACAATTGTAGGATTCATGAAGATAAGAAATTGTTTATTTGCAGGTAGTTAGGTCCTCATTGGTTGATGGAAGTAACCAAGCAAGCCTTGCACACATGAAGAACAGTCCAGTGGTGCATCAAGATGATGATATATTTGAGGAAAGTCAGTGATAATCACTTATTTGGGTGGTTGGTTCCAGAAACTGGGAAATTTTTTCTTCACACCATATGTAAGTGAAGTTGTTTTGGCTTTGATGATTACACCAATTTTTGGCTCATCCATCTTGATCCATTGGTAAGTGTTAAAGAAACTGATGGAATGAGACATGAACAAAAGGATAACAGTGAAACATTGAGGATTTTCAACCCAGAATGTTCTTTGAATCCCAAGTAATGCAATCTAGATTTCTATTTTTGGTTGAGTTATAGCTGAAAAACCTTTGATTCAATTACAAGTAAAATTAGATTTTATTCTGATAAATAATGTTGAATAATTTCATTTGATTTTCTTGATTTCATAAAATAAAGTATATTTTATAAATTATCCTTAATGAAGATGGTGTTTATAAGTAGTTTATGAAATAACAGAATTAGACAGTACTAAGAAAATTGGAATTTATTATATTATGACTTCCCTATGCATTATGGCATTATGGCATATGATTTTGGAGGAAAAGCTCAAATTATTTATATGCTCCAAATATTTTGGATTGTAAAATCCCAAATCTCATTTTGGATTTTGTGATATGGAACTTAGAAATGTTCTTCTGGATTATATAATTTAGAAGTGTATCATGAATTATAAATGTAGTATTGATAATACTTTTCATAATATATTTATGAATTCAATAATTTGAAATTTTTTCGGATATAGTATATTTTGGATTTGAAAATTAATTTTAGATCGTATAATTAAAATTATATGATTTATAGTACGTTTCTTAATTGCGTAATCTGAAAATATATTACAATAGATTATAAATTGTACACTTTGTAATATATTTTTGGATTTTAAAATATATTTGTGAATTACGTAATATAGAAATTTGAAATTGTTTAATAGATTACTTAATTTGGAATATTTTTACGGTTTATTTAATTTAAAAATTTATTTGAATTGATTAATCACGTTTATGAATTTCACGATCTACAAATCCAAGCATGCGTATATTAGACCTTTTTGGGTTGCAACATCCATAAAACAGTAGGAAGAAACCATAGGGTTGCAAAATCAGTGTTGTTTCTTTACCAGAGAAGACCATTGTAACAGCGTGCAATCTAGGACGTCTGATTTTATTACATGGATCTAAAAGATAATTTCATATTATAATTATTATTAGGGTTAAATATGTTTTTAGTCCCTAAACTATTGGTCATTTCTGGTTTTCGTCCCTCTTCCAAACTAAGGTACAATTTGGTCCTCATTCTTTAAAAAAACGTTCGTTTTAGTCCTCAAAATTTTGTTTTTAGTCCTCGTTTTAGTCCTCAAAACGTTCGTTTTTTCGACTAAAACGAACGTTTTTTAAAGAATGAGGACCAAATTGTACCTTAGTTTGGAAGAGGGAGAAAAACCAGAAACGGCCAATAGTTTAAAGACTAAAAACATATTTAACCCATATTATTAATGAAACTATATATATATATATATATATATGAATGCATATTTCATTTTACAAATTGGTTCTATTGAGTTTAAAATTAATTTTTTAACCATTTTTATTAATATTTTATGATATAATTTAATTTAAATTAAATGTGTTCGAGTTACACTTTTAAATAATCATAATTATAATTTTAAAAATTAAAAATAAAATATGTCCACTATTAACTAAATTTACATAAAAATCCACTAATATTTCTACGCAAAAATCATTCTTACGTGGAACTAACTAACCAAGCAAGTTATATACGTAAAGAAATGAATATTATGTGTTACATCATCAAGATGACATAATATTTGAGAAAGGTCAACAATGATTGCGTTTGTGATGGCTTCCACAATATATATTGCAAATTCTTCCTTCACAACTATTATAGGCTAATTCAACTTAAACTATTATGAGAATTAAAAAAAAAAAAAAGCTTAATAGGGTTTTCTTGTTGAAGGTTTATTTAATATTTTTTTATTTTTTCTTCAATTTAGTCTTTATTTTATTTATAAACTGTCAGAGTGTTTACCTTTATTATTACACCCAAAAACCCTTCTGCAGTGTATTAAAAAACGCACTTCCATACTCTTGCACTCACGCCAAGTGTCACAATGGAAGGTTCGGAAGTCAGTCAGTGGAATACAGGTGTCAGCAGAAGAACGCACGACCGTTGGGACGTGGGGCAAACAAAATTGATTTCTGAAAAAAAAAAACCTACCACATTCTTCTGCATGCACCTTCACCTTCCAAACTCTGATCTCCATTTTTTCTCCTCCTTCTCTCTAGAAAACCTTTCCCTTCTCTCTACTGCAACTCACTCTTCTCTGCTTCGATCACTGTTCAGGCACCGTAGAAGTATTCCCGTCGTCTTGAGCTTTCACATGAACCGAACAGTTTAGAGTTCTAAAACCGGTAAGTCCATTTCCCTTCAACTGTTCGTTCTTGTGAACATGCACGCCCAACTCTGGGTGCATGAGTTCTTAAGTTAAATACTGAACCCTTTTCCATCTATCTTTGATGTTGATTCATAGAGTAGTAAGAGTTGCGGGTAGAAGGAAATTGTAGTTGGCAAGTCAAGTTGCAAACTTAGGACGAACGTTCACATTAGAGGTAAGGGAAGCTTATTAATTTAATTCATATGTTGTGTGGTATGTTTACTGGAAATGAATGCATGTTGTTGAACGAGTGAATGTATGTATTCAGTATGAGTATGATGCATGATGGTTGATGAGTATGAAGTATATTAATGTGAAAATGAGTTATTAATCTGAAGTATGAATTATTGATATGGATGCTATAAAGTCTGAAAATTTATAATTTATGTAAAGTATAAAGTATGAACTGGTATATGGAAAACCTAAGTTGAAAATAGTTATAATTTGAATATGAACTCCTTACTATGATTATGTACGTTCGTTATCGAACGGTCCTCTACCGTTCGGTTTTCTAGTAAACTGGTTAAAATGGAATTCTTTCATTTGGAAGGAATTCTGATCGAGAACGAGCGTCCTCATGTGGAAATCCTATCTTGGAGCGTTCGGCTCAAAATAGTCGTACCTTAATATTCGAAATAAAGTAATATATATATATATATATGTACCTTGTACTTTAAAGATTTGTAGCGCTCGGTCTTACACCTAGCGTTCATAATAAGTAGTGTTCGGTCTTATACCGAACGCTCGGATTCGTCTTTAAATATTATACGTGTGGAAATAGCGTACGTTCAACTTCAGTAAAATTCTCTTACCGCGTTCGGTCATAGACTAGCAGTCGGTCTCTAAAAATGGAATTATTCTCGTTATGGTTCTGAAATCGTCTTGTGGTGGTTTTATCCATTTGATCCGGCCTAGAGTCATGTACTTAAATTATTCTTTGAGTATTGATATAAGTTTCCGAGAGTCAGTTCATTCAACTGATTCAAATGGTAAATAATGTTCGTCAAAAGTGATACGTATTCGTAGTCAAATTTATTCGGTTCTGGAACGAAGGTTATTGTTCTCTTTCCCACCGTTCGTCCTCATTGTGAAGAGGACTGAACGTTCGTTATTTTATGAACTTGGATTGAAAGATGAAAATGAAAATAAAGTGAAATATTATAAATAATGAACAGTATATGAGATTAATAAATGATGGTGGATTTTGAACGAGCGTTCCAGGGGGGAACGACTCTATGCATTGAATATTGGAAAGTTGTATAGTATGACTGTGGTAAAGCTGCTGATGGCAGTTCATCCTGATGTTCCGTGAGTGCTCGTCCTCAAGTAGAGGAGGGTAGGTCATGTGTGGGAACGGCAGGAGGTCCTAGTCCTTAGGAGTACTTTGGACTGATAGGGCTAACCTCGGGTGGCAGCTGTTGAGTGTTTCCCAGTTACTACATCACTCGGGTGCACGAACGCCTGTAGATACACAGATTCATACAGTCCGGACGGTCTGTCTTATGAGGGTTTTTTATGGTTATTTTTGTATTGATATAGTCTTGTATTGTTGGTATGTTAATTTGTATGTTGATGTTTGAATTAAATTACATAAGCTTACCCTGTGTTTTTTTTCTTGTGTTGTCTGTTGTCCTTGTACGTTCGTCCTGTCAATGCAATGATCATCCGTGTGGATGTGAGCAAAAGGAGACACTCTTTTGGAAGAATTGGTGGAAGAAGAGAATCTGGTGGACGTCGAAGTGAAAGCTGAGACTTAGATCGTTCAGTAGGTTTAGGCGTTATTAGAATTGTAATTGAACGTCCGGTTATTTGGACCTTGTAAAACCGTTCGTCCTGAGCTTGTTACTTCTGTATTATCTTATTAACTCTGTATTTGATGTCGTTCAGCTTTTGATAGCTGACTTTTATATAAGACTACACTGTTTAATTATGTAATGTGATTAATTCTAATTTATGGTTATCACTATATTTTGGGATGTTACATAAACAGTTAATGAGATTCATTATGTTAAATTGGTGTTTACACCAATTAAAAGATTATCATGTGTTAATAATTTTAGACTTCTTCCACTTTTCACTTTTTTTTCTTCTATTTACAGTACCTCCACGATCGTCTTTTATGAAGTAGAAATGGAGAGAATAAAATATTAGAAATGCCCAAATTTACTAACACGTGATAATCTCCCATTAGTATCAGCACCAATTTAACAAAAAAAATCACATTAAATTTTAAATAAAATAAAAATTAAGTTAAGAAAAAAATTGAAAATCACATTAAACCAAGTCATAAGAAAAAAAATAACTATTAAACCTTAAAAAATTCTATTTGCATAATCATTCACTATTTCTTATCGAAGCCATCAATAATTTTAGGTATGCTTTTAATTGCAATATTTTATGGACAAAATTAAAGTTACCTTATTTTATTATTGTATAGTAAGATATTTATTGGATAAAATATCTTAGATATTTTAAGCGGTTAAGATATTTGTGAGTAACTAACCAGATTTTTAGGTAAGGTTATTTTTATTTGGCTTATAAATACAATGACAGGGCAAAAGTCCAGGGAGGTTCCCTCTACGTTCTAGAGACTCTAGATAATATTCTAGGGTGATATTGTAATCCCTTTCTTGAGAGCTGAGGCTCCATAACTCAAATCTGACTTGAGCGTCAGAGTATCTTCGCAGGTACCTCCCCCTCCGTTGGCGAAAGTATACGAGCGGTACGAGCTGAAGGAGCACGAACGACAACAATTGTGGAGAAGCGAGCGTCCCAGACATTTAGAAGCAACAAAGATACATCGGAAAACATCTACACCGACACATTTTGGCGCCCACCGTGGGGCCCAGTGTCATCCCATAGAAGCCACAAGAGGAGCGCTCGGCCTCGACGAATCACTTCTTCGGATAAGGCTACTCAAACAAGATGAAGTCGCCGCATCACCGCCAGGATTCTCCTCCGTGAGCCATTGACACCACCGTGAGCACCTCTGCGAAATCGCGCCTCTTTGCGGGTCAGACCCAGTGCAGAGACAACCCCCAAATCGGGTTCGTCCATCAGCATCCGTCGCGCCACCAGACACCACTGTCACTGAGGCACCGTTAATTCATCCCCATCGTCTCCACTATCACACAATCCTACAAACAAAAGCCCTAAATTCCCAAATCACAACCCAAAGATCGCACACACCACTTGCAAGGCCGGAGCCGCCCAGATAACAACCTCCGCCTCTTTGTCACCAAAACCTTAGGTGGCATATTCAACCGCGTCGGTGCCGTCGCAAGGTCACGGCCGGGTCTGACTGACGATTCGGCCAGAAGCTCGGTTCCAATCACATGAGCAAGCTCGTCGGCAGCAAACTCGCCGGTTGCATGGTTTTTGATCCTTCGACCTCAACCGCTCGGTCATGCATGGTCTCATGCGCTCCAGCATTCGACCATTCGGCCCCACTGAAGTTAGACCATTCGGCCCCACTGAAGTTAGACCATTCGGCCCCACTGAAGTTAGACCATTCGGCCCCACTGAAGTTAGACCATTCGGCCTCACTGACGTTCGACCGCTTGGCCTCAACCGTTCTGTCATTTGGTCTCATTGTCGTTCGGCCGCTGGGCCTTAATCGTTCGGCTTTATGTGGCCTCAAGCGTCCAGCATTCGGCTTTAGAAGCAACAAAGACACACCGGAAAACATCTATACCGAAACAATTATAATGTTAAAATGTATTTTATTATATTTGATTCGTGATTATTACTTTATGCAGTCAGTCGATCATGTTGTTCGATCATGATGATTAATCAAGAATGATCGGCCACATTGATTTGTTCATAGTTCGACCAAAAGATGATTGGCTAAAGTTTGATCATCTTAGAGTAGTTAGTCAAAGGTGATCGACCCAAAATGATCAGTCAAGGGTGGTTAACCTAAAATGTTCGACAAAAAATGATTGATTTAGAATAATTGATTAAAGGTGATCGACCTATAATAGTTGACTAATAATCATCAACCCAAAATGATTGCCTAATATATCAACCCAAAATGGTTGGCTAACAATGATTGATACACGTACATTACAATTTTTGTCTAGATTTCCATTCAAGAATGTCCACAAGATAGTTGTTTACGTATAACAACGACAAACATTAATATCTAAACAAAAAATCTTAAATTTTAATTAAAAATAAAATAAATTTAATAATATATAAAAATAATGTCATGATAATCTCTATATAACACTGTTCAATTGATATAGTTCTTTATTAACTATGACATGGTTAACTAATCTAAACTAACGAGAAGTAATAAAAAAACAGAATTAGTGTACTAATGACCGCACACTCAGATTTATGTGAGAAATTCTACCAGCAACAAGTAAGCACATCCTTGAACATGAAAATGACTTTTGCTTGTTTGATTCTTCATTGTTGTTGAAGTACTAGACACATTTTCAACAAAGTACTAAAAGACTAAATTGTCCCAATTGTACTTACCCACACACCCTAACTCCCAAACAAGGTAAAAAAGAATTGGAAATACTACTCCACTTTGATTGGGAAGCAAGAACTCTGATATCCCTACCAATATATACAAGTAGCAAAAATGTTCTGTTGGAAAATTTTCATGTTCCTCTAACAAAAAGTCATATACCATGCTCACATCTACTTTCCCATCAGGGAAGTACTCCCTACAAACACTACGATGCCCAAGTTTATTTAAATTTATCACTTCACCAACAACAGACAACCCTAAGGACAAACATACATCAAATTCAGTAAACTCAATAACTTTGTCGCCAAAATAAAACCCACCAATATTATATACCCATCGACCACATAACCTAGATAACAAATTCCTACCTATCTTAATACAATATGGCAAATATAACAACCAACAAAAAACAGTCTTCTTAATGTAACCCTTTTTGTTCAGAAGTCAACCGTTTGTTCAAATCACCTATGAACTTGGTCTTGTAGAAGGATTGCCACGCTTCAAACTCCAAACCCCAACAACCAACACCTATAGCTCAAACGACACCGGAATGGCCACAAGGCGTCCTTTTGGCAGGACATTGCAATCAACGCCTTTAACGTTGTCGGTCAACGGATCGAACAATAGTGGCAACGACGAAACTCCGGTGAACAACACACCGCGACGCTCCAGGTAATCAACCGGGTAGAAAGACATGTCGATGGATGGCTATGTCGTAGGTAGACGGACTCTATCTAGGGTTCGCGAATAGTTCCAGAGGTGGCACTCCGGCAAGCAACGCAACGCTACACTCAAGGAAGCGGGTGGGAGGATATGAGACTCAAAATGTGTCGATGGGTGGCTGGGTCAGAGGTAGACAAACTCTCTCTAGGGTTTGTGAATAGTTCCTGAGGCGGCACTCCGACGAGTAACGCACTCCTACGCTACTGGAAAGGAAGCGGGTGGGATGATTCTAAACCTAAAACGCCTAGATGGGTGGTTGGGTCGGAGGAAGACAGACTCTCTCTTGGGTTCGCGCTCTCTCCCAATTATGTTCTCTCTCTAACAAAGTCTTAGATTCAAAATCTGATTACTGAAAATTAACCCCCAAAACTTGAAACCCCTGCTCCCAAATATCAATTTCCACATCATTCTAATTTCTGAATTTGTTTTCCACGTGCACTAATCCCATTTTGACACGTGGCCCGTGTCAAAATGTTGTTGTTAAAGTATTATTTCCGTATATAAAAAGAGGTATTTTAATTAACAAACCATGATAATATAATTTCATTCAAATATCAACACACAATAATTAATATATATATATATATATATATATATATATAACAAATAAAATATTATCTCACGTTTAAGAGAAAATTCATTAAATATGTTATGGTAGAAATTAACATCTAATTCCATCCAAGATTTAAATTAACAGATGAATTCTAAAATAATCAATAAGGTAAATTCAATACAACTGAAAGCATACACATACTCTTATAGGTAAGAATTCTTCCCTTAAATTCTTAGTCTATGATGTCCTAATCATTGTGACTTAGTTCATCGTAAAGAAATCTATATTACAATACAAACGTTAATACTTAGGTTTAAACTCTCGGATGGTCCTCGTATTTGTATGAGAATCTCAAGTGGATCCTCATATTTTTAACTATTTCAATTGGATCCATATATTTGTAAAATGTCTCAATTGGGTCCAAATATTTAAAAAATTAAGCCAATTAAATTCGTGTCCGTTAAATTTTCATAAACGGCGTTAAAATGTGATGACATGGTGCACGCTGATGTAAAAATGTTTTATTACGTGAATTGTTTTTTTAAATTAAGAGTTTTTCACGTGGTAAAATTTATTCCTCCAACCAATCATTGTCGCGACGGCAAGACCGACCTGCTCGCTAACCCGGTCCGCACACTTTTCATCCAGGAGAATTGTTTCCAACGATGATAATAGCTTGAGTTTGAGAACCAAGTCCTGCAACTCGCGGTTAAATCCCTACAAGATTCAGTCCTAGACTGCCAATGCCGGCCATCACAACCCCATGGCTACTCCTCTTGCGTAACCACCAACAATCACCAAGAACCAAAACTGTAAGAATTAGAAAATCCTAACGGAAGATTTCTAAAGTAGAAATCTCAAAACGCTGCAATCGCGAAAAGTAGAAACCTAAAACTCAAAACGCTGCAATCGCAGAGTGAATCCATAAACCCTAGTTGCAAGCTCATAAATTAAGCACAGAAATAAACCCAAAATTTTCAAATTTCAGATCCCTAAAATGCCAAAACAGAAAATTCACTCCGTTGCCGTGTCGATCTCCCTTACAACGCTTCGCCACTACCTTCACCAGTCATCACCGTTCGCACCCAACCTGCGTCCGACTTCATGGTTGCTTTGAGGGCCATCACAAGAGCCTCCACGAGACCCCGAAAAGTCGTCATCGCAACACACACCGCCACGAAGAGAGCATCGCGCTTTTATCGCGTCATCGCCGCGCTCTCACCGACATCGCAGTGTCATCGATGATATTTCTAGGTTGGTTGCTCGCGAGAAAGGCGGAAGAAAGAAACTGAAGTTTTGAACCCTCGTAGAAACAACATCGCTGCAGGACGTCCTCGCTGCGACCTCGTCGTGCCTCACCGCCAACGTTGAGTCTACCGCGGTGAAGAAAAAGAACAGAAGCTTCAAGCTTCTGGAGAAAGGAAACCCAAGACTAGGAGAAAAATTTTGCTTAGGATATTAAAATGTAAGGCTTGATCAAGGGTTTTCATCCTAATGTATCCAATTAGGATTTTGAATAAAAAATATTATTTATTAAAAGGAAATTAAGAGAGCATCATAATTCTATTTTTTTTAATTTATTAAATTTCATGTAATCACTGCAGTATATTTTATTTTAATAAAATATCCACCTTAGTATATCCACCTCAACACATTTAACGTC
Source organism: Vigna nakashimae (assembly GCA_034642375.1). Lineage (NCBI taxonomy): Eukaryota > Viridiplantae > Streptophyta > Magnoliopsida > Fabales > Fabaceae > Vigna > Vigna nakashimae. The sequence continues at coordinate 4,978,094 of CM067763.1, read as the reverse complement.
GTCTATGAAAACATAACGGACAGGACTTAATTGGCTTAATTTTTCAAATATTTGAATCCAATTGAGATATTTTGTAAATATATGAATCCAATTGAGACAGTTAAAAATATGAAAAGCTGCTTGAAATTCTCATACAAATACAAAAATCATCCGAAAGTTTAAACCTTAATACTTAATACACAAAATAGGCAATGGTAAAATTTATATAATTCTTTTCATTTTCAATAACCATTTGCATATACAGTATATCAAACATCATTTTAACAAAATCATAAATTAAAGTTTTAACTTTAACAAAAAAATTGGCAAAGAATAAAGGTTGATTTGCATATTTATATGCTTTTTCTTGATTTGATTTAGGTTTAATCCTTTACTACATCCCTATTTATGTACGAATTTCTCAATTGGGTCCTCGTTTTTTAAAGTGTATCAAAATGGTCCTTAATTTTGAAAATTGATATCAATTGAGTCCTTTCCGTTAAGTTGGCTGAACGGCGTTAAAAAAATTGATGAGTGGATGCTGAGATGACGAACGAACGCTCGTCCACCAGCGAACGAACGCTCGTCCACCAGCGAACGAACGCTCGTCGACCTCTTACTGCTGGACGACCGTTCGTTCCACACTGGACGACCGTTCGTTCGGTGGTGGACGAGCGTTCGTTCGCTGGTGGACGAGCGTTCGTTCGCTGGTGAACGAGCGCGAACGAGCGTTCGTTCGCTGGTGAACGAACGTTCGTTCGCTGGTGAACGAACATTCGTTCGCTGGTGAACGAACGTTCGTTCGCTGGTGGACGAGCGTTCGTTCGTCATCTCAGCATCCACTCATCAATTTTTTAACGCCGTCTAGCCAACTTAACGGAAAGGACTCAATTGATATCAATTTTCAAAATTAAGGACCATTTTGATACACTTTAAAAAACGAGGACCCAATTGAGAAATTCGTACATAAATAGGGATGTAGTAAAGGATTAAACCTTTGATTTAACCGAAAATTATATAAAAAATAAGACGATTTTTGTTATATTTTTGTTTTTCAATTTTTTTCACTCGAGGAGTGAAAATATCATAAATCAACTTCATACAACAACATCAACTTTATTTTCAAACTTTTAATCAAAACCAATTTAATAAATATAATTTTCAAACACAATAAAATGATTAAGAACTGGATGCAAAACATGTCTTAAGATTGTTCTTGATACCTCTAGTGCACTCCTCTAATATTTTATTTAATAGTGATTAAAAAACACTAAAAGAAATAAGAAAACAAAAACAAAACAAAAACAAAACAAAAAATAATTAGAAAAATACTAATATAATGTCTCATGGTCAACTTTTGACGCTTAATACTGATTTAATGTCTCGTGTTTCTATTTAAAAATATAAGGATCAAATTAAGTAAAATATATAGGAATAAAAATAAATTATAAACCAAATTATTAATTAAGCTAAACATTTATTTCTATAATGTTCCAAAATTGTAAACAGTTAATATTTAAATAACTAAATTGACTCAAATTTAAAAGATAAAGTGTCAAAATAATATTTTGAAAGAAAAAAAATACTAAAATAAATTTTAAAAATAAGATAAAAGTAAATAAAAGTAGAATAACATTTCAAGTTAAAAAGTAATATAGTTTTAATTAATAAATATATGATTTAAATTTTATTTCAAAAATACCATATAATTAAATTATGTAAGAGTGGACTCTATTTAGTTATAATATTCACTATTCATAGAATAACTTTTACCAATAATAAACTCAATAAGTTTGGAAATGTATAAATTACCATAAACCAAACACTTTTTACTGTTTCGGTACTATATATCTAATAATAGTCTTAAATATTTTAAAAGTCAAAGTTAAGAATGATTTATATGTACTTTTCTGATTCAATCCTTTGATTTATTTTGCAAAGACAAAACTATTATGAAACTTTAATGTCAAAACAACAATAGTTATGCGATGGTTGATCTTATGCGATTTTAAATGTAAAATTTAATTCCCTTAATTCTTAATTGGTTATTATGTTTAATAATTTCACAAATTTAGAAGTTGATGTTAAGAATAATTTAAATATATATATTTTTTAATGTAACATCTCAAAAATACAGTAATAATCATATAGTAGAATTAGTTACATTTAATAATATATCAATTCAGTCTTACACTAAAAACGAACGTCTAAGGTCGAACTACCGCACATAAAGGATCCAATTTAAAATTGTACAGAATGAGAATATCATGACCGAACGGTTTACAACATAAATTACCGAACGATCAGATAAGACAAAAGAAAGGAGGTGACCGAACGATCACCTCACAAATCAACTACTATCTAATAATCGAACATCCTATGGTTCAGCCTTGACTTCAACTTCCACCAAATTCTCTTCTTCCAGTGTATCATTCAACAGCGCGTCTCCATCTGCTCACATCCACACAGATTATCATTACAACGACAAGAACGGACGTGCAAGACGAGACAACACAAGGAAAATACAGGATAAGCTTATGTAATTTAATGCATTTACAAATCATACAATTCATACCATCAACACACAGATAAAGTTAACAATACGCTTCAAGCAAGACCTATTACTAGACCGACCGTCCGGACCGTATGAAATCTGTGTAGCTAAGAGGTCGTGCACCCGGGTGATGTAGTAACTGGAATACTCTCATCAGCTGCCACCCGAGGTTAGTCCTATCTGTCCAAAGTACCCCTAAGGACTAGGACCTCCTGCCGTTCCCACACATGACTTACTCTCCTCTACGTGAGGATGAGTACTCACGGAACATCAGGATGAATCGACAACTTAGTATTACCACAGTCATACTTTACAACTTTCAAATATTCACTCATGAGTCGTTCCTCCCCGGAACGCTCGTTCAAAATCCACAACCTTTCATTCATCTCATATACTCTTCATCTTTTATAATTCTTCACTTTAGTGTCATTTTTATCACCAATTCTAAGAACATCAAAATACCGAACGTTCAGCCCTCTTCAGAACGAGGACGAACGATAGGAACGAGACCGAGAAATCTCCCGTTCTAGAATAGAATAAGACCGAGAGAGTTACTTTTAGATTTACGAATAAACTGAGTACAATTATACAATATGTGACGAACGTTATTTACCATGTGAATCAGTTGAATGAACTGACTCTCGTAAGTTCAGAACAATACTCAAAGAATAAATTAAGTATGGAGGCTCTGGGCCGGATCCAATGGATGTAGACACATCAAGACGTTAAAGAACCATATTTAGAATCATTCAAATACAGAAACCTAATGTCAGTCAATGACCGAACAAGGTAAGGAAAAATTATACTGAAGTTGGACGAACTCTGATTCATCAAAATTGATCAACTATAATGAGTACAAGCGCTTGGTGGAAGACCGAACACTACTGAAGTTTATAATAGAAAGATTTATAAATGGGATATTATCGAAATTGTGTTTGAGAATGACTATTATAAACAAATACAGGTATTTACATGGTTTTAAGTTTATCACCGAATACTCAGATATAACTACGCTTGGCCGGACGCTCAAGCACAGTACTATCACAAAAAGGCGCTCGTCGACAGCTAGAGTTCCTTCCAAATGAAAGAATTCAATTTCAAACGAATATAATAGAACCACCGAACGGTCAAGGACCGTTCAATGACGAACGTACACTATCATAGGGGAATAAATATTCAAATCTCATTTTTATTCAATTCGTTTCTCAATACATAGTTTCATAACTTTATAAAATTCATATCATAATCATTTTGCTTACTTCATACAATCCATATCATACTAGGAAATCATAACCACATCAACAATCATATTAGTATTCATACTTTATACATACATTCAACCAATCATCAACATGCATTCATTATCAACGAACGTACCAACAACATACGATTAAATTAAATAAGCTTCCCTTACCTCTAGTGTGACGATCGTCCTAGAGACAGAAGTATGACTTGTCTAACTAAAATCTTTTCTACCCTTACGCTCCACCACTCTTAAACTAACCATCAGCCAGAAACAAAAAGTGGATCAGACAAGGCATCAGCATGCAACCGAGACTTGGTTTGCATGTACTATAGAACGAACTACTAAGGACAAAAGACTTACCAGTTTCAGAACTTGGAACTTGTTCGGTTCAGATTGTAGCTTGGGACGCCGGGAATGCTCCTACAGTACCTGAACGGTGATCAAAGCAGAGAAAAGGTGAGTTTCAGTAGATAGAAGGGAGAGTTTCTAGAGAGAAGAAAGAGAAATGAAAAGAAGAAGGTGCATGCAGAAGAGAGTGGGTACGAGTTTTTAGAAAATTCAATTTTTGCTTCCCACGTCCAAACGGACGTCCGCTCTTCTGCCGACACCTGCCTTCCACTATCTAATTTTTGAATCCTCGTTGGTTGACACCTGACGTCCGTGTAGAGGGCTTTAGGTACGTTTTAAATGACTCTGACAAGAAGGGTTTGGGTGCGTTTTTCTGACATTTAACATTCTAAAATATTTTTTAAAAACAAAATAGTAACAAAGTTTTAAATTATATCTCAAGTGTAATAATTAATCCGAAATTATCTCAATCGATTTGAAATGGGAATATAGACCAAAATTTACTTTTAAATACATGACTTTTATTTGAATAAAATTATAAGAAAGTATCTCAAATATTCATAAAATAAAAAACGTTAATAATTGAACAATTAACACAATTATACTTTTAAATAATACAACTATTCATTTCTTACATAAACAACTATAAGATTTTTTATTTAAACCGTGAACGTTGAACGAGGCTCTCAAGATCGGAAGCGGCAAAGAAACCAAAATTTTAAATCAAGATAAACCAAAAGAAATTAAACATATTTTTAGTGATGAACATATCAACGAATTTCATTTATCGTTTTTAATATTTGTGTTTATTTAATTATTGATAGTTTCGAAAGTACCATTGATGTCATTTTATTATACAGTTCAAAATGTTATTTAAAATACTACCTGGATAAAAATAGTTAAATAAAATTATAAAAAAATTAAAAAAAATTTTTTTATTACATTTAAATCTTTAAGCCTATTATTTACATGCTCTTCCTTCAAGTTGTTGATATTTTAATTATAAAAAAAAGCTTGTTGATATTCAATATTGACGACCTGGCTTATGAAGCTTACGACGATTATTTCACCTAACTAAAGTCTATGGCACAAGCAAGTTGGAAAATAATTAAACATTTGTCGACAAAATATTCACGCAATTCAAAAAAATATATTAAATCTGTATTACTGTACTTAGAGAATTGTTAATAATTAAAGGGTTAAATATGTTTTTAGTTCCTAACCTATTGGTTGTTTTTGGTTTTCATCCGTCTTTCAAAATAAGGTACAATTTGGTTTTCATTCTTTTCGAAACGTTGGTTTTCAAAGTTTCGAAAAGAATGAAGACCAAATTATATCTTATTTTAAAAGAGTAACGAAAATTAGAAACGACTAATAGTTTAAGGACTAAAAACATATTTAATTCATAATTAAATGATACACACTGATGATGACTTTTTGAAAAAGTACAAATAGAAAAGTTCAAAACGAAGTAAAATTATACGTAAACAGTGGGTTTATAATAACAATTATAACAATTGTTATTCATAAATTTTGTATAATAAAATAAGGTTATAGGATTAATATCAAAGTTTTAATTTTGTTTTAATTTCCGTGAATATATTTTATCTTTATAATGATCGATATTTATTAAAAAACTTAGTTTTAATGTGTAATTAACCTATCTTTACCATTTACTTTATAAATTATATAATAATAATAAGATCAATAGTGTGTTCAATTGTATAATTAGTACAGTTCAAATAAGATTAATAAAATTAAAATCTTTGTACATGATTTATCATATTAAATATGATTAAACAATAATTAGACCAGGTCGTGAGTAAAGTAAAAGGCGTATTCAAATACTTATAAATATGATATATAAATAAGACATTTAATATTTTTAAATCTATTTTATTTATTGAGTTATGTTTTAATCCAATATTAAAGAATTACTTAAACAAGCAGTCCACTAAATTAATTAAAGATAAGAACAAATCATGAAAAAAAAGACAAAAACAAAAAGACAAGTGTGACAGAAACTTGTATTAGTGTATATTTAATCTTACAGTAATAAGAATTACTTCCAAAATATTCTTTTTCAAAGTAAAATAGCAAATGTCTTTAGACTTTTTCTTTCTTAATTATTATAAATGACGATGGATAATTTCTTAAAAGAGATTTGTATGCGATTAAATTAATTATTATAAATGACGATGGATAATGTATTAATATTTGCAATTAGAGAAAATATTATAGTTTTAATAATTTTAATTCACGCGCAGCTATAATAATTCTGTTTTTATATGTAATAAAAACTCATACTATTTTTTAAGAGTAGTTGCTTAAAATATTCAGCAAGTTGTCGTAGCATTAAAGTTGTTGAAAAGAAGAAAAATAATCATTTCACACTCATATTTATTTTAAACAATGACTTCACAGCTGTTTTGATATAAAATATTATATTAAAATAATAATAATAACAATAATAAATATAAATAATTTTTTAAAAATAAAATAATAGTATAAATAGTCGTAATGCATATATAATATATCAACATTATCAACCTATATCAACTCACTGCATGCGTGTACTTTAAATGATAATTTCTAGATTTGGTATTCACCACTTTATTATTGATAATGTGAATAATAATTAGTAATTTCTAGCTTTTTTAATATTATTAAAATTTACCCTTTTGCATTTGAATATAACTTTTTTGAGCAAAAATATATTTGACCAATTTTGCATGAAATCATTATCAAGCAATTCACTAATTCAAATTACAATTGCACTATCAACTTGATCAATTAATAGTAAAAGACGGATAAATCTCTTGATTATTTTTTCTAATGATAAAATTTTTACTTATTGTTTAAGTTTGAAGTTTTTTATTATAGTTTTTTTAGATTTTAGAATTTTGATAAATATTTAAATAAAAGTTAATATATTATATTTTTTTAATAAACCGTCGACATTTCTAAGCATTTATAAGTCAAAATTTCAAACTTGACCGTTGTTGAGACTAGACTGTACACTAAGGTATATATGAACACATATTTTGTAATAAAAACATGTAAACTTTTAACTAATAATTATTAGAAGACTCTAATTATGATTTGACTTTTTCTTTATAATTATGAAAAATTAGTTTGCTAATTTATCTTCATATAGTCTAAGTCAAGTCAATGCATAGAGAGAACAGATTCACACTGCTGACGCGTCCTCCTCACACCACGTGGTAAGTTTGATAAATAATCGGCACACAGAATAGAAACCCACAACACGACATCATCGTCATAATTTCGCACGCTGTTCTCCTTGTTGACCAAACCCACCCTACTCATCATATTTCTTACCCTTTCTTCTCATCAATCAGAAAAAGGCTTCTCTTTTTTGTTTCAATTTTTTCTTTTCTGTTTTCATCATTTTCTAAGGTTCGTTACAGCACTTTTAGTTTCTGGATAATCTTTTGGTTTATTTTTCTTTTACTTGTCTCTAAAATTTATGATTCGGCTCCTTATTTGTCTCTCTTGTAGTTTATTCTAGTTCCTGAGATAACCCAGTTCACATTTTTATTCTCAATGCTCTTTGAGCTGTGAAAAGCAGCTCGAAATGAAGGATTAAGAAGATATTAACACCTACACACACAAATTTGTAGTTTAGAGCAAGAGAACTGTGAAAAATAGGGTGTAGGTGAAAAAAATGGTTTTTCATTTGAGATTATGCTTTTTCCAGAAACAGGGCATGTGGAAATTATGAATTCAGTGGTTGAGATACTGATAAATAGTTCGTTTTGGTATAGATGTGAAGAAGGGTGTTAGGAATGGACTTTTTCGGTTAATTTTGGAGAAATAATCATCTTTTCAGAAACCCTCTTGGAAGGCAGCAAAAAGGAATGATTTTGGGAACTAAAGATGCAAAATTTGTTTGTTTTAGTTGTATGGCTCTGGGAACTAAAGATGCATCTTTCCAAATTTGACTACTTGAACTGCAATATGATGCTGATATTTGTGCATTGAGTTTAGTTTAATAGAACTGATATCTTTGGAATATTGAAAAAAATGTTGGAGCCTTGACCATGATACTAGTTATTACTTTTTTGTATGTTTCATCTGATGTAGTAATTGACATACTATGAATGTAGTTGGTTTTCTTTCATGTTTTAAGACCTGAATTTTTAGCATTATGGTTATCATTTTCTGTACATCGTACTTCCACTTTATGATTCTAAGACAGACATTTTTATGTGCTTCTTCCAGGTAACCTTGGAACTGGTTTAATTCAAAGATACTTATTCCATTTGACATTATAGGCCGTGTTCGAATATTCCATCCTCCAGTCATGACTTGCTTCCCATTCTCATTTGGTAGGAAAGTGCCCCCTGTGGCAAGACACAATCCAGATACTGATGAAGGTAATTTAACAATGTTAGATTAATCTTCAAGAATATTGTTGTAGAATTAAGATACCTATGATAAAATGCATGAAAAATCTGTTTGCAGTGCTTGATTTTGACTGAATATGTTTGAAAACAGAACTCTCTGGCATTCAAAATGTAAGAATCTTTACCTACAAAGAACTAAGAGTTGCATCTGACAATTTCAGTCAGGCCAATAAAATTGGGCAGGGTGGCTTTGGTTTTGTTTATAAGGTAATTAAGTAATTTTAGAATGTTGTTTGCATCATCATATCCATTTGATTGATCACTATTTTTCTGCTCCTTTCCTTATCAGTGAAAACTTAATAATATTGTGGTGGATGATCAGGGATTACTAAAAGATGGGAATCTAGCTGCTATAAAAGTTCTTTCAGCAGAATCAACTCAAGGGGTGAAAGAATTTATGACAGAGATTAATGTGATCTCAGAAATAGAGCATGAAAATTTGGTTAAGCTATATGGATGTTGTGTGGAAGGGAACAATCGAATACTAGTCTACAATTATCTTGAGAACAATAGCCTTGCACAAACCCTTTTAGGTAAATGCTTTGTAATTTTGTGGTAAAGTTTTCTGAGAAAATCTGAGAACAGGACTTCGTATTGTATCATTTAGAATATCACGGAGTTGTTATGGTAATTTAATTTCCTTACCAAATTCTTTCTGAATAACTTGTTTTCTGTTCACTTGCAGGTTCAGGTCACAGTACTAACATCTTTTTTGATTGGAAAACACGATCTAGGATTTGCATTGGGATTGCACGTGGGCTCTCCTATCTGCATGAAGAAATAAGACCACATATTGTTCATAGGGATATAAAAGCAAGCAATATTCTCCTTGACAAAAATCTTATACCTAAGATTTCAGATTTTGGTCTTGCAAAGCTTATTCCGTCATACATGACTCATGTCAGCACCCGTGTGGCAGGAACGATGTAAGTATTCTAATAAACATCCTTTGCATGAATTGGAAACTTTTATTTTCCTTTTCCATCCCAAAAAGTAAGACTTTATCCCTTCAATATCCTTAGACTAATATTCTTTATGTTTTATATGGCACACCACATGATTATAATGTGGTTATTGGTCAGACTTGTATACCATAATGCTGAAAATTTTGAGAATAGTAGAATGCAATTGGCTTTATTGATTCTATTCAATATTTTATATAAACTGATTTTGCTGTAAATTTGTGACTTTGAAATTTATATTCACTTTACTTCAAATTATCTGTTATTATTTTTCTTTAGTAATCCTGACAAGGGATTCCTTTGGTTGACCCTTTGCTCTGCAAGATTTGTAGTCCATTAAATTCAGCACACCACAAAATTCTTGCTTATTGTAAATTCATCATCAACCAGAACACAACAGAGATCATTGAAATTCTTGATAGAGATCAGGGATTCTATTATTCAAATATACATAACCTGGTTAATAAAACTGTTGTAGTTATTCTCTTCCTCCTGTGTTGGAAATCCTACTTTAACCAGAGATAAGGTGAAACTATTATACTTTAAAGTTCACTTTCTAAGATGTTGGACCTAGAGATTACTTCATAACCTCTCAATTCTCACATGATATAGAGAAAAGCTTCCCTTGTTCTCTTATTTTTTGATTCCCTTTACTTACCAATTATTTATGTCAGGAACTTAATGCTGTATCTTTTGTTTCAGAGGTTATTTGGCACCAGAGTATGCATTAAGGGGGCACCTCACACGTAAAGCAGATATTTACAGCTTTGGTGTACTCCTTGTGGAGATAGTGAGTGGAAGATGTCACACTAATACACGGTTACCGATAGGAGAGCAGTTTATTTTAGAAACGGTATGTCATTTTATTTTCCTAGTTGTATTGCTGTACTTTTACTGTTTACAAATACATAGTCAGAGGGAAAAAATAAATTGGTTTGTTGTACTCATCTCCCTATTAATAAGCAAAATTCTTCGGGTACAATAAATTGAGTTACTTTCACTGCCAAGTATGTGATAACATAACCTTTGCAGAAGATGGTGACTTTAAACATCAAAATGATTCCAAGGCTCTTCTGAGTTATGTTTCTTTTCGTTTGACAAATGGTTTGTTTGGATTTTCACAAGCAAAATTAGCTTATGAAAATAAAAATTTAGAGAAGCTAGATGGAAAAGCTTCTACAAATTATCTTAATGGGAAAGCTAAGTTTAACTTTGCTTATGGAGAAACTCGTCCAAACAGGTCCAAGTTTTAGTCTCCACTAATTTTATTTTTGTTATATTCACTCTCTTCGTTCTACTCTTGTTTTCCATCCAAGTTCCATTCAATTGTGATTGATTATGAAAGCTCTAGTTTGATCCTTCAGCATGAAAGACATTGAAAATTTGGAGTCATGCTTTAAATTAAAAACCATGAGTTGTGAGAGTTTACTTCTAGCCTCAAATTACATTTGTTAAACCCATCAAAGAATTCTTATGCTAGTATCAGAAGACGGTATCATATCTAAAAGAATCTTTGTTGTTTGAAATCTGAAACATAACACATTTTTTTCAGCCTTAAACACTTGACCACTTCATTTTACATTACAGTACACTCATATTCTGACATTAAGATTTTTTTCTACCAAGCTTCTTCTCTTGTTGTCTCTATGTTTTTCTTCATATATGTTGCTTTTTTATCCATTTTTACACAATGTGAGACTCTAACTTATACTTTATCGTCAGACATGGGAGCTTTATCAGCGAAGGGAATTGGTAGCGCTTGTAGATGCATCCCTAGACGGGCATTTTGATGCCGAGGAGGCCTGTAAATTTCTGAAAGTTGGACTTCTTTGCACTCAGGACACATCGAAACTCCGGCCACCAATGTCTTCTGTGGTCAAGATGCTCACTGGAGAAATGGACATAGATGAAAGCAAGATAACAAAGCCAGGCCTGATTTCAGATTTTATGGATCTTAAAATCAGAGGAGATAAAAAAGATGGTGATATTGAAACCAAGGGTTCATCTTCTGCTTCAGATAGCCAGGGTAACACCATGGCATTTACTGCAACTACAAGTACAACCACAACCTTCACTCTTAAATATGATCAAAGCTTGTAACCATTGTTTGTCATTGGTTGACCCTGTGAATCCAAATTATTTGATTTCATTTTTCTTAGATCTCCCTTTCGCTTGTAAATTTGCTACAGGTCCATAAATTTGTGTGTTAATATTTTATTCTATTGAAGACTAGGAAGTTTTGGCCAATGTACACTATCTTGTAAATATGGACCATGGTTATAATCAAACGATGAATCTGAAGATCTTTATTCTTTAGCAATCATGCAGGTGTGTGTGTACATATATGTATATATATATACACATATATGTATGTTTGTAGGGTTCTGAACTGAACTGCATAATACACACTGGCTGGTATTTGTTACCATCATTCTTATATTGAGTATATAATTTGGATTTTCTATGAAAACAAGGTTATGTTTTTGAAAGGTATTTAAATCTGAAAAACAAATAGATACTTTCAAAATTGGATTAGTTATCTAATTAGTATTTACCATTGTAGAATCATTAGGATTTTTGTCTATATTTAAAAATTATATATCTTGCATTTACATCTTATTTTAATTTGTACAGTAATGAAATCGCAAGGTAAACTTTAAAAATGGTGAGTTTGAATAGAGTTAAATTTTTTTTACAATTTAGTGCTAGACGTTGTTTGTAAGGATTAGACGATCTGTAGACAATATGGAACACTTATAAAGCATTTAGAAATAACAAGGAAGAAAACTTATTTTTATACTAGTTCCTTCCAACTAAGTTATGTCCAGTTGTCTTTTAAACATTCTTTATCTTTGAAAAGATACAAGTTCAATCACTCTTAGTTTGTAACGAGTTTAGTCATTTTTGGTATTAAGTACTTTAAGTGACTATAACCTTTAACTCCTCTTGAGTTAAATAACCAAGTATTTTAAATTACTTCTGATTATACAAAAATAACAAAGTGTTTTTATAAAAACAAGTGCAAATAAATTCTTTCTTAGAGAAGATACCTGTGCAATACAAAGTTTATCTTAAAAACTTGTTACAAAGATTTTTCTTTTTCAACGAGATAAACGATGCAAATGCAAGAGAGTTTTGACAACGTAGTAGTATGTTTAATAATTGTTATTCGTTATTCTTGTTGTCTTCTCTTTATGCATTCTTCTTTATATAGGCAGATTCAAAACAAAATATATTACTCATAAGCATTAACTTTGATGTAGGTGTATAACCTTTTGTATAATGTCAAATGCTATATTACTTTTGTAAAAACAATTGTGTTCCTTGTATCGATTAGGTAGACAAAAATGCATTAAGGAAACATCATCAAAATGTTTAATTATCTCTTAGTATTCTTTTAAACCAACGCAAAACTTTTGAATAAAGTATTGTCCTTATATGATTTGCACAAATAAAGAGAAATAACACAAAAGTCAAATAAGTATCATTCTTACAATTGAATTTAAACATTAGATGTTCATTACATCGTTTAGCAAGATGCATGTTCTATAGCGTTTATGTTAGCCTGTCTATCAAATAGTTTAAAGTAACATATATAATTTAGCGCATTATTTTAAAGATCTTTTTATATACACCGTTTCGTTAGATACTTTTGTCTTGATTTTATTCTTTACTGATTAAATCTTGGTAAACTAAAAAACAATTGATAATAAAAAAATGTTTTTTTATGTAAATATTAAAAGGCAATAGTGAGACAAAAAAAATTGAATAATTTAAACTGAAGAACTTTTCATTTTGAACTTTATAATTTTCTTTACTGAAGTGGGTGAAAAGGTTTAGGTATATATCCTTTTTCTATACAAATTTTACTTTTCTAATTTTGTTGATAAAATAGTTTCTCTAAACTTCTTTTTGTTTTCAAAAGGTATCAAAATGATAGTTTTTTTCTCGAAGGAACTTTGACTTGTTTTCAATATTTATTGTTGAGTGACTTTATTTCTTTTTTCAATCTAAAAGAAGCTTCTTCTTTTTCTAATAAAAGTACTACGGACAAATAAAGAGAGATTAAGTAAAAATTCACTAAATAAAGAACAATGTCTCTAACTTTGTGGGTGAAAATTAAAAAATACTTTACTTCATGGTTTGATCCTAAAAATACTTTGTTTCAATATAATCTTGATATTAATTTTCCTGTCCCAATAAAATTGTAATTCTTTTTACAAAAGTTCATCTCATAAAAAACTATTTATTTTAATTTTTTTTTCATTCAAGAATAACTTGATTTCTCTGTTAAAGATTAAAACATGAAAATAATAAAGACGAGCATAACGACCTATTTAACCGCTCAACTGAATATTTGTTTCACCTCAATACATAATCAACTGTAAAATTCAAATACTGATTAGATTATCACATTACATGATTTGCATTAAACAAATAAAGCATCAATTAGCTAACTAACTAGAAAGTTAATTACATGCTCGGTTAAGTAACAGTTAGCTAAAGGCAACGAGGTAACGATAAATTCCACGTGGCAGGCCTCTATTGGTTAGCGAAAAGTTCGTTATTCTTTTGCGCGGGGAATCGTAACTCAAAGAAGGATATAAAAATGGAGTGGGTTGAGTGATGAAGAGTACTTTGTTTGTTACAGTTCCTATGGCTCTCTCTATCAGACCCTCTGTGAGAGTGCAGCCTGAACGAAGAGATTGGATCAGCTACTTCGATTCTCTGTAATTATATTATCACTCATCATCACTTCAAGAACGATGATTTTTGGATTCAATAGCCTAATCGATTATTATCGTTTTTTCTGTGCTTTTTTCTCTGAGTGATCAATGGTTATGTTTGTGGTGGAGTAGGTTGGCGAAGTTGGCGTTGTGCGGCAGCTGCTCAAGTGACAAACGCGACTCCAGTGACGAGGAGATACCGGACTTGGAGATAATCGAGGTGGTGGCGGACGGTGGCTACGGGCGAGTCTACCGGTGCCTCGATCCTTCCTCCAGCAACGTCTTCGCCGTGAAACAGATCGCAATAATCGGCGCGTTCCAGGGTGTACCGTCTGCGATCATCCGCGAAGTGTCGCTCCTCAAAGAACTCCACCATGAGAACATTGTGAGGTTGCTTAAAGTCTATGTGAAGGGAGAAAGACATGTCAATCTTGTCTTCGAGCATCTCCAGTGCGACCTTCATGACTATATTAGGCACAAGCGTTATCGCAATTACGCGATTATAAAGGTACAAGGGAGATGAGAGTGCGTTTTTTTCTGGTGTTTTATGAAATTGATTTTTAATTTGTTCAGAAATGGATTAGGCATTGTTGCATTTGGGTTCCCAAGAATCTTTTGAATTTAAAGAAATTTGCATTAAATGTCAATTCTTAAAGCAAAGCTAGATTTAAATTGATTTTAGTTAAAGAAAGTGGTTTATGTTTGGATATTTCAATGAAAGTCATTTTGTTATATAGTATTTAGGGTAAACTTTTCATCATGACTTTAAATTAAATTGTGGTTTTGAGGTAAAATCAATTTTACTCAGTAGTATCCTGACATTTATCACTGTTAATTAAGAAGGATAAATAATTTTAAGATTGAGGTAGATGAATCTGAAATTCTAAAAATCTTGTAGCTGTGATTAAATTTCTTTTGCTTGCAGAGTTTCATGCAGCAGATACTCGCTGCTCTGGAATTCTGCCATTCGCGTAAGATTCTGCATAGAGATTTGAAACCCGGCAATGTGCTGGTTGATGAACCCAATATGCAGATCAAACTTGCCGATTTTGGTTTGGCTAGAGAGTTTAGAGATGACATATCATATACTGACCAGGTATAATTGACTTGAAAGAAACATAATTATTTGTTGTTTCATAACTATTTCTACTGTTTTAGTATTCACATTCATTAAGTTTCACACTAACATTTTGCTGCATTGCTTTCTTCTTAGACACAACTGAATCCTGCACATTGTTTCCTTTTGTGATATTTTGTTCCGACCAAATTTGGATATTATACGAAAACGACAAAACATTCATATCAGGTGCAAATTTAGAACTTAAAAATGGGTGATTCTCTCTGGCATATTTGGGTTAATTATATATTATTTTTTCAAGTTTTTAAATTTTGAGGAGTATTATTTTCTTAAGTTTATCCCGTGATTATGAATATCTTAAATCTTGCAGTATTTCTTTATTCCTCTGAATTGTAAATTTTGCTGGCTTTATCATTTTATTTGCATGTGTACATAGAGATAGACTATATGTAAATATTTCTGGTAAGAAATCATGGTCCCTCTTTCGTATGTAAAATAAGAAATATCTACTTCTTTCATTTATTTTTAATCATGAGATTTTAAAACGTGTTTGATTTATATGTAATCTTAAGAATTAAAGATAATATTTATTAGTCTTTTATTAAAAATATTTTACTTTTATGTAATTTTCCTTAATATTTATTGTAATGCAGAAATGAAAAATAAAATAAAAAACCTTAAAACTATTTTATTTAATTTTTTTTTACATAAAATTCTTGAAAGACATTTTAGAATCAAGATAATATTAATTAAATCATACATTTCATATCATTTTCAATTAATTTAGGTATGCGGAAAATGATTAGGTAATAGTTATAGTTTTGGTATAGAGATAAAAGTGTTATTGATGTAGTGGAGAAGTCACTAATACAGTATTCAGTTAGGAACTGCCTGGTACAGGGCACCTGAAATGTTGTGCGACAACTATCAATATTCATCTCCAATTGATTTGTGGGCTGCTGGCTGTGTATTTGCTGAGATGCTAATTGGAGGACCTCTATTCATAACTAGAAAGAACCGGGATGAGTTGCAGGCAATTTTCAGGTATCCATTTCACTTTTTCCTTCCATTCTTGTTTATAAAACAAACAATTAAGATTTTCTGTGAAGACTGTTAGGTACTCCTACAGAGGATAAATGGCCAGGAATCACTCAATTAATGCCTAGCCTTCATAATAAGTACCCGAAATATAATCCAGTGGTACTAAATTCTCATTTCTCGATTCTCTTTTTCGTACAATCTTTCAAAGTTACAACGCATTTATGTGACTCTCTACTGCTATGCAGGGCATGGACAAACTCTTTCCTCAACTGGAAGAAAGTGGCCAGAATCTTCTTGCAGTGAGTTTTGTTTTGGTTGTCTTTAAAGAAGCCATTTGGAGATGCTTGTTATTTTAGGAATTCAAGTATGTGGAGCGTAGGTTACTTCCAAAATTCTGTTGGTTTTTGCAGAGATTGCTTTGCTTGAACCCAATTGAAAGGATTTCTGCATCAGCCGCTCTAAACCATGATTACTTCAAGGATGTTGATCTGGTATATTTTCTGCTTCTTTTTTTCACCGCTCTGATAGTTTTAAATTCTTATTTGAATTGATTAAGGTTGTTATATTTTTATCCAGATTTGGGAAGGAAAGCCAAGGGATCAGTCGTCGACTTGCATTCCTTTTCGATGACTAGTTTTTTGATGGATTTACGTTCTTCCGTTTATTTCACGTTACTTCCTTTTGAATGAAATAAGAGATACAAACATACTTTCTTCTTTTCATTGTATCAATTCTTTTCATCCTTCCCTACATACGAAAATAAAATATAAAAGAATTAATCTCTTAAATTGTAGTTTAAATGCCTATGAAGAACATGGATATTTTAATGACATTTTAGAATCTTTAAATGTTAGTTTTTTTAAAAAATATTACTTTTTACCATCTTTTCTATTTATATTAATTCTTAAATTATTCAAAAATATTAATTTCATAATAATAAATCTTATTATGGAATGTTTCGAAATAAACAATCTTAGATAGTTAGCATTTAATTCTAGTTTACACGTTTCACTGAGAAGTAGAGAGATGAAAGGTGTAAAAGAAATTTGGCATCGTTTAAGTTGGGACCAAATTAACTAAACATTATTTTTCTCCAAATGATATTAATTCATAAAAATAAATTAATTTTTTTCACTAGTTAACTTGAGCATAAATTAAAATCAAACTTTTAAGAAAAAGGAAGCAGAAATAACTATTTTATTGCCATTTCCCCATGAAACAAAATTTGGGATTCATATGTGTAGAGGTATAGTAAATGTACATTGACACTACATATCAACAGAAGAACATGGAACTCCTGATATTTTTATGCAATCTTGGAAGCTCTGCAGTAGAACTTAAGCCCGTTTCTGATAAATCATTAACATCCAAAAATCGTCCAATCTGAGCTGCCGCATGGTGAGCATAGCATATGGGTGCCACTGAAGAATAAAAAATGAGGATAAATTATTATTAACAAATTATTCACTTTGCTGAAGAAAAACACTATTTGATGAATTACCAACTGAGGTTGCAGTCGTGCTTCTTTGGTTCCTGAAATAAGTATACAAACAAACGAACTAAGTAGGATAATAAGAGTTAACATACAAAGAAAAGGTAGAATGCATACACATAGGACAGCGAATGGATCAAATTTTGTAAGCCATCTGCTGAGAAACCAATCTCATCAAGTAGCACATGATAATGTACAGGCCTAGATGTTCCCTGTTTATATGGTCAGGAAACAAAAAACAAATCGCAATCAAAACCAAATGCTACTAAAACGCTTGTAAAATAAGTATACCTAAAGTTCCTTACCATCATCCCCGCATGAGCACACATGTAAAAATCATAATTTCTTGGATGAGTGATTGCTGTGTCCACAACAGTCCCTAAAGAGGAAAATTTATATTACAATGATTGTGAGTTACCTGTATGCAAGTATATAAAACAAGTAGCACACCTGGAGGAACATTTTCCGGACTATTAGCCTGAAACAGCTTAGTATGATGATTTTTCTGTGCCACTATCACGGTGAACTTGGGAACATCATCCTCACCGAGACGTTGATAGGCCTGAAATTACAAGACTTTCTAGTGATCCTACAACTAGGAAAACATCAACAAAGGTACATCGTTTGATTGTTTGCATGTTTTAAGTAGCTTTTCTTTATTTATTTTTTTTCCAGAATTCACTGAAGTCGTGAACAAAAAAACGAGAGGTGCTGTAGAAAATATTAACTTTTCCCCATTTTCTTTAAAGAGAAAAATGTGTAATCTAAGCACGCACTCAGAACAATGTCTACGTAAGATTCTTCCAGCAATCAAACAGATTATCAAACTGAACAAGGAAAGAGTTAAGCTGTAACCTTTATTATCTGGTCAAGCTCGACAGTCAAAACTTGTTGAAATTGTGATTCACTTACTCCATCCCTGCACATGAAAACACAGTTCAGATTTTTAACAAGTGATAAATTTGTCGTTGATTTCAGACAGCTGACTGATTTGCGTTGTAAATAATAAAATATCTTGGGAAATAGTTTAAGATTCGAATTGATGTTGTACGGTATTTCCTTATTCCTTAGATTTCAGTTATTTCCTGTTTTAGCAATAATTTGACAGAAATTAATAAAATCATTGTACCCTTTCAACTTGGTATCAGAGTTCCTAATCCTAGGGAACTCAGTTTTTCTTATCTGCTACCAGACAAAAATAGTTGAAGCAATCTTGTCATCAAGGTTGAAATCAAAAAATTGATTACTAACAATAGACATGTCTTGCCGTGTAGCTTCCTCCAGTGACTTATCCTGGTACTAAACTAAAACCTATGGCTGACTCATGCCAACTTTCATCAGTATGCGACTAGCTAAAAATTATGTAGAATGATACCCAACTATTGAACCCTGCAAACCTCTTGGCAACTCCAGTTCAACATTATTATTTCCCAATTCCCTTCCGAAAAGAAACGTGGAAAACTGAATGGATCCTATAAGATACTGCACCTACCAGCTGTAATACTAAATATGGCCCAGAATAAGGAGTTAAAAATTTAGGCTAAAGCTTGGAAGGAAATACCAATACCCTGATTGTATATAGGTTTGTTTCTGTCAGAAAAATAAACCATCCTATCCTGAGAGCAAGAAATTTAATACAAAACAAGGTTTCCTTTATATGAGGGTACCATGGAATCCTAAACCAAGTTGGACCCGTGTTAGAGTTTGAAGATGCATAAAGTCCATGCCCCAGCACATGCATAAGTTGTGGAGAAAAGAAGAATCTTCAAATTCTACATAGTATGAACTTGATAAAAATCACATTGGTACAAGCCTTAGGAAAGGAGTAGTTTCCCTCTCTATCTTAATTGTTTTATACTACTTGAGATTAAACAAAAAATATATTTCTAGAGAGCTTAGTTGATCCCTCTCACAATCTTCTAATTATAATAAAGAATTGATACAAGAATACATGGAAGATTAAGGGACTGTCCTAGACACCTAGGTGCAGAACTAGGTACTACTATAGATACAACTCATAAAAGCTAGCACACTACACCCTAAGTAGGCTTAATCATGATACATTGATGTAATTATTCTAACAATACTCAATGAAGAGACTCAGAAATCAGTCATCCTACTGAGTCTAAGTTGTCTAGTTTACATTGGGAGCTGTGTTAGTTAGAAAAACTTACTTGACATTCTTTTCCTGATAGAGTCAATAAAAGAGTGGCCTCCCCATTCGACTTAATTCATGGGTCCTTCTCGTATTGTGTTTTATTATAGTTTTAAGCACTTTGTAACATTCATTGATGATTTTCTACAATCTACATGATTATATTCAATGAAAAACATGTCTAACATGTTTTCCAATTTTGAAAGATTTTACACTTGAGGAAGAAAAAACAATTTTTTAGTAAATCACCTTAATGCATGCAAGATCTTGTACTAAAACAATTTTAGGAACATATGGCGTCTAAGGAAATTCTCCATCAAACATTTTGGTCCTTCTTTCTCTATAATCATGTACCCACATATTTTTGGGAGTATGTTGTTTTAGAACTTATTATCTTTTCAATAGGATGCCCTCAATTGTTGTCTATCCTTTTTCATCCTATTCCCTGCAAATATATGGGTCAACTTTGTCCACAACTAAGCTCTTAGAATCAGGTGCGTATTCCTAGGTCACAATTGATCACAAAAAGATTATCGTTGTGTTTCTCTCCTTTTTTTATGAGACCATCCCTTACTTTGAGTCCTCCACCACATTCCACCTACCAAATAAGTACACATTCTCTTATTCCCCTTCCCTCTGTCTCAAGCTAACTCTTTGATACACCAAGACGTTCCACAAGTAGGACCACAGGCAGAGCAACTTCTTTAGACACATCAGCATCAACCACGAACTACACTAATCACTGATTCAAGCAATGAAGATACAGTAGATCCTTGCTAGATTCTTCCATGGTTTTAGACTATTTATCAATTCAAACATACCCCTCGACCTTCAGTGGTCCATTGCTCCATAAAAGGTATTTGACCTAGTCCTAACCCGTCTCGTCATTATGTTACAATAGGTTATCATTGTCATTCTCTATGTACTATACCTACCTTTCTTCTTTGACCATTTCCCAACACTTTAGGTGATACATTATCCCATCCCAAGTGGAGGCAAGCAATGATTGATGAAATGAGTAGTCTTCAAAACAATTGTACCTAGGAACTCTCATTTCCTCCAAAGTCCACATGAACAATTTTTTATGTGACCTTGACATAAACAACATGCAAGTACCCAAAGAATATGGACATAAAAATTTAAAACAAAACAATAGTCACTACAAATAATCCACCCACAAGGTCTACTCCCATAACATCTGGTAGCTCCACCTTCTTGATCCACATGTTCTCTTGGCAACGCTAACACTATGCCTAAACTCATTGTCCAAATAAAACTCAACATGAAATTGAGACAAGATTGAACTACATGGCAAATATGAAACATATAAAATACTTTTGATCACACAAGCTAACAAGCATACATAAAACCCCAAAAGAACATGTAAACATCATCGTCAAGGCATGGTGAATGTTGCAATCTCTACACTGCATTTATCCACAAGGAATAACTTTAGAGAAAAGATGGAAAAAAAATCAAATGACATATCTGAACAATGCAATCCCATACAAATGGTAGGGATACATAACCAAATAGTAGAATGACAAGATACTAAAATGAGAATAATTATCCAAAAATATCTCATAACCAACTCAACAATGCTAATGGACTCAATTGATTAATGATTTTTATATGCTATAATATTTAACATTGGTATTATGAGAAATAGAGAAGATTGGGAGAAAATATCCCTTGTGTGTTTAGCATACACATAGGGTAGTTTATTTATATTGTAAGATATGGGCCAATGCCCTTAATACAGAATAGACTAAGCCCAAATAACAGAAACACACATCTTAATATCTAACACTCCCCCTCAAGCTGGAGCATATAAATCATATGTTCCAAGCTTGTTACAAAGATAATCAATTCTAGGTCCTCGTAAGGACTTAGTGAATATGTCTGCCAACTGGTTGCTTGAATTAACAAACTCAGTCTTGATATCTCCAGATATGATTTTTTCTCGAATGAAATGGCAATCAACTTCAATGTGTTTGGTTCTCTCATGGAAGACAGGATTAGAGCTAATATGGAGAGCAGCTTGATTATCACATATAAGTATCATGTGAGTGACATCTCCAAATTTCAATTCACTCAACAATTGTTTAAGCCACACAAGCTCGCAAGTAGCTGATGCCATAGCTCTATATTCTGCTTCTGCACTGGACCTTGCCACAACACTTTGCTTCTTACTTTTCCAAGATATCAGGTTGCCACCAATAGAGACACAATATCCAGAAGTAGACCTCCTATCAGAAGGGAAACCAGCCCAATCAGCATCTGAATAACAAACGATTTTTGTATCGTTGTTAGGGCCATATAGCAAACCTTTCCCAGGTGATCTTTTAATATACTTCAGTATGCGAACAACTGCATCCCAATGGTCTTCACATGGGGAGTTTAGAAATTGACTCACCACACTAACTGCGAAGGAAATGTCAGGACGCGTAACAGTAAGATAGTTTAATTTACCAACTAGTCTTCTGTACCGTTCAGGATCTGAGAAAGGCTCCCCCTGATTTGGTAGGAGTTTGATGTTAGGGTCCATAGGTGTCTCAACAGATTTACAGTTCATTAACCCTGTTTCCTCCAAGATGTCTAATGCATACTTCCTCTGAGATATGACAATACCATCACTGGATTGTGCTACTTCAATACCCAAAAAGTACCGAAGTTTGCCAAGATCTTTGGTTTGAAAATGATGTCAAAGGTGTTGTTTCATCTGAGAGATGCCAAGATAGTCGCTTCCTGTGAGAACAATATCATCGACATACACTATTAAGTAGATACATCCAGCACTCGAGTGGCGATAGAACACTGAATGATCCGCTTCACTGCGAGACATACCAAATTGTTGAACAACACAACTGAATTTACCAAACCAGGCCCGAGGAGACTGTTTTAGGCCATATAAGGATTTGCGAAGACGACATACCAATCCAGATGACTCCCCCTGAGCAACAAAGCCAGGCGGTTGCTCCATATAAATTTCTTCATGCAAATCACCATTGAGAAAAGCATTTTTGACATCAAGTTGGTAAAGAGGCCATTGTCGAAGAGCGGCCATGGCAATGAATAGGCGAACAGAGGTCATCTTTGCCACTGGAGAAAAAGTATCACCATAATCCAAACCAAAAATCTGTGTGTAGCCTTTGGCAACCAGTCGAGCTTTCAGACGATCAATTGTACCATCAGGACCAACCTTGATAGCATACACCCACCTGCAACCAACAACAGACTTTCCAGATGGTAATTGGACAAGCTCCCAAGTTCCACTTTCCTGTAAGGCACTTAATTCATCCATCATAGCTTGACGCCAACCAGGATGAGTTAAGGCATCACCCACAGATTTGGGAATTGACACAGAAGAAATGGATGAGAGACAAGTATAAAATGATGGAGATAATCTGTGGTAATTAAGAACAGTATAATGGGGGGAAGGGTTACGGGTAGAGCGTATACCTTTACGGAGGGCAATAGGCAAGTCAGACTCAGTTGCTGGAGCCGGAGGAGACACATGAGGCGGCACCGGAAGTGAGTCATGAGGTAGGCAATTACGGCGACTATAAACCTGAAGTGGTGGAGGTGAAGGATGAGCCTGTGGTGAATGAGAGTCTAAAGAAGGAGAAGACAAAAGGGGTGGAGTATCACCAGGAGGATCACAGACAAGAGGAATATCAACAGTAACAGGGCGATGTACAGAACTAGAAGATAGATGTGAAAAGTAAAAAGAAGACTCATCAAAAGTGACATCAGCAGAGATAAAATGACGATTGAGAGATTGGGAAAAACACTTATAGCCCTTTTGTGACCGGGGAAATCATAAGAAGACACATTTGTGAGATCTAGGAGACAACTTATCAAGACCAGGACTAAAATCATGAACAAAACATGTAGACCCAAAAACTCGAAGAGGTAATGGATGCAGAGGGTCTTGAGGAAATAAGATAGAATGAGGGATTTTGTTATCTAGGACGGAAGATGGCATGCGGTTGATAAGATAACATGCTGTGAGAACTGCATCACCCCAAAAGCGTGAGGGTACTTGACCGTGTATCAGAAGTGTACGAGTTGTTTCAATAAGGTGTCTATTCTTGCGCTCAGCCACCCCATTTTGTTGAGGGGTATAAGCACATGAGGTTTGGTGAAGAATGCCATGAGAAGCCATAAACTGTTTAAACTGTTGAGAAAGGTATTCACGGCCATTATCACTACGTAAATGTCGAATAGAAACCCCAAACTGTGTTTTTATTTCATTGAAAAAAGATTGGAAAATAGAAAACAACTCAGAACGATTCTTCATTAAAAACAACCAAGTACATCTGGAATAGTCATCAATAAAAGTAACAAAATACTGAAAACCTAAAATGAACTTAACACGACTAGGTCCCCAAATGTCAGAATGAACCAATGAAAAGGGAGACGACGCCCGTTGTGAGACACTACGAGGAAAGGAACTACGAGTATGCTTCCCTAACTGACAAGACTCACACGACAAACTTGATAATGTGGACAACCTCGGGACAAGTTGTTGTAGTTTGGCAAGACTAGGATGACCGAACTGAGCATGAAGAAGGGATGGTGACTCCATGACTACGCCAACATGTGGAGAAGGACGAAGATGATAAAGGCCATGAGACTCACATCCTGTGCCAATCATGTGTTTCGAACTCCGGTCCTGCAACCAAACAGAATCTTTAGTAAATGAAATAACACAATTAAGAGTGCGAGTTAAACGACTAATGGACAGTAAGTTGAAGGGAGACCCAGGGACATAAAGTACATGATCAATGGATATGGATGGAAAAATATTAACAGTACCAATACCATGAGATGAGACTCTAGACCCATCAGCCATTGTTACCAAGGGTAAATTATCAGGACATGACAAGGAAGAAAACAAAGACTTGTTACCGGTGATGTGATCAGTGGCGCCTGAGTCAAGGACCCAAGGTCCGAGAGAGTGAGTTAGACCAACAAAAGGTGTACCTGTACGTGCAACAGATGCAGATGTAGTGGAACCAGAGTGCTGATGATCCTCATACCATCTGAGAAATTCGTTGAAGAGTGCAGGTTTGTCTACGGTATTAGATGAAGTAGGATGGTCTGCAGACGGTGATCGGGGAGGTGGATCAGAATTTGCCATTGCTACAGATCGAGGAGGACGTCCATGGAGAGCATAACATTTATCAATCTTGTGGCCTAACTTGCCACAATGGTCACATTTTGGACGTCCTTTACTTGGCTTGCGAGACCGACTTCGATCATCACGTTGAGCAGCCATAACAGAGGAATCATCAGTATGGGAGGATGTCTCAGTGACAGGTTTGCTCGGTATACGCAAAAGAGCAGAACAAGTAGAAGTAAAGTTGGGTATGACAGGAGAACCCAAAATCTGATCACGGACATGAGAAACATCATCAGAGAGTCCGTATAATGCCAACAACATGAAGAACTTTGATCGTTGTTCCAATTCTTCAGCAGGAGTGGAAGCAGGAGGTAATATATCATTAAAGTCATGAAGAAGGGCATGAATTTTACCCAAATAATCTGCCATGGGACCAGGATTGCACGGACCAATAACAGTTAATAGGTCCTGACAAACACCATAAAGACGCTGAGTGTCATTGGTGTATAACAACTTCGCTTGTGCCCATACTTCTGAACATGTTTCATAGGATCGAAACATTTGTTTCAGTGAGGAGTGAATGGTGGACTTTATAACAATACATAACTGAGCATCAATTTTCATCCAGCGGGAAGTGTCATCTATGGGAGCAATAGTCACATTTTGAGTAAGATGATCTAAGTACCCCTGACTCTTCAACCAAAGTTTGATGTCGGACGCCCATGTTGCATAATTTGTGCCATCTAACTTGTCAATGGACAAGTGTACATTCACATAATTGGTATATATTGAGGGATCAGAAGATGAGCCACCAACAGAGGTGTTTGTAGACGAGGAAGACGCCATAGAGAGGGAGAAACCCTAAAAATTCAAAGTGCTCCGATTGACGCAACGACCACAGATCCGGAAAGAGGGCGAGGAGGCGATCACGGCGGTGCTGATCGGCGGCGGAAAGCTCCGGCGACGCGCCGGCACGCGCGGCGGCAGCGGCGGCAGCGGCGAATCTTGCGGCGGCGCGTGGCGGCGCGTGGGTGCTCCGATCGCCGCGATCTTCGTGCGACGGTGGTCGCCCGGCCGAGACGATCCCGATGGTGTGGTCGCCGGTCGATTCTGGAACTCCGGCGACGGCGACGGCGGCGGCGGCGGCGGCGGCGACGGCAGCGGCGGTGACGACGGCGACAGTGATAGGTGCCGGAGACCGTGGAGTTGACTGGAACTATTCCTGTGCTCTAGATACCATATGAGAAATAGAGAAGATTGGGAGAAAATATCCCTTGTGTGTTTAGCATACACATAGGGTAGTTTATTTATATTGTAAGATATGGGCCAATGCCCTTAATACAGAATAGACTAAGCCCAAATAACAGAAACACACATCTTAATATCTAACAGGTATATTCTAATTTCTAATGACATTTGACCTAAAAACAAGTTATCCAAAAGAATATCTCACTGGATTATAGATCAAATACAATAGTGATAAAATGACACCTGAAGACAATAAATTGAGTTGGCTTGCGGCTGTTACTTGAATCATAGAAATCTAGCAGCAATTCCCTGTAAGAAAATATTTTAATCATTACGACAGTTTGATGTGCGAGCCATGATAAATATAACAATGTTACCACACTACACCTTGTACAAAAAATCATAAAGCATAAACAGCATATATAAGTTATAATTGTTACATTAGGACAATTTCTTCTTCCACCTCTTTCCACACCTCTTATCTTCCAGAAAGCATCATCCCAAAAGTTCTTATTTCTAAATTTTGGTTACGCATTCTGGAATCTTTATTCTGAAATATACTTTATTTCAAAATGATTCTAGAATGTGTAATCTTACGTTTTTCTAATAAATTCCAAATTGTGTTTTCAGAAAATGTAAGAATTTTAAAATATCATTTTTGTTATTCCACTTTAGTAGGTGTCGGAAGAAGTTATGAAGGTGCTAGAAGCATATGTCAATATAGCATTGATACATAGATGACCGCGCTTTTTCTCACACAATTAGCTAAATTCCTCTAACATACCCAAGAATCATCACTATGTTAACAAACTTCAACCAGCTCCATAGCAGCTCTACCCTCTAAGTCATTTTCTAGATTCTAGAATATATCCTCAAATACATGACTATTGTTAAACAATGGAATAAGTATGATTGTTCCTCCACAGGCCTACTTAAAAAATATAAGGCCCACTTGTTGAAGTTTCCTTCACTAGATCACTATTAAGAAAATTAACTATTTTATCTTGTGTTTGTTACCACTTTAAAAAAATAAAAAAGCTAAAAGAATAGGAAATTTTATTATAAATCCCATTTGTTTAGCCGTTTCCACTCAAAAATTGTTAGTGTAGTCCACATTACTACAATAGTCTCTAAAGTAGGTGATCTTCATGTTTGTAATTGTATCGGTTTGTTACAAGTGTTTTATTAACTTTTATGTCATGTCATATCTATAAACATGTATTTCATTGAATATCTAATTAAAAATATTTCTTTCTATTTGATGTCTCTTTGAATATTAGAAAGTAATACAACTTAAGATTGAAACTGTAAAATATATTTCTAGAGGGCTTAGTTGATCCCTCTCACTATGTTCTATTTATAATAAAGAATTGATACAAAAGTACATGGAAGATTAAGACACTGCCCTAGACACCTAGGTGCAGAACTATGTATTACTATAGATAAACTCATAAAGACTAGCACACTACACTTTAAGTAGACTTAATGATTATACATAGATGTAATTATTCTAACAATATGATATCAACAACTTTAAAGCTCCTTTTATGGCTTTCGATGCTAAGTAACACAATTTAATATCAAGAAAACAGAAATATCGTCCCAAAGCCAGATTCGTCCGTAACTCGGTACAATATGTATAGAGTTCATTTATCCTTCACACAAGTTTTCTCAATGCCGCAAGTTGCGCAACTAGTTGTGCTTCGTCCTCTATGGGTTCTTCATATCCACTCTCCACTATATTCCATACTTCTTGGGATCCTAAAAAAGCTCTCATTTGCACACTCCAGTTATCATAATTGGATTTCTTTGACAACTTGGGCAAGGACATACCGTTTGCAAGGTTAGCCATCTCTCACTTTCTTTTATTTTCGGACACTCAAGTTCTCACAACTTTGATACCAATTTGTTGGTATCTATAAATATTTTCTTATTTAAAACTGATACAAACACAATACTCTTCACTCTTTTTCTCACAACACTCTCAAAAGCTCACAAAAAAAAAACACTCACGGTGTGTTATTCTCTGGACACAACACAGATCCTTGCTTTCTTTGTTGAGGTTAGTTATCTCTTCCTCTTTCACCTTCGTGGCTTTATAGGAGAACAAAGCACCCATCACACTCATGCAATTAGTATCACCATGCAACAAAGTCTTTGCAAGGTACAAAACATGTCCAATCGTGTGGGACCACTGACAAAAGCTAGAGAGACCCATTTAAAATTTATTCCACATAAACTACCTTTTAGAAGTAAACTTTAAGCCTAACTCAACCCCACAAAACTGGCTTGTAAGGTGAGGTTTGCACCCACTTATATATTATAAATTTACCTTATCTCTAGTCGATGTGAGACTTCCAACACACACCACTCACGGCGAGGTATATACATCTCGCGCGTGAGACTAGACATTAATGGGTGATCCGATAGCGGGTGGAACAATGTGCCCAACAAACAACAAATATCGCTAGAATAGGCTTCATCCATGGCTCTGATACCATGTTAGAAGTAGACTTTAAGTCTAACTCAACCCCACAAAATCGGCTTGTAAGGTAAGGTTTACACTCACTTATATATTATAAATTGCCCTTATCTCTAGTCGATGTGGGACTTCCAACACTGCCCCATAACCATTTTCTTTTACAAAATTAATACTTAAGATCCTATCAGGTTACTTCAAAATGAGATGGAATTCAGGGTATTTTGTAGATTTTCGTTATAAAATTCAAAAATACAATTTTACTCTAACCTGATAATACCATCGTCACCCCCATTTTCTAATGGCTTGTATAGAGCATCAATCATCTCTACCTTAGATGCCTGCAATCTCACAGATGCTCTATACCTTGAAATCAATGGCCAACATCGAGATCCAACAACCTACAATTCAACAATATGCACCAGATTAATATGCTGCAGAGATAACAAAAGTGCAAATAGAAAGGTACAAGAAGCTTTTTCAAACACTTGAGATTAAAACAGAAAATATATTTCTAGAGGGCTTAGTTGATCCCATTCACAAATTTATAATAATGAACTGATACAAGAGTAGATAGAAGATTAAGGGACTGCCCTAGACACTTAGGTGCAAAACTAGATACTACCCATAAAAGCTAGCTCACTACAAATCCTAAGTAGGTCTAATGATGATACATAGATGTAATTATTCTAATAAAAACAATGAAGATACGGGAAAACAGAAAACCAAACTAGACTTACAGCTGCAACTGATGGAATATCTAATTGACCTCTGTGAGAGACATCCATCCCCAAAATGATTGTTGGGGTATCTTTAATTAAGGGAAGATGGCCAGAATGCTCCATTGCCAACAGAGAATTTATTCCTCCAAGCTGTATTGAAGTCATAAAAAATTAGTTAAACTGTACATGAAGTTACGGAGTTAAAATAAGTTCAGTTGTTTTTGTACTGATATCAGTCATTAAGTACTCAGTTACCTTAGAATTGATTTTGAGAAGTATGTTATTAAGGTATTGATCAGTGATCTTGACAGGGGAAATGCACTGTGTGGCAACACCGATTTCACTCAGACACTTCTTTTTCCAAGGCCCTAAAGTTGATAAATGATCATAACATGAAAACAAAATATTTTATGTAAAGGAAACCCAAGAAACATTTGCCTAAAGATGTACCATATATATCACAATTTTTCCTCTCTGGTAAGACACAAAGAATCAACTTTGGTTCTCTATTTAGTTTTGATTTTAGCAGGTCAAACATTCTTTCAACCCTTGCAACAGGGTTAGATCTTCTCAACTGTGGTTCCTCCTCTACCAAAGAATGTGGCCGTTCAATGTTCTGCACAAATATTTAAGTACATTTGAAATTACTAATCAAACTACAAACAGGAGAACAAATAAATATAGCATAGATATTAGAATGCCCAGAGACATACAATGCCCTTGCTCATTCCACATCTGATCAGCTCCCTTGATAAGTAACTAGTATCACATCTTGCAGAAAAGTTGACAACAGCCCAATAATCAATATGCGATGGTTGTAGAAGTGTCTATGAAAAGGAAATATTGCATCATCTTTTCTGAATTAGTCCATATTTTAGACAACTCTAAAAGAAGGAAGCCTTTAACACTTTCAGAATGTGAAAGAATAACAGAATACCTTTTTTTTAAAATTCCACCTTCCATTACATGGGATGCAAACATCATTTTGGCCAACCTTCAACTGTGTCTCAAATAGAATCGTATCAATGTGTGTATTTAGTTCTCAAACAATTGAAGGAAATGACAGAAAATGGAGAAACAAATGAAAGAAAATAGGATTTCTTTATTGATTGAGTGTATCTGTACAAAGAACCCTGAATATTCAAGATATCCAGGTCTGTTCCAAGTCCAATTATATTTCACCAAAAGGCTAGATACCCCCTCTCAACCCCTCTTATTTATTTAAAGGCAACATGCCTTATTTCTTAAACTAACTGACTACCTCACTAGCAGACACCAAATTAACTACAAATGGATATCTATAAGAAAACCACTTGTTTTATGCCAATTTCCCTTTCATCTCTCTCCTCAACTTATATATCATGTGCACACAAAAATGTGAAATATTGAATAACTATGTACCTGTGGTGCCTCAAGAACACGACCTTCAACAAGAGCCAATTGTTTATCAACAGAAATGCCACATGCAGCAAGAACAGGATCATCATCACAGCAATAGTTTCCTACAGCCTATATATTTTAATGAGCTTACATATTAATGATAAAATGGAACAACGTATCAATAAATATAAGTTTACATTTTTCAGAATTTTGATTCTATCTTGAGGCTTTTGGCGTGATTTCTCAACTAAAGATGCTCTTTGCATTGGTAAGAGTGCCTTTGTATACCGTTGGAGGGACACAAGTGAACATAGCTACTCCACCAAAAGTAAAGAAAAAGAGAAGAAAACATCAGTTAGATATAATTGGTCCAAAGGGATAGGCTGTTGAAGAAAAAATAAAAACAAGGTTTAGCCTCTATAAAAAATTAACCAACCTCCAAAGGAAGATAGTTGGGCCGATTTGGTTTTCCAACATCAAGACATGGAAAATAATAAGATGAGGGCAGATCAATGCCACAATGTTTTACAAAATATTCATATACAGTAATCTCCACCGTCTGCCCTTCATTACTGCCGTTGACATTTTTAACCTTCATACTAAAACTGCAAAAGATATCAGACTCAAGCTTTGTTGTGGTCAAGAGAACCCTAAGATTTTGTTTCCCTTTCTTTCTTATTTCATGTAAATATACTAGAAACTTGACTTTCTAAAGGCAAGAACTTACAGTTGCTGATTGCATGGTTTCTCACTCAAGCCAGAAATTTTAAATTCCAGGTTTCGATGAGTTGCTTGTACCCTTAAATTTTTAAGAACCTTTTTGGCCTACAAATTATCAAGAATTAAAAGAATATCAGGTAACTACTAATTTTTATTCGTGAACCATATGGACAATTTGTCACCTTTTCCCAGTCAATATAACGGGGTTCCTTCACTTGCTGATTTGATAACAGAAAATCAATTACAGGACCAGGTTTTATGATCACAGTTGTTGACACGTCTAGAAAAACATAAGTGTTAAGATCGAAAATAATACATTTTTATGAAGATAAGATTCCAAGAAAAGTATGAAAACAGTTCTACCCATATTTAGAGTCAATCCTCGCGGTGTGGAACGAAAACTCGAATGATAACCTGAGACTGCTGTTACACCAGCCCCAACATCAGTGAAATTTCTTGGGTCATCATGAAAAAAGGATTGCCTTACCAAAAGACACCCACTTCACATTCAAAAAAAATGGTTCAACTAAGTTAGACCAAACAGGTTATGATTAAATTTAAATTCCAGTCCAAAAAAACATAAAGATATTTCTTTGAATTTTATCTTTAGAAGATGTATAGGTACCAATCAGCTGCACGCTGCCTTAGAACAGTATCAAGCACCCTCAACGCATCTTCAGAATTGGCATCTGAGTCAACCCATTTGGGAGCAAAGGCAATGGACTGCATGGGTATTTTGGCTGCAAAACTTATCTCCACCATGAATGTCTTTAGCTGAAAAGAATGTTTTGACCTTTTACTTTCCTCACAAAGGCTTCCATCAGCACCAGCACTACGGCTAGAGTTAGAACAGTATAAGCTTAAAGGGAACAAAAACACAGCACAAATAAATAAAATAGTCATACAAAAGGCATACCGTTTTCTAAATGATTCCTCCAAAAGCACCTTGAACTCATACTTATTTAGCGGCAGAGGACCTGCTGTGTACAAAGTTTTCCCTCCATCATAGGCAAACCTTTTGCCACCAAGTTCAGAAGAGTATATTTGGTAAAGCCTGTTAACCACTTTTCTCCCAATGACCTTGCTTTCAACTGCTCTCTTATCTTCTAAAGTAATAGCAACCTGAAAATGCTTCAATAAGCTAAAGTCTAAGATAAGATACAACAAAATTGCTGAGGCAGAAATACAGAACATACACTATACTGGAAAAACAGTGTGTCCGGAGCATTAACAGAAACTTCAAAGAGATTCACAAGTAAAGATATATGTTTTCCTGCGGTCCCAACCCCATTCCTACTCATAATAGAATACTTTGTAGGAGTTAATTGTTCAGTTTCCATATTATGTGGCACATCAGGAGATGGTTGAGGTGATGCTGGAGGTTCAGCAGCCTCTTCAGTTCCAGGAACTACCTCTGTCATTCTTTCCTTGGCTACAAATGACACTGAAGAAAACGAATAGACCATGTTAAAATTTGAAGTACCCATATACTCTATTACAATTTAAGAATTTACAGAGATTCTACCCTGAAGTGTTCCAGCTGTACAATTATCCGAAATATGCTTTCTACTTTTCTGACTAATAGTAAGTCAAATGCCATATAAGACAAACACCACATGATAGATTAAGGGAACCCATTGTTGAAAACCAATTCAAACACACCTTTATTTGGTTTCTTACTATACAGATGAAGTATCTCACTAAAATATGGGTAAGTAATTAAAGAGAAGAACCTCAAATTTAGTATTGACTGATGGGTATACTCTTTATAGATTTTCATTCAAAAATTCAAATTAGGGCATCATAATCCATGTCAATATGAACAGTAAACGAGAAACAAACCATTCATAGTGAATAAACAATTACTGAACTGGAAAAAAAAAAATATTAAGAATGTGTCCCAAAACGCACCATAGAAGAACAATAACACAATGCATTTTGCAAAACTAAACCGTGATATACACAAACAAAGATAATGCATGCATTACAAACTTACAAGTTCAAACAGGTGCGATCAACCCAAATGCAGCGAAGACGAACGGTTCGCAGTGGTAGGATAGGGTTTTGGAGGAAAGAGAGAATTTGAAAATTGCACCAAGGAGTGTTGGTTTAGTTTAAAGGTGGAAGTGAGAGAGGAGGGAAACCATGGAGACACTTTCTACTCTCCATTTTCAGCTATTTAATCTCCCAAATTTACCTTTGTTTTATTTTAAGTTTTAAATTTTTAATCCTACCTAATAAAATTTAGAGGAATTTAATACTAAAAATTTAATCAGATCATAAATCTATTTATTTTTACAATAGGTTTGTATTAGATTTGACGGTGTTTCATTCAAAAAGAATATTTAATTTTTTCTCATTACATAAGACGTTATTAATTTAATTTTTTATTTTATTTTTATTTAGTTCATACCTTAAAATAAACTAATGTATTTTCTTTGTCAAATTAATAATAAGAGCATTACAACATAGGACATGAATACTAAAATATAAATGAGTAAAATAGAATTAAAAAAAATGATCTTAAATAAATAAATAAAAACTAATAACCCTTATATTACAATTCACTATTTTTCTTGTATTAAATTTGGCTTTCTTTTTTTCTCACATCTCGGAGCTACTTAGCCAAATAAACATGGATTTATTTACCATTTATATTGTAATTAAGCATTTAGATAGGGTCAATTTGATGTGTTAATTAAGTCTTTTGTAGATGTGTAATTGATAAAATTGTTATATCAAACACGACTTTAATGCTAATTCATTAGCACTAATCAAAGTCATGCATTCTTGATGGGATTTTTTTCAAAAAAATTGATAACTTCAATGTTAATTTTAAATAACATTGACTTTATATTCGCAATATAATAACATGACTTTAGTGTTATTTATGTATCATGCTTTTTAAATAATTTTTAGCATGCATATCCTATGATTTGGAAATTTTTTGGAAATGTAAGAGTATGTTGTGAATGAATTAGAATGATGACTTCACATAATGGGGTTAATGTTGTTCATTTGTTTCTAATAATGAATGAAAATGCCGCAAAACAACAAAATTAACACAGAAATAACATAGTGTACCCAGAACTATGTATTCTTTTATTTTAAAATAGGTAAGAATAAGCTATTTTACCTATAAAATTTAATGGGAGTAGACAAAAAATAAACCTTTATTCACAGATTTTAATAAATGTATTAAGAAAAATTGTGTATGATTAATAATTGAAAACAAATAATATATAGTATTTTATTTTTTTATATTTATGCTCAATATAATAGTTTATGTAAGTTTATAATAATTAATGTCTTTACAATTTTATTTTTAATTTTTAGTTATGTGTTACTTAATTTTACCAATTTTTATAAATTGTACAATTGGACGTAATTAAGTTATTTCTCATTATATTATTTAGTGAAGAGATTGAAGGGATTCACAATGAGCTTAATGAACTTAAGTTTGCTAATTAGACATATTTTCGTGCATTCATTAGTATTATATTTCACTTTGTTGTTTGTTTGTTTACTAAACTTATTTTTGTTATCTCTACAAAACACTGTTTCATGTGATTGTTTTGGTGAACTTCTTTATTTTATCTGTGTCCAATTTGATAAACTCAAAAAGGGAGAAAAATGTTATATTTGTGTTTGCACATTGCTATATATTGTTGTATCACATCATTATTATATCATACTGTAAACGGTCATATGACATCCGACTAGATGAGATTGCTAGAAGAATCTGATCCACCAAACAATCCACCAGTTACAAGTTAAAGATAAGTAGTCCATCAATCGAGAAGGAGAGGAAGTCGAGCGAACATGCCTTAGTATCAGTTATCCTTAAATATCATGTCAAATTGAGATTACGGGTAAGCGTCGTTTAGTAGGTTTTGGGTCATGATTGAGTCATAGGTTTTACTAATTTCAAGTTCATCTCTAGACCTATAAATAAATGTTAAAGGTAAGAAGGTATATGAATTTATTTATTGTGAATTTAAGACTTCTCTGACTCCGATCGAACCAATTACTAACTTAAGTATCAAAGTATTTTTAACAGGTACATCCAAACAATTTGGAGCGTAAACAAGGAAAGATTTGGGACTAAGATAGATAGCTTTACCTAAGCTTATTTGGAGTAAAAGTGTGAATGTGTGTTTTATAGAGATTTTCGAATCTATACCTAAAACACTAACCAATATTATATTACACAATTGTCTTCCTTGCATTACATGGTTGTCCTGGTTAAATAGTGGAGTTTGTCGGAGATATGGTGTATTCGATAAATTCAATTATTCTATTGAACAAATTGAAGATTGCATATGTTCATCAAGACTTACACGTGTGTTTAGGATGTGTTATGGTGATTATAATCAATTGAGTTTTTTTTTTAAGAAACTGTAAAAAAAAAATTATTTAGTAAAATAATAAATAAAGTTTAATTTTTAGAATTAGTACAATGATTAAATTACATATATAATTTTTTTAATTAGAGTTTAACTCCTATTAGTAACATGTTATTGAATTTGAATTTATTCTTTGGGCTAAAAGAAAAGTGGTAAAATGGAATAAGGCTTGAAATATTGATTAAGGTTTATTTTAGTGCAAAATGAGATGGTTTATATATTTTTAGATAATGTCGTTTGAGAGTTGGGAGGATAAAAGGAAAAGGGAAAAATATTGAGTTTTTTTTAGTTAAACGCAACACTGGTTAATAGAATAATGAAGTAATTACATGTTTGTGTGTAGTAATTACAAAGCTAATTTCGCGTGAAAGATTTCGGTAGTTGCATATACTTTCTCGTAAGGACAGCTTTAGTTTGAAATTACGGTGTTAATTTTTTTTAACATGTTTTTAGTATTTTGATGTGAAATTAAATTCGATTTAAATATAAATTTTAGTTTTAAACTTTAAAAATAATTAATATAATTATTTTAACTCGTTAAATATTTTTTATATGTCAAAATATGTATTTTTAGTTAATATTAAAACAATAACGTGTCAAATGTAAAAAAATTTAGTGTTTGTCATATAAAAACATTAATGTATAAATTATATCAATTTATTTTTAAACTTTGGAGATTTTAAAATTTAAGAATTAAAAATATATTTAACTTTTATTTTTTAGTTATAATAAAAAAAATAATAATAGTAAGAATAATAAAAATAATAATAACAATAAAAATATTAATAATAATAATAACTCATCTAATTACTAAAAAGTTATATCTTTAAATAATAATCAATATTAAAAGACAAAAAGTAATTGTTTTAAAAGTTATTCAATTTGGTAATTGTACTTTATATATAATGTTAAGGTTTAAATTCTCCTTTGGTCCTAATTTTTGTATGAAAATCTCAGTTGGGTCATCATTTTTTCATTTTTTCAACTGTCTCAATTGGATCATATTTTTTGTAAAAATGAACACATTTTACCCTAACCGTTAAGTGCTCTCTGACGGCGTTAAATATAGCTGACGTGTTTATGCTGACATATATGACATATTGTTTGATTAGGTAGAAATTTTATTTAAATTAAAGAATCATGATATGGCTTATCAAAATTGAAGGTGTCAAAGAAGCTTCCAAAACCCTTCACACCCAGCACTGTCATTGACATGTTCCTCGACCTCGAAGCCAAGTCCCACGTCGTCTTCTCCTCCGACCCTAACCTCCGCAACCTCTCTCGCATCCTCTCCTCTCTCCCATCCCTAATTGATAAACTCCACAAACATAGCGGCTACTTACCACGACCCCTCCTCCAACACTTACCAAAAATATTGTTGTTCCAGTGACCTGGTATTATATCCCAAAAAATTTTCCCTTGTTGTTGGTGGTGTTGGACCCTCTTCGCCCAGGCTTTTCAGACAGGTTTGTTGGGAGAAAAATGCAGGGAAAAATGATGAATGAATACATGAATGGAGGAAGATGATGCTCTTCTATTTTTGATTTCTTGGTGGATTGAATTGGTTCTCCAGGATATGAAACCTTATGTTTCTGGAATTTAATCCTCCAAAAAATCTCTTTTAAGAACCCTAATTAAAATCTGAAATCTAAATTAGGAAAATTCCCAATTTGAAACCCTAATGCTCCTGAACCTTAAGGAAAATCCAATTTTCTGGTTTCTTCTTCTTCTTCCTGGTTCAGGTCATGAAGGCACATGTAGTGGCATTTCGCATATCAAGTCTCGCCATTTTTGGTTTTCGCATTTTGTTTCTGCTATTCTTCTCCTTCGGTGCACTGCTCAACCATGACAGATTTCATTCTCTCACAAATGGCGGCAGGGATCATTCGGTGCGGCATAGTGGCAACGATCGACGATGAAGGCGCGACGAGGAGGACTCACTCAATGGTTTTTATCTTTTTAATTACCCAATCAATGGCATGTCTGCTAATGACTTGCGCCAGCGAAGCTCCGCCAACGAGGTCCATGGGAGAGTGAGTCCAGTGAAGTGAGTGGTGAAGGGAATCTGACGAGATTTGGATGAGCCACGTCAAAAACTCTTAATTTTAAAAAGAAAATTTCATGTAATAAAACACTTATACATCAGCGTGCATAGGTCAGCAACTGCTAACGCCGTCAGAGAGCACTTAACGGTTAGGGTAAAATGTGTTCATTTTTACAAAAAATATGACCCAATTGAGACAGTTGAAAAAATGATGACCCAACTGAGATTTTCATACAAAAATTAGGACCAAAGAAGGGTTTAAACCTAATGTTAAAGTTAGTTGCAGATGTCTGTTTTATTTTTTGGATTTTTTTACATGTGACTTCAAAATTATGTCACATAGCATTGTTAGTATGATGTGACAGTTCCACACACTGAGTATTAATTTATTTTTTATATTTATTTTTTTTGCATAATTATTGATTTGGTCCTCTAATTTATTAAGTTGTTTCATTTTAGTTTTATTATTATTTTCTGATTCAATTTAATCCTTTTATTTTTTAAAAGTGTTTAATTTAGTCTTTTTTTGTTATGTTTGAGTAACACAAGTGATGATTCGTCACGATAGAACGTAAACATGACTACAATTTATAGTGAAATTTTTTTATTTACATTTAACATGAATAGGTATAGAGATTAGAAACCAAAAAAATACTAAGTTTTTCACTTTGATCCAAAGTTATGCATATTTCACCATCTTAATCTACCATAAACTCGACAACAATAGACATGGACTAATTTGGCAAGAGACAAGCTCGATAGAAGACAAATCAGTAAGAGACAATCCTAGACACTTGTTTTTCTATTTAGAGACCTTCCTGAATAGAACATTTTTCGAAGACTTTGAAACTATAAGGTTCCAGAAGAGCGCTGCAACATGGTGTTGAACTCGATAGAATAGTACGAGAGGAGTTTTTAGTGCTTCAACATGCTTTAGAGGTTGACATAGGAGGTGCTGAGCAAGGGAACAAGGCACTTGAACGATTCAAGAGGTTCTATGATAAAAAAATGAGTAAGATTGTTGTGATGTTGGGGTTGGAACCATGCCTAGTCTGTTAAAATAATAATAAAAAAATTATTTTCTTCTCGAGCTTGTTTCCATGCCTAGCTCTTAGCCATTTAGCCTTATCGAGCTTGTCACTTGTTGAGCTTGTATCCTGTCGAGTTTGTCTCAACGTTTCTTCTACTGAGTTTGGCTCCTTTCAAGCTTGCTGAACTTGTATGTTGTCTAATTTGTCTTCACATTTCTCCTATCAAGCTTGTCTCGTATCAAGCTTGTCGAGCGTGCTTATGTCGAGCTTGTCTTCATATTTCTCCTACCAAATTTGGGTTTCGTTCGAACTTGCTTTTTGCCAAGCTTGTTTATGGTTGAGCTTGTCTCTTGTTGAGTTAGTCAATGTCTGATACTATCAAGTTTGTGATCGGTTGGGATCATGAAATATGCATATTTTTAGGTATTTTTTGATTTCCAATCTTTAAATCTCTTCTTCATTCATGTTAAACATAAATAAAAATTTTGCCCACATTAACGAATTATAGTCACGTTTACGTTCCATAATAAACTAAATTGAACATTATTAAATACTAAAAATTAAAGTTATATATATTTAAAGTGAGTAAATAAAAAAATATTTTATTTGTGAAATAAAAGTGATATATTTATTGAAATTGAAGTAAAGCAATGATAAGTTTTTGGGACTAAAATTAAAATATTCATAGGGGCTGAAAGAAAAATAACATATAAACAAGAATAAGAAAACAATACATTTACAAGGAGTGAAAAGAAAAAAAAAAGCATAGCAAAACATATTTAAGTGTTATACTAAAAATTTGATTGATAATTCTTGGACTTAAACATATTCAGGATGAGTTCAATAATTCGTTTGAAAATTGCTAAATTAATTATCTTTAACATAGATATACTTTATTATTTTTATCTTTAATAGTGATAATGCATATTATTAATAAACATTTACAATATTCAACTAAATATAAATTCTACATCAAACCTTTTTAATTATTAATCTTTATTAATGTTTTTTTAATTGTTAGATATAAAATTATACAAAAAAGTTCGATGAACATATTAGCTAGTGAAGCTCATACAAAATTACCTAAAATTATTGAAAATATTTAAAAATGTTACATCCTTCTGCATAGCGAAAAGTTATAACAATATTTGAAGTAATGAATTTTTTACTACAATCAATAATTCAAATAGTATGACTTAAAACAGTTTAAATATTTATTAATTTTTTTAAAACTTTTAAAAGAGAAAATCATGATATAACTTCAATTTTAAAACGATGTCATTAGTCAAACTTAAACTCAGAACAGAAATAAAAATAAATATAGGATTAGCATGTGTTTCACTGTTCAGAATTTGGTATGCAAGATGGAGAATGATTAGTATTGACGAAGTAGATCAAAGTTGATGTTACATGATTCTCTAAAGTAACATTGTTGAGACTCTTTCAAATCAACGATATCATTCTTCATTTTATTTTATTTTATTTCAATTATTATAATTTAACTATATTTTTCAATCTTATTTTATTATGCATTTACCAATTTCATATTTTATAATTATTGCAATTTAGATTACAATTTATTTTATGAAAATCTACCATTAACATTTTATTTAACATTAATTACATATATTAAAACATTTTATTTGAGTAATCACACATTTTTATTCAATGGAAATTTTAACAAATAACATTTTAAAGTTATTTTAATCCATATTTTTAATTTCATTATATTAATTTCCCTTATAAACAATTTCATTTAAATTATTTTCATCAATCAAACATATTCTTTTAACAAATTACTCACATTTTAATTTAAATTAACTTAAAAATAAATTACATTTACTTTAAAATAATTTCATCAACTAAAATTAATTTTTTTATTTACTCAATATTTCTTTCAACTTAATATATGTTAATCACATTTTAATTTAAATTAATTTCATCAATTAGTTTTTTTAAATAATAAGTCACATTTTATTTTAACATAATTTAAACTAATTAGGTTTTATTTAAATTAATTTTAAATACATAGATAAAATTATAATTTTATAGCTTTATTAATTGAAACATTTCGTTAGTCTATCACACTTATCAAATCACTCATAAGTTTTCTCTTCATTTCTCTTCACTTTCAACAATCTTTAATCCAAACATCTAAACTTTTCACCTTTTTTTTCTTGTCGAATCCATTTCATTTTCTCAAAAACATCCTCATTTTGGTTACACGTGATAAAGTTAATAATAATAATAATAATAATAATAATAATAATAATAATAATAAGTTTGATAAAAGAATTAAACAGAGATAAAAACAACAACAAAAGTTAAAAAGGAAAAAGCCAACAAATAAAATAAAATTATTAAAAGTACCTTTGATTAAGGAAACTATAAATTTAACAAAGTATCTGATGTTTATTTTCTGGTTTCAACTTTTCGTGCTTGATCTCCTAGAATTTGGTGTTACAATTTGAAGACTTACGGAATTTGGTTTCCAAAATCATGAAAATTTTATCACATTCTAAATTCCAAAAAATCTATCAATTACAACAAATAATTTATTCCATAATTTAATTAGTGTTCAAAAAAAATTATAATGACGAAGAAAGTAGTGTGTATAAAAAAAATACTCTATAAACTCAGAGGGCTATTTACATTACAAAATTAATTAAAAAATACAATACATGGCTAAAGCAAATGCAAAACAAAGAAAAAGAAAAGAATTTTTGGATCACAGTAAAATGATCATTGTTCTACCTTTGATCTGAACAGTACACCAATTCTTACCTACCCTCATTAAGAGCATCCTTAAGGATCGGTTTAGAAACACTTACGGGTGAATAGTCTGCACCACCCACCATGCTGGTACTTCCCGACGACTGGTAACTTGTATTGAATCCTTTGACCGCGTTTTCAGTCATGAAGCTGCTAACATCATCAAATTTCCAGTCACTAAGGTATCCAGGCTTTGAAGTAACAGTGTTCACTTCAATATCTCCTGAAAGCATTGCCACCACTCGTGACATCGATGGCCTTAATGATGGTGATGTCTGAGTGCACAGAAGTGCTATTCCCACAATACGTTTTACTTCTTCCTCATTGAATTCTGAAAGTCTAGGGTCCACCAGATCCATTATGAGGTTGCTTTCATGAAGCTGCCAAGCCTAAGAAACAGAAAACCAATGACAGTAAGGTAAAATGATAGACATGTTTTTGAATGTTCAATGCACAAATTGTTTGTCAAAGAGGAGGGGAACATAATAAATCCATTTCACTGGCATTAACACGTGTTAACTGGTATTAGCATACAACCATTTCCAACTAATCTTCAGAAGAAAGTTACTTCATCTTATGGCAGTGGAATATTTGCCTTGATGATTAAAAAGCAAAGGCAATTGTTAATTTTCCCATCATAAATATGGTGGGAATCCAAACGTGAGTCTAAGTCCCACGTTAAATAGAAATGAAAAAGTAGAACACTGTATAAAGATGAAAGACCCATTAACCTATTGCCATAACGGTTTTGGATAGAGAGTGTTATTAATCCCTTATATGGTTGGACTCAAATGTCATTAGTGTTTTTATCTTCCTGGTGAACCTTCTCTTGGATGGACTCAACAAAATCATCCCACATAAATTGAAAACATGTAGTTTATCACATGACATATTTTTGGTAAAAAGAAAAGGAAACTAAGCACTTGAAGAATTCGTAATCATGTGAGAAGAGACTCATTTATTGTGCTATTAAGTGAAATATCAATATTATTTAAAAGTTGCCCTGTAAACCAAATGGTATTTTCCTTGGTTAATAGTTAATGAGATTAGATCTGAACTCGGTGCGATCCCAATATCGAGATGAAAAGGTATTAACCTTTGGATTATAATTCTTCACCAATAATATAGGTATAATTAAGAGAAAAGCACAGATTTAATATCAACCAATATTTAGGAAGATAACATTCATAGGAAATAGAGGCAGCGTGCATACCCATTCAAGAAGATAGACCTTGTTTCCTTCCAAACTTGAATCAGCATTTGGTCTCCCACTTACTAACTCAAGAGCAACAACACCAAATGAAAATATATCTGCTTTCTCTGTAAGGTGTCCACGCATGGCATACTCCGGTGCAAGATATCCACTTTATCACAAGAATTAAAAATATCAACAGTTTAGAATTATTTAAAACAAAATGAACTCCAACCATAAAAAGTTAATTATCTTTTCATGGATCCAATGAAAGATGATTAATGATTTATTTGGACGAACTTCTCCATAAGGGCTTTTAAAAAAATACGAAAGAAAAATGAAATTGACTTCTCCATATAATTCATCTTGGCTTATGCATAATCTAAAAGTAAAAGTTCATAGAAACTGAGATTTTTATCAAATTATCTTGTAATTTTAACTTATGAACAAGTCAATTTCCATTTTCTTTTTCTTCCAAGAGAAGTTTGTACCGATATGTCTGAAGTATTGATGACTCACATTGTTCCAGCCACACGGGTGCTTATGTGGGTCTTTTTATCATCGTACAATTTGGCCAATCCAAAATCAGATATTTTGGGTACAAGCTCGTAGTCAAGCAAAATATTACTAGCCTTCA
This sequence comes from Vigna nakashimae, assembly GCA_034642375.1. Taxonomy (NCBI): domain Eukaryota; kingdom Viridiplantae; phylum Streptophyta; class Magnoliopsida; order Fabales; family Fabaceae; genus Vigna; species Vigna nakashimae. The sequence goes on along the minus strand of CM067763.1, from coordinate 4,934,323 downwards.
CATCACGGTGTACAATACGGAGACGAGACTCTTCATGTAAATATGCTAAACCTCTGGCAATACCCGTGCAAATATCATAGCGTGTGGACCAATTGAGGGTTAAAGAATTTCCTGCCCAAACAGATCACATTTGTCCTTAGTCATTCGTACACATGAAAATGAGAAAACAAATAATTTACGTGCAGATAGACAAAACTTATTTATTCTTTTTCATACCAAATAATCCTTGATCAAGACTCTTGTTCTCTAGATACTCGTACACAAGAAGTTTCTTATTTCCCTCGATGCAACATCCATATAGTTTAACCAGATTACGATGTTGTACAGCTGATATAGTAGCAATCTCAGTTATGAACTGGCTCTTTCCTTGATGAGAGGCTACTGACAGTTGTTTCACAGCAATAACTCTTCCATCATTAAGTGTCCCCTACAAGAACAAAAAAGAAAAATGATATTCTCTTGAAGAAAGCATTTAGAACCTGTTTGGTACAACGTGTTTTTTAAGAAAATTCGCTTTTAGATTTTCATGTATTTGTTTCATCTTTTAAAAGTAATCAGAAACTTTAAAGAATCTAAATCATTACATTGGAAGCTATTTTTGATCAAGTTTCCATGGAACCATCTACTACTTTTAGAGAAAGAAGAGTGGTTTTATGAATACAAATACAGATAAATTAGCTTCTGTTTTTATAAAATATCTAAAAGTAATCACCAAAATATTTTACACTAGAATCACTTTATTTTTAATTTGTAATAAAATATCTTTTACTTCTAATACTTTCCAAAAAAATGAATATTAGGATACAAATTTACCTTCCTATTAAACGTAAAACTATAAGTAGAGGCTGAGTTATACTGTGCCTAGGGGAACCACAACAAAATTTCCATTTATCTTTTGAGGACTAAAACGTAATTATCAACTAAATAGTTATATTATTAAATAAGCCAAATGCATATCCAAAGATATCAAGAACCACAAGCACTAAAGTCATATAAAGTCTTACGATAACTCGGAAGCAGGTAAGATTTATGGAGGCATAAAGGCCTATTTGTTTAATTAAATCAATTCAGGGTAAATAAAATAATCAAAGGAGAGTTTAAGCTCCTCTAGAATGATTGTGGGCTTAACATTGACTAGCCAAGAAAATTATTAGAACCAGTATTCACAATGATAACTTTTCAAGTAGAATATAACCTTCATCTTAAAGGGACAGAATATTACCTTATAAACAGGTCCAAAACCTCCCTCTCCAAGCTTATTTTCGACATTAAAGTCATTTGTAGCATTCTTCAACTCAGAATAACTGAAAGTGTATGGCTTTGTATCAATTCCTAAAAGCTCTGCAAAATCATACATGAATAGGGTTAAAAGTTAGGCAACCAGAGACTTATTTTAATGAAAGTTGGGATGATGCCAACTTTTCTTGCTTTTCAAGTTTAGAGACACCCCCTTTATCTAAATTGGATCTGATTGGACAATATTCTCTATACAAAATTTTAAAAGAGAAAAATAAGAACTAAAAGAAAATAAGTTTCTAGATTAAGTTAAAATATAAAAATTTAGAGAAGCTATATAAAAAGAGTTTCAACAAATTAACTTGTGCATAAATTAATATGTTAAGAAACTTATTTTATTTTTTCTTCTTAATTTTGTCTCGTAGAAGTTGTTACAGCTTAAATTTCATGAGAGCATTACTATGCAAAAATCTGCAGAGTATTTACCTTCATCCTCATGCTGACGTTTTCTTCTCCGAATGATACAGAAAATCACAAAAACTGATAGGAAGCTTACAACTCCAATTCCAACAACAATTCCAACAATAAGGCCGGTTCTATTATTTGAATTGCTTGGAGGTTCGTTACTGACAGTAGGTATAAAATCTGTACAATACAGGCACACCCTATTAAAACAATTTTTCTTTTGAATATTTTTCTGACAAGAGATTATACATTATTGTTAAAGGTTAGTAGTTAAACAACTGAATTGCCTAATTTTTTTTCTTTTGTAGTTTTACCTGGGATAGCATGGATGGCTTGAATCAAGGGCCCATAAGTACCTTGAGCTGGTATGCAACAAGTCCCCTTTCCAGCCCAAAAGAGATGGATGTCAATATAGTTTTCCGTCACTTCAAACCTAAATTGCCTTTGGACAGCTCTGAATGAGATGCCCCCAGCTTCCTTTTTTATGTCGAAATCTTTCAAAACAAGATTCCCCTGGAATATTCAAATGGAAAAATAAAAATGAAAGTACAATAAAAGACAAGAAAATAGAGGGTCAAACAATAATTTTCCTTTTGTACCAAACCAACGACACACCATGGATTCAAAATATTTAACATAAAACATAACCTGGTTCTACAAATTTGATTTGGAGAAAAGACGAAATATGCTCAGTGGAGATGAAATACTATTTAATTGGATAATTAAGGAAAAAAGAAGAAAACTTTCCTTTCCTACCAATTCTCATTCGACCAATGTAAGCTAAGAATAATGCACACGTGACCTTAAGTCATTATCAACAACGGCCAAATCCTCATATTTTAAAAATATTTAGTTGAAATTTCAAGGTGATGGAATCTTTAAATACTTAATGAACAATTTTCTCTTCACCAGAACAGAACACCGAAATGAATATAAGAAGCTACAGAGACGCCATACTTCTATAAACACTTGGTCTTATGTGAGATGTTGGATTGTAACATGTGTACAAATACTCTAATATTATAAAAATAGTTGAAAGATGCTTTTAGTATTTGCAAATTGAAAAATATTTAGTTGTAGTTACTCAAATATAAATCATCCCCCTTTTGATACATCGTTATGGAAATGTGGTACTGTTGTACTAATTTCCATAAATGAGAAAATAAAAGCACATGATAATTTAACAAACTAGGTAGATGTACAAGTTCTTAAGGTTGATACTTATTGTCATTGTTGTTGCACTATCCTCTATGATTTCCAAGCATTGTGATAAGTACAAAAGTACCTGGATATATATATCAAAGACTCGTCTCCCAAGACTTTCCCATCTTCCAGCAGAATCCAGAATAGCTGTTTCTGCAAATTGAAGGGTGATGTTGTAAAAGCCATTTTCCAGCCCCAAGCCATAATATCTTAATGATGAAGGAGAGACCCGTGCTGTTTGGAAGAGCTCCGTATTCATAGTGTTAGTGAATTGACTAGACACAAATTTTGTGTATTCTGGATTACTATTGCCCGTAAACAATCCAACATTACTAACAGCCCATCTACTTGTATCAGTAACAAAGTATGTAGCAGAACCAAGTGTCTCATTCTCCCTTTCATATGTGATTCCTTCTGTGGACGTAATTTGGGGTCCGCCACACTTGATAGCAAAGTCAGAATCTGCACAGAATCATAGATAACTGATCAATGAGTGGCCAGGAGTATTACATAACAAGATTAACTTCATAGAGCCTCCTATTTCTCAGTAAAGTGTGATTTAGGTTCGATAAGATATGGTCAAAATGGTTTTGGACCTTAGTTCCTACATTTTAAAAACAGTAGTTTTGGATCCAGTATTTATGAAATATGATGATTTTTTCGTCTTTAGTCCCATAATTCATTTTAGTTTGACCCAGGACAAGATTCATCATATGTTAGAAAATGAAAGGATTACACCACAATTTTTAAATGGTAAGTACTAAATCCAATTTTAACTAAATATTGAGTTACCTAACCTATTTTATCCTATTTCTTTTCCATGTAATGAAAAAGGAAGGCATAGAAATCCTTCAGTCACAGTAAAATTATGTTAAAGTCAAACATACATCTTCCAACACCTCGATTGCAAGGGAAATTTTTCTGGAGACAGTTGAGCCCAAATGGCAAGCCACTGCAAAGGAAAAGTTACCAAATAAAAAGATTGGTCCACAAATGAATGGCAAGCAAAATACAGTACACTTGTATGGAAACGAAAATGTTTCAAATGGATTGAAAGATTGTCAAAATAATAAATAATGGATACAACTAGCATATGAATCTAGATAGACTAAACTCTGAGGAACGAAATCCCAGCAAGATCATAATTCATATTATAGCCAAAAATAGGTGATACGGGGTATGGTTTAACAGAACTTTTAAAACAATCATCATTAAAGAAATTGTGCAATAATCACCTGGTATCTGAACCATCATCTATCGACAAGTTGTTAGCAACTAAATTCCTGCATCTCAAACCCAAAAATTATTGCAATGAGTTTCAGAATATATAATCCCTCTCTCACACACACATATAAGGGAAGGGTTACTCCATGTCATCACCTTTTATTTTCTTGAAATCTAATAGTTTATAATTAGTTACTCATTAACACCAATGATGAAGATTAACTCTCATAGTGTTACTCTTAAAGAACAAACAAGTGTACGCACACATGTAATTGAATTATAATGTTAAATTTTGAACTAAAATTTAGTTCAACATTTAAAGGTGAGAGGAGACATGAAAATTTTTACTATAATGAATAATAGGAAGATATCTGTTACCATAATCATGATATAATTGAGTTCAAATGAGTAAAAAACTTGAATTGTATTTATATTTATTTTCACCTCTTTCAAATGCTGATCACTTTAGAAAACATTTAGTCACTAAAGTAAATTTTAAATTTGCATTTGCTTACTCTTGATATCCATTTAATCATTTTAGTGTTCAAGATTGCATTTTTGACTAGTAGTATAGTCAAACAAAATCATAGGAAATATGATGTATAAAAGGATTGGAATGTTGGGTATGTATAGCATTCCATAATACTACAATATGATTCACTTCTCACAATATTGGATTTGTATAACATACCAAAATGTAACAATATTGTTGGAATTGTAAAAGAAGTGGAACATAAGAAGTGGATCATAGTGTAGAAAGAGAATGATTTGTTGAAAAAGCCCTCTATCTTTGGACTCATGTATATATGTCATACAATAAACAAAAATAAATTCAAGAATGAATTGCCTGTTTTCTAAAAGTACTTAACTACTTATCTAAGCTTCCTCTGTTTATTACTCATTACAATCCTCTTAATAGCCTGGTAGATCTGTTACGTCATCCAATCCAAAACTAGTCCATCTCTATCTGTCTAACTTAGACCCATATTATTGGGCGCTTACTAAAAAATTGATATGTAAAAGGGGAGAAAAAAATAATCACACTACTTACAGTTGTAAATTTGCTTCGTTTACCCAAGAGGGGAGGCTTCCTGATAGATCATTGTATGACAAGTCTCTGCAAGCATATTAAGTCAAACCAAATCAAGGAAAATACTTGGGGAATGGTGGTTTGAAAAGAGTGTAGACAAAATAAACTAAGTCTAATATTCATATTTGTTGACAAACTATGTGTGTTGCAAGTTCATTATTGAACCTGTACAAATTCATGTTACACAAATACATACATACAAGTGTGGATAGAAGTGTCAGATATGACACCCGTAGGAAAACTTACATATGAATAAGTATGATAAGATAAAGTAAAACACTAACTAACATTTATGTAAATTGTGAATCATCTCAAGAAAACATCATATAAACAAATAAAGCCGCTGCAAGCAATTCCACGAGTGAGAAAAGTGGAGAAAGTCAAATAAACATCAACGTAAATGTTGTTGCCTTTTCTTTTTCAGCATTAGTATTTAGTCATTATAGACTTGATATATGACTACGATTTAGCTAGTACATATTATTACCAACATATATCAGCAAACAGTTTCAAAAATGAATAAAATTACATGATGTGTAGTTATAGTTTCCTACGCTATCCTAGGAATACAGATACATATATCTAATAACAACACATACACATATAACATCCATTTTAAAGCATCCAAGTTGTATTAAAACAATTACGACATGTGGACACATACTTAATCAAAATAAATACAAATAGAAAATTGACAAGTAACAACATGGAAAAGCACGGGCTCTTTCCTCTCAGTATGATAATACATTTTTTGTTCATTTTAATCTTTAAACTTGCAGGACAAAGTTCCAATTAATCTCTTTTGTATTCAGATGGTGCAATATTTCAAAATTTAAAATAGAAATTAAGTGTAAGGCTGGGCAGAACACTAGGAATTCCATGAACTATGGGTCATATGCAGACAATGTCAGGTGATTTAGATATCACCAACCAAACTTCTTGAATTCATCAAATTATCCTCGATTTCAAGTAAACAAAAAAGACCTTATTGATCAACAACTGGAGTTTGGCAAGTTTAAGGAATTGTGTTTGTGAGGTTCGAAGCATATGCAACCGATAGTTTAGGGGCACCTTGGATTTTGCCCAAGTATTTTGAATCAGAAAGTAATGAATTTCATTCTCCATAATTCAAATAAGTCAATCTTACTCACATATTCTGAAGTGATGAACGTATCTGTGTTGGAAGGGTGCCATTTAGTTTATTATTTCCAAGTAACCTGAAATTTGATGAAAACATCCTTTAAAATATGTACTTAAGCATATCAACAAATGAATTTTCAATTTCTTAGAAATGTATTATTACAAGGTATTGAGCGAGCTCAAATTGAAAATTGAACCCGGAATCTGTCCTTCGATGCTATTGAAACTTAAATCCCTGCAATAACCAACATAAATATATAACTCTCTTGAGTTGGAAAAGGATAAAACTATAAGACAAGATACATGTTTTCTCTTTATCAAATAAAAGAAAGAAAATGTCCAATTATGTTATCCGTATGATAAATTAGTGGAAAAGTCATGTCTTTCTACCACAACAATGAAAATTACGAAGTAAAAAATATAATTGAACCCAAATCAGTAATGAACATGCTGAGTACTACTTATTAAGATATGCCTCGTATAACCAGCCAGTAATCAGATTGGACACATTTAGAATAGTAACAAAGAATTAACTAACTTGTTGCTTTCTAGTCAACAACTTTTACATAATGTCATTTGAATATAGTTTGACACAAACAGGTGATACTCACAGTTGGGTCAAATTGAACTCTCCAATGAAGGACGGAATTGAACCAGAAATATTGTTATTCCTCAATTCTCTGCAAGAATTGTAACAAATAAGTAAAAAAATGAAGTTTGAAAGCAGAGTGAGTCATGGACATTAGCAAAGCGGGCCTTACAAGGTAGTCAAAGATTTCATATTCTGTAGAAATTCCAGCGAGGAGCTCCCATTAGATAAACCACTTATTCTCCTACATTTATATCATACTTAATATATTAGGTTTCATCAATCAATTATACCCAACAAAAAACTAGTGGTGGTACTCACAATTCTGTTAAAGAAGTCAAGTTGGAAAGTGACGAGGGTATTGAGCCATTAAAAGAATTGCCTTGAAACCTCCTATCAAAACATACAGTAATTCACCAAAACTGTCAGCACACTTTTGGAATAGAATACGAAAGTAACCACAGAAAGAAAATTTTCTGGTAACAGAATACTCAGAAGTATAATAATTCACAATAATTGTTAGTAAGCACTTCTGGAAAAGAAAATGAAAGTGGCCATAAAAAGAAATATTTCTGGAACAGAATACCAAAACACAACCATTCACGAAAAATTTCAGTACACACTTTCGTAATAGAATATGAAAGTAACCATAAAATTTTTTTTAATTCCACATCCAATATAATATATTTTATCAAAAAGTGTTCCACCTACTAAATTCAAATTAAGGAGGAAAAACATAGTTGACTGGTAATGTTGTCTTACAAGACTTGAAGCCTAGTCCAATTCCCTATGAAGTTTGGTATATTGCCTGTGAGTTCCACGTCTGAAGCATATCTGAAATGAAAAGAAAAAACTTTATTGATTTATAAGTTTTCTTTCTTTAGGCACGTCAAAGGAGGAATATCTTACACTGTTGCCAAACTCGTAAGGTCTGCAAATGAGGATGGAATTGGACCACTAATTCCAGAACTATCAATGTAGCTGCAAGGAAATATCGTGAAATCAATATTTTCTTGTGCTCACAACAAGGGTAAGCAACTGCATAACAAAGTGTAATTTTGAAAAATACCCCATACTTTGCATTATTGAGAACCGACCAACTCATTATTCACTATAATTATGCTTATGACGAGTCTAATTGATGACTGTGGACAATAATAAATAGTTGTTTGTTACATGCATTTAGTAACCAAAACACTATAATATTGTAGTTCCCCAATGATATTTTTGCTGTTTGCAGACACAAACCATATTTGAAAGAGTAGTATATGCGTCCATCTCTATGACTATCTACACAAAGATATGGAAACTTACACAGGGGTACGACTTCAACGTAGAGATAGGAATCACTATCATTAGAAAAGGAAAGAATTTACTAATGTTGGACAATAACTATTTGAGTTGCAAAATGCAAGGATGGCTGCATTGGGGCATGTGTGGCTTTGATTTCTCAACTATTCCAAAGTTTAAACTTGCCGCGTATATATAACATGCAGAAATTTCACTTTTGCTACTAAACTTCTAATAGAAGAAAACGTTTTGGTAGGTGATAATATTTTAGCATACAAAAGGAAACAATAAATGAGTAAAGTCAGTGGATATGTATGTGCGTAAAATAGGTAAAATAACAACTCCATAGGACCCAAGCTTGATTAAAAAAATAATAATACAAATAGAAGCTAAGACTGCAGAAATACTTACAGTTGTTCTAGCTTTGTGAGTTTCCCAAGTTCGGATGGGAGAGATCCTGAGAAATTGTTTGACGAAATACTCCTACAAATTTAACAAATAATAAATCTCACTAGTACCATCAAGAGAAATTTCTCATGCACACCATCATGTATCCACAACAAAACAACATCGGATTGATTAAAGAGAATAATGTTTTCGTGCGAGCAAATTCTTATGTAAAACAGTGAATTTCCCTTTTATCCATTTAGATACTCAACTAATCTAAAGGAAACAAAAACATTTTCAAACCAAAATTTTCCATGTGGATTTCTATCAATTCATGACTCATATTTTGTACAATGTCCAGGTCACTTTCACACCATTAATTAAACTTTAAACTAGCACTCAAGACTGAGATGTGAAAAGTGTATGTTATTCCAAGTAGTTTCAACTTAGATGTGTATTATGGATCCGTATTTGAATTGATCCAACACGAAATCAAGCATGCACTCGTATTACAAGAGACGATATTATAACTTAGGCACAAGGAGCGAAGTTAACCCAAAATAGTAATTCATTATGTGGGTTAACCCCATCGATTAAATACCACTTCCTTTTCTATCAAATGTAAGACTCATAACTGACCCCAAATATTTTTGGTGACTACTTGATCCTAAAAAACAACCCATTGGCAATTTCATACCCGGAGGAAGAAAAGTTCAAAATAAACAACATACAGTGATATTAACTCTGTAAGATTTTCCAATTCCTTTGGAAGCTCTCCTGATAAATTATTGATTCCAAGGCTCCTAACAAAGAGAAAACTTAACTGTTAGAAGTTATGCGTCAGTACATTAAATTCGTAGAACATTATGAAATGAAATTGGGTCGAATTGTCTTACAAGTATTGCATACGAGTTAGATTTCCAATAGCTGGAGGCAGAGAACCCGTCAAGTAATTTTGCCCAATATTTCTGCTTGCAATTTGATGGAACTTAGTACAACAGAAAACTTGTAATTCTTTCTAAAGAACAATAAATCAAAAGCTAAAAATGCACCAAAATAATTTTAGATTCTCACTCAATCATAACTTCAATAAATTTGTTAACTTATATAATAACTACCCTAAAAATCACAGACGAAACTACTTTTAATTGGTTGGCAGATGCATTAATATGTGCACAAAAATTAAATTTATAGTAAGCTAAATCAATATACCAATTTTGATATACAAATTTTCTTTTTTACAATTTTATTATTATCATGACAACAGTTTTTATACTGTGATAAGTGTTATCAATGTAGTAGTAACCACTTATTGTGGAACAAAATGTGAACCCCCTTGAATGAATGTCTGAGTATCCTCTGGTAATAATAATAAAGCATGTTCTGAACTTATTAACGAGGAAGAAAACATACAAATTGGTGAGATAGGTGAGAGTCCATAGTTCTTCCGGAATTTCACCAAACACGTTCAGTGCATAGACCCTCCTGTGCCATTCAAAACATAAGTTAGCTTACAAATTCAATGTACAGCGACAAGGAAATTTGATCTGAAATTTGAGGGAGCGAGAGAGATACAGTGCTGTGATGTGGCAAGTAGTTCGATTGTCAAATGAACAGTCACATCTGATGAATGGATTGTAACTTTCAGGGGTGGAAGTACTATCAATGGCATTTCCACTGCACAGTTCACCGCTTATATTCCACACATTTGTGACTGCAGAGATACCCCATGTACTGAAGATTGAATTTAAAACTCTTGCTGCATTCAGAAATCCACTTTTTCAGGGAAATGCACTTGCTTTAATATTATGAAGAAACCAACTCCAAAAAAAAAAAATTTGATAGACTTATATATAATAGAAAAAATTCATAATATAGAAATAGGACGTGAACAAATCAAAATATAGAAGTGAGGTGCAAAATCCAGGTTAAAGTTAAGTTCAAAATCCATTTTCTAAAATCTATGTTTCACAAATTTAGTTTGGTAGATTTTAAGGTTTGGGATTTAGTTTATATCAGCAAATTAAAGAAAAAAGAAATAAAATTATTTAAAGTTGATAAATTTTTCGTTTTTTTTTTTTAAATTACTTAACCAGGTCAAAAATAGACTTAAACAAAACCTAACATTGCTCCAGGACGATTCGATTTGTGTCAAATTTCGTTCCTTTTCTTTTTCTAATTTTCAATTAATTTTTTTTTCGAAAAATCGTGACCTTTAAAATATAAACTTAAATAATATTATTATTGTTAAATAATGATAAAATTAATTTATTGCTTATATTTTAATGAAATTTGATTGTTTTAATAAATGTAAATAATTAAATGAAATAATATTTTCAAATTAGGAATGAAATTATAGAATTACTTTTTGATAAGATATTATCTGTATCTCTCGTGTATTTGAAATTGATATATTATATCAAAATAATAAAAATATGAAAAATAAGAAACGAGAGCTATTAAAATACTAGAAATTAAGTTACGTGACTCGTTGAAAAAAGTAAACTTATAAGAAAATCTCCAAAATATCGTTATTAAGTATGAATTAAAAATGAAGGTGAAAAGTCAAAATATATATAAAATAAGGTTTGAGAATAAGACAGTGACAGGGACTCTATCAGGTTTTTCAAAGGTACAACTACCAATTTAAAAGTTGATAAATAAAAAACATATAAATATTAAATAATGCAAATTGCTTAACAGAAAAAGAATCAAGTGTTGCAGAACATTGCAAACATACTGATATGTACTGTAATAAACAATTTCCTTTTTCTCTGTTATCTTATCCATTAAACAAAAACAAAAATATATTTTTACACATAAGTTTTTTATATTTATCTTTTCTTATCTTTTTAAAAATACAATTTTTTATGATTATTTTATTTTATAATATATGTCAAATAAATATAAATTTGTATACCTATCATTACTTTAAACAAAATAACACAAATCCTTCCTAAAATCTCTTTTCACCCTTAAAGTTTTTCTTTAATAACTTTGTTTCAAAAACAAAGGTTAACCTGTTCAGATTCAGAGATCAGGTGAAATTTCCAATAAAGATTTTTTTACAGAGGGAGAAAACCTATGTGTAATGAAAGAAAAATAAGAAAATATTTCATAAAAAATATAAAAATAAAACAAAAAAGAAATGTATATCAGTGGCATGGGTTATGTTTATACTGTAACTGTATCAGTATAATGTTGTTCCATCTAATTTTCACATCTCAACAATATTAATAACAATTTAATTATTCTTAACCCATATATCAACCAAGTTTTTCCAAAGAGATTAATATTTGATATCATCTTAATTCAATACTGTTGATGGATGATGAACAAGTTTGATTAAAAAAGTTAAGAGTTTTCCTTTTCTGATAATTTCTCTGCTGAATTTCCCAACAAGAAAACCATTGATAGAAAGTATTTGTGCAGAGGCTGCTGTCACAGAAAGGAAAAAAGAAATTACCTTCAGAAGGGTCAGTGGTGGCGTTTGCAGATTGAGCTTGAGAAAAGCTAACGAAGCAACTGAAGTGACAGAAGAACACGGCAACGAGAGCAAAAGCCAAACCATGTGACATCCATCCCATGATATGAAGAACACGATCACCCCACAATAACAATCTTTGAAAAATTTGTCGAGTGCTTTCAAACTTGGCCGATCGACTTTCAGGTTAATGAGAAATTTAGTATTTGGTGAGCAATCGCAGTGTTAGGGAGAAAGATTGGAACGTTGGTTTGCTTTTATAAGACTCTACTTGCAAAAGAGAGGCAAAAATGGCGTCTCTGACCGCAATTTTCAACGTGTGTAACTATTATGATTCGCCTGAGCTCTGTCAAAGCTTACGTCATGTTGCACCATAGCACACCAGATGGCCTGCGTGTAGCTCAAAGGTCAACATGATCAACTAGGTTATATACCAATAAATAATTTTAGTGGCCATTTTTTATGTGGTTAGCTAACATGCAAATTGTGGACACACCAACCCATGTAATGTTCCAGTACCTTTTTTACTTTAATCCTAAAAAATAATCTCTGAACAATCTTTCACGTTTGTTATGCATTAATTATATATATATATATATATATATATATATATATATATATATATATATATAACAATTTCCAAAATTTATTTTGACTATTCGTACCATAGTACTAAACAATCTTGTTTAGATTTTTTTTAATTCGAGCTCAGTTTAATTATAAGTGTTTTAATTCTCTCAAAAAATATAATCAACGATGATTTACTAATCGTTTAGATTATTACTCTTGTAGAGAAGATATAATTACAATACAGGTGTTTCTCTCTTTTCTCTTTCTCTTTGTCTTTTAATCAGTAAACAATATTACAATGAAGGTTGGAAGTATTTATTTTCTTCTCTTCTCTTTTCTCTTCTTCTCTTCTCTCTTCTCTTTTTTTCTTCTCTTTTTGACGCTTCTAAGAATAGATATTTTGTTGTAAGCTTTTCTCTTGCTATCCTCTTGATTTTTCTTTCAAAAGCTCTTCAATTTAAAGGATTTTTGAATAAATGTCCGCTAGACTAAGCGTTCGCCTTGATTCATGTGTTTTCTTTTTCTTCATGTGCATCAGCCGTTGGATAAGTCAACTTATCAGAGCATACATGTTTTTTCAGTACTTTGCTTGAAGTAGGTAATACGTCCTTTTAGGCATGGTTTTCATTAATGATAATCGATTCAATCAACGTAAATTCAAAAATATAGTCGTTACAACGATAAAAAATGGCTAGTTTTTCAATTCTCTATATAAATACTTATTCATAATCGATTAACAACCTCCCATTGCACCCAAACTCTACCAGAATCAAGATTAATCAAGCTTTTACTCTCTTTCTCATACTTTTCTTCTACACCTTCTTTGATCTTCAATGTTGATTCAAGGTGCAAGATGCCTACATGCAAACGTACTGGTGGTGCATCCTCTTCACGTCCTCAAGCTCCCAGACCTGCCACTCTTGAAGGATTGATCTGTGATCCGGAGAAACAAGCTGAGTTCGGTCATTTTTGGCAGGAGAGACGGATCATGGCTGTGAAGTATGTTCGCTTAGAGTACTACAAATTTTATGGGTTCCAATTTCCTAATTTATTTGCAAACCAAGGCTTAACCAATCTCGTTGAACAAAAGGAATGTATTTATTCCGACCCCATTCGGGTATTCTACCATAATCTATGTTATCGTGATGGTGTTGTTACTACTAAAGTAAAAGGGTTACGCATCATTCTTGATGATGACATCTGAACCAATGTAGCTATGCTCACCATCTGGGATGATGCAGTGAAAATTCATCTTGGAGTTCCAAAGTTCAATCGTCTTCTTGCCTTCCAGTCTTTTTTGAGAAACCCTCAACAACAATTAAACCGACAACAACTACTGGTGGGCGGTTTCAAAGTGGAGGAGAGGATGCTCCATTACCTGCAAATTTGGATCCTATGCTCTCGTGCCACCAATCATGCTCAATACTCTAAGCAAGATCTTCTCCTTATCTATGGTATTTTGAACCATGTCCACATTGATTGGCCTTCTCTCATCACTGACACTATGCTAAAGGCACAATAATTTTTAGCCTATAATCTCCCTTTATGCTCTCCTTATTTCTCGCATCCTTGAATTGAAATGAGTCAATGTTGAAGGTGAACATACTCAAGCTGTTCAGTCGATTGGCACAAAAATTGATGAAACTACTTTACGCCAAATGGGCTTTGTAGCACATGGAAATGTATTTCTTCATAAAGATGAAGAAAATCAAGAAGATGAAGATGAAGATGATGATGTAGATGCTCACATGGCAGAACCTGTACGTGAAGTTGCGCCATTTGCAGCTGGTCCCTCAACTATTCCTTCCTCTTCATCATTTTCCATGGAAGAGTATTTTGCAAACCTCTCAAAGCAAATGGAAGATATGAGTTTGGCTCATCAAGTAAGATTTGATGAACTCATGGAAATGCATCAAACTCATCATGACTATGTATGTGAGAGATTTGAAGATTTTGACACTAGGCTAGGCAACATTAAGGATCGCCTAAACGTTCAACCTCCTGATTATCCTCCAACCCCTCCTTTCTAAATCTTTATTGTATTTCTTGGTTAAAGTTGAATTTATGTTTTTCTTGTATTTCATGATGCATTTTGTTATTTCATTTTATGAAAATTCACTTTTATTTCTGAATTACATATATTCTTTTGTTGAGGGGAACCATTTAACGGGGAGCCTTTATTCTTGAGAACTTGTTTATGATAAAAAGGGGGAGAAAACTTTTAATTAATGCAATTATTACTAACATGTTTGTGTTGTTTATAAGTCTGGATCTTTACAAGAAATTAGAAATGCTTTTAAACAAGATATTTTTTATCATTATAA
This sequence comes from Vigna nakashimae, assembly GCA_034642375.1. NCBI lineage: Eukaryota > Viridiplantae > Streptophyta > Magnoliopsida > Fabales > Fabaceae > Vigna > Vigna nakashimae. The sequence goes on along the minus strand of CM067763.1, from coordinate 4,919,321 downwards.
AAAAGGAGGAGATTGTTACCAATAAGGAGCATTGGTATCTTTGAAGCTACTATGAAGTTTTGATGATGTTAAAAGCTAAAGAATTGAAGAATCTTAGTGTATTTATATTAAAAATATTTTGTAGAAACAATTGTATAGGAATAACTTTGATGATGTAAAAATACTTAGATGTTTTCCTTTTTAGGGAATCATTGCGCAAATAATTGATTATCACAAGCCAAAATAGAAAGAGAATAATCAATTACCACTGTCTGATTTAATATTGTCTAGGGCGTGCAAATAATCGATTATCCTGAGGGATAATCGATTATCACTTTTTGGAAACCTCATAACAGCCGCAAATAATCGATTATCACTAGCAGTTGAGAGTTGGATTTTCAGTTTCTGACCCTTGGGCTATATATACACATTCCTAAACCTCTTATAGGTTTAACTAAGCCATTTGAGAATACAGAAAAAAGTATGAGGAGGTTCTCAAGTGTTAGTGTGCTCGAATCAAGTCCTGTGAATAGGAGAAACTTGCGCGTGAATTTAGTAATTACAGGAGTGTGTTAGAAATTCTGTTTTATTGGACAAGGGTGTGAATTTAGTAATTACAGGGGATGCGTCAAAAATTATATTTTTAGTGGACAAGGGGTGTATTTAGTAAGTAGAGGTGGTGTATTCGAAATTTTGTTTTATTGAACAGTGGTGTGAACTTGGTAATTTCAGGGGGTGCGTCAGAAATTCTGTTTTGGTAGACAAGTGGTGTGACGACGAAATACAAGGAAACAACATTGTTTTGTGAATTGTCTGATTGTGATATTATCTGCTACGTCGAGATAAGATGTTATGACTTGTTATAGTATGTGTTTAATGTGTTCATATTGTGTGATATACTATGATATCTTTGGTTGCTCACCCTTGCATGTTGTGGTTGTGGTTCCATCTACAATGATAGTACGTCTACGGGAGTAGATGGAGAATAAAACTTGTCGGGTTTTTATATTGTTTTTTTATTTACATTTGTTTGGTTTTGGTATTTTAAGGAACAAGTAAGTTTTGGTTTGTTGTAATGTATGGACTTAAGGTATTATGATATTTGTATGGTTTGCTTCCACAATGTTATTTAAAAAAAAAATTGGACGAGAACGTTTCATACAATTCGTACTCTAAGATTATTTTTTTAGGGTTAAATATGTTTTTAGTCCCTCAACTATCACGTGGTTTTGTTTTTTGTTCCTCTTTCAAACTTTGGTACACTTTGCTCTTTCTCCTTAAGTAAACTATAATTTTTCATCCTCCAAAACCAACGACGTTAAAAATAAGCTGAGGTGGCTAACGATGGTCTGACACATCATTTTTTTTACCCTCTCAATCTTTCCCAATTTTCTCTCTCCCTCTCCCTTTGTCTCCTTCCTTGCATCTTCCACTCCCTCCATCATCTTCACCCAATACTCCAAACAAAGAAACCCATACCATCAGAATCCACTGCCGCAATCACCATCTCAGCCTCTCTCAACCTCTCTCAACCTAACCTCCGCACCCAACATCCCTATTTTGCTCCTCAACTTACAAATTGAAATCTTTCCATCATCGTCCTCGTCCAAGTATCTCAGCACTTGCTCGTATTCACTACCCTTAATCATCATTCCTCTCAACAAAGAATCATCATCCTCCAAGTATAAATTATTTCATCGAGGACAATGCAGAATCTTGTCTGGTTTCTTGAAGATTTTATCTTGATCTGTAGTGCTACTCTCTGTATTATTTTCCACTATTTTGGAATTTACTTTTGACTCATTTTACTGCTGATTATTATGTAGGGTCTCTTGTTTGCTATCTGTTGAATCAGAATAATTCTCTGGTTGCTCAGAGTTTTCAGTACAATGCATTTCAACTTCTTTTTTCTTTAAGCCATTGTAAGCATTCTGAAATTTAAGTTTAATCAATGACAAGTTAAGTAGAACAATGTTGTGGGAAAATTAAGAATAGATGAGAAGCAAAATCAATATTTATTTCCTATGAAAAATATAAAATACCACACAAGAGGAACAATTGGAACTTAGCAATTTCTCAGTAATAGAAAATAGTAGTTTCTCAAGGATTAACATATTGGTTCATACATGAAACCATGTTCATCTCCTATTTCTAATGTGCCTCAACTTCAATTTATCTCTCCCAACAAACTGTCATATTCATGAAAATGAATCATACTAGAACTGGTAACTTATAAACAACAACAATTGCATAAATTTACTAAAAAAAGACCACAAAGAGCACCTAGAAACTTTTGGACTTGATTCTTGCGAACTTTTGTTCTTCAAAAGGGAACCAGGTTTTTTTTTATGCAAACTACATAAGTGCTGATAAGGAAAAATGAATAAGTAACTAAATGAAAGATTCTAGTACAATGAAGCCACATTAATCCAAAGAAAATATTCATCGCATATATCAACATTTCTGTATAAAGATGGAAAGGAACTGATTCATAGATAATCAACGACATTGCTCCAATGAAGATGAAACAAGTTACGTTATATTTATGGTTGAGAGAGCTGAGATGGTGATTGCAGCGATGGATTCTGACGGTGATGGGTTTCTTTATTTGGAGGATTTGGTGAAGATGATGGAGGGATTGGAAGATGCAAGGAAGGAAACGAAGGAAGAGGGAGGGAGAAAAGCTGAGAAAGATTGACCGTGTCAGAAAAAAAAATGACGTGTCACACCAGCGTTAGCCACCTCAGCTTATTTTTAATGTCGTTGGTTTTGAACGACGAAAAATTATAGTTTTCTTAAAGAGAAGGATCAAAGTGTACCAAAGTTTGAAAGAGAGACAAAAAATAAAATCGCGTAATAGTTGGGGGACTAAAAACATATTTAACCATTTTTTCATACATGACATCATATTAGGGGTGTTATACATGCCTGGTGGAATTATCCCTTTTCCAAACTCCTGAAAGACAAGTGTTGGCTAGATGACGCATGATTTCCTCTAGATGCATATGTGTTGGAAAAAATTGCTTATTGCCAGTAGAGGTAAGCATCTGATTCGTTGACGTTGGTTGAAACATCAGAATTCCATGTCTTTTTGGGATTGGCCAAGACTGGGCATGTGAAATTAGGGCATACATCCTTAATTAGTTCAACCCTAGTCATCTTTATGGACCTTCAGTCAATAGTAGTGAATCAAGGTGCAATCACATTAAGCAGTAAGAGAACTTCTTTTATTTCTTTAATCATGGCCACCATGAAGAACTGCTTGAAAAAATCCAGAGGTAGCTTAAGACTCAAATGAGTGGTTGGCACAGGCGAGACCTTGGATAGGAGTCATAGAAGCTAACACTACCCTATTGGTAAAGTCCAACAGTGATTGAGCGTTGTGCTTCCTTCTGAGATTCTTGAAGAACAAGACAAAGTTCTTCATTTTCTTACTTATATGACTTTTCATCAAGAAATGGTGGAGGGTATGAGGGGTCGTTCAATGATGGTGGTTCCAATGATAATTATTTGTGGTGTCAAGCACATTAACTAGAGATAAAAAATATTTACAGTGTATAAATTGTTGTAAACCCTACCTTACAAGTTAGTTTTATGAAAATAAGATAGACTTAAACTCTCTTTCTAATGTAATATTAAAATCTATCTAGTGAACTGTTACACTTATTATGTGAATTGTTATCAGATTACTAATAAATATCTAATTTCATGCATGAATACATGTGTCTTAACATGAGATAGGTGTATTGAAGATCAATTTATACTTATAAACGAGTTTTAATTTTAAAAAAAAGGTTAAACTCAATTTCTAATACCTATTAAAATACATTATAAAATAAGAATAATGTATTTAAAGGTTTAAACCCTCGTTTGATCCTCGTATTTATGTGTCAATCTCAAGTGGGTCCTCGTTTTTTTTTTCGGTCTCAATCAGGTACATAAACTTGTAAAAATGAGTTAATTAAGTTTTCTCCATTAAGTTTTCATTGACGCCGTCTGCAGATGCTGAGCTGTAATTTTTTTTAGTTGAGGTGGCAATGTGTATTAAAATGAAATGTGTATTAAATTGAGTGAGTGTTCTGTTGTTCAGTGACTCTCATGTCATTCATCACCTTGCCATCATCACCAATAATCTCCACATGTACATACCTAGCTTTCACAATTTTCTCTCCCAACTCCTCCAACTTCTCATAAATTTCATTGGTCTTCCCATGAGACCTATCCCCAATAGCAAATGTATGAACCCTGTTACCCTCCTCCACCCAACTCAAACCAGTTTCTTTCTTTATTCCCTGATCCCTCAGCATTTTTCTCGCTCTCGCCACCCCTCCCATCTCCCAGCAGCAACATAAGCATTAGAAAGCAAGACATTAATCCCAGAACTTACAACACCCATCTCAAAAATCCTATCAGCCACAAATGAAGGCCATTCAGTGTTTCTTTTTTAAATTATTGTCCAGATGAATCATTTTCATTATTTTAGAGATATTTTTAGCTTGATAAGAATTTTTGGAGTCTGAATTTTTTGGCACTTGCTTTGACCTTAGCAATTGGGGTCTTGGTCCAAACTCTTTTTAGATGACTGATAACAGTTGAAAAACTGTTATTTTCATGCTTAAAATTGATATTAAAAGCAACCTTTAGACTTAAAAACTAGCTTGAAATCATGCTTTTATCTATATTTTCAGAAATAAGAGAGCTGGACAGGTTTATGCTTGATTTAAGTGTTTTTGTGCAGGTTATAAGGTGAATTTAGTGAAAGAAGTGAAGAAGGAGAGAGATGAAATCAGAAAAGGAAGCAAAGAGTGCAAAAGGAGAAGCCGAAAGCACCGCTCAGCGGCATTTTACCGCTGAGCGGCACTCAGGAGGTCACGGGAGGTTCGTTGAGGGGCAAACTGGCCGCTGAGGGGAAGAAAAGGGACGCGCAGTCACCGCTGAGCGGTATTTACCGCTGAGCGGTACTTTTTGGGCTTGGGCTTTTGTAATCTTTTGTAACTCTAGAATAGTATATAAGGACTTGCACGTCCTAGGGGTTAGTATCTTTGGCAGAAACGAGGCAAACACTCTCTCTTCCACCCCTTTGAAGGAGGATCTTGGATGCTCAGGCTACCTCTTCACCTTTTTAGGGTTTATTCTTTCATTCTTTCATTGTTCATCTAGGTTCACCATGAATATGGTGAACTAAACCTTGTATGTTTGTTGGGGAATCAATGTAATCTCTTGAAGCTCTCATATATGGAATTTATGCTTGCATCTTTTAATTAAGACTTATGCTTTCTTTCATCATTAGTTAGGGTTTTTCCTCTTTGCTTAATGCTTGCATGGTTTAACTCATTCGATGCATGATTATTGGTTTTGTCGATACGGGCACGTACGGGGAAGTCTAGATCCGGGGAATTTCTCCCAATATTATATTGGTTGTCGTTAAGCTCCTGCACTTATGAACTAATCATTAGGAATGCTAGGAATTGTATGAACTCGTGATTAGGGAGAAGCCATCTAGAATGGTACTTTAGAGAGTGGCATTAACAATGATGATTTGAATGTTGAATTCCTAAAATATATGAAAGTGGATGAGATGAAATTGACCCCCAACAACATATTCATTCATATATTTCATTGAAAGTGTTTATCTTTTGCTTTTGCCATTGATCAAAATTCATGCATACATGTTTATTTTCTGTCTTGCATATTAAAATCCAAATATTTCGTTTGTAAGTCCTAGCTAATCAACAAATCACATAACTAAACTAGGCCGTGAGTCCTTTGGGAAGAACGATACTTGGTCTTACCAAGTTTATTACTTGAACGATTCGGTCATACTTGCCGATTGTGAAACAAGTTTGTGACATCATATTTTGGTGATCATAAATTTGTCCATCAATGACGTCGATACTAAATATGGTATATTTTTTTAGAAATGAGGCCTCGTTTTCTCTTTGAATTCCTCTGTTCCTGGCTAGATTCGGAAAAAGAAAAAGCCATTCATTCGTTTCAAATTATTACTTTGATCAACACCTTTCATTGACTCAACAACCGCCAACCCTTCTACTAAAAAATCACAACTTTCAACAAAGTATAAATTTGGCCAGAAAAATTGCAGAAGCGGTTATAAGTGATGGAGCATAACAAAGCATATTGTACTCCAAGAGAAACAATTCCACAATATAGTTTGTCAAGCACTCAAGTTGTAGCGAAGAGAGATAATTTTTGTGCTAGTGGACCTCTCAGCGGCAATGTCTCTACTGCGACGAAGGTTTTTGTCCTCCAACGTATCACGGTGCGAGACTCTTAGTTTCAATTGGGGATTTTTGGGGTTGTTCATCTGAGCTTCTCTGCAGGTTAAGGATCTGATATTGGATGGTCCGTGGCGGTGGTTGAAGAGGATCTAGTCGTGATAATGAAAATGGTGACTGCGGTGGTGGCGGTGATGATGGGCCACTAAAACCCTTTGTCATGTCACATTGTCTTAAATTAAAAAAAAATTCCACATAATCAAACACTTTGACATCAACGTGCAATACGTCTATTAATGCCGTCAGTGAAGATTTAACAGACACGACTTAATTGGCTCAATTTTTCAAATATTTGGACCAAAGTAGCTTAATTTTACAAATAATATGACCCAATTGAGATTGTTTAAAATACGAGGACCCACTTGAGATTCTCTAACAAACTTCAGGACTAACCGATGGTTTAAACCTATATTTAAATGCCATAAAAAGAAAAAAAAAGATAAAAGAATTGCAATATATATCAAAAGTTTAAATACCGAAAATACAAATCACCTTGCTCAAAACAACATACCCGACTCTTAACTTCAGATTCATTTAATAACTTCTTTGGAGAATGAAATAACATTTGTCTTAACTACGTATCGTTTTAGGTTTTGTGAAAACCTCTCGTTGAAAACATTATCTTTTGCAACGATTATCCATAAAAGAGTACGTAGTAATAGTTGTTCCTTAATGCGACACTAGAAAAATAAATAAAAGAGTAGTCATATATATTTTTCAATAAAATGTAATATAATTAAAATTTAAAGCATTTACATTATTAACGTTGTCCAATCACTAAGAACAAGGTTCTTCTATTTGTAGTTGCAGTCTTGTCTTGTGACCTGGTCTTGGTCTTTTGTTGCTCTTTAGTGCTTTCCGTCTTACGCGAAAGTTAAGACATTAATCAAATTGATAATAATTATAATTTGACAGAAAAAAAGAGAGTAAGTTATTGATATTATCATTTGAATGCAACAACGGGTGTTTTTTAATCAATACATCATATTAAAAAAAATTAAATATGATTTTTATATCTGAATTATAAGGTCAAATCTTTAACACTGTGCTGTTTGGTCACGGATGAAAGATTTAAAAAAAAATTGGTAAAAATAAAAATATATATACATAAACATTACTTTTCAACATGTACAATTTTACCTGATCTATGACCTACTAACACTTCATGTAATATTTATCTTTTCTTATTAAATTGAATTAATATAATTTAGTTAATATCATATTTATTTTACTTTTGATTAAACTAATAGAAATAGAATTTACTACCATAATTAATTCTACACTCCATTATCAGAACAGGGACACCCAAAATACGAAGGAATCCTTGGGAGAAGAAGAAATGGATAGCGCCGGCGAAGTGTCAACATTGGTGGTTTTACGATGAGAGAGAAAGTGGAGCCCTAGGTGGTTCGAGAGTAACGTGGAGAAAAGATGGTTGAAGAAAATTAATACAGAAAATTATTTCAGTTATAATAACTATATAATTATATTATAAGTTGATTTGGTTGGTAGGAAAAAATAAGAGAGTAAGGAAAATTATTTGAATTATAATTATATGTTTTATTTTTGGTTTAATGTCTCCGTAGGTCCATGAATTTCAAATAGGTCCTCTTTATTTTTGGCGTATCAATTGAGTTCTTGTTTTTGTAAAATTGAATCAATTACAGGCCTGCCGTTAAATTAGACAAACGGCCGTTACAGTATTGTTAGGTGGCATGGTTGAGTGCATTACGTGGCATTTAAATTTCGAAACACATTTTTTAAAATCGTTTTAAATGCCACGTTTTATTAGTCAAAGTCTTTCTTTCTTCTTCTCTAACACCATTCACAAAAATTTCAGAAACTCAAACAAAACCCGAATCCAAATCCAAATCCAAAGACCCTTTTTCTTCCTGAATCCAAAGCTTCCACCTTTGCAAGCTTTCTCCAAGTGGGTCATAAAAGAATTAGAAAAAGAAGAAGAAATGTTGCAGCTGTTCTTCACAGTGGCTTTCTCCACAATTCCTCTGACCCTTTATGTGCCACCGATCAGAAGCTTGAATCTGTTTGTGGAAACAATGGAGTATGTTGTCAGAGAATCAAGAAGTTACAGGAACAGGGTTTTTCTTGGACCCTTTTTTGTGGTTCTTGATTTTTCTTGGACCCTTTTTTGTGGTTCTTGATTTCTCCGTCACCCCCTTCGTCCAAGAGCTCCAGGCCAGGATCCTCCGCCACCACCAGGCCTTCTCTTCCAAACATCACGACCACCACACCGACTCCGACCCCGACCACGTCCCCGATGCCATCAAGATTCTCCCTTTCGAATTCGTGGCCCTGGAGGCCTGCCTTGAAGCCGCCTGTAGCGTATTGGAGAACGAGATCCGTGCTTCCCTCTTCTCTTCTTTTCATTTCTTGCCGACAATTTCCCTCTGTCTTTACCCTAAATCTCTCTCTGATGACTCACAGGAAAAGACGTTGGAGCAAAAGGCTCATCCCGCCTTGGACAAGCTCACATCCAAGATCAGTACTCTCAATTTGGAACGCGTTCGTCAAATTAAGAACCGATTGGTCGCCATCACTGGCCGTGTTCAGAAGGTTGGTGGGTGTGATTGATGCATGGCATGGGCTTCCGGGGGTTTGATTATTTCATTGTTTGATCATTTGTTCAGGTGAGGGATGAATTGGAGCACTTGCTGGACGACGACGATGATATGGCTGAGATGTATCTGACGGATAAGTTAGCCGAACAACAGATGGAAGAGAGCTCTTCCGCATCCTCCATAAATGACCACGACGAGCAGGATATAGATGACAGGCATCCACCTTTTTTTTTCTTTTACCTCTTTTTAACTCTCTTTCATCCCTCTGAATGTAAATTTTCTACCCATTTTTAGGACCACTACAGAAATATATATATATATATATATATGTTAAATGCCACGTCAGATAATGAATACCACGTAGGCCAAATTTAAACGGCCGTTTGTTGAATTTGACAGCAGACCCCTAATTGCTGCAATTTTACACAAAAAAGGACCTAATTGAGACGCCGAAAAGAAAAAGGACCTATTTGAGATTCACGCCAAAAATAGGGACCTATCGAGACATTAAACCTTTATTTTTCTATATATAAATTATCTATTATTAACTATTTGGGTTTAGTGAGTTAACAGTAGAATATGAGAAATTAACTTGTCTAATTTAACTAATATTTACACTAAATAATTTCATGAAGACTATATAGATATTGGATGAAGATTTAATGATGGAGAATTGTAAGAGATGTCGGTGCAATTTGTTAGGGAAATACGTGACCCACACAAATAATAATATTTTTCAATTTATTGGAGTTACTTTTCATTGAACATTGACAACCTTTAAATAGATACAAATAGAACCTTCGGCCAAATACAAATAATAAAAACTAACAATAGAATATCAACTAACTTAAAATAAAATCTACTTAATCTATCTCTATCTTATATCAATAAAATAATACTCTCCTAAATAAATGGAAAATCAAAAGTATCTATATCTATTTTATCTCTATCAAAATCAAATCAAATATTACTAAACCCAAAACTAATAAAATAAGATTTAAACAAAATTATTAATAAAACCCTAAAATTTAAGTTTATCCCAACAAACTCCCACATAAACTTAAATTCTTCCTTCCTTCAGTCGGATTTCCATGTGCATCATCCCACATCGGGTTTGCATCTTCTCTTCAAGATTTTCAGCTCCAATTCATACAACCGGTTCTTCTTTGCTTTTACGTGGGTTGTTAGACGACCATGCTTATCCTTTGAATACAATACCTAATGTTTCATAAAAACTAAATTACCTTTTTCAATTATCTGACCCATGTTTAAAATATTGTTCTTCAACTTGGGAACATAGTAAACATCCCTAATCTCTCCAACTCATCCATTCTTCTGCATATGTCGGATTGTTCCACGCCCTTTCACAGCCACCTTGGAGTGATCTCCAAAAGACATAAATTTGGCCTCCACCTTGGTGAGTTTATAAAAAAAATTCTCGTTTCCACACATATGATTGCTTGCCCCAGTATCTAGATACCATACCAAGTTGGTAGAAATCGCATCAGCCTTCATCTCTTCTTCATTTTCGTCTTCCTTATTTTTATCTGGTTCATGAACGTTATATGCTTTCTCTTCCTTTTCAAGAGTTGCCTTCTTCAGTTCCTCAAGCTCAACCCTTTGTTCATCTAGAAGCCTCCCTATCTGCTAAATCTCTTCATCTTTTTGTTTGAGTTCTTTCTCCAGATTTTCCTTCTCCACAATTGTTGCATCCTTTACCGAGATCACTTCATCCATTGTTGAGATTGGGCTCTCCAAGTCCACTACATTCGAGTTCTTTGCCAACAATAGTTCTTCTGCATCTTCAGTAACGAAATTAATCTCCCCCTTTATCTACGAAATTAGTCTCCCCTTTATCTCTATCTTGCAATACTTTGCAATATGGCCAGCCTTGCCACAATTGTAGCACTTTCTTGATCTACACTCGTTTGCATAGTGACCATACTTGTCACACTTAAAAAATTCAACTCCTGACCGATCTTCTCAGCCTTTCCCTTGTCCTTGGTCATGCCAATTCTATTGAACGGTTTGCTCTTCATCATTCTCAAAATTACCTCGATCACGTCCACCTCGTCCTCGGCCTCCTCGCCCTCTACCTCCAGGACCTCGGCTTTGAATAATCCGAATTTTATTTGAGTCAAATTGTACCTGTAGTGCTTGGTCGTCGGGTTCAACCTGATCATCCCAACTCCTTCTCCTTTGTTCGTGGGCTTCTAATGACCCAACAAGTTCATCCACTATGAGAACCGACAAGTCCTTCGATTCTTTGATGGCACACACAATACTTTTAAAATCTTTTGTAAGAGATCTCAAAAACTTTCCCATAACCCGGATAAATGTCATTTGTTCTCCATTCCTACCGAGTTGGTTGGCCACCTTCTCCACCCGAGTTATGTACTCGGTTATATGCTCTTTAGGCTCCATCTTCAATTGTTCAAACTCTCCTATGAGAGTTTGTATTCGGACTTGTCTAACGCGGTTGTCACCTTTATATGCAACCTCCAATATCACCCAGGCTTCTTTTGCTGATTTGACATTCGCTATCTTTTTGATTCCCAACTCATCTACTACATTGTAGATAAAATATAATGTTGACCCATCTCTTGCACGATTTTTCTTCAACACTGTCATCTGTGCCACCTTCTGATGTTCATCCTCATCAGGTTCAATGCACCCGTCTTCCACCATATCCCAAACATCTTGGGATCTCAATAACGCCTTCATATGTAGGCACCAATTATCATAATTGATTTTTCTCGTCAATTGTGGCACACTCATACCATTAACAACCTTTGCCATCTTTCTCAAAAAATCAAGCACTCATTTTTTCTCTCACGATGTTTGACTCTTTTCTCTCTCTTTTTCTCTCTCTCGATACTCAGAGCATAAAGCTCTGATACCACTGTTGAGAAAAAACGTGACCTACACAAATAATAATACTCTTCAATTTACTGGGGTTACTTTTCATTGAACCTTGACAACCTTTAAATATGTGCAAATAGGGCCTTGGGCCAAGTACAAATAATAAAAACTAACAATAGAATATGAACTAACTTAAAATAAAATCTACTTAATCTATCTCTATCTTATATCAATAAAATAAAATAATACTCTCCTAAATAAATGGAAAATCAAAACTATCTATATCTATTTTATCTCTATCAAAATCAAATCAAATATTACTAAACCCAAAACTAATAAAATAAGATTTAAACAAAATTATTAATAAAACCCTAAAATTTAAGTTTATCCCAACACAATTATGGAAATTGTTTATTTATTTTAAATTAATGAAATTAATTTGATGGTATGGTTATTAGATTATTTTGTGGTTAAACTTTTGAGAAAGTTGTGAAAACGATACTAATAAGGGAAGTTATTCTAATTATTATAATTGTTTAGCTTTTAAATTGATAAGTTTATTTTTAGATTATAAAATTGGAATCATAATGGGAGTAGTTCAAACTTTATAGAGTTATGAGAAAAACTATTTTTAAAGCAAGGAAAATTTTTGATCAATTGGCAATGAAGTGCATGACTATGATTTAATTACTTATGATATAAGAAACATGTTCACTATTTTATGTTACAAGATTAATAAAGAAAATAATTGTATTCATAATAATTATAACTCAAAGATAACAATTTAGTTTATACAATTTTATTTTCTGATTTTATTCTCAATAATTGATTAATTCAAATAAAAAAACCTGCAATAAATGATTTCATACCTTTTTACTTTTGACTATAAGGCCGTTTCTTTTAGACTATTCAAATGAAAATAGATAATCTCAAAATTGGGTACTTTTAATCTCAGTGTGTGTATAAGAATATGTTTCTATATTACTTTTCATCTAAATATTGTTTCATACGATTTATTGGTATGTTTACAAAGAAACTTCAAAGTGTTAAACATTTTCATGCAATCATTTTCATGCAATCATTTTTCTTAACCTTGAAAAATAAAACCCAGTTTGACTTCTGAAAGAAACGTTAGAAGTCAATGAGAGGCATCTTTATAAGACAAAAAATGGAACATAACCTAAATCACCAATACTATTCAAGAAAATGGTATTGGTATAATTATAGAATTTCTTTTCAGTTTTACTACTTTAGTGTATAGATGATCACTTTGTACTCATTAACCTCAACATGAACAGTAGGTTAGTAAAACTGAAAATCAAGTTAAAATCATTTGAATTTCCAACTTCTTTTAGAGTGAGAAGAAAAATCAAACAACATTACAGTACAATTGAGAACTTGCATTAGTTAGTCCAATCATTTCATAACTCAGTTTTGTCTTACCTCACTTGACCTACCATTTCATGACTTGAACTAACTCATATTCAACTTGATTTAGAATTTTTAAAAATCTAAAAAATTCACCCGTTTAAACCCAATTCAAATTCAATTAAAAAATTAAACTTAAAATTTGAAAATATATTGAATTTGATACAAATCCATTAAAGGAAAACTTAAAGTAATTATATCATTATGAATTAAATTTTTTGCCATCCTTAAATATGGCTGTAATATTTGATTTTGTGTAAACCCTAAACCAATATAAATTTGTATTGAATTAGTTATTTATTAGAAGGTAAAGAAAAAAAAAACTAATTTTGCAAGCAATAAAACTTGTAACCAATAAAAATAAAAAACTTTATAACTAATATTGCAAAATAAACACTCAAAATTTCTTAGATATATTACAAAAGAGTAATGAAGAATTTCTGAATATAGAAAAAAACAGAATTAATTATATTTGGAAGAAAAAACCAAAAACCGTGAACGGCAGGATTCGAACCTGCGCGGGCAGAGCCCACATGATTTCTAGTCATGCCCGATAACCACTCCGGCACGTCCACTTGATGACGGCAAAACAGTAAGAAAAGAAATACATTAAAAACATAGTACAAAAAGATAAGATAATGACATATAATATAATAAAAGTAATATAAATTATAATTATATTCTCTGCATATACTTGCTGTTTGAGCTTAAGTGTAGTTTTTGTGTAAGTAAATTATGCATGATTTGATTGTCAAATGATGAAATTGTGAAATATGGTTTGTGGACTGATTTAGATGTGATGTAACTCTGTAATTGAGTAAGTTAGAAGCTTTTATTCTGTTGTAGTAACTATTTGAGATAAAGTTCAATGTATTAATGGTGGTTTTAGGTCATTTTAGAGGAAGTGAGATGGTGAAATTGGGAATTAGAGGTCAGTGGATCTTTTGATATATTTAGGCATTAGGTAAGTCATTTGTGCAAAGTGATAGATTTTGATTTGGGTCCTTAAGTGGTGAAATTGAGTGTTTTAGAGTAGAAAGTGATTCAGAATCTTTTTAGATTGGTGGTAGGAATGTTATAATCACTTAGAAGAGTCTAATTAGGTGTATAATACAATCTAGGAGTGTTAGAAGTTGAGGAAAATAGTTAGAATAGGTATTTGGTGCTTGAGTTGCATAAATCTGCAGAATTTCGTTCTGCAGATTATGCAGACTCGCTGTGCGAGTAGTTTCGCATAGTGAGTCGCTATGATAGGGTGCTCTCTCCCAAGGGTATTCGCATAGCGAGTTGGTGCGCTGTGCGAATGAAGTGAGATGTTGCTCTCTGTTTGTTTATTCAAATAACGAACTTGAGCATTGTACGAATGGTTGAAGTGGGTTGCTCTTTGTCCAGTGATTCGCATGGAGAATCAAGATGTTATGCGCCTGCTAGTGGTTTGGGGTTAATTCCAATTTTATTCAAATAGCGAAGAGGACAACATAACGAGTGGTTTGGGAGGGTTGGTATCTGTTTGGGGTTCTCGCATAGCGACCTGGGTTCGCTATGCGAGAAATTAAGGTCTGATACCTCTACGAGTTAATTCGCATAGCGAGACAAATCGCTATGCGAGTGACTCCCGGTCTCGCCTTGCGAATTGGGTACACAGAGCGAATGATGGTAAGCAGATTTCTCTCTTTTGCTATTTTATGGGATGAAATTCTATTAAATGTTGATATATCTAGTGAAGTGTGGTTAAGGTGTATATCAGTATATAAATATGTATGATTATGATTGAAATTACAAGTAAAAGTATGTGATTCAAGGGGATGATTGTAAGATCAGTATACAATCTCTTTGTGAGATTCCAGGTTGTTTAGAGTAATTGCAAGGAGCTCAGTCTTGGGGGTTTTCCTGAAACTCCAATGGTCTTTCATTCTCAAGTAGAGAGGATTGAACCATGTGGTGAGGAGTAGCAGAAGATCTTAGTCTTGAGGGCTTCCAGTATGCCTCAAGGTCCGGAACAGACTAACCTCGTGAGGGTGGCAAGGTGAAATGCTTTGGCAATGACTTTGCAAAGCAGTAGAGGTCACCACGAGTGCATAACCCGCCATAGCTCGGCAATTGTTCTAAGTCCGGACGAGTCAAGTTTAGAAGTTAGCATGTTAAGATGTTTGACCAGTATGATGTGCTTGATTGAACTCTACATGTCTTATGTTATTATAATTATATGATCTTTGTTTACCTAGCTTACCCTTACTCTTGTATTTGTATGTGGTACATGTGATGTTTTCCTTTTGCAATGATCATCCATTTGGATGTGAGTAGAGATGGATGAGGTTCCTCTGGAGTAGACATTGGAGGGCGATGACGCTGCTGCCTAGTTTAGATTTGATCTTTTAGTTGTCTGTATTTTTTTTTTGAATTCTCTATTGTAGATAAAATTTTAAATTTTATAGCCATTTTGGATGACTGTAAGATTAATTCCTTATCTGCAAGGCTTTAACTGTTCTATCAGATTATGATGTTGACTACTATTTATATAGTTTTTACTATATGTTTTGGTTGTTACATATATTACCAAATCATCTAACAATTTTGACAAACAAGATATGACATAATTAGCAACTTAAATTATATTAATGTTTTACTATATAGCAACATAATATATCAATCTATTAATCTATTGTATATCTTCGGTCTTGTGTTGCATGGCTGCAAGGATGGTATGAACAATATCATCGCTCTATTTCTATACGAAATTCTACAATGTTTCATGTAACGAGATTTGGAAAAAGTCATTACTCACTTTTTAATCACTCGTCTAGATTAATTAACACACAAAATCAATTTTCTGTTGCAAAAAATTCAATAATTGGATAAATTCTTCTAATATCCAGCTACCTAAAACAACCATATATGATCATTTTTAAAATATAAAAAAAATTATAAACTTTTCATTTTAGTCCAACAAATAAAATACCATTTTTTATTTTATTGTTTAGACATGTAGTTAGTGTTTGGATTGGTATGAGATTTTGAGAAGGAGAGAGTTGATGAATTTGAAAGAATAAGAGTGGATTGTGGAATTGTTTGGATTAAGAGATTTGAAGGAATGAATAAAAAGATTCGACATTTTTTTTATCAGTATATGTAGGTTGTAATATGTATGATAAATTAAAAAAATGGTTTAATAAATAAAATTAAATAATTACTATTTTACTTTTAAAAATAAATATGATATAAAATTAAATATAAATAAGAAAAATTATGTTAAAATAAAACTAAAATTTTCATTCAAAAATTATGTTTTTGTACATATGACATCATATATATTCATGAATACTTTTAACAATATTTTTGACATGTGGTAATGTTATTGTGACATTACTATTACTATTATTATTATTATTATTATTATTATTATTATTATTATTATTATTATTATTATTATTATTATTATTATGAAGTTTGATGAAGAAAATTAAAAGCATTTTTGTAAGGAAACTATAAATATAATCAAGTTTTCAAATGTTTAATTTCTGGTGTTTGTTCTTTCTTTACTTTCAATTCTAGAATTTGGTGTTACAATTTTGAAGGAATATAGTTTCCAAAATCATGAAAATTTGAACACTTTGAAGGTTAATCTCCAGAATGGATTAAATACATCTCACACTCTAAATTCCAGAAAATCTATCAATTACAAGAAATAATTAATGGTCTGGTGATGTTTGAGTGCACACAAGTGCTATTCCCAGAACACGTTTTTGAATGTTGAATGCACAAATTGTTGGTGTCAAAGAGGAGGGAATCCTAAATTCATTTTGCTAGCATTCTATCAGCATACATCTTCAGAAGAAAAGTACTTCATATTATGCTTGTCGGATATTTGTCTTGCCAATTCAAAATCAGAAGCAATTGTTAAATCTGTAGAATACAGGTACACTCTATCAAAATCAAAAATACAAATTTTGAATATTTTTCTGACAAGAGATTAAACATTATTGTTAAAGGTTAGTAGTTAAACAATTGAATTGCCTACTTTTTTTTTCTTCTGTAGTTTTAGCTGGGATAGCATGGATGGCTTGAATCAAGGGCCCATAAGTACCTTGAGCTGGTATGCAACAAGTCCCCTTTCAGCCCAAAAGAGATGGATTTCAATATAGTTTTCTGTCACTTCAAACCTAAATTGCCTTTGGAAAGCTCCGAATGACATGCCCCCAGCTTCCTTTTTTATGTCAAAATCTTTCAAAACATGATTCCCCTAGAATATTCAAATGGAAAAGCAGAATGAAAGTAGAATGAAAGGAAAGAAAAGAGAGGGTCAAAGGATAATTTTTTTTTGTCCAAATAGTAGGATTAAAATAGGTTGGAACCCGTGATCTAACCCAATCCATCACAAGTTTGAGTTGGATTGAGTTTAATTTTTTTTGAAATTTCAATATAGACTAATTTTGATCTTGACTCACTAAGAATCTGATTCATCCGGGTTGAACCGTGGTGAGCTGAGTTATCTCAGCTCACCAATCCACCTACTTTTTTTAATAAATATTTTTTGTTAGATTAGTCATTTTACAAAATATTGAAATGGAAGTTCAGTGAAATTATGTTTGTATGGAATAATTATACAACATAAAAAATCCACAAATCTATACTTAGTAACTCAATTTTTATACAAAATCAAATTTGAATAGCTATGAAGTTATTAAATATTTTGTTGAAGAAATTTTGTGATATCTTTGTATGAATAAAATCTTATGTTGGATTGATCATAAATCTAATTTAAGAATATTTTCCATTATTTATATTTGAATTAGAAAATTTTTATTATTTTTTAATAAAAAAAGAAAAACTTGTAGTTAAATGAGCTAGTCAATCAACCTGTTTAATTCACTAACCTATGGTGGGTTGAGTTAGGTTCAAATTTTTCGACTCGCTAATAAGTAAATCGGATTGAGTTAACCCACTAAGTGACCAACTAATGGTGAGTCGAATCAGATTGAGTTTGATAGCTTCTTCTGAAACTACACAACATGGATTCAAAATATTTAATATAAAACATAACTTCGTTCTACAAATTTTATTTGTACAAAAGAGGAAATATGAGTGAAGATGAAATATTATTTAATTAGATAATTAAAAAAACCAGCAGAAAAAACTTTCCTTTCCTACCATTTCTCATCCAGCCAATGTAACCTAAGAACAATGCATATGACCTTAAATCATTATCAATAACGGCCAAATCCTAATATTCTTTAGTAGAAATTTCAAGGTGATCGATGGCATCTTAAATACTTAATGAAGACTTTTCTCTTCACCAAAACACAACACCGAAAAAAAATCTTATGTTACAGAGACGCGATACTTTATAAACACTTGGTCTTAAGTGAGAGTTGGATTGTAACTTGTTAGACAAAATTAGCTATTTGTCCAATAGGAGGAAGTTTCTCCATACATGTGTACAAATACACTAATATTGTAAGAAAATTGTTAAATATTAGCTATTAGTACTTGCAAATAGAAAAAATATTAGTTTTAGACTCTCAAATATAAATCATCTCCTTTTTGATACCTGGTTTATGGAATGTGTTATTATTGTACTAATTTCCATAAATGAGAGAACACAAGCAGATGGTATTAACACACTGGGTAGATTTACAAGCAAATGATACTCATTGTCATTATTATTGCACTATCATCTATGATTTTCCAAGCATTTTGTTAAGTACAAAACTACCTGAATGTATATATCAAAGACTCGTCTCCCAAGACTTTCCCATGTTGTAGCAGAATCCTGAATAGCTGTTTCTGCAAATTGAAGGGTGATGTTGTAGAAGCCATTTTCAAGCCCCAAGTCATAATATCTTAATGATGAAGGAGAAATTCGTGCTGTTTGGAAGAGCTCGGGATTCATAGTGTTACTGAATTGATTAGACAGAAATCTTGCGAGTATACCCTGTTGGAATTTAAGAGTATTAGAGACAATTTTCAGATTTATGAAAAGTTACATTTATTCATGAAGAGTTATAACCAATGAAGTGTTACAATTATTCATGAAGAGTTACAATCATTCATGAAATGTTACAATTATTCATGAAGAGTTACAATCATTCATGAAAAGTTACAATCAAGAAATGTAACTAATCAGAATCTGGTATCTCTTGGATTTGAAAGATGCCTGATCAACATCTATATAAAGGGATCCTGTGCTCTACTCAAATAGAATTCGGTCATTCTCTTAACACACAAATCAATTCCTGAGAATCATATTCTTGTTTAACGTTAATACTAAGAGTGAGTATCATCGTTGTATTTCTTCTTTGTATCTCAAAAGCGGATTTCGTGGTCCCCTTCACTCTTATAAGGGACGAAATATTGCTTTTAGGAAAGTGTGTATTCACGCCTAGAAGATTATATCAAGTCTACATTGTTGTTCATCTTGTTTCCCTAAATTCTTGGAAAATTGTTCCAACAGTCTAAAAGCAATATTTTCTCTAAGATGACAACAATTCGTGAGATGTCTGCAAACTTTCACAAATTAGACAAGTTTGAAGGTGTTGGTTTCCGACGATGGCAAAAGAAGATGCATTTCCTTCTCTCGGCTCTAAACGTGGCATATGTTCTAAGTTCTCCCCAACCCAAAGAAAGCGAAAACGAGACATTAGAGGAACAACGGAAAAGGAACAAATGGGAGAATGATGATTATGTCTGTCGTGGTCACATTCTGAACGGTATGTCTGATCCTTTATTTGACATATATCAATATGTGGATTCTGCAAAAGAACTTTGGGATCAACTTGAAAGCAAATACATTTCTGAAGATGCATCAAGCAAGAAATTCCTGGTTAGTAATTTTAGTAATTACAAAATGATTGATGCTAGACCAATGATGGAACTATTGATAAGTTCAAGGCACGTTTAGTGGCACAAGGTTTTAAACAAAAACCAGGAATCGATTATTTCGATACATATGCACCAGTGGCTAGAATCTCCACTATAAGGATATTAATTGCTCTTGCAGCAATTCATAAACTTGTAATTCATCAAATGGATGTCAAGACAGCATTCTTGAATGGAGAATTAGAAGAAGAAGTGTATATGACACAACCAGAAGGTTTTGTTATGAAAAACCAAGAATACAAGGTATGTAAATTGATTAAATCCTTATATGGATTGAAACAAGCACCAAAACAATGGCACCAAAAGTTTGACGATGTTGTGTTATCAAATGGTTTCAAGATAAATAACTCAGATAAGTGTGTGTATAGTAAATTTGATAACAACGGTAATGGTGTCATAATCTGCTTATATGTTGATGATATGCTAATTTTTGGAACAAATTTAGATCAAGTTAATTTGACCAAAACATTTCTATCATCTTATTTCTCTATGAAGGATATGGGAGAAGCAGATGTTATACTGGGTATAAAGATTAAGAGAGAAAATGAGAAATTAATTTTGTCTCAATCTCATTACATTGAGAAAGTACTCAAGAAATTCAACAATTATGAATGCTCTCTTGCTTCAACCCCTATGGATCCTAGTTTAAAGATATTACCAAATGGTGGTAAAGCAGTTTCACAACTGGAATATGCAAGGGTAATAGGATGTTTAATGTATGCAATGATAAGTACAAGGCCAGATATTGCTTTTGCAGTGAGCAAATTGAGTAGATATACTAGCAATCCTAGTCTATCACATTGGCAAGCAGTACGTCGAGTACTTAAGTATTTAAAGAAAACTATTAATTATGGATTAACATATAGTAGTTATCCTTCAGTTTTGGAAGGATATTCTGATGCAAGTTGGATTACAAATGCAGAAGATCACTCTTCAACTAGTGGTTGGATTTTCCTCCTTGGGGGAGGTGCAATTTCTTGGTCGTCCAAGAAACAAACTTGCATTACAGATTCCACTATGGCTTCAGAGTTTATAGCTCTAGCCTCGGCAGGAAAGGAAGCCGAATGGTTGAGGAATCTCATGTTCGAAATACCATTGTTACCAAAACCAATATCACCAATAGCAATACATTGTGACAATGCTGCAACATTGGCAAAGGCTTATAGTCAAGTATACAATGGCAAATCAAGACATATTGGTGTGAGACATAGTTATGTCCAAGGACTAATCAAAGATGGAGTTATTACAGTAGATTTCGTACGAACAAAGTTAAATTTGGCTGATGGATTTACTAAGGCATTGGCTAAAGATTCCATTTCCAGAATGACAATTGGAATAGGAATGGAGCCCACAATTAATCACAAGTAAGAGAATCTTAACTTAACGCTTAATATGACATTGAGTCTTAAGTTCAATAAGATTAAATCTCTTATTTGATGATTGAAAGCACAAATAAGTATTTCAAGAGTGCTTTAGATCTGTGATGCTTAGGAGGTTGACTAATTCTTAATTGATTTCTTGAAATTATGTTTTGTCACAGGAACATGTTTACCTAAGAAATCAACCTATGTAAGTGCGAAGTTTGGCCGCTTCAAGAAGTCAAGGGGGCATGACTTTGTTGCACTTATGAATAGATATGGACGCATGGCCCTATTGTGTCAAGTATAATAAGAATATGTAATTTATCTTATATGTAGAGTATCTTCAAGATTTCATTATGCATTATGTTGGTTCAATCGTTTCGACACCAATAAAATTCGAATTCCTGAAATGTGTATTCTACTAAGTGAAAGTTCAAGTCTATGTACACTTTCATTTATGTGTAAGATTGCAATTATTAAATTGATGTTTTGTGTTAAGTAATTATACAATACTCTCAAATGGTGGAGGATTGTTGGAATTTAAGAGTATTAGAGACAATTTTCAGATTTATGAAAAGTTACATTTATTCATGAAGAGTTATAACCAATGAAGTGTTACAATTATTCATGAAGAGTTACAATCATTCATGAAATGTTACAATTATTCATGAAGAGTTACAATCATTCATGAAAAGTTACAATCAAGAAATGTAACTAATCAGAATCTGGTATCTCTTGGATTTGAAAGATGCCTGATCAACATCTATATAAAGGGATCCTGTGCTCTACTCAAATAGAATTCGGTCATTCTCTTAACACACAAATCAATTCCTGAGAATCATATTCTTGTTTAACGTTAATACTAAGAGTGAGTATCATCGTTGTATTTCTTCTTTGTATCTCAAAAGCGGATTTCGTGGTCCCCTTCACTCTTATAAGGGACAAAATATTGCTTTTAGGAAAGTGTGTATTCACGCCTAGAAGATTATATCAAGTCTACATTGTTGTTCATCTTGTTTCCCTAAATTCTTGGAAAATTGTTCCAACATACCCTTGAGAATCTAAGTACGAGTTCAAGTCTCGTATTAGATAAAAATATGAAAGTAGAACATTATATAAAAGTGAAAGACTCTTTAAAATTTTAAAAAAAATAGTGATAAAAATCCTTTATGTGATTAGATTCAGATTTTAGTGGTATTTTTATCTGTGGAGTAAATCTTTTCCTCGATAAACCAATAATAACTGTCCATAAATAATCCAACATTACTAACAGTCCTTCTAGTCGTATCAATAACAAAGTGTGTAGAAGGACAAGTGTCTCATTCTCCCTTTCATTGCAAAGTCAGAATATGCATAAAATCATAGATAAGAAACTGATCAATGAGTGAAAAGAAGCATTAAATAACAATATTGACTTCAGATAGAGCCTCATTTCTTTGAGTTAAGTGTAATTTAGGTTGGTTTAGATATGGAAAAAAATGGTGTCAGACTATACATTTAAAAGTTTTGGATCCTGTATTTATGGAAATATGATGAATTTCGTCTTTAATCCCGTAATGCATTCTAATTTGAGCAAGGACAGATTCACCATATGTTAGAAGATGAACGGATCAAAGCACCTTTTTTTAAATGGTAAGGACTAAAACCAATCTTAACCTAAAACACATTTTATCCTATTTCTTTTTTAAGTAATGAAAAAGGAAGGCATAGAAATCCTTCAGTCACAGTAAAATTAGGTTAAAGTCAAACTTACATCTTCCAACACCTTCATTGCAAGGAAAAGTTTTCTGGAGACAGTTGAGCCCATTTGGCAAGCCACTGCAAAGGAAAAGTTACCAAATAAAAGATTGGTCCACAACTGAATTTTCCAAGTAATATAAATAGAAATCGGAGACTTTTAATCTCTTAAGGTTTGAATGCTTTTATTTAGCCCTCAATACAAATGAAACTACAACTTCAGGATTCTTGTGAAAATATCTTTTAAGTTTAGGCATGTGTTAACAACATTTGAAGAGTGGTCACAATTTTGTATTTACTGAACAGTTGTTTGGGTGAAGTGTTACCACATGAGAATTAGTTTTAGCATAAATCCCTAAGTTGGTAGATCTACGAAACAAAAAGAAGTGCAGCCTTAAAGTTTATTCTGTTTAGTCACAAAAGGTCTTTATATTTAGTCATAAAGATTATTGTACCAAAAAATAAAATCATAAAGATTGAATCCTTGCTTTCACTATCCAAATAATAAAAGAATTTTGAAATAGAAACTCTTGCAACAATAGTTCTTCACTTTTATCATCTGGCAATGACAATCTACTTTGGAAACAAAACATAAATAATGTAAATAATGAACATGATATCAAATAAATGATTTAATCATTGTATCAAATATACATTAGACAAGTTAACTTGGACCTTAGAAAGCAATTAATAAAAAAATATTAAATAAGTGTGACAAAAGATATTAGTGACACTAGTGCAGTAAAGGAAAACGACAACGGTTATTTTTGTCTATTTGCATCAGTTATGCAACTGAGATATATACTGGCGAGGAAAAAAGTCAGATTTTAAACCGAGGTAAAAAGGTGTATGCTTTTACCTCAGTTTAAATGCAATCGAGACAGTAGATAATGTTCCTTTTTTTACTTTTTTTTTTGCTAGACTTTTGGTCTCAGTTGCTGGTGAACCGAGTAAGTAGAGAAAGTCTTATGCCTCAGTTTAGAATTGAACCGAGGCAGTATAGAGCTTTTTTTTTTCTTCAACCTTTCTGGAATTTGAGAGTTTTTTAATCGAAAAAAATTTATATCTCTACTACAAACAAATCTATACTTTATAACCAAAGCTTATACAAAGATATGTGATAAATATAAGAAAAGAAAAGGAAGCAGAAGGGGTAAATGGAAGAGCAAGTGCAATGAAGGGAAGAATCACATAATGAAGAATATGGTCCAAATTTGTTGACTTGAGGTTTGTTTGTGCAGTGTTCCATCCATGATAAGTTTAGGGAGACTTGTTAGACTTTCTCCTCAACACAATAATCCATGTGATGATTGTCAAGAATAAGGCAACTACGCCCAATGCAATAAGCACTCCAGTGTAAGTAGTTTTCCATTTCTCATCAGGATGCAAGATCTTGAAGCCTCTAAATATGTTGATGATTCCTAAGATAACCACAGTGTACCCAATGTTGTGGTGATACGCGTTCCATATATACCTGTACTTGTGAGTTTATTAGCCTCAAGAACAATGCGAAAATCTGCAAAATTTCACAAAGCTAACACTGTTAAACTTCTTCTTTATTTGATTAAGATATGAAGAAGAAGCAAAAGAACAAGAGTAGATTTACTTGTAGAGTGGCAAAGCAAAAGGGGAAAATTCCAAGATTGCAATCCACACTGTACTGAACCCCTTCTGATTCGCTTCCAAGTTTCATACTAATTACCTATTCTGAAATTAGAAAAAAAAAATCCTCATTTCGCTTCCAACCTCATAACACTCCATTGCTGCAAAGAATAAGGAAGCTCCCTCAGAAACACCTACAAGCAAGCCAGCATAAGCAAATATGCAGTCTCCTCCAGTCCATACTCAATCAGCAACACCGCGTCATCCATATCCAAAACCAGAGAAGCCAAATGCGTGTCACAAGCATGCTTCATCTCCTCACAACAAAACTTGTTTGAAAAAGAAAGCATCTCAAGAATAACATTAGGACGGAACTCACTTAGCCTCTTGGTTCTACTAAAAACCTCAACAACCATCATTGCCTTATTTTTATGCTTTCTGAAACAAAAATGGGCAGGGCCCAAATCCTTTTTATCAGGGTTTCCAATCTTCACCCAAGAGCAAAAGAAATGAGAGCCTCTTTTTTCGATTATTTCTTCACACAACAAAAAGAGAAAGAAAAGGAAACATCCACGAAAGCAATGATGATAGAGGGCTTCGACGACTAGAGGAGGATTGGCGGTCTAGGGCAGTGACGACATTCGATTAAGGGGTGAGAGGGTAGCAGCGACTCACGGTGAGGAGTTTGACGACAAGCATTACGACGGAAGGATCTCGCTGGCTACCAAACAGATGACCATTGCAGTGGCGCCCACCAATGCCGCCGTGGAGAGGACCGCCTTAGCGGTGGCGAGGTTTGAATCGGGCGTTGAAGAGGAAAAGAAGGACATTGTGGCTTATTGGATTAGGAAAAAAGCGGTAATGGCTTGGTTTTTATCCATTGGTATATATTGGGATGCGTTTAGCGTTTGGGAGTGCAGAATTTTCAAAGGGGAAAATGCAGATAAGGAACAATGAGTAACTCCATAGCCTTGCAGACCAAGATAAGACATCAGAAATAACAGCTTATTAACTCGACTCTTTACTTAATAGAGGCGTAAACCTCCAGAATATTTTAAAAAATAAGATTATTAATATGCTGGTAGGCAACAGATGAAAAGTCTGGGGTTTTCTGCCTCGGGTGTTCTCAGAACTGAGGCAGTAGCCCCTTTAGGCATCAGTTCCTGAACAACCGAGGCATATACTTTCCCTAAAACTACGAAATTACCACCGTGCTTTTATACGCTTCGGTTTCAGTAAAACCGAGGCGTATATAGCGCGTTAAAAAACCTATTTTTTATTAGTGTGAAGAATATGTAACGGGATAGAAAATTAAAGATAAACGGGACACTGACAAAATCCGTAGCTTTTGCTCAAGTTGACCGATTCAATAGTATTATATAACAATTTAGGATAAAAAAAATTTTCAATCACGTGGTAGAAAAATCATGAGTATATAGCTAGCATAGAATGAAGAAAGAGTTGAGGTTTGTCTGAAGTTTAAAAAATATTTGGGTAGTTGTTGCATATCTTTAAACAACCATAACTTTTGCTTTTGTTAGCCGATTCAGCAACATCATATAAGGATTTAGGGTAGCAAAAATTTCCAATCTTGTGGTAGAAAAACCTTGGTGTTAGAAATAGAGCCCTTAGTACAAGTCCATAGTAATTTCCTCCTAGACTTTTTATTCTAGATGGACTAAATAAATACATGTGTATCATCTCTAGTGGTCTAGTGGTGAACTTGTTTGGAATTAAAAGAGGTTTTCACTTGTTTTCCCTTTTGGCAAGCATCACATATTCTATCAGGTTCAAATTTTATATCAGACAATCCTATTACAAGACCTTTAGAAACA
Organism: Vigna nakashimae; assembly: GCA_034642375.1. Classification (NCBI taxonomy): domain Eukaryota; kingdom Viridiplantae; phylum Streptophyta; class Magnoliopsida; order Fabales; family Fabaceae; genus Vigna; species Vigna nakashimae. The sequence goes on along the minus strand of CM067763.1, from coordinate 4,892,766 downwards.
AGCTTATTTAGATGATGCATGTGTATATGTACAAGCCTTTTGTGCCATAGCCAAGGTTCATCGTCTTTTGACAATAAACATACAACAAAGTTAAAAGAAGTATTTTTGAAATCAATCATGTATATGTTGTTGTATCTCTTACCTACCAGAACTAGTTCATGTGATGATGCATGACCAATTAGACAATGATTTGATTCAAAAATAATCTTTAACCCCTTATCACACAGTTACTTAGCAAATTATGCTTAAGACCATCATCAAGTAAAACATTTTCAATATTATAGGAGGAAGGAGTTTGTATTTTACCAACACCAATAATTTTACCCTTGTTATTATCCCCATATGTGACATGTCCATTGGTTTTGAAGGATAAGTTGCTGAATTTTTTAGCATCTTCAGTCATATGCCTCGAACAACTGCTATCCAAATACCACATATGCTCATTTCCTTTGTTATCTTTACTATTTCCAAATGATGTAGGTTTGGACATCAAGCCGAAATTCTTTTCACCTTTAAAATTCTCACTGTTGTCATCACTTTTCTTTTTCAGCTTTTGCTTTTATTTAAGTATATGACATTCCATTTTGACGTGTCCTACTTTTTCACATTCAAAATAGGTTAAAGCATATTTGTTTTGCTTTCTAGAAGACCTTTTGTTACTTGATAAAAATAAAGAACCTTTTTACCATTAAATTGAACTCTTCATTGTCAAAATTCTGTGCAGATTTATCATCTCTGAAATCATCTTTGTTTGAGCTTGAACTTGCAGAAGTTTTGGTAGTAGACTTTAAGGCAACAATTTATCTTTTCTCTCATTTTTCTTCTTCTTTAAATATTTCCAGTTCTAATTCATGTTCCCTTAGCTTTCCAAATAATGTAGCCATATTCATAGTGGTGAGATCTCTTGATTCTCAAATGGCTGTAACCTTAGGTTGCCAATTTCTGTTTAGACACTTTAGAATCTTAATGTTTAACTCCTCTTTATAAAAGGTCTTTCCAAGAGCAAAAAGATGATTTACAATGTGAGTGAACCTTTCCTGCATATCATAGATGTTCTCACCATTCTTCATCCTAAACATCTCATACTCTTTAACCAAGGAATTCTTCTTAGCTCTTTTTATTTCATCTGTCGCCTCATGTGTGACCTCTAAAACATCCTACATTTATTTGGCTGTTTCATGCATAGAGGTTCTATAGAATTCATCAATAGTTAGTGTAGATGAAATAATATTTTTGGCTCTTATATCATAATGAGCTCTCTTATTTTCTTCAACTGTCCATTCAAAGAAGTCTTTGGGTTTGGTCTTCCCATTCTCAATCTTGGTTGGTTCATAGGGACCACTTATCACAACATCCCACACACCTTTGTCAAATGATTCCAAGAAAATTTTCATTCTAATTTTTCAAAAGGGATAATTTTTACTAGAAAATAAAGGTATCCAATTTGTGGATGCACATTCTCCAAAGGTTTGAGATATATTGGCCATTTGGATTTGTTTAATCGATTAACTTTCGATTACCCAAACTTTGATACCAATTGTTAGAAATATAGGCCTTATATCTCAAGCCAAGAGGGAGGGGGTGAATTGAATTTTGAAATCTTTGAAGATCTTTAAATCTTGAAATCAGTAAACAAAAATAAATGAATCAATCAAACAAAGAAAAATGAGAGAGTTTACCTTCTCCGCAAGTATAGTGAAAATTAGAAAATCAGAGAGTTTACCTTCTCAATCGATTATTATTTATATGGTTTCAAGGAATATTATCCATTAATTTACCTCTTAATGATTATCAATGCTCACCTTACCTTAACTGCTCGACAATGATCGTTACCTCATTAATTATGCATTCATGGACATTCAAAAGTTGTCTCTAGCCAACGGCTTGAGAGTTTGCGAGTATTACTCTGGCGTCCGGCCGAGAATGATTGACTTCCATCACCCTTACATGCCTGATCGGTCGGATTAATACTTCCATCGTCCCCTGGCGTCCGACCGGAAATGATCGGATCAACCTACTCAGTAGTGACTAAGCATGCTCGGTCGGTCTATCCTACTCGGTAGTAACAATTCCTATAACTAAAAACTAACTAATATTTGAACCTCGATGAATCCTAACTAACCCACTAAATATTGTTTAGACTATAATCACTCTTAATTAGATACTAACCAAACAAAAAATATTCTTTTGAAAACATCTATTTTTCACTAACCAGTAAATATTATTTAGATAATTATCACTAATTAAGACAGATTTTTTAGAATTTTGTCTAACTAATAGAGCTTATATGAAAGTGGTGCTGAGATATAAGGAGTTTGTATGAAAGTGTGTTTGCTTATGCTTGGCAAAATATATTTTAAAATAACAATTTATATGGTAAATTATAAGAGCAAAATGTGAGTACCAGGAACATCATTAAATGAACATTAATTAGGCGAGCAGGGTTGTGTATACCATCGTTACCATTAACAGACAAAGCTCGGTGTAAACTTTTGTACTTAGAAAATATCAATGGTTATATATTTTTTTCTTTTAATTTTTGTTTAAGTTATGTTTTACAATTTCCCCAAAAAATCAAGCACGCTAGTACTTTATAGCAACTGAAACTAATCAATTTCAAATTTAAATATTGTATATGCAAAAGAAACTCTTATCAAGAAAATTAATCTTATCTTCTTATCATACCTTAGATATTGCGGATTTCAATAAATTACTTTGCGTATATACCTGGTTCTTGGAAAAAGAATACGAATACGATACGGTAAGCAAAACTCTCTTTTAACACTCCGTTTTTAGATACATTTCATTTTATTAGTTAATATTTATGAACTTATAAAATAGACAATGAAAGATTTATGAACCTATGAAATAGATGATGAGATTTACTTATTTAGTAGTGAGACTTACATAAATTTTACTTAATAAATAAATTTGTTAAAAACTATTAATTAGAGTATATTATTAGTTGTTTCTTAACAGGGTAATAGTTCAAAAGAGTTAAAGTGATGTGACATAATCTTTTGATAAGTATATCATTTAAGTATATGAGAAATTTGATTTTCATATTTTCATGCTTTTGAGTAAATTATCATGTCACTTCATCATAAGTGAAAAATTAATTTCTTGAAATACTGAAACTGCTATTTTGATCCTTTTAATTTATGGTTTGCCATTTTGGTTTCTATACTTTTTTTTCTATATTTTTGAGGATTTTAGAAAGCTTATAACTTTGATTCAATTCTTAATTTTACATATTTTTTTTATCCACTTAAGTCATAGGTCTAACACATTCATTTAAAGTACCACAAAAAATGATTTAGTAAAATATATGAAAATACTGATTCTTTTCAATAAAATCTATTTTTCTTATCTCAAATATATTGGGATAATATTGTTAAGAGAAATGTTTCGATTTCGAATTCATTTATATAATATCATTAAGGTTAATCATATTTAAGGTATTTTTAACTTTAAAATTTAAACTCTATCACATTCTTAACAATATATAAGGATATTGAATATATCAACATATATGATAACCTTAAACATACAAAATATACGTAATTTCTTAATACTTTTTTTTTTGCATTTATGTAAGGTTACGAATTCTAAAATATTTCGTTAAAAGATGAGTGTTTAATGTATTTATATGTGTAAAATAGAAAAAAGAATATTTAAGATGAATCACAATATCTTCAAAGATTAATGAAATATAAGAAAAAGGTGTTTATTGAGATTCTTTTGAATCAATGCATAGGAAGAGAGTTGAAAACTAATATACACAAAGAGTAGTTTGAACAATGTTTAGGGTTTGATTGTTGAAATTTGGATAGCTCCACCTGGTGTGAAGCATGGCAAGTGTAGGTGATGGGTGGTGGGGCCCTTTGTTGCATGACTAATCAGCATTTGGGGCCACCTACGAGAGTTGTTTTAGGGATTTACACTGTCGAAGATTTATGTAGGCTTCGTCGATTTTGATTTGATATGGGTCATGTGGGGTAGGGTTTGGTTTGATCTCCACATGCATCTTGGCATGTGTGGCCATCTACTCATGCACGTCTCTTTCAACCCCTCTTTCGGTCAAATGCATGGAGGAATCTCAAACAATGTCCAATGACAACAAAAACAAAAAGTAGTGTATCATTCATAAAATGACATTATAGCTACCTTTGCTAAAACTTCCTTGGGATTTTATGCTATAATTCTTTATCTTTAACAATAAAGATTAAAAGGTTTTAAGTTGGGGAATGAGTTTATGGACTTAAATATTTAACCAAATAAAACAAGTTTAAAACTATAAATTAACAATAAAATTATTCTTAAAAAAAATTCTATCAAAGTGATAATATGAACGTATACATAGAGATTTGAATAACAAGACGTGATTGATTTTAGAAACTTATTTGAAATTCTATAAATTTTGTTAACATTTTATTTTAATTTGAGAAATTGGTGTAGTTATACTACATGGTCGTATGGTTATTCTCACGTGTTAGATAGAGTGATTATCATTTGACCAACTGAATGGTCAAGTCCTTGTGGCATTAACACAAATATTAATTAGTTTAGAACAAAGTAAAATTACCTACAATTGGATCGTGATTAGGTCATCGTTAATCCAAGATCCATTCCAAAAATTATAAATACGAGGAAAAGAAAGAGAGAAAAGAGAGAGAATTGATATTAAAAATTAATGGCTTGATTGACACGCAACAAGTGATGAGAGGATTGATGATAAAATTGAGATTTTGAATTGTGATGATCTGTCATTTGGAGTTATTGGAAATCTTAGACAACTTCTAGAGATGGGCTTAGTATTAGACACAACTTATGCATTATGCAGTTGTCTTGTAGACGATTTGTCTTAGACGATGTTATATATGATGTCACTTAGACGATGAGTCTTTGACATTTGTCTCTAGAAGCTATATGAGCACACTAAACATGTTGACTCAAATTCATTCAATGATTTTCATACCAAGAATGGTGATTAGACAATAAAGTTTATCGTCAACTAGTGGTTTAATGAAGATGTCAGCTAGCTGATCCTCTATGTTTACATATTGTAAATCCACAGTATCCTTGTTAACATGATCACGTATGAAATTATGCGTGACCTCAATATGCTTTGCGTGTGAATGCAATGTAGGGTTCTTAGATAAATTAATAACAACATTATTATCACAAGAGATAAGGCTCTTACCTTCGAAGTAGTTATAATCTTATAGTTGATTTGTGATTCAAAGTTGTTGTGAGCATTAATGAGCGGTAGATATATATTCAGCTTTTACCGTTGATAGTGCAATTGTGTTCTGCTTCTTGCTTAACCACGAGAGCATATAATGTTGGGTATGATCGTAGAAGGGTTATACGTGAGCAGATGATGTTGCAGATGGTGCTGAGGCATGATAGATTCGAGAGATAACAAGGGACAAACTTGGGTTTTTATTCAAAGTTATTGCATTTGAATCTTTATACAATACAATTGAAGTTGTTTTATTTCCTTTGTTATTTTTATTGGACAAATGTTTTTAAAACTATTATGTTTGGAATAAATTATTTCGTTAAATATTGAGATTTTTGAAAATACGTTTACGTGCTAAGTTAAATTTTAAAATTTTACCGTTGTTTGACTAACCCGTGACACCTTGGAAATTGAGGCGTTACAGGAAACTGAAAAGAGTAGAGTAGATATGCATGCAGACATATATGTCCTTTTTCTTATCACTTTTTGTTGTTTGGAGACATTGTACATTTAATGCTCTTTAATGTGTGTTCAGAACCTTTAATGTGTGCTAGAATAACTATGTGCTTTTCAAATTTTCTATCTTTCAAACAAGATTTGATCGTTTAAGCATTTCAAAGAAGAAACTAAGTAGTTCATAAAGGTTTCATCGTTTGATGAAGATATAACTTGGTACAAGGTATCGTTTAGGCTTCAGGAGGTGTTTACTAACAACACATCTTTTAGTGATTTTTGTTAAGTTTCAAGAGCGTGTTTTAGCCGGATGTCTTTCAACACATGTTTTTAGACCAATGTCTATATGATGGAAGCACATTTAGGAACTAAATAAATATCAAGCCAAGGAGTCAACTTAAGCTAAGGCTAGAAGATTGGAAGTAGAAGAAGGACTTTAAAGTTGACTCTTGTCTTCCTTCAAGCCTTAGAAGACATTATAAGATGGAAGGAAAAGATGGAACTTCAAGAGGGTCACATATTAAGACTTCTTTTATCTTTAAACATTTTTGTAAATATGTACATAAGTCTTTGTTTTGATCCTTGTATTTTGGCCAAGTTATCTTCCTTTTTCTAGACTTGATTTCTCGCAACCCATTTTTGGTATTGTAGTTGCACCTAGCTCAAAGGTCCAAATGATACGTGCTTATAGTCATTGAAAAGCTCTTGGAGTCTAGTTTTCAACAAAGTAAGGTCAGAGCTGACAGGATGATGTCTTGAACGAGTTTTGGCATTTTTTCTTGAGTTGGGCTTTCATGGGATGTGATCTAGCTTGTTTTTAACCTTAAGGTACTTGAAGGAAGGCTCCTTGCATGTGATTAGATGAAGTAAATGCAAGATATGATTGGATGAAAAAGAGGAAAGAGACTCTCATTCATCCCCCTTGACCAAAGAAGTTTCTAGGCTCTTTTAGGATTCAATGTAAACTAGCTCTCTCTTTCACCTATAAAAGGAGAGACACCCCTTTGTAAAAAGTTAGAACTAGTTGAATGTAGAGTTACTTTGCCAAAATTGCAAGTCTTTCTTTAGACTTCTTCTTACCTTCTCCTTCATGGTTGGCCTCACCTCCTAAAAGGACCTCTACAAAGACCATCCAACAACATTAACAACATCTCTTCATCTTTATTTGCTTCCGCTAGTATCACTGTTCATATGGAGTCCACCCTTTGAAGAAGCTTCATCAACCCACTTAGAAGATCATCTTACATTGAAGGAGTCTCCTTAAAGCAATCTCCATCACTATAACTTTAGCGCATTTTCGAAAAACATCATTTAACACATTATTTTGCAAGGTATAGTGAGAGCATGTTTAGCATTGTTTAGTAATAGCAAGAGAATGTTTAGAGAAACTCATATAAAATATTCACGTGTTTACTAAAGTATCACTTGATAGTGCGTCTACTAAGATATCAGTATGTTTACTAAATTTTTCCTTTAACTATTTAGATTTCACAATGCTTTTTCATAAGAAATTTTTTATTCAACGATACTAATTTCACAAAGATAATATTTTTTCAAACACTCCTTTCGTTTATTGTTATTTGTTAAACTTTAAAACATGAAAGTGTTATACTGTCTTGTCTTATAGACAATATTTTCTTATAACAAAGGCAATAATGATGACATAATTAAATGAATCTCTCAAGAACATCCAAAATGTGTAAAAATAAAATTGTACAATTGGATCAGGATCAAGGATCAAATAACTAGGTACCTAAAGTTAAACTTTTGCTCAAAAAGGTCAACATAATTGTTGACATCATTAAAAAAAATTTCATTGTGATGTTAATGCACAAACATCTCATCCATGCAAGGCAATAATGATCACATAATTAACCAAATATGTCAATAATATACACAATTAGGTATGGACCAAGGATAAAAGAAACTAGGGACCCAAAGCTAAAAATATGCACAAAAAGGTCAACACACTTGTTGATGCACAAAAGACTCATCTATGAATGCAATAGTCACCACATATTTAACCAAATATGTAAACAACATCCAAAATCTATAATAATCAAACTTCATAATTAGGTGGGGACCAAGGATAAAATAAGTGGGAACCTACAACTATGCTTCTGTACATAAAGGTCTACACAGTTCTTGACATCAATTTTTAATAGGAAAAGAATATTCATTGTCATGTTAATCACAAACAACTCATTTATGCACGCAATAATGACCACATATTTAACCAAATCAATCAAAACATCCAAAATCTGTAAAAATCAGACTGCATAATTAGGTGAAGAAAAAAGATCAAATATGTGGGGACCTACAATTATGTTTTTGCACAGGAAATTCTACACAGTTCTTGACATCAATTTTTAATAGGAAAAAATATTTGTTGTCATGTTAATACACAAGAAACTCATCTATGTAGGCAATAATGATCACATATTTAACCAAATATGTCAACACATTCAAAATTTGTAAAAATCAAACTACACAATTGGATGGGGACAAAAGATCAAATAAGTGGGGACCTATAGCTAAGCTTCTGCATAAAAAGGTCTACACATTATTTTTATTAGGAAAAAGCATTCATTGTCATATTAATGCAAAAAAAAAAAACTCATTTATGATGACAATAATGAACCACATAATTAACCAAAACTGTCAACATCATCGAAAAAAATTAGTAAAAAAATCCTAAATTTTGGAGACCTAAACATAAATTTCTGCAAAGGAATGTCAACATAATTGTTCACATAATTTTTATTAAGAAAATATATTCATTCGCAAGTATTCCCATAAAATACTCATCAATGTGTATATAATGAACATCAACAAAACATCCAAAATCAATAATAAAAAATTGCATAAGTAGGTAGGGACCAAAGTGCAATTAACTAGGGACCTACGTCTGAACTTTTGCACATGCAGGATCACAAAATTGTGGACATAATATTTAATCCAAAAGTGATTATTTGTCATGTCAATGCACTATAAAAGTCATGCATCATTAGGGTGATAATCACCACATGATTAAACAAATTTGTCAAGAACACATCCAACCTCAGTAAACAAATAAGTGATGCCAATTATGATCACATAATTACCCAAATGAATAGAAAATCTAAAACCAACAAAATAAACCTATAAAATTTGTAGGGACTACAACAAAAATAAGTGGGGACCCAAGACTACAACTATGTTATTAACAATTATTTAAAACATAAAATGCTCATTATCATCTTCAAATGCATGGATCACATTCAAAGAAACACAAGATTTGTACAACAAATTGCAATTTTATTATCATTAAATGTAATTAATACATTTCTTACATGATCTGTAACAATAATTGTGTACATCAAAGGTAAATAATACCTTATCTAACTTTTAACTGTAAACATGTAATACATTATGAAAAAAATCCACAAACTACAATGTACAATTACATCTACAGTAGTCTTAATCGTTGCAGCACTTCTTCTTTGCGGACATTGTCATTATCTAGAATCCAATCACAAACATACTTCTCCCTAAAGTGTTGGAGTTCCTCCTTAAAAACAATTAAATGCCGACAAAATTATGAAAATGTCAAATATTTTATCAAAAGTTTAAACTAAAACAAGTTTGGTTATTTACACTTGTGTAATTGAGCATAGTTTTCTCCATAAACATACCTACATCAAACAAAGTCTAAAATAAAAATAAACTCAAAGTACGTCAATGAAAGGAACATATATTTCAATCATAATAATGAATGCTAAAAAGTTACATGTTGGGTTGTATTGGAGAGTGCACGTATTGTACTTGGAATTGTGGTTTGTTGTCTTCATTATGGTTCAACAACATTCCAAAAAATAATTCAAGATTATGAACCTCCAAATCAAGAAAGTCAATTTTAGTACCTCAACAAATTAATCAAATTACAAAAACAAAGTCGATGGATAAATCAAAAACACTTACAATCAGATTGTCAATTCTTTTATGATCCCTTCTATTATGCCCGAGAGAATCAAGTGCAAATGGAAGAATCTTAACAGCGTAGCACCACCAATGTCCATAATTGAGAATTGGGACAAACAACTACAAAAAATTGCGGGTGTCAAAAGTTTTACAATAAACATACTACATTGTGTGAAAATTCAACTCACAAAACCAGCATTAATTATGTCGTCAAACCCAATGATCTGGGAATGAGAGTAGTTGAGGTAGTCACCCAATGCCTAGATTTTTCTTCCGTGAGTTATATAGGACATGGGTCTGCAATGAAATAGCAAATTCATCTTCCAAATGTCATGTTATATGAAAATTACAAAATAAAATATAACAAACTGTTTGTACCACATATAATAGACTAAAAGTTATCCTTTTTACAACCCTGATTGACCTTCATTCAAAGTACATGAAGATGCTTGTTGCAAACAACACCCCTTATAAAATCTATTACATAATTTAACATCAATGGACTAACATAAAAAGGGTTACAAAAAATAGCACACATAAATTCATTATTACCATGTTGTCCATCTGCCTCATAGGTCCTAAACAATAACATTCTAGCATCCCAAGGATTTGACCGTAAATTTCAGTAACAACCCTTCAAAAATACATTCAAAATGAAGTCTCATCATGTCACTGCAAAATATCAAAGAAAATTTTATCAATTACAAAATTCATTACCTCCAAGGAGGGTCAAATGGAATCACTAAGTTGTATAGCTTTTTGGCATCCACAACCAATGAAGGACCATCCTCCTATGGGTCCATCGATGGAAGGATAGCTAAGAAAGGTTGAACATCCTCAACATCTATGTTGACATCGTCCTTCTCTTCCTCAAAACAACCTGTCACATCAGTATATGCACCACCTACATAAAAAAAGGTTGCATCATCCACTTCATCTTCTACATCAACGGTAGAGGGACCGCCATGCTGGAAAAAAGGGGTCTCTTGTCGTTCTGGTCTGGATCTCACAGCAACAACCTTCTCAATCAAACTCCTTAACTGGATATTCATTTCTTCACATTTCCTTTGGTTATCTTTTACTTTCTTCATCAACAATTCTTCCCAACTCACCCCCACCTCATATGCACCTTCTTGCGGTATTGCCCCTTCATCCAAATTAAGGGCACCATGAATGATTGGGTTCCCATGGTCCTTCTTGCAAAGGACCCATTCTTAAAATATCTATCAACATAAAAAATATTTAATTCTTTCAATAACCATATGATCTGAAACATAATGCATCTAAAAGATATTTAGTCCCTGTCAATACCCAATTTCGTCCGGGTAAATAAAATTCATCACAAAAATAAATAAAAAAAAACATAAAAAACCAAAATGAAAAATACTATTTATTTTACTTTTTGCACCCCCAAATTTTCTTTTAAACACTTAATCCAATGGCCCAAAATAATCTCACTTTTTTTACTTCCTCACCACCCATCTTTTCTTATCACACCCCATTCTCCACATCACCATCCACATCACCCTCCACATCATCTACCTTTTTCATTTATTTTTTCCACATCATTTCCATATTAATTTTATATATCAACTTTTCTAATTATTCCACTTACATTTTTTTATTATATCTTCTCCATCAACATTTTTTATTATCCATTTTTTTTCCACCTTATTTTTCCACCCACTTTTTATATTATTTCTTTCCCTTATTTTCCACATTAACTTTTACTATTCACTATATTTTATTTTACCTACTTTCTCCACCAACTTTTTATATTATTTCTTTCACTTAATTTCCACACCTAATTTCTCCACCAACTTTTTATATTATTTTTTTTTCACTTATTTTCCACATTAACTTTCACTATTCACTATATTTTATTTCACCTAATTTCTCCACCAACTTTTTATATTATTTCTTTCACTTAATTTCCACACCTAATTTCTCCACCAACTTTTTATATTATTTCTTTCACTTATTTTCCACATTAACTTTTACTATTCACTATATTTTATTTCACCTAATTTCTCCACCAACTTTTTATATTATTTCTTCCACTTAATTTCCACACCTAATTTCTCCATCAACTTTTTATATTATTTCTTTCACTTATTTTCCACATTAACTTTTTCTATTCATCTTTTTTTAATTATATTTTATTTCCTCTAAATTTTCCACCAACTTATTATATTATTTTTATTCATCAACTTTCTTCATCCTTAACTCTATAAATACCCACATTTTCTTCACACACACAATTTACATAATATCCATCTCTTCTCTCTCAAAATCTCTCCATTCCATCCCAAAACTCTACTTCATTTCTCTCTCACATTTTACTATTTCCTAATCTCTCTATACATAATAAATCCCATACCCCATTTCTACCATAAAGTTATCTTCTTCATCTTCCATCTACCTCTTCTCACAACTTATTACAAGCAAAGTCTTGCTTCATCTTTCAAATCTTCAACAAGGTACACATTTTCTTTTCATTCTATTTATATTCATTTTGATCATTTTTTTTTAGTTTATAAATTTATCTTATTTTCTACCACAATTTTATCCTATGCTTTTTGATATTTTTATGTCATAGATATTTCAACTTCACTCTCTTCTTAATAAAAAATATATAAAAAATATAAAACTTTAAAAAACATGTAATGATATAAATATCGGTGTGAGTACTCGTGCGATCGTACGCATCAGCCTAGTACTCATTATCCAAAATATAAAATAAACGAAAAAGCCGTGTGAGTGCTCGTGCGATCGTACGCATCAGCCTAGTGCTCATTACGCAAAACAATAAAAACAAGAAAAAAGCCGTGTGAGTGCTCGTGCGATCGTACGCATCAGCCTAGTGCTCATTACGCAAAAAAAAATCTAAATATTACATCAAAAAATACCAAAAATATAAAAATCTTCAAAAAAAAACTAAAAACATCCACATTTTCAAACAACAAACAATTTCTCAGCCAGAACTACGTGATCCTTGATTCTCCATCAAAAGTGGAGATACGTAGGAGCAAGGCCAGTCCTTGTCAGTTTCACTTTCCAAAAATCCAAATTTATCCATAATCATTTTCTCAAACAAATTTCTCAAACAAATTTTAAAGCAGTTTTCTAAAAAAACTACGGAACCCTGATTTCTCATTCTTAATGAGAATACGTAGGAGCAAGGTCAATCCTTGTCGGGCTCAAAAAACTAAAAAATACATGTTGTTTCTTTAGAATCTTATTTTAGGGGATAGTTAAACATTTTGAAAACCACATCATATTCGCATATTTAGTTAAAGGTACTGCCTTAGGGCAGGCGTTGTAGGGTGCTAATACCTTCCCTACACGTAACCGACTCCCGAACTTAGAATCTCATTTTCGCAGACCATGCTTTATCATTTTATGGTTTTTCCGTAGTTTTCCAGAATAAACTATGGTGGCGATTCCAACTCTCTCTTTTTCAAAACCCCAAACCTTTTTATTTTTCATGGATCGTCGTCCCGTCGCGATTCCGGTTGCGACAGTCCCAAAGTTAATGCATTCAAAGATATCAAGTAACTTACATTCTTTTTTTGGAATAACAACTCTATTTTCTTTGATCTCAAGTTCAATGAAAGTCACCTTACGATTCTAAGGAACACAACATCATGATCAAGAATCGTTAAACGTAGACGTTTAATGACCTAAAGCTAAAAAAATAATTTAAAACAACATCAACAACAACTCTTACAATTTAAACATACCAAACTAAGATGATAATATTCTTACCTACAACACTACAACATTGCCACTAATGTCAAGGGAGTCCAAAATTTGACACTCCCATATGATCATAGATCCCTTATTTAAACTTTTAACCAAAAAATTATGGACAACACTTGCCTAATCATAATCAAACAACCCATATATATCATTTAATATTGTACATGGCATGTTACTAACTACGTTAGATTTCCTAGGAAAGTAAAATACAATAAAACAAACTCAAATATACAAACGATATACACAATCTACATCGTTCTCATTATTTCCTATTATTCATTTCATCCTATTTACAATGTCTCTTATAGTTATTAAGTTTGAACTAAATTGTTCACCAACAAGACCACAAACATTCTCATCAAATTTTACCTCCAAATCACCCACAACTAATCCTAAACACATGTAAACATCAAGCACGGTAAATGTACCATTTTTTGCTTGACAAGGAAGGATTCATTTTGCCCAACCCATCGAGTGACCATTTCCTTGAACAAGGACGAACATATGTCAATGTGCATCTACATATGTGGACACGACATGAATGGAGTATCGCCGATATATGATCACAGTCCCTTAATATAGCTTTTAACTCCACTATAACTTTCGTGTCACACCACAGTCATAAATGAAACTACCAAAATTTTTAAAAACAATCAATGATTACTAAACATTATTCAAAGAAAATAAAAAAATTCCACTATTACACATTTACTTACCTTGTTTTCACCATCTTGTGAAATGGATTCCACTGTTATGAAAAGAAACAGGGTAAAAAAAATGAAATTGGATACCCAACAACAAACTCTAAAATATACAATCACAACAGAACAAAACTATCTTAGACAACAATGTAGAAAGAACAAAGAACAAAAACATAATCTTCGACAATAATAGTTTACAAAAATGAAAAAACTGCAAATACTCGAACACCCTTAACGTTGTAGAATGCGGATCGAAAACCTAAACTATGAAACATGGAAACCCTCGTCAAACAAAGCACGAAAGTTTAGAAGTTCATCACGTTAAATGGTGAAATGTTGGTTTGATGAACAAAACTTCTCTAGTAAAAATCGTATGAGAACGAAGCAGGTTGAAAGAAAGTTTGATCATAATAAACCAAACCACAAAACTAAATCCTTAAAATTAAGTTTTCTACGTCATAAAAAAAATATTTGAGCCATGAACCAATATTTTTTACATGTTTCGGAGTTAAAAAATTGTCTGTGTCAATGTATCATTATTGATATGATATTTTATACTACACTTATAAAAGTATATAGGAATTTTCTTATTTAGTGTACACAATTTTCCTTTTAAAAGTTTCTCTCATAATGTAACATCCTAAAAATATATATAGTATGAAACGAGACATCACATAATAATAAGCTAGAACAATTACTGTAAAGAAAATTAACTTACAATTGCTCTAAAATAACCAGAAGATTAAAGCTTTACAAAATTTCTATGCTGATATGAAACGATGAACAAAACCGAACGATCTTATGCTAAACAGATGGATCCTCACCTTCCAGCTTCCGCTCTAGACGAAAACTCCTCTCCCTCTAGTCACATCCATAGGATGATCATTACAAAGGAAAAATCGAACAGACAAACATGACAAAACAAAAAAGAAGGGTAAGCTAGAGTAATTTAATTGATTACACTAATCATGCAAATTAAACAAATACATAAGCATGCGTCAACCGAGCATTTCAAGCATACAATGACCGACCATACATTACAGGCAATGACCAAACACTTGACTTGACCATCCAGATTGTATGAATATGTAGCTTGAGGTTGTTCGTGCACCCAGAGGTGTAGTAACTGGAAAACCATCAACTACCACCCGTGGTTAATCCGTTATAACTCACTTAAGACCCTATAGGCTAAGACCTCCTGACATTCTCACACAATGCATTACCCATCTCTACTTGAGAATTGGTAATCATCAGAATTTCAGGATGAACGCCGTGGATTTCGCTGTCCATATTCATACTTTACCACCTTGATAACCTGCATCGAGATATCCCTCCTTGAAATTCTCTTTCATACCAATTGGAACATAAAACCTTAATAAAATAACCACACCATCACTTATGCACAAAATATTCATATAACTAAATTTATTAAGTTCTCAAACCACAATGGAAAATCTCATGTAAGACCGAACCTCATGTGAACGTTGGAGACCGAACGGTCAATATTAGGTACAGCTGAAGAGAGGGTCGAGCACTATTAGTGACCGACAACTAGAGAATTCTGAGTACCACAACATGACTGAATACTACCACCAAGTCAAGTACTACGTTAGACCGAATGCTTATGGCTTAGGTCGAACACCTATAGCTTAGGCCGAACAGTTAGAGTTGATATCGAATACTAATATAAGACCGATTACTAAAATATCACAGAATGGTCATTAACAAATAAGGCCCATCAAAGACCGAACACAGTTAAGACCGAATACTATTACGAGACCGAACAATGGTGCAAGACTGAATACTACTGTAAGACCAAGGACTAAGGTTAGACCGAATCCTATAACAAGACCGAGCACTACTAAGAGACCGAGTGCTAGTACAAGACTGAGTATTACTAAGAGATCGAGTGCTAGTACAAGACTGAGCATTACTAAGAGACTGAGTGCTAGTACAAGATCGAGCACTACTAAGAGAGACCACCTACCTAAGACTGAACGTTCATGAACGGGTAAGACTAAAGAGACCGAACCCAGTTAATTATCGAGTACCTGAACATGACCGAGCGGTCAACATCGAACGCTCAACTTTTTTGCATAATTCTGCAGAACTTCTACAGAATTATGAACAAGCTAGATTTTACCAAAACTAAACATGTTTTTCAACTTCTAATCCTCCAAACATGAATCATACATATCTTTACATTTAACTAAGAGTACCTAAACCTTTCTAACATCATTTAGAGAGTTTCATCTCATATTTGAGATTCAATTTTGCATAATCATGAACTCAAGGACCGAAAACCAAATTTCTCTGTTTTAGTACAGTTTTGAGTGACTTAAGGATCTCAACGAGTGATAAATAGCTTGCCCAGATTCTCTATAACTCACACCGAACACAAATTTCCCAATTTCACCATCAAACTTCCTCACAAATCACTCGACCATTGAACCAAAATTCTACAGAAATCCAACCCTCGTGAACATAGCATCTAACAGTCCACACAAGCATCACCGAACATCAAATCATTCAATTTCACACACATGCAGAATCATCAACAACATTTTCATACATCATCAACCAAACAATTAAATTAACTAGCTTTCCTTACCTCAAAGCAACTTGACAGATTTAAACATCTCCACAGTTTTGCTAAACTGTAAGTGATCCTAGGACAACCTACAGACTTTGGATTGGTGAAAGGAAACCAACCACCAAACCAGAAACATAATCAGAACCCAGATGAACACATGCAAAACCGAACAATGCTTGCATGTACCAGAAATTGCAAAAATTTCAAGAACCAAAGAGAGACAAACTTACCGGCTCTAAACACGAAATTGATTGGTGGAAAAGGAAGCCCTTGATCTCAGGATCGCCTAAGGAGGTTCTGGTCACCGATCAGATGAACCAATAATAAGTAATTTTAGAGAGAAGGAGGAGAAAAGGTAGAAGATAGTGTTCTTAGAGATAGAATATACAGATATAATGAGTTGAATGTTTTAAAACTTTTATTTATACTGTTAGCTTATTTTAACACTAATTATTTTAATACATCTATCTACTCTTATAATTTATGGCGTTTAGAATTTATCTTTTTATAATTTAAATAAAGAATAAATCGAGAAAAAAAAATTAAAATGTATTTTTGAAAAATGTTTTATTTTATTACTTTATAATTATAATATTTAATAATGATTTTTTAAAAATTTTCAAGAATGCGAACACAAACAGTATTTTTTTTGGCATCTATGTTTGCTATAGATAATTTAAATTATAGTATAAAATTATTAGTTATTAATAGCTTTATCAAAACAGAAATATTCGAATTTATAAATCATGTTTTTCTGTTTTTATATTTTATTTTTTAATAAAAGTTATATGTTATGTCAGTGATGTCTTATATGATGAGCTATCTCAGGTTAATAAAGAATGAAGATAAAAAAAATAGTAATATGTAAATATCCTTTTCAATCTATTAAAATGCATCTTGTTGGATAAAACAAGGTTTCAATAATTAAAATAGATAATATTTAAAACATATGCCTAACGGAAAATTGCTTAGGCCGGAGTGCACGAGTAGTCGCGAAAAAAAAATTAAGAAAAATAATTGAGAGGAAAATGTTACTAAATACTCTCTAATATATATTATTCTATACTATTATTAGATAGAAAATAATGAAAATAAAATCAAGAAAAAGACCCATTTATTATAATTGAGAGTCAAATTTGTGATTTACAACCAATTCCAATGCCTTGAGAGAATAAAAGAAATGAAAGTCTCACTCTTAGTCTTTATTGTATATTGTTAATTGTATAATATCATATTTATTCTCCCTCTTATAAACAACCGTGCATTATAATTATTTGCCTTAATTAATAGTTTCAAGCCTTTAGGAACTTATTCAATGAAACAAAAGAAATAGATAGGCATCATTTAAAGCATGAATAAAAACATTAAATAATCGCCAAAATACTAAAAGATTTCTCACTATACGTACATGATTTAATTTAATATATAATCAGAAATTATTATGGTAAAAACAATGTTTTATCTAAAACAAATAAAAAATAATGGTTAATCTTAAACAACGTAGTATAATGATTAATCTTATAATGATGTTTAATGCAACTTGAGTTACCGCTTTCATATATTTCTTTACTAGTTTATGTTTTATTATTGGTAATTTATTTTTCTACATTTATGTTTTTTGCATTCTTGTTGAAGGCATTGAGGAAATAATCTAATCGAAGAAATAATTACGTAAATGGTCATACCCACTACAAATTGTGGAATCAACGAAAATATCTAACACCATCGAGTAGACAATTACTTCAATTTAGGTATTTTTTCTTTTATTTTATTATGTCAGGAAAATGTTAGAGAATGGAGAAATATAAATAGATATATCAAATGTATAAACACTCAAATATAAATGAATAAACACTCAAATACTTTAAAACATATTGAAAAATTTATAAGTTTGCTAGTAATATAAACGAATAGGCATTATTAGATTCACTGACTGACATTGCAAAAAGTATCAAATCTAAATTTTCGAGAAAGAACTTTATATTTTCATTTTCAGGTCTGAAATTTTAAGGATTAAATATATTTTTAGTCCTTAAACTATTGGTCGTTTTTGGTTTTCGTTCTTCTTTTAAAGTAAGGGATAATTTGATTCTCATTCTTTTCGAAACGTTCATTTTAATCCTCGGAATTTTGGTTTTAGTCCTCAATTTTTGTTAAATGAAGACCAAATTTTTAAACAGTGTTTAGTTTTCGAAAACTAAAATGAACGTTTCGAAAAGAATAAGGACCAAATTGTACTTTACTTTGAAAGAGGGACGAAAACCAGAAACGGCCAATAATTTAGGGATTAAAAACATATTTAACCCAAATTTTAATCATCTTCTATATTTTCACTGTTTCTCTCTATTAATATATATATATATATATATATATATATATATATATATATGGGGTTTGCTAACGCGCGTACGCCTGTTTTTCAGTTGGTACATTTTAGCAATGTGTACCGGATTTTAGTAGACAAAAATACCCTTATACATATGGATTCTAAGTTTTAAGGTTAAGGGTATTTTAATAATTTTTATTCTCAAAACTAAAAAAAAAAAAAGAAAACCCCCAAACCCTTACTCACCTCTCTCATTCCTCTCAACCCTTTCTCTTTCATCTTTCTCACTCCAATCTTTTCTCTGTCATCCCTACTGTAACCCCAATTGAAAAAATCTGAAACACTTGCCGTTAAACAATCTTATAAAAAAATGATTTTATAATGAGTTTTTATCTTATAATTTTTGTCTTATCTAATTTTATCCAATTTTCACAAGCATAAAGGAATTGATAATTGACCTGGAAAAAAATCAGAAATACTCGCTGTTAAACAATTTCTTACAAAAAATGATTTTATAATGAGTTTTTATTTTATAATTTTTGTTTTATCTAATTTTCACAAGCATAATGACATCAAAGGAATTGATAATTGGCCTGGAAAAAATCAGAAACACTCGTTGTTAAACAATTTCTTACAAAAATGACTTTATAATGAGTTTTCTTTTTATAATTTTTGTTGTATATAATTTTATCTAATTTTTACAAGCATAATGACATCGAAAGAATTGGTAAATGGCCTGGAGGGTTCTTTTAGAGATGATGATTCAACATATGCAGATGATGAAATTAGAGAGGTTAGTGAAGATGGTGAAATTGAAGAGATCTTGAATGAACCTTTGCCTGAAGGTGAATCAAATTGTTTAAAGGCAAGTGTTTTTTATTTTTTCAATTGGGGTTACAGTAGGAATGACAGAGAAAAGGTTGGACTGAGAGAGATGAAAGAGAAAGGATTGAGAGGAATGAGAGAGGTGAGTAAGGGTTTCGGGGGTTTCTTTTTTTTTAAAAAAATTTTTTAGAATAAAAATTATTAAAATACCCTTAACCTTAAAACTTAGAATCCATATGTATAAGAGTATTTTTGTCTACTAAAATCCGGTACACATTGCTAAAATGTACCAACTGAAAAACAGGCGTACGCGCGTTAGTAAACTCTTATATATATATATATATATATATATTTTTTTTTTTTATCAACCATATGTTTAACACCATCGGCATAAGTGGGGTCCACACGAGATCAAGAAAAAAGAAAAGAGAAAAAAAAAAGTGAAGGTTGAGTTAATGGGTTGTGGGACCATTGATTTAGCACTTGTCATGGTAAAATTTCTTAAGCCATTGGCTGATGTTGGCATTGGTTGTCTAATATGTCCAACAAAAGCAGAAAGTGTGGAAAACCTTTGTCCCCACACTTATCTTTCCCCCGATCTATACTTTTTTTTTATTATTTTTTTATCACATAAAACAAATTAAAATTAATATCAATCACCATCCAACTTAGATATCTAGACTCACTTTTCAATACCACCACATCTCCGCCATTCAATTTTCTCATATCGCAAATTTCATTTTCGAGAGATGTACGTAATAAATAAATCGTGTGGCTGCGCCATGAACTGCACACCCTATGGCATTTATTTTCGAAACTGTAGGGGCTTCCAACTTCACATCACAATCATGTTTTCATCAGATTCTCTACAGTTCTAATGCCTCGCTGCAGTTTATAATTAAGATTAATCTTTGTTTCTGGGATGTTTTTACGGTCGAGATTAATCACAGTTTCGTAAAACAGTGAAAATAAAAATAGAAAATAATATTGTTGTGTGGTCCCACTCACGTGTCAACATTACATGCTTCGGAATCTTACGTGTCGTTCTCTCAACGGCCGAACTTCTTGTTGGTGTATTCGTGTGTTATTCCACCCAACTCTTTCTTTTGCAACCGCACTCCTTTTCCTTCATCAAGTCCATACCTTTATTTTCTTTTGAAGAACATTAGGTCAATAACTTAAATCCTATCATATTAATATTTGAATAATTCTTTATTAAATACTCTGATCTCAAAATTTATTTTTGAATTCATGTTTTTAAATTATATAAATACTTTTACCAAAATATATTGGTTAATTGAGTTTTTAACTGTGCAAATAAGAGTACTATAGTATATTTGTTAATAGTGTGCTTTTCGGCATTATTATTTTATTATAAATTGAAATAGATAGGTTGATGGTAATGGAAAACTATTTTATACATTTATCTTATCATGTATAATTTTTATTTTTATTTTTGGAAGTAAATTTTCAGAAGCTGAGCTGCTGACCCAAAAAAATCTATTCATAAGAGATTCTTTAATAATAAACTCAGTAAAAATTTTAACAGTATTAATTAATGTTTTAACTTCTAACAGGTAATTTTATTTGTTCTCTTAATTAATACACAATACTTTTTAAAATTTATATAGTTTAATGTGATTCTTTTTTCACAAAAAAAATAATATTTAATTTAATTATTTTGATCAATTCTCTTAAGATTTTGTTTTCATGCACAATACTTAAATCCAAAATCACATTAAAAGTAAATCACGCATAAGATTAAATGTATATCTAAATATATGTACCCTCAAAACTGTATTGTTTTAATTTCTATTATATATATTCTCTTAAATTCGTCAATGAGATTCTACCTCAAACACTCTCAAAAGACGCATATGCCCCTCCCATGAGTAATGGAATCATTCACACACCCACATTCATGTATTAAGTGCAACATTGGAGGCGTTCGTAGGCGATCATTTCCATTTCCCACAGCCACATAAGATCATGGCCTTCACCTTGACTTTGGATGGTAAAAAAAGCTACATACATATCATCATCATCATCATCATCCAGTGAAAGATGTGTGTTTTCTTCTTGTGTGAAGCCAAACCCATAACAACAACAAGCACAACAACCATTGGAACCCAACATAGTGCTGAACAACCTCGGTAAATAACCATGGACAGCACCGAAGACTCATCAACGAGTTCACAACAACAACCGAACCTCCCACCCGGCTTTCGGTTCCACCCCACAGACGAAGAGCTCGTGGTTCACTACCTCAAGAAGAAAGTTGATTCTGTTCCTCTCCCTGTTTCCATCATCGCTGATGTTGATCTCTACAAGTTTGATCCATGGGAATTACCAGGTTTCTCTCCAATTTTACCCTTATAACAAATATGCTGCAAATCGCAATCTTTAAACTCTATTTATTGCTCACAATATCATGATTTTCGAGGTTTACACTCATCAACCGTGATTTCTACATAACTTTTCAGATTCTATTAAGATTTTGGATTTTAATATATTAAACTTCATGATCCACCCTTTTGATTTTTATCTGGGTCTCACTGTATACAGTGGTAACCTCGGCAAGTGGAATAAAAATATCTTTTGTATTATAATTTAATATGGATGAAAAATGAAACGGATGTTATTAGTTTTTCATTTTTGTATTTTTGTTCGGTTTTTGCTCATACTTTTTTGTTTGCATTTGGTTATGCAGCTAAGGCATCGTTTGGGGAGGAAGAGTGGTACTTTTTCAGTCCAAGAGATAGGAAGTACCCAAATGGCGCGAGGCCAAACAGAGCTGCAACTTCAGGGTACTGGAAGGCGACGGGGACAGATAAACCCATATGCAGTGGAACTCAAAAGGTTGGGGTGAAGAAATCTTTGGTTTTCTACGGCGGAAAGCCACCAAAAGGGGTGAAAACCGATTGGATCATGCATGAGTATCGTCTCGCTGAAACAAAGCCTAACAACAGACCACCTGGCTGTGACTTGGGCCACAAGAAAAACTCCCTAAGGGTAAACCCTTTTTTCATGTAAAAGCTAGCTTTGTTCTGCTTCACTTTTGACCACATCATGCACATCACTTTTTCCCCCACTAGACCACCCTTCTCATTCACCAATTCTTTCGCAATATGTGTAAAAGTTAGGATATATTAAAATAATATATCAAACACATTGCGAAAGCATAAATCACACTTTCTTCTTTCTTTTTTCACTTTGTGTTTCTTTCTTTCTTTCTTTCTTTCTGAGTGAAGTGTTTATAAGAAAGTTAAAGTTTGGGTGAGAAAAGTATTTAATATTTAACATATTTTATGATTACTATGGAAGAATAATATATAATATGAACTGTGCATGGATTTGTAGCTGGATGATTGGGTGTTGTGCCGGATCTACAAGAAGGGCAACACACAAAGGTCAGCTATGGAGCAGGAGAGGGATGATTCCATGGATGACATGATTGGAGAAGTACCTTCTTCCATGAACGTGGGCCACATGAATGCGAGATTTCACCTTTCAAAGATGTGTACGAGCTACAGTGGTGCATTGTTGGAAAATGACAGAAACACGTTAGAAGGGGTGGTTATAGGCAATGGTGTGAATGGGATGAGCACTACTACTACAAGTGCCATGCCATCTCAGTTTGGCACTTCAGCCTCCAAAAGAACACTCTCAACACTCTATAACTGGAACGATGACAGTGATGAAAAACACTTCAATTTGGACACTAATGGTAATGTCAGTGTTGTGAGGACTGAAGAGAACAATGCTTCTCCTGGAACCTTTGCTACTCTGCTTAACCAGCTCCCACAATACCAAATACAAGGGACCAATTGGTACGGCTAACTCCTCTTTGGGACATCATACGATATGTGATAATTATAATGCACAAGGAGAGGAAGTACTGAACTAAGGTGTGACAAGCAATCCTCAATAGTGCTAGATTGCAAAGATTTTTAAGGGTTATTGAGCTTGTGGTTTAATTGTCTTAGGAAAATGGAAGCACGTTAGAGTACTCTAATCAATGTTTTCCTTCAACTATTTGCAGGTAGCACCAGGTAATTAATATCACATGAGGTGAGGGAGTGAGCCACATGGTACTTAGTTTTATTTATAGATTCATATAGAATGATAGGATAGAGATATAGACATAGATATAGAGACATATTTGCTTGTTTTATATTGGTGTGTAAAGAAACAAAAGAAGGGTGCTCTTTGTGTACAAAATTTCAAGAGGGTAAGAAAAAAGAGTTAGCCATTTATATTTCAATATATGTATACTTTGCTTTACAAACTGAAGAATGTACAACATATACTTCAGAATGAAATATATTGATGCAAGAGTTTAAATATATTTATATTTGTAGTGTTATTTGTTCATGCTTTCTGTTTATCTAATTTTTATTTGTTTATTATGACTAATTAAACTGAGAGATTTTGTGTCACGTCTTTGCATGTAACCTAGGTATAACCTAGATGGCTGTTGATTAGCATTGTAAATATCTCTATCATTTGGCCTGAATGATTTTGGTATCTAAAGGAGGTTAGGTAGAATGTGTATCCATACACAAAGAAACAAAAAAGTATGCAATATTATTTTGTTAATAAACAATAATTTTCACTGCTTCTGTCTTCTTGTATGATATAGGGGCCCGTCTTGTACCAGAACAAATATATATATTTTTTAAATAATGGTGCAATTGCAATCTTGTGTTTGAGACTTTTTAGATTGATACCCCAGTCATAAAAAGAGGGTTCTGAATTTTGTCCCAGATGATCACACTCTTTGAAAACGAAATGTTTGTCATGACTTGTATTCTATCTCATGATATTAACCTTTTCTATATCTGATTTTCTGGTTGGTAAAAGTAGTATATCATAGTAATAAAAAAAACGGTCTGGAAGATTCATAAAGTTATTGTGACAACAACTATGCTACTTCATATTTATTTAATACTCGTGATGGTATTATTGGTGGATCATATGTCATCCATGCTTATGATTTAAGTCGATAATGTTGATGCACATTGTCAAATTCAATCTTTTTTATATTCTTAATGTTTATAAAGATCCATCGCATTGTGATGCTATGATTACACGTGATCATTAATAGAAATTGGCTCTTATGCTATATAACTTTCTTCCCCATATTTTATTCTTTCTAAATCTGGCATTGGCATCGTGCAGCGCTGATGCCATAGATTATATATATATATATATATATATATATATATATATATATATATATATATATATATATATATATATATATATATATATATATATATATATATATGTATATATATGTATGTATATATATAATAATAATAATAATTTGATGAGGTTGATGTAATATAGGAAAACTCTGTAAACTTGAATAGAGTTTTAAAACTTTTCATAAATGTTTAATTTCCTTTGCATGGTTAGATGGTTTTAGGTGGTATGTAACAATAATTAAATACTTGAGTTGATAAAATAACTTTCACGAAAAACTTTTAAAAAAGAATATCAATAAAGCACATGATTTTATCGTGGTTCACTTTAAACTGAGTTATGTTTAGTTCTTCTTTAGACAGTCTTAAAAAATTTCACTAATTTTTTAAAAAAGTTACGAATTTAACCACTCTTAGTGTACAACTAAACTACTAATTATATGAGTATAACCACTTGTGGTATCACTAGTCTTTCTAATTAGACGGTCTAACTCCAATAAGTTAACTTTACAATTTTTTACTTTACTTTTGAATAAAAACACAAAGTGTTATGAAAGAATACAAGAACATAATGTATGACTCTCTTAGAGAAGATTTCAAATCAATACAATGATATTCTGAAAACTTGTAAAAGAACTTTTTTTTTCAATGACAAGTCTAAGAGACAAAGCTTAAAGAGAGAAGCAGTGTGAGCGTATTGCAAGAAGATAATTCTTGTTGTTATCTTCTCTTATGCAACCCTATTTATATAGTATGCTTTTGACAAAGATTCGTTACTCAAAGCTTTGACTTTCTTCTAGGTGTGTAGCCTTTATAGTAGAGAGTCAGAAGCTATGTTGCATCTTGGTAAAGCACTTGTGTTGTGTATACAAAAAGGAAAGACAAAAAGCATGAGTGAAACATTCCTTGATTATCTATCAATCTCTTAACGTTATTCTAATCCTGAACAAGGTTTTGAATAAAGGTAGTGATATGCACAAAAAAAAGATACCAACACAACAGACAAAGAAGTACTAGAACGTACATGCTTTAAAGCGATATACGATCCTAATGAAATACAAGGAAACACTAGAAAGGGGGAGGGGGGGGGGGGTTGAATAGTGTTTCAAAACTTTTCGCAAAAATAACTTTTAATAACTATTGCCAGTGTTAGTTAAATTACAGTAGTTGTTAAACACTTGTGTTTTCAAGCAACCGTTTAGGCAAATGTTTTAAATAGGAAAAACAATAACACAAATGTTTTTATATTGGTTCACTCAACCTAAGATATGTCCAGTCTCCCTTAAGACTTCTTAAGGAGTTCCAGTAATCCTTTTCAAAGATTATAAACAAGTATAAACCACTACTGATGTACAAGTATTATTAATCACTTATGGTTCCACTAGTCAACCTGACTAATCTGAGTTTAACCACTTTGGGTATCAACCCTAGATAACTTGTCTAGAATGTTTAACTCAACTAAATCAAACAATACAAGTATTTTAATTCAATTATGAATATCCAAACATAATCAGTGTTTGATTACAAATACAAATTTAGATAACGCTCAGAGAGAGGATAAATATAATACAATGAAATATGGTAAGTTGAAAGTTTTCTCTTGCTCTAAGAAAAAACTCAAATGATGTAAGCTTTTAGAGAGAATAACAATGTAATGATACAATGATAGCAAAAGTTCTTCTATTATTTTTGTGTGAGTCATCCTTAATATATTTCTTCGAGAGATGACTGTTAATCAGAAAGAGTTGACATTCTTTTCGAGTAGGTGGCTTTTCGTACAAGAATTTTACTTTTCTATGTCTTAGGAAGAGCAATATTGCTTTCTGATCCATGTGCAGTGTTTTTGAGTAAATCTTAGTATTGTCAAGATCTACATAGATAAAGAGAGAAAAAGCAAAGCAAACAAAAAAATAGTACATTCATGATTCATAATATAAGCGTTTAACACGAGTCTATGCTATTCAAAGTATATCACACTTGATAAATTATATAGCATTTACTGCTCCTTTCTTTAGACGTGTTTTTGTCAAATATTGTTTATCCTTTTATTATTGATATGTCATTGTTTAACTTACAAGCATTTAATAAGGATATTTTGATATGTTAACTTAAAGGCTATACTCCACTAAACGATATTTCATTAAGTGTTGTATGTTAAACTTTAAAACTCGAGTTGTTAGACAATTTAGTCTCTGTAGACGATCTTGTCTTAAAAATCTCCTTATTTTTTAACAAAATACACATGATAAACTAAATATGTTTATCAAAGTTTCAAAAATATTTGAATGATATGATCAAGGTTTATGAATCTCAAAATTTTTTGACACGGTTCTTTAGAGAATAATTATATCTTTTTATATTGTTTGCTGAATTTATAGTTTAAAGGATATACATTCATAGCTTTTCCATATATATTCGAGCTATCAAAGTAAATGAGTTTAGACGATATGTTTCTCATAGCGTTTATATATCATAGCTATTGAATCAAAGATAAGTCTAAGCATTATCTTATGACATTTTTATATTAGAGCTACAAGAATAAGTTTAAACAATTGTTGATAGGAGGAGCTATACCTACCCTATATATATATCTCTGTTTTTGATGATGAACAAAAGAATGATTTTATGGATTCTCGCACAACAAATATCATAACAATTGCTTTATCTTTATTGTGTTTGTGCTTGATGTATGAAATCATTATTGGTAAATGAATCATGAGTTAAACACTATGATATGTGATGGGTGTCGCACTCCATACAAATTTGATGTGCAAATAAGAATACAATATAGACTAGGAAGTGACTCCTAGGTCCTCTCTCAAGGACCAAATGTGGTTCGAGACTTAGGTCAAACACGTAGTCGGGGGGAGGGGGTTGAAAGTATTTTTGAATGCAATTGAACTTGAACTTAAAGCATGAAATTAAATATAACTAAACAGAATTGAAAGCATTGAATTAAATGTGGAAAACATGAAGACCAAACGGTTCTTCACAAGGCCGAACGGTTCTACTAACTAGGTCGATCGGCTCTAACAACAAGCGTGTTGGAGACTGAACGATTCTATTCATAGACCGAACGGTCCTGGAGAGGAGACCGATCAATATTAAAACAGTGAAATGCAAATCCAAACTAAAGTCGAATGGTAAAAGTAAAATTGAACAACACAAATAAAAGTCGAACGATTATAAAGATGGACCGAACGGTAAACATAAGCAATGAAAAACCAACGATATGCAATAAAGGTAGAAATAGTAAACGTGCAAAATCAAAACGCAGCAGAAACGAAGTTGCAGAAACAAATGCTGGAATAGTAAACGCGCACGCATAAACGAAATTGCAATGAATTAAAATGCACCAATTGAACTTAAGCAAAAAACGCAAGTCCAAAGACAGAAACGCAAAACATGAATGGAAATAGTGATTGAAAACGAGCATGAATAATAAACATGAAACCAGAACGCAGAACAGTAAAAACGAAGAAGATGAATAGTAAAATGTAGAGAACATAAATGAACAAGAAACTTGAGTGCAACAACAAATTAAACCATGAAATTGTAAAGAGAATGAGTTCAATACATGAAAAAGAAAAGAAAGCCAAAACCTAAATCTCCCCCAAGGGGAGAAAAAAGAAGACACTCCAAAGAAATGGAAAATGTGAGTGGCGGTTGAGAGCTTAGGTCAAGTGAAAGTGATTTTAGGGTATACAGACCCAAAAGACCAAATTGTCCTTCTAATGGGCTTGTCCTACAAAATGACCTAAAATTGGGCCTAAACTCCTAAGGTTTGACCTAATGGCATTCTAAAACAAAATTACACTGTAACATTGACGTGACCACCCTCTTGAAGTCCCAAAATGTGCTTCCAACACTACTGTTGAGTTCCTCTGGTCACCTCATCTGACCGGTCGATCATGAAAAGCTCACACCATTCGGTCAACAATGCTTAGCAGGCTCAGGAACTGGTGCAGTACAGTCTCTACAAGACCGTTCGGTCATGCAACACTACTGAGATTGTTCGGCTCTATCATTGTGCTCAGCCATTAAGTGCAAGCTTTCACAGACTGTTCGGTGTGGGCTTCCATATACCACTCGGTCTGTGCTTCTTTGTCATTCCGTTCTGCCATTCTATGCAATAAGTTCTCTACCTTCCAAACAATGATTGTCCTGCAAAATAATAATTGAAAGAATTAAGCCTGATTAATTCAAATTAATTAAAATAAGAATTAGTCTTGAAATTAAGCCCAAATAGTGAAAATGAGACAATAATTGATAATTAAGCACAATTCACTAATACAATTGGGTGCGAAAATCTAAGTGAATAGTAGAAAATAATGACTCATCAATACGCCTTCTTTTTCTTGAAGAATTTCTTTTGGTCTTTTTCTTCACCCTTCTTTGGGTTTGGGCAATGTGCCTTCATATGTCCGTTCTCTTCACAATCATAACAACGGTAGTCTGAGGAGGATTCTGGATTCTCCTTCTTTCCACTTGTAAATTTTTTTCTTCCCTTAGACTTCATGAACTTGATAAACTTTTTCATGGAGAGACCTATATTTTCTTCTTCCTCTTTAGAGTCTTCTTCTTCCTTAATGTTCTAACCTTTTTCAATCTTAGATTTGAATGAAAGTGTCTTTTTCTTTCCTTTCTCTTTGTCTTCGTTCAATCTTTCGAGACCTAGTTCATGTTCTCTCAACTTACAAACAGTGCAACCATTAGCATGGTATTGAGATTTTGTGATTCAATTATACTGATCACCTTTGGTTGCCAAGTCCTATTCAACGATTTAAGAATTTTAATATTTACTTCATCATTTTCGAAAGACTTACCTAACCCAATGAGACGATTCACAATATGGGTGAAGCGTTTCTGAACATATATGATAGTTTCTCCTTGCTTCATACGGAACATCTCATTCTCTTGGATTAGAGTATTCCTTCTTGCTCTCCTAATATCATTTGTTCCTTTGTGAGTGACCCTCAACATGTCTCACATCTCTTAAGGATTCTTACAGGTAGAGACCCTATAAAAGTCATCAAAAGTTAAAGCAAATGGTATTTGATGAGTGCATATTTATGTCCACATTTATGTTTTAAAATTCAAATTTTTGATGAGATTCTTGTGCTTAAATGATTGATGTGACTATTGAATTTATCGGGTTTGGGAATTAAAGAGGCTTAAAATGTTATTTTTGTTGCATAAATTATTTTGGATAGTCTAATGTTTATTGATGCTGCTAGAATTAAAGTTTGAATTGCAATTTTGAAAAGAAAGAAAAGGCTAAAGTGCAATTAGAGGATATTTCTAGACTTCTGTGCATCTTTGAATAAAATAAAAAAGGTTGAAATGTAATTTTGAGCAACTTTATTTTAAAAGATAATTTGGAGAAAATATATTTTAAGATATTTTATTTGATATTGTTAAATAATTACTTTATTTAACTATATCAATAAAAATCATTAGATAATATTTGTCAAATCTTTTTGAATCTAGAAAAGATATTATCAAATATTCTCAAAAACTGATTAAATCTATTGAATATTTGAAAGATATTAGATATAAGATAAAAGATCTTATCAACAGAAGATTAAGAGTCCAAGCCCAATCAAGCCTATATAAAGAGACCCAAGGGAGGCAGAACTCATTCATTCTTGGACTCCACTAGAAGGATGCATTCATCACTCCTCTCACTTTTATTTTTCCATGTATTCTACTCCATCCATGGAGGGCTAAGCTTCTAGGGCTATTCCACTGTGATTTCATTATATATTCTAAGGTTATGTTGAATTAATGCAATTATTTCTTTTGATTGTTGATTTGAGTTGCTATCTTTTTATGTCTTTCATCTCTCAATCATATTAAAAGCAATGATTTTTCCATCATAACGTGTTTAAATCTACATGAATATTAATCATATGAGTTCAAGGGTTTCTAGGTTTGGTTGAGAATCTACTTTGATTAAATTGTTTCTAGGTTTCCTATTTTGGAAAAGTAGTGGAATTAGCCTATTTCATTATAATTGTTTCTAGGTTTCCTATTTGTTCTTCAAACATTAACTTCATTAGCATAGTTTCTCACTTTTATTCTTAAGCATTGCATAGTATTCATAAGAGTCAAATATTGAAAAGCAATTCCGTATTCGTTGGGAGACGACTCAATGTTACTTTAACCTTATCTACTTTATTGAATACTACTTGGTAATACTGAAGTTGCCTTGAAAAGTAGTATTAATTTGGTAGCTTCAACGACAGCGTATCGGTATTATATTACGAGCCCTTACATCCTGTTGGGATCTCCATCTATTGTTAGCATTCAATTGGTCACGAGGTTTAAGTTCCTACAAATTGTTAATAAAAACAATATGAACAAAAGGACCATTTGTGATAGTTTCAGAATCTTACCATCAACATATTCCATAAAAAATTGCATTCTAACTTTCCAAAAAGCATAGTTTTATCTAGTAAACAATGGAGCTCTATTGATAGATGCACCCATAGCAAAGCTTTGATGTTGCCTCGTCATTTTGAATTGCTATCAAAGCAATTTCTGATACCAATTGTTAGAGCGGTGCAGTAGAATGGTTAGCGTGAACAACAAACCAAGAGGACAGGTGAATTGGTTTCTAATCGCAATCGTGCCTTTAAATATTTTCTCTTTTAATTTAAATTCCTTAACGATAAATTAAAACAAATAAGAGCATAAGAAAGAGAGAAAATTGCACAAGTGATTTTATACTGATTCAGATCACAAAGATCCTGTATCCAGTTGTTAATCTTAAATGAGAATTAATGATCCACTATCACAAACCAACAAACTATTACAATCACAAGGAAAATAAACAAGTTTAGGTTAAAACACTTCTCTTGTTACCCCCAAGAAATGAAACTCACTTCCCATGAAACCCACAAGGGATGAACACCTCCTTCGCGTGCTTCACGAAGGATGAGCACCTCCTTTGAATCTTCACAAAGGATTACAAGCTTTAACTCATTAATAGCAACAACACTCAATCACAACTCCAGTGAAAGTTCTCACTCTATGCTAATACCAAGTTCTAAAAGCCACAAGCACAAGGGTTACACAAGCCCTAAAATACATTTACCACAACACATAGCAAAATAGATAAGCTTTTTCAAAATCTACGTATTTCATATTTTAGAATGAAAATCTCAATCCAATATATAGAGATCTCACTCAAGGATACCTCTAAATATCCATTGTCAGCTATTTAACGTGTGTTAATCGATTATCTAAATGAGGTAATCAATTATGCATTTAATTATGCACAACTGTAAAAAAATTGCTTGAAAAGTCTCATAATTGCTCGTGATAATCATTGGTAATCAATTATTCCAAAGAAAAAATTTATAGAAAACTTGTAAGCACACAATACATGTAATCAAGGATAAATAATACCCTATACATAAAACTATTGAATTACAAAAAGCTTTAACATAAAACAAGTTTTCATGAAGGTTTTCTTGCAGCATGAGCACTTGAGACTTGACTTTGAGATATCATTAAAACTTCTAAGCTTCATCTTTATGCTAACATTTACTTCTTCTGCTCTACTGCAAATGAAAATAAAAGAAACCTAAATGTTATCTCAATACATTGCACATAACAATAACCAAATGTTTTTTATGAAATCAGAATGCACAGATCCATTTAAAGTACATATCATTGAATGCCAATACATAAGTTTTTGCTCTTCATCAATAAAAACATAAACTTACCTCCACGATAGACCCCGAAAATAGCTTCCCTCACAATAATGGAAGACTTCTCACACAACGACACTAGCCACTATCACGTCGACCACCACCTTGCTCACGACACCGAGGTTACAAGACAGACGTGCAATTGAGAAAGGGGAAAAGTAAGGACCGAATCGCAATGAAGGTTGGCGAATGGTGGACTTCAACGACAATGGAGGTTGGGGTTGACCGAATTGTAGTGGTGGTTGGGGCAGAGGGAGGACCAGTGAGCCAAAGGGTGAGATTGTGAAGAAGAGAAGCAGGAGGCATTGGAGATAAAGAGTTTTGGAGAAAATGAAATTGGGGGAAGGGAAACACAATTTCTGATTTCATAAACTCGAAGCATATATCGACAATTGTAGTCCCTTGATAATGTCTCATTTCATTTATCGACGGTATTACTAACATCATTACCGACGACCATAAATCGTGGTTAAGTAACCACTCCCTATTTTGTTGATAATGATTTTCCTTCGATAATATTCTATCATAAACACACATTTTTGTTCTAGTGAATATTGAAAAAAAAAAAAATCATAACTCCTTTATAAGAGGAAAAACTTAAAGAATGTTACCAAATTTAGAAATAACAGTTAATATGTGCAAAATATAATAGTTAAAAAATGATGTGCAAAAGATTATTTTAAATAACCATCATAATTTATACGAAATGTTATATTAATTAGTTTGAAAAATTAAAAAGTCAACCAAATCTAATATTAATTCTTTCATTTTTTCTCAAAAGTTTATGCATATTTCTTCATTTATATATAACTTGATTTACATTATGAAAGCATGCATTCTTAACTTTTATTGGATATATAACATGGTATACTTTCGTATATTAAACTAACTTTTTTCAAAGGAAGAAGTCAAAAGAGGCTTCATGTTATAATCCAGGACATATTTATACTCCAAAACACTTTAAGTGTGTGGTGTGAATAAGCATAAGTTTGTGGACGTTCTTTTTTTTCCATCTCTCATAGGTGATATTATTTTTTGTCCATCTATTATTAATTTACAAAGGTGATATTTAAAGAGTTTTTCTATTACAAATAGTTTGTGTACAGTCGGTTTTTAATTTTTAAATCCTCAATAGTTTATAACATATTATTTTTAGGAATAAAAAGAGAAGAAAAGCAGCACCTATGCTATTGGTTTTCACTGTTATTATTAGGTCATAGTGCTCTAACCAAAATCCCATTCAAAAGAGATAAACAAATAGATAGTTTGCATTCATTTTCTTCAATGCAAGGTTGAAGAACATATGAATAATACGCCAGGACTCGATCAAGGAAAAAGAAAGAGGGGTTAAGATGAATTATTTAATTAGGTAGAATATTAATCAGGCTTAATATCCTATTTTGTCCCCAATTTCTCTCGAAAATGTCAAATTAGTCCATCCTTTAAAAAATGCGTCAATTACGTCCTCACTTAATAAAATTTACATCAATAAAATCTCTTCCGTTAAATCCGTACAAACGGTGTTAATTATTTCTCTCTCTCTTCTACTTGAATAATTAATGTCTTTTGTACGGATTTAACAGAAGGAATTTCATGGATGCAAATTTTATTAAATAAGGACGTAATTGACGCATTTTTTAAAAGATGGACTAATTTGACATTTTCGAACGAAACTGGAGACAAAATAAGGTATTAAGCTTATTCATTATTGTTTAATTAATTAGGTTTAATAAAAAAAAAGTATGAAGATATTTGAGCATGGGTGTCAGTTTGTATGGTGGGAATGATAAGACACAGTGGAAGTATATTCCAACGCCCCAAGGTCACAGAAATGGACATGAAAGTCGATTTGATGAGTCTAAGGGACCATTTCTTGTTATCATCCAAAGGAATCATTATTATCCAAAACCCACACAAATCAAATTTCTCTTTAATTGCTTTCCTTTTCAGGGAAAGAAAACCAACCATCACTTCTGCCTCCTTTTGGCATAGCTATCATGACCATCTATTCAACGCTTAATTCTATTGCTCTTCTTCTCTTCTTCATCATCATGCTTTCAACTCTCTCAATTAATAAACATATCTTATGTGTTGTGTTGCATAGTAAATATATCCACTTTCCCTTTCTTTTTTATTCTTCCTATTCTTTATCCGACAATTAATAAACATCTCTCAATTACTTCAAACATTTATTCCTCTTACTATAATCCCATTCTAATTCATCCGACAAAGCTTTTCACATGGACCAACTTCAAAATAAGATTCTCTATCTATTCAATTGCTTATTCTCATAACATATCATTATGTCTAACCACCATATACATTTATTTTTATCTATTCTTCTAAACATATTTAATAATGTTTTCTCTCAAAAGGGTAAGGCTTACTTTTTTCTAGGATAATTTTTTTAACAAATACGATAACTTATAAAAAATAAAAGATTGAACAATTAAATGATATCATTTTATTTTATTACTTTTTATCTTATACATAATTGTAACTTATCTTGCTAATTTTTATCTATGATGAAATTTGATTCTATAAAACCCCTTTTAAATAGATTTGTTTGAAAGCATAAAGTACTCAATCGTTTTTACGAACCCATTATAAATTATACCCACGTAATTAAATCATAAGTGTGCGTTGAATTAGACTAATTATGATAATTTTGTTTTAAGGAAATCGATGGAAATGTTTTGTAAATAAAAAACTCGATTGATATGCGAAACATCCATGATTATTTAAATTAATAATTAACATAGTAATATAGAATATATTAATTGTTTGCAACTATTTTTAAACCAAATAAATTATTTTCTACCAATTTCTAAAACACCTCTTGCTTATAAGTTCTTAAATTTTTTAATTAGTAAATTGGTATCTAAATATTATATATTAATTACAATTTGAACCTTAATTAATTTTTATTATTTTCAACTTAGTCCCTAAATACTTTTAGTAAATCACATGATATAGTTTTTTATATAATACTTAATATTTACAATTAGGTCCTTCTCAACTAATTAGCTTGATTTTGAGAAGCACCCTAAAATTTCAATATTTATTCTACAACTACTAAATTTGTAATGTCCTCTTCATTTCATACTTGATTATACGCTAATTAAGTTTTTGTCACTGCTTTTAAATTTTGTTGCTAAATTTGTCAATGCAATTATGAAATTTTTATATTCTAATATTTTAGAAAATTGAGAATTGATATAAAGCAATACTAATTCATATAAATAGACGGTAGAATAAATTAAAAACCATTTAAAAATACATTATTTTTGCCTTAAAAGAAGGTTGTGTACACTCAGCATAGTTTAAATCTAATTGTAACCATAAAATGTTTGCATGGCCACAATATGTTAACAAAATTTTGTATAATATGTTTGTAAAGTCAAGTGTTTGAATCTAATTATAACAATAGAAACAAATGGGCCCATATATTTTAGGTAGTTTCTTACTACACCTCAATGATTTCAACCTGCACTTCTTCTATAAGTTTTTTTTTTTAATTTAAATTCTACCATCTGAAAATATAAAATCTGTATTTTAAATTATATAATTCAAAATATATTTTTTATTTTGTATTTTATAATGTATAATTTATAATATAAAAATTGTATTTTCAACACAATTTTCAATATATTTATATTTTAAATTGTATAATTCAAAATGTTTTTTTTATTTTGTATTGTGAAATGTACAATAAAGAATATACAAAATTATATTTTATATTATAATTCTAGAATACAAAATTTGAGTGCAAATCGAAATTGTGAAAGTGTAGGAAGAAAGGTTCCATATTATAGTCATCTTGTTAGAAAAAATAATAAATATTTTTTCCGTTTGGTTAATAATCATAATAAAATGACATCTATAATGCAAATGATAAGTATGTCTTTATTTGATCGTCCCTTCTAGTTTTTCCTATTCTATATATAAATGTAATTGTAATTTTGCAATTAAATGTAATTTTGTAATTCTAAGTCAATGAATGAATTTATTAGATATGAAAACCTAAGGTTAGATTAAGAAATTGCCTACAAATACTCAAATTATATAAACGTATGCAATCAAATAATATAATAGTATTATGTGATAAAATAATGCAATAAAGCAACCTTATAATTGGAGTATTTATTAAATATATAGGAATAATTGAACAATGGCAAATATTCAGCCACAATTCATATATTTTAATTGTTTTTTATATCTCATGTAGATTTTAGTTTAGGCCTCATAAAACTTAAAAATACAAAGTAATTACATGCAGGGAATACTCGTTTAATATTCATACTAACTTTTATATTCAGTTTTTTTTACTTATAGTTGATGAATAGATTTTTATCCGGTCTTCTCTTACAACTTCTCTAACAACTTCCCAATCAGTCTTCTAGCATCCGAGTTTTCTTCATTTCCCATGCATCGTGTTGCTCTATTGCGGAGGATCAGCATAAAGTGTATCTAGAATTTTCCCGGTGAAAGACCCAATAAGAGTGAGTGCATGGCCACGGTGGGATGGAGATTGGGTATACGAAGTGTTATAAGAAATGTTAGTATTTTGAGGTTGTAAAAAGAATATTTGATGAAATAGAGAAAATGTAGAGACAGTAGAACGTAGAGAAAATGTGAAAATAGTAGTTGGAATAAGTTTTGTAGTTGTCTTTGTTGTGGTAGATGTTGGCTTTCACAAATGATAGAATACATCAGTATTTATATCATAAGTTATTCTAGAACATGTTAGCGACATCTTACGTGTCTAGATTTCTACCTATGTAGAATGTTCTTAATTTTTTTCTACCTATCTTAGGTTTTTCTACAACATTCTAGAACTTTTATTACATTTTAGTACTTTTATGTTAGGATTTTCTATATTCTTCTAGAATTTGCATTACACATTATACTTGAAGTTAGTGAATTTGCATTAAGGAGGAATATTAATGCGTAGTAATTCAAATCTTAGTCATGGTAATGACTTTGTAAAAATATGTGCAATGTGGTCTTCTGTTTGGTAGTACTCAAGTCGAATTTGTTTAATTGTCTTTTTATCTCGAATGAAGTTATATTTAATGGCACAATTCAATATATATTTTGTTCTTTTATGATGGATTGAATTTTTTGTTATTGCTATGGTCGATTTATCAAACTCATAAATTAACTCGTTAATTTGAATAAGTTTGTGTTTTATTTCTAATTTTGAATTAATTCGGATTCGAGTAAACTCAATGTAACAGTAAACTCAATAAAATTGTTTAAAATCACGATTATATAACGATTTTACCAGTTGAAACAGAGAGAAAAAAAAAAGAGGAAATTATTTTGAGTTTAGGACGTCGTCGCTTTTAGTTTGCTGCCTTCATAGTTGCGTTTTGTTGGTTTGCTTTCACGCTCGTCATTCATCTAGTTTGCGCTCGTCATTCGCCTAGATCATGGTCGCGTTGCGTTCGCCTGACTCATGTCATGCTTCATTTGCCTGGTTCGTCATGTCGCTGCCACTCCTGCTTGGCTTCCTTTGACTTCTATGTGTGGTGAGTGAAGCTGCAACTGACGAAAACAACAGAATGTAGCAGGAAAAGCGTAGCATAGCAGCTGCAACTGAAACTGATAGTTTGAGTGTTTATTGAGAGAATATGATGAGTCTGAGTTGTTACAGTAATATGTGCAGTAAGAAGCTAAAACCCAGCAGTATCCTCCCTCGGCGTTCTCCCGCTCTTTGCACTCATTGTTGCATATGCTAGAGATTATACAAGGCCCTCTCCATCTTCCACTTCGCCTCCCACAGATTACTAACCTCTGCAATACAAACCAAAGATAATAAAATTAGGGTTATTTGAAAAGAATAAGACATGGGCGATAACTTGATTGAGAAAATCGTATGATAAAAAATATTTTTATATTGTTTTGATAAAACTTATCATATATAATAAATTTAAATTTTTAAATAACCATTTTAAAGGTTATATCTATGTACTATAAGTTTTTATCTGTTGACAGTATAAAATTTTACATTGAGACTGAAGAAAAATTAACCTGGTTTGATTTTGTGTTGACAAGTCTAACTAGGAGGGAAGAATCTAACCTGGAACAGAAAAGAGAATAGCAAACCAAAAGAAGGCAAGGATAGTGAACCGACGAATGCAAATAGCCATGTCAATTAACTTGCTGATGTAAAGCATAGATTTCTCTTAGAAGTTAGAAATAGAGAGAAGATATATATAGACAATAAGGGTGCTACGAACTAGAAAAAAATAAAACGCTATATGATGCATGGGGTTCGCCAGCGCTGAGTGCCCCTTGACTGGTGCTGAGCGCCCCTGACACTGCAAAACTTGAAAATGCTCCAAAATTGTGGTTGGTTGGTTCAATAGTCCAAGGTCCTATTTGAATAGTCCTATTGCTTTGAATCCTACAAAATAAAGAAAGAAGAATTAGTAATTAATCTTCCATAGAAGTAGTGTTCTTTGTAATCCTTCTTTCTCTTGAATTTTTTTGGACAAAGCTCTTGTTAAAGGTCCTATATGAGCCCTAGATGGCCTTCCATCAGATCCTCCCTCTTGCAAAGGATATGTACTCAAATCTTCTTCATCTTATTGGTCATCTCCTGCGAAAGGAATTAAGTCGCATACGTTAAAAGTAGGACTGACACCATAATCATCAGGAAGGTCTAACCTATATGCTTTGTCATTTATTTTCTTGACCACCTTGAAAGGACCATCTCATCTTGGCCTAAGTTTGGACTTTCTATGAGATAAAAACCTTTCCTTTCTCAAGTGAATTCAAACTAAGTCTCCTTCTTTAAAAACTATTTTTTTTCTCCCCTGTTGTATTCAAAATATTTTCGAGTTTGCTTTTCAATTTGGTTTTTAACCTTTTCATGCACCTTCTTGATAAACTCTACTTTAGATACACCTTTCTTATATGTAAAAGAAGATGAATATGGAAGAGGTAGTAAATCAAGAGGTGTGATAGGATTAAAACCATAAACAACCTCGAAAGGAGAAAGGTTAGTAGTCTTATGGACTACTCTAATATAAGAAAATTTGATGTAAAGAAGATGATCATCCCAATTCTTTTTATTTCCTCTAAGTATTACTCGTAATAAAGTAGGTAGAGACCTATTTACCACCTCAGTCTGCCTATTAATTTGAGAGTGAAATGTGGTAGAAAACATTAGTTTAGTTCCTAGCTTTTCCTATAGAGTTTTCCAAAAATGGGTAAGGAACTTAACACCTTTATCAAACACTATAGTTTTGGGTAAGCTATGAAATCTAACTATCTCTTTAAAGAAGAGTCTTGAAATGTAACTAGCATCATCTACTTTATGGCAAGGTACCATTTTACTAAAACAATCCATCACCACAAATATAGAATCATACCCCTTTTAAGTCCTTGGTAATCTGACAAAGTCCATACTTATGTCCTTCCATGAGGTACCAGCTATTGGAATAGGTGTATAGAGTCCATGAGACATTACTTTTATTCTATTCTCATGTGTGGTCAATAAAATTTTGTTTTCAAAATATTAAGAGTTTTATCAACTCCATGATGGCCCATGAGTCCTCCTTCTAACTATCTTTTATAAGAAGCTTTCTAATGAATCATTGGAGTATACATTATGTGGGTGAATCTGCTATTGAATTAGATTATTAACAATGTTTTTGAAGGATCGGTAATGTCCACGCTTGTTTAATGTGTGCCCTGAGCATAATGCTAAACTTTAGATGTTTATATGCTCTGAATACTTGTTTAATATATATTAGAATTTGGAATACACGTGTCTGTAAACACTTGTTTAATTTTTATTGTATTGAATATATACATAAATACTCTATTTATAATAAAAATATATATACTAAATTCAAAATACATATCATAAATAATTACAAATAAATTAACTAAAAGTAAAATATAAAGATAATATATCTAATAATACTAAATAATATTTGTCTCTATAAAAGTTTTTCAAACATGTTCAAGTATATATTAGAATTTAGATCGTTATTCTATGCCTAAAATTCCTAATAGTTATTAAATGTTGAGCAGATCCATTAAACCGACTGGACTGCACACATAATATATTATTCTTTTAGTAAGAGATCGATATAGAACCATAGATGATATGCTCCTTTACAAGAAACTAAAGGATAATAGTTAAGATTTAAGTCACCGAAAGGGATTCCTTTTCTGGAGAATGTATTTCACTGTTCCATGGGATTTTATTAAATAGAAATCTCAACTCATTTTCTACATAATTTAGAACCCAACCTACACCAAGAAAATCAGGCTGATGCCATATGCCATCCACGTATTAAAAAAGAATGAAAATTTTTCCTACTTGGGTAACACCGCCGCCAAATATACTCAACTTTCCTTCGGTAATACAAGACGGTCTTGGCCTTCAATTAGTTTTGCAGAACGAATAATATCACCAGTTTTTATCTGGGGAAGAATATCTCTCCCGGTGGTTGTGTATCTGCATGGTTTAACGTCATAAAAAACATTGGAGAAAAAGTTGAAATTCAAAATTGATTAAGTGACAGGCTAGGATAACATACCCAAAAACTGAAAATTGTCCTTCATCAAATGATATTCCTCCCAAACCAGCCTACAAAAGAGGAAACGAATACCACTAGAGGTTACATCAATAGGAGGAAAAATGAATGGCTTAATCAACATGCAAGAGGAAGTTACTCCCAAGAATGAAAAGTTCTGCTTCCATGTTTCACTCATTTTGTTTAGCGAAATCCAGGCAAATCCTGTAAGCAGATAAAAATGCGACGGAGATAAGTGATAAATTGCACTTACACTTCGTTTATCGTAGAGATAGAAGAAGAACTGGTAAGGTGATGAATATTCTTCAGAGGCTTCGTTATGAGCCATAGCAACTGCCCCATAAACAGATAGAGGAAGAACTGGCAGTTCTCCATCCTTCCTCAACACAAAACATATATGAGAACAGTATCATAAATTCTGGTAATGCCTGCTGCCAATTTTTTATAAACATACCTGCACACTTAATGTTGTTTTGTAAAGGGGCTCAAATTGTCCAGAGGGCATTATTTCCAACGGAACACTGTAACCACTTTTTTTATCACCTCCATTATCTGAGAGAATAGCTTGGTTGATAGAGTTGAGTTTTGCGCCATTATAGGCTCCATCCATCACCTGGAGGGTGGGAGTGTGTGAGGGTTGTTTCCACTAGGTCAGACAATCTAAAAATCTTGATGTTTAAAGAACCAACACTTAAAAACAGGAATTAAACTGCATAATACAAGTTCTCATGGACATGTACAATTGAAACTAAATATTCTAAGAATGGAAATATTCCAATATATCAACCAGTTCAGTCCATGAGAAATTCAATAACATTTGCATTCTTCCGCAGCTGAAACCCTTGAAGTTCTTAGTTTTCTTTTCCCTTTAGTAGTTTCAACACGTTTGTTCAAAGGCAGAGTTGTCTATTAGGCTATTACCATAGTTCTCAGGCTGTTTTAATTGCTGACTCTTTGACATCCTAAACAATTTTCTCAGTTTAGTGATGGATCCATTGCCGCATGCATTACAGCCTCAACAGATGTTTAAGTTTTCGGAAGCGAATCTTTCTTCTATTTTCAAACTATCAAACCAAGAGGCAAAAATAAAGTTCTCAAAGAACTTAGTTTTTCACAAGAATACTAATTGACCTAATTATTTCCTGCGATAGTAATAGTATGAGAAGTTCAAGCAAATAGGACTTAGTAACTGAGATTAACCATTCAAATGGTGCTTTGGTTCACTCAAAAAACTTAGGAAATCTGAACGAAAGTGATTGAACCCTCAGAAGGAATTAAAATCAAGGATGGCCATTGGCAAAGAATAACCATATGGAAAATTCACAAGTCTGAAGTAACGTTCCACTACCTTACCAGTTTTGCAAAATTTCCTGCAGTTAATGGAGCAGAGTATCCGTCAATAACAACCTGAAAACAAAGGTCTAATAGTTAATCTTTAATAATATAGCTTATTAACAGTTTGTTTTATTCACGCTCCATCAATTTTTATTTAGTCTTTAAATTTAACCTGCTCTCTGCTTATGGATCCTTAAGAGACGTGAACCCACCAAATCAATAACCAATGGCAAATTACAAAGGAAAACTTACGGGGTTAATTATACCTGAATAGTGGCTGTATTTTTCTGCTCTCCACCAACTGGGGAAAATGTTGAACCATCTCCTTTCTCAATGGTGAACTCGACAGTTCCTCTTCCAGAAAGCCTAAAAGCAATGGGAATATATTGATTTTCCCCAATGTTCTGAGTGTTTACTTTTCCTAAGGAATTGAGCTATGAATAATTTCAGTGAATATCTTTTATTATGTTAGACTCATGTCAAATGGCCACGGTATGTCCAACATTTATAAGGGTGGAAAACTCAAATATCCATTACACGGATCTATGTAATTACATCAAGGTAGAGATTGACATGACTTTTAATTTGAGTCACTGACCGTGGATATTGTTGTGCATATTGCTCGGGCAACAAAAAAGATAATCCTGGCGCCTGTTGCAACAAAATTAAGTTCAGATTCTGGATATGATTATAATATTTTTGTTGGATAGATTCATTCAAGACTTTTTGGAG
This sequence comes from Vigna nakashimae, assembly GCA_034642375.1. Classification (NCBI taxonomy): domain Eukaryota; kingdom Viridiplantae; phylum Streptophyta; class Magnoliopsida; order Fabales; family Fabaceae; genus Vigna; species Vigna nakashimae. The sequence goes on along the minus strand of CM067763.1, from coordinate 4,849,351 downwards.
AATTGAAAATAACTACATTCATTTCAAGATTCTATCATATTATCTAGTTTACAGCTACCTGTAACAACTCTAGCTCTGCTACAGTGTCCAGTGTAGATGCAAGGTTCACAGATACTTTATCTGCATCCTGTTCCTTTATAGACTGAAGAAGAGTTTGCAAGCCTCCCTGCAAAATATTGACATCACTGATGTGGCTTCTATAATGAACCATTACTACCAATTTCCATAATTCGTCAATTATAACTTCTAAGATATTCTAGTATATTCCATCCTACAGAAGACAGAACATAAAGATCAGAATATAAGCAAAACATGCCAAAATCCATATTCTGGTTTCTACATTTGAAACTTCTTTTCTTGCATTAAGTATTCCTTTCGAAACAGGTACCCGGTATATTAGTTTGATATCAGAAACATTGACAATAGAAAAATGTATTCGTTTTGCAATGTAAGAACTATAATCATAAGTATAACCTCAGATATATTAACTGAGATCTTCGTACAAATAATCAATTGAAATGAAATGCAAATGACTACTCTTTTTTCCAAATAGAGGAGGGAGTTAGATCATGACTGCCAGCATGTATTATGACAATAATTATATCAGGATATACAAACTAAAGTTCACATATTCCAGAAGATACAGTTTTTGAGCAAACCTTTCCCTCTATCAGGGATGCATGTACCAAAGAGCCCTTTATCTTCAGTTCTGCTGGTATACTGGCCAATATAGAATCCTTTTCATTAACTGCTAACTGATATAAAGAAGAAAATTACAAGAATTAAATGTCCTCAAATGAACAGTACAACAAGTCCATATCAACAGACCAAACACGATGTTAAAGATGTCAGAAGATATTACTAAGGTGCAACAAATACTACAGTACTCTAAAGGAAAAATAAGTTCTAAAGTAGTTTCTTAGTTATATGCCTCAATTTTTTAATCAACAAAAAAGATATAGCAAGGTTTGTCAAAACCAAAGTAGGTTACTACAAAATTAAAATAAGACTTCAATTAATTCTTAAATACTTTCCAGGATTGCATGAATCTTTACAATATTCTAAATTACATCTAAATATTTTACATTAATTGCAAATTGATCATTAATTTTTTTTTTTATTTGCAACATTCCAAGGTTTGGGCCAGACCCAACCTACCCAAGCTTAAATCGACATAATTTGACTTGAGCTCGACTCAGCTTGCCTGACCTTACATACCTTTTCTAACTTGGACCCAACTTAACCTTGGCCCAACACAACCAAGCCTAACTTGAGCTTGGTTTGACTCAACCAAGCTTAACTTGAGCTCAAATAGTCTAGCTCATCCTGCATTAGGCTATGCTTGACCCAACCAAACATAGGCTTACTAGGCCCATCCAAATTGACCAGGGCTCAACCCAATTCAATCCCATCTTGACTCGGACTCTACCCACCAAAGTTGAATCTGACCTATTCCAAACCAACCAAGCCTAATTTGGACCCAACCTAACTTAGGTTGGGCCTGACCGAATCTTACATGATGTAAACCCAACATAACCTAATCTTTCTGGATTAGGGCCCTATCTAACATTGAACTAACCTAAATTAGTCTAACATGGGCCCGACCTGATCTAGATCCAACCAGACATTGCTCGACATGGGTTCAATCTCAAATGAGCTCGTCTTAGCCCAACCTATCATGGCTCGATTTGGACCCAAACAAACCTAGGTCTAACTCAACTTGGCCTGACTCGACTCAACAAGACATGTCCCAACTTTGCCTGACCTAGACCTAACCTAACTCAGCCTAACCTAGACCCAACCTAAATTGGTCTAACCTAGACCTAGCCAGACAAACCTAGCATGGTCTTGACCCAGCCTATTTGAACCTCGACCATACCCAACTTGGCTTGACATCAGTCTAACCTGACTTTGTGTGATCTAGATCCAACCTGACATTGCTCGACATGGGTTCAATCTCAAATGAGCTCGCATTAGCCCAATCCAACATGGCTCGTCTTAGCCTAATCCAACATGGCTCGATTTGGACCCAAACAAACCTAGGTCCAACTCAACTTGACCTGACTTGACTCAACACGACATGGACTCTCAACTCTGCCTGACCTAGACCCAACCTAACTCAGCCAAACCTAGACCCAACTTGAATTGGCCTAACCTAGACCTAGCTAGACAAACTTAACATGGTCCTGACCCAGCCTATTTTGACCTCGGCCACACACGAGTTGGCTTGACATCAAACCGAAGTCGAGCCCATCTTAACCTGACCAAACTTGGTTAAAACTAGACTCAGGCCTACCTAGACTCAGCATATCTTGGGCCGAACCAAACTCACCCTAACCCAGGTCCAACCTGAGTCAACACGACTTGAACTTGGCCTAACTTAGCTTGAGTTAGACATGACTCACCTCTACCTAACCCAGACCCGACCCAACTCAACCTAACCTAGGCCCAACTTTATATGGTCTTGGCCTAGCCTAACTTGATTTAAGCCTTAATGGAGCCTACCCTTGGCGACTTAAATTTGGATTTACATTGAGTAAATGTTTTTCTTGTCTATAAAGATATTTAAGTAATTGTTTTTCTTCATTTTCATAATAAATAAGATTTTGTAATTCAAAAGATGGTCCATAGATTCACCTTGAACCATAAAACTTGTAGTGGGCATATTGGTCCTTTAGGTATTTTTTGGTCTTATGTGGGGTTTTGGTCCTAAGGACCATTTTGGCCCTAGTCCACATAAGTCAAGGCCAAGCCCGGTTGGTTGGCCCAAATTGATAGGTCTAAAGCTCATACATGTTGTCATGTACGAAATTCAAAACATTTGACCTATTTGTCAATCCATAGAATGAAAGGCAAATATTTCATGGATGCAACATCATTACATAACCTAATAATCAATATTTTGTTTCTCAAACAAATACAGCTAAGAACAAACGATGAAAGAAACAGGAAACAAAATAAATTATTGAATACCTTCAAAGCTTTCTTCACATTCCCCTCCATTGTTCCATAAGGTTTTCTCTGTGGAATCCTCAAAAGGTACGTAATATCTTCAAGAGTGTCCTGAAAAATACATTAAAAGAACATAATTCTGATCATTAAAAGGTTCAAAGAGCAAAAAAAATCTAAAACACAATTCTCCTATTTCACAGTCAGAATGGATATATTATTTGGAAGAGATCTACAAATGGGCAGCTCCTGCCTTATATAAAAATTACTAATCAATGTAACATTCTAATCAACCAAATGAAAACGTATCATTTCCCAAAATCATCTCTAGAAAACTATAATAAATTATACAGTAAAATATTTACTTTCCAAATTCCAATATCTGTCAGTATCATCTATAACTAATTACAACATCTATCTACTTTCAGTGCTCCTCCTCCTCCACCCTCTGAAGTCGGTGCATGAGCATCAACAAATGCCCAAAATGACCAGTGGAAATTGAAATTATTGTTAAGTGAGAGCCTGGTTGAATATGTCTATCTGTTGGAACTAGAACTGACGGCATAAGTCAACACAATATTTCCAACCTGGCATTGCTCCCTTGCACAGTAACAATTTATCTCGATATGGAAAACATGATTTTCTGCTATGATTATAGCATACTGATATCACAATACAACCTCATCATAGGTCATTTGAGACCTGTCCCCAAGGATGGTTTGACTTCAGGCAAATTAGCTCACTACTGGCTGCTTCAATCATGATTCTCTGCTTTTCTTAAAAAAATAGGATATAGTGCCCTAAGTTTTCGTCTTCCAATACACAGGTGATTCCCAAAATTGACAAAGTATCCATCACTGATCTCAGTGTGCCCGTAATAGATGTACTATCTCAAATCATTGTTGGTCCGTAATATCTCTTCTCAAGGGTTGACTTTGAGGTAAGGCACTACCAGCATTGCAATCTTTAAGTGGTCTTTTTGATGTGCTTGTGCAAAGTAGGACAACACATGCAGCGAAATAAAACAACTCGGGGTCAGTAATCATCATGTAAATACTCTGCCAACTAGATGTTGATAAACTGAGTAATACTTCATTTCCCGATGTCCTGCTAGCCCCAATTTTTGTCCCTCTTTCATAGAAGACTCAGCAGATCTACGTGCACATGGTGATATTATGTTCAATGCATTTTTTTTTTTTTTGCGCAAAGTTTCCTTGTTGTTACCTTGTTACCTCTATATTCCTCAGAAATACTTGAGCACCGCCAAATCCTTGATATGAAAATATTTTTCCAAATAACTCTTGAATTCCAAACAAGCCTCTAAACCATTTTCTGCTAGTAAGATGTAATCCACATATACTAACAACCCAATGAAGATTTTGCCTTTCAGATATGAAAATAGCAATTATTCAGCAAGGGACCCCAAAACTTCAAAATAAGTGAACCCGTTTGCAACAAAGCTTGGACGTACAGCGCTCGACCATTAAAAAAGAATTGTACTTCTATCCTGTGCACCCATTGCCGCTAGGCTCTCGATCTTCCAAGTGTCCTTACAGCTTCTAAGACTGCAATATCTTGTAACATTGTATCTTGCCATTGTGCATGTTCTGCTTCAGTCAGTATAGCTTCGAGGTCTACTGTCCATGTCTAGATTGCATCCATTTATATTAACTTTCCAACAGCTCTTCTAAACTTACTTCAAGGTTGACGGTGAGCTCTATCAAAATATATATTTTGTTATGTTATTCTATTAAGCTTACATAAGCAAATAAACTGTTAATAGATAAGTAACAAAGAACAGGAAAAAACAAGCAGGGATAATGTGATTACATTGTGATCATATTACAATATGTCAAATATCATAAGTTTGTGTGCTTTTATAATAACTATTTTTTAAGTACATTCCTAATGAACTCTTAAATTAATTGGGGGTCCAATTTTGCTCTTACTGAAATATGTCTAGATTACAATAACGCGTACATCTCCTCTGAATTTAAATATATAAAAAAAATTCCACAATAAGTATCTTCAGTGTGTAAGCATTGAACTCTATCTATCCCATTTTACCCTTAATGAAATGCTTGCTTATATTAACAAACGACTCTTTTATTCTTTTAATAAATTAAAAAAATTATTCCAGTTTGGTAAACTAATTTTTTTTTAACCTATAGCTTAAGTAGTAATGACTAACATCTCAGATATCTTGAAAGACACAATTTGGCAACACCAGGATTATAAGGGACACAAGTCACTACCTTTTGGTGAATTAAAATATATGTAAATTCCAAATAACATAACCCCCTTTAATGTTCTTATTCCAAAAATACATTCAAATATGGAATGTTAAGGATTGTTTATTAAGAAACGTAGTGATTTTTTATATTATATGGAAAATTAAGATAAACATAAGTAGCATTTTAGCTAATAAATGTAAAATTTGGTGTTTTCATATTAATTTAAGAAAATAAAATAAAGCTATTACTGCTTCCTTTACAAAAAAAAAACGACAACAACATCAACCAAACACGCTTGCAAACCAAGCAGACCTGTATAGACTTCATATTAGCATTGGCAGGGATGGCTCTTCTGAGAGCAACCTCCCCGGTTCTCGGAACCTTCGTATCAGGCGAATACAAAACTGCTTCGGCAGCACCGGTTGACGCCGCGTAGTCAATCAACGGCACCAAAGCGCTAATCTGAACGGACGCAATCACCATTGGAACCACACTCCTCAACCGTTTCATTATCCTCTCCCCAACACTCGCAGACATGGCACGCGTCACGTCTCCTACCGCTTCCTGCACCATTCCCAAAACAGGTTCAGTAAAAACCCCCTCGTGACAGAAATGCTAAACGTGTCATTGCAGCGTAATGCGCGTGGTTGTGATGGAACACCTTTGTGACGACTTGGTGGCGATGCTCCTTGGAGAAGCAGGTGATTCGGTTACGAGTTAGGGAAAGGTTAAAGGAGGGAGAGAGAGTGAACGCCATTGAAGCAGGGAAGAAAGGACACCTTGTGAGTGGGTGCCTTCCTAATCTGTTGTTGTGTGGGAGTGAATGGGTGAAGAAAATGCTTCATGAGACTGTTGATGTGAAATTACATTTTTGCCCTCCGGTTTGAACTCAGATTACATTTTTGTCCTCCATCTGAAGCAAAAATTAAAACAAAAGGTCCCACCGAGATTTGAACTCGGGTTACTGGATTCAGAGTCCAATGTCCTAACCACTAGACCATGGGACCACTTTGTTTTAACAAATAACTATAGACTTTATATTTGTAATATTTTATTGCTGTAAACGAAAAATTAGTGATATGCTATAAGATTCATATATATTCTAGAAATCATATTAAGATTTTATAAAAGTTGTCTACTTAATATTTGTAGAATATAAACTATGAAATTTATCCTTTCAACATTCATGCTTGTTTTAATAATTTTTTTCTTAGAGTTTTAATAGTTTTGAGACAGATTGTGTCACAAGTTCACTTCACTATTTACAAAATTATTGACTTGAGAATAGTGACACTTAAGAGTTTATTCTTTTGAGTGGATTTGAGGGAATAGAATTGAAGGAATTTAAGAGGATTTAAAGATAATGTTTTTTGTCATTTTTTAGCGAATTTTGAAGTAAATGAGAGTGAATTTGAAAATAATATTTTTTAATTTATCACGGTAGTACAATTCTATACTAATTCTCACAAATTTTATTTTCAAATACACTCTCATTTAACTCCAAATTCGCTAAAAAAAGAAAAAAAATATATATATTCAAATCCTCTCAAATCTACTAAAAAAACAAGACTATAAAAGTCAAACGAAAAAGTCCTGTTAACCAAATATCAACGAACAAAAGTAAACAGAACAACAATAAAAATAAAAAAAAAAACAAGTTTTTCACTCTCAAATCGCGCCTGGGAAGTAACCCTAACAATTACCCGCAACTAAGGTACAACTGGTCGCTGAAAGGAATTTTTTGTAACCAATCTTCATGACCTAAGCTTTGCGAAAGAAGAATGAAAGTCGAAGCTTTCGAAACAGCACACGTACCTTTGATATATAAATTTTCATTTCCTCGTTAACACACAAAAATTCAAAAATATTAAAAAATGAATTAATACGTGACACCATGTCAAAATATTGTCAAATAAACGTGTACACGTATCGTTTTCCATATATATAATCAATGGTCTACTTAAAAGAAAAAGAAAAAAAAAAACCTTTTTCTCTCTATAGTTCTCTCCCTCATTTCCACGCTTCCTTGTCTCTCTCACATTGAAAACGGAAAACGAGGAATTGTTGTTTGTTTCAATCAAAATGACATCACACTATTTGATGCACCATCGCCATTAACGTCAAATAAACCGTCGAAGATCCAAACCTTCCACTTTGTACTACCAAACTGAAACTGTAAGCCACACACTCCTAGACTCCTGTCACCTTCTTTTGGGTCAATTAAGGATATTTTAGTTTCAATTTAATTTTCTAGGCATTTTCTGTGAATTGAAGAATCAAAGAATGGGAAAAACATCAAGCAAAGAATGGACGCGGATCTACCTCATCTACGGAATGGATCAGTGGCAAACCTTCGTCTTCCTTCTCTGTCAAGCCGTTCTCTTCTCGATTCTCTCAGTACTCTACCTTCACTACTTCAACCAAATCTCCACCCTTTTTGAGACCCTTCTCTCCATCGCCGCTGTACACCGCGGCGCCGCCCGCTTCGTGGCAGGGTTCACCGGCTCCGTCACGGCGCTCTCTGCCCTCTGCCTCTTCTACGCGGCGGCGAACTTTTTCTACTCCGCAGTGCCTCTTCATTCTGAGATGGCGCAGCGCATGGTGGACACCGTCGACGAGTGGTCCACGGTGCGCTTAGCGCTTGACCTTGGCTGCTGCGGACGCGGCATTTTGCTGAATGCATTAGCCGCCCGCCTTAAAAAGGAAGGAGGTTCGGGTCGGGTGATTGGATTCAGCGGTCCGAATAAGGCCAGGTTAGCGGCGACGCTTCGGGCCGCTAAGGTAGAGGGAGTGGAGGAGTATGTGACATGCCGCACAGGCGACCCGACCAAACTGCCGTTCTTGGACGGCAGCTTCCACGTTGTGGTGTCCGGGACGTTTTTGCACACGGCGGGAAGGGGGCACAGAGCGGAGGTGGCTGCGGCGGAGAGGGGAAGGGCGATGGCGGAGGTGGTGAGGGTGTTGAAGGAGGGTGGCGTTGGGGTGGTGTGGGACCTTGTGCACGTGCCGGAGTACGTGAGGCGGTTGCAAGACATGAAAATGGAAGACATAAGAGTGAGCGAGCGCGTGACTGCGTTCATGGTTAGCAGCCACGTCGTGTCGTTCAGAAAGCCCACTCAACACGTGCATGGCCCACCTGAGGTTAGGTTGGATTGGAGATTCTGCTGACGTGGATTTTCTCACATACACACTACTGTCTATGGAGAGTGATGTCCTACATACAAACAGAACAAAACCATTTTGTATTTTTGTCTCAGATTTTCATTTTTTGTTTTCACTATAATTCTATGAAGGGCAAGAAAAATTTATATTATAGTTTATATACACTCAAACTTTAGTTTGTTGAGTGCAAACTAAATTTAGTTCACGAATAATAAGTTTCATAGAATATTATATACTTATATATGTTTAAATTTAATTTTGAGTTTCAATTTCAGATTGTAACTTGAGAAGGAAAAAGAAAAAAAATCTGTTGGCATTAAACTGTGATTTAATTGCAAGTAAATGCATTATATACGTTTCCCATTTACTTTATAAAAATAATATCCCTTGAAAATCATATTTCTTGGAATGGTTTCTTCAACTATTGTTTGTATATAAATATTCTCATGCATATGTGAACAATCTAACTTTCACTAATTAAAACATAAAATTGTTACTACTAAGTAGATTGGACCGACCGAACACGCAGTGGCAAAGGGAGCCAGGTATGGACACTAGAACAATATTTTTCAGTTGTTTGCGGGAGATAGCTTTTGAATGTCTTATAAATAACAAGAAGGTAAACTCTTTGATCTTTGATTTTTTACTAAACTTGCGAAGATAAATTCTGACTTGAGTGTCGGAGTGTTTCCTGCACGTCGTCCCCACTTTGACATTGAGAGAGGAAGATTCAAAAGGTGAGACAGAAGTAAGAGGTGAGACAGAAGTGAGAAGGACCAATCGGCAAAAGAGGGACGTTACCAAACAAATGTAGCAGTTATTTTCCTTGTCCCATTCCAATAGAAACAAAAATTATAGAAAATGTCATATTATTCTTATTAAATCAATTATTGTAGTAAAAAGTAAAATTTTAATAAAATATTATATTTATTTTTTAGAAATCTTTGTGTAAGTATCTTTTACCAATAAAAAAAAAAATCTTTAGTCATTCATACATAGGAATCGTAATTTACAAGAACATTAGAAATCATATTATAATATTTGCAAGAAATTAAAAGTTGGGACACAGAAGGAAAGGGATAACGTAGTGTTCTGTCCATGTGAGCTTGAAGTTATGATAAAGTTGAAAGGTAGTGCTAAGAATTGATGAAAAAGTAAAACAGTGGCATGTGTTTTGAAGACTCTACTACGTCAACTTTGTGGCAAGCTGCCCCTGAAGTGTTATATTTATGATCACAGATTAAGGTTCGGGATTAATTGGTTAGGAGTTTACATCAAAGGTTGCTATCAAAATAGTTATAGGTTATGAAATTAATTGACCGTAATAAATCATTTTAAAACATTACGATTAAAGTTAATAATTAATGATAAGACTGATTCCTTTTTTAAATCAAAATATTCTTACTCTATCTTTTCTAATTATAACATTTCACATTCAAACATTAGTTCAAAACAAATGAATTACATCATTAACTTAGAATTATGAAAGTGGAAAAGTCTTGATCTTGTTCTTAAAAGTCCCAAATTTAACTTAATTGTGAAAATGCAATTTCAAAATTAACTATTTATATTAAAATTTAAAAATATAAAACTAATTCATTCATCAATATTTTTTATGCACACGTTTTTCTTTTCTTTTTAAATTTAGATAACTTGTATACTTAATTGATCTGAAAACTTGTATAATTAATTTATCTGAGTGTCTGATCTTACATACTCTCATTTTAAAATATTCATAATTATCTTGTTATCAATATATCACTAGTATAAAATAAATATATTAAAAATTGATTATAGAAAAATTGATATAAAGTAAAATGCGATGATAATATTGTAAGTATTGGGAACTATATTAGATTCGTTGTAACTGGAAACCGATTTAATATTTACATTAGATAGGTTATAAAGGAAACAAATTTAATATGTGCATATTAGATAAGTTAAAAAAATTATTGAATCAATTGGTCTTCTTTATCATGTACAAAACTCTTTTTTGACTTTTCACAAAGTTTTTTCTCTTTTCTCTTTTATTTTTTAAGCCTCATTTTGGAAGTCCTAAAACCTATTCTTTCAATGTAGCTTTTCTCATTCGTCACCAATGTTGGTCTGCCAAATCTCTACCATCGCAACGATGCTAGCTTCGTCCTTAATTGCTACCACAGTCAGCAATGCACCTCCCTACTACAAATGTACTTGGATCTCCACATGTCATCACCAACAATATTAAAAATGCAGCTTGTGAACCACATTTATAATGAGCCACTAAACACCATGTGAACGCCAACAATGAACCTGGAGTCAGAAGGTAATAAACCAGCGTTGTGCAACCGTCAACCTTTGTCAGATCATACACGAACATCATCGTCGTCCACCATAAACCATTATAGTGTAACATTCCAAAAATATCAAGGCTAAACAAATACTAATGTAATACCGAGCGTTAACACTAGCATAACTGCTAGTGTAAGACCAAGCGCTAGCACTAGCATAATTGCTAGTGTAAGACCAAGCGCTAGCACTAGCATAACTACTAATATAAGTCGAGTGCTTGACCAAGACCGAACGACCAAACGTGCACACTCTGCTTTCTGCATAATTCTACATAATTACGAAGAACACTAGAATTTACCCAAAACTAAATATTTTTCTTCTAATCCTCCAAACCTGATACTAATAGGTCACAATTCACTTATTCAAACTCCTTTCACTGCCCAAAAATCACTCCCAACCTCTTACTCTCATTTTCACCCTCTCACTTCCACAATTTGACACTGGCCGAACACTTTTTCTGCATAAAACTCCCAAGTCCAGTTCACAGAGTTCAGTCCTCACATTCAATCGAAAACAGAAATTCAACATGCATTTCAATCAATCATACAATTCAGTACAAACATATAACATACAACTTAAATTATTTAGTTTCCCTTACCGTAGAAAATATGAACAACTAAACCTCAAATTTTCCAACTTGAAGCTTGCACCGAAAGAAACTCTATGAACACCTATAAATCACCGTTTGGTGAGAAAAGACCAAACATAGGATTAGAATTGAAGTCAGAAACAAGAAAAGAAAGCTGATGAAAACATGCAACTCAAGACTTGGCTTGCATGTAACAACAACCAGAATTTCTGAGAAAAAAATTAACTTACCAACTCAAAGATTGCTTTTGATCGGTGAAGAATGAAGCTTTTGACACCAGGAAAGCTCAGGCACGGCCTGATTAATGATCAGATGAAGAAAAAGTGAGAATTTCTAGAGAACATTTGTAGAGAAAAGGAGGAGAAAGAAAAAACTCAGAAGTTTGGAGAGAAGAAGTGCATGCAGAAAATGACACGAAATTTTGAAAAGTTTCTTTATATACTACTGTCAAAATCGATCGGTCCAGTCAGCTGCATACACTTGTTTTCCAATTTATATGAATTTCTAAATCCTTACATATAGCACATCCACCAACAATGTACCCAACATGTAAAGAAAGCATGAACAATAGATAGACATATAGGGAATGAAATCAATAATCAAATAAATGATTACTTAACTAATCTTGATGCACTCTTTTTTCGGCTTAGCCTTGCTAACACGCCGAAACACAAACCAAAATCAATCAAAGTCTACCTTCACATGTCTGTCTACCCAAGGCATTTAGGGGAGGAGTTACTTAGAAAAAAGAGAAGTTTAAATAAGATGGAATTATTTATTTTATTAAATTATCATTTTTAAGCAACAAAATTTAATTCAATAAGTTTTAAGCATGTTAACAAATTAAGTTATTATTCAAATTAATTCAGTATATATAAAAAGAAGTATAATACAATTTATTTATGGTGACTTTCAGATCATGTAAACTAAATTTATGTAAAAGTCAGTTAATTTGAATATAATCTACTTAGTCCGAGCTACAACATCAATAGTCCGAGCTAATGAACACTCTCTTATTAAACAATATATACAACCTTCGTAGTCAGATTTTATTTCTCCAACAAAAGAGAAAAAGGAAAACTATTGTATAGATCTCATGATCAAGTTATTAATCTCCGCTAATTATGGAGACATGAGGTTAGAAAATTCAAAGTCATCGGATACATTAGCCCTTTGGAGTTGGGAGATGGAGATATATGTGTTGACTCCAACTCTAATCTTCTATCAATTGCACAATCTTTTTATTAAACTACTAAATCATTTAAGCTGAGATTTTATTTTCAACATGTTACTATATATTATCACAATTCATATATTTCCTTCTTCAACAATTCTCAGCCTTCAACTTTTTAGTTTTGGAGTGTCTGTATGATTGATCTCGTCCTAGTAATAGCCTCTATTGCCATGATGGGATCATAGGGTCCCATGAATGAATTACATTATTACTCCTTTCAGTTCGTAAGAGAATATATTTGTTGAATAAACTTAAATTTTAAGATATTTATTAGTAATCGTGTTTAAGTTTTATTTTCTGCTGTTGTGTAATTTTATTAATTTCTGTTTACAATGTTGTGTTTGTTTTTATTTATTAGTAAGCCGGTTCTGATTTTATAACAATATGGAAAGTAATTGGTTAAGTATTATTTCGTTTTTTATAAGATTGAGGCCGACCAAATATTAGCTCGGTCATTTTTTTATTTTATGCTGCACATCTTTCTGTTTAGATGTACCCAGCTAGTTCTTATTTCGTGGTAGTTGTTATTTTTCGTTTCATATACTCGGCCCAAGGTCCACTTGTACGACTATTTAAAGTCATCACAATTGAATGAAACTAACCCACAATGAATTATTACAGACATCATTTTTGTGTGCAACGGTTTTAATAACCTTTTCGAAAAAGAATAAAAAAAAGAGTGAAAGAGTAAGTGTGTTTCAGTGTTTAGAATAAAGATAACGAGAGAGATGACAAAAGATGTTAATAGAATGATTGTGTCACAATTTACAAAGAAAATCAATTATAATAAATTGTGTCTATAGATGAAGGTGCTACTAAGATTCCTAATATGTTTGGGATATGGTGGAAGATGAATACAATGAACCCAAGGAAGGCGAACACCTGGTAGCAGCATAGGTCAACAATGTGTTGAAGAAAACACAAATGAAAGATGGGTCAATGGTGTACTTTCTATATAGTATAATGGATGAGTTGGAGTTCGAAAAAATAGTGAATGCGACATTAACAAAGGAAGCTTGGGAGATTCTGGAGGTTGCATACAAAGGTGATGCGTTAAACAAGTCTGAATACAAGTTTTCAAAGAATAGTTTGAACATCTAAAAATGGAGCGAAAAGAACAGGTAACCAAGTACATAACTTGGGTGGAGAAGGTGACCAACCAACTCGGAAGGAATGAAGAACAAATGTAGCCTAGTCGAGTTGTACGATCTTGAGATCACTCATAAAAGATTTCGAGAGTATCATGTGCGTCATCAAAGAGTCGAATGACTTGTCAATTCTCACAGGTGATGAACTTGCTGGATCATTAGAAGCCCATAAACAAAGGAGAGAGAATTGGAATGAATATAATGAATATCTCGACCAAGCATTACAAGTACAACTGGATGTGAACGAAACTTGGAACACTCATGATTGAGGTTCTAAAGGCAAAGGACGCAGAGGCTGAGGATGAGGTGGACGTGGTCGTAGCTAAGAAAGTGGTCAAAGAGGTTGGTCTAAGTCATAAGTATAATGTTTCAAGTGTAGCAAACAAGACCATTATGCACATTAGTGGAGAACGAGCAAATGTTACAATTGTGGTAAGGTCAGTCACATAGTTAAGTTTTGTCAAGCTGAAAAAAGGAGAAAAATATTTGTACAAGGAGATAGGGGTCTTGTTGATGACAAGAAGCCTGGATGATGTGCCGCCGAGTTGTGGAGACCTCTAGGTCGAGAGTAGCGAGCTTAGGCTAGGTAAGGCTGAGTTGCTTAATTTCGGGTTGTTTAAGAGCCCAATAATGAAGGTTAAGAGCTCGACAATGAGAAAGGAGAGCTCGACGCTGACTATGAAGAACTTAACGAGGCTGATGAGTATTAGGGAGAGCTTGGCGTGTTTTCCGAATGGAAAGTTGAACTTGGCAAGACTGCCTAGTAGTGTAATGTGTAATGTCTCAAATTTCAAGGTGTCACAACTTATTACAAAAACCGGTAATTTTCAAAACTTTCTTATGGCGCATAAACGTATTTTTAAAATCCTAAGCATTGAAACTTGCATCACATAATAGTTCCAAAATACTTTTTCAATTGCATTATTAAAATAAAACCAAAATAATGAAGGAAATAAAATAACTCCAATTACATTGTTTTAAAAACTCAATTACAGTAACTTTAAATAAAATCTCAAGTCTGTCCCCGTCATATCACAAATTTATCATGCTTCATCTTCATATGTAACATCATCTGCTCTCATATAACATCACACACCAAAAACAGAGAAGAGTAGGAGCCTCCTTGCAACTGCTCCTTGCTCCACCAACTTTCAGAGAAGAAATCAGGAACCCAAGAACAGATGTCCGAAAAACCCCAAATTTGAAATAAAAAAACGCAAAAATTACAAGCCCCAAAAACCTCAATTGAAACCCTTGCCGCAAAGTTGTCGGAGTGAGAAACCCTTGTGTCGCGGAGATTCTACTGCCATGACCACTGCGTCGTGAAGAGGTCACACTTGCATTGCCTAAGCATGCCTCTTCTCCCTATGAAAACAACCAGAATGAAAGGGGGGAACGAAACCCTCCTAGCCACCGTTCATGCACGACAAATAACCCCCCACACGAATCGCGATGTCGCAAAACCGTCATCTTCTTCATGCAGCTGGGAATCATGAGTTCTCCACGCCATGAATCGCAAGTCCAGAGCCTCATCATCACCAAGCCATGAACACAGAAACCCTTACTCCTCAATTTGGGTTTTCGATTAAGAGAAAGAAAATTAACGTTTGAAGATCAAATTAAGGTTTGTCATATTCAATTGTAATGACAGAGGAATTTAGAATTAATCACAAATTGAATTTTAGAAGTAATTAACAAAAGAAATCCTAACTCTTAATTTATTTCTAATTGTAATTAAAAGAAAAATCTCAACCTTAATTTGTTTATAATTATAATTAGGATATCCATGTATGAGTTCTCCTTTGTAACCATAATACATTTAAACATCGATAAACCTTAAAAAATTATTTTTACCATGTTATCATACTCTTTTCCTACGTCAATAAACAGTAAACTCTATATTTGCAAAAACAACATAATAGATTTAATTGATGTAAATTATATTAAATGTGGACGTTGAAACTTTTTTAAAATGAAATCAAATTGATACGTTACAGCAAAACTAAGAAAAGTAAACCATTAAACCTTTTGAGTTTTCACTATTGGCAGGAAAAAAAGAATAAAAAATTCAAATAACAAATTGGAGGGTGCTAATAATAATGTCTGCAAAGTATAGACAAAAGTGCCGCACTAGGAAGCCCCAGATCAATAATGCACCCCATTTTTCATGGTTGTTATTTTGTGCACTTTTTTTTTTCCTTCAGCTCTATAAAAATTTTGATCTCCATTTTATCCCTCAATTAAATAATATTAAAAATCCTACCAATTTAATTTTTCTTCTTCCCCCGTTTCAAATCACCATCACCTCCCTCATTTCCAAATTATCATTTTTCCATTCTTTTCTTTCATACGGTATTACGTAAACCCCACACTGTAATACTAACAATGTAAAAATGGGATACAAGCATTCTGAATATACTACTCCAGGAAAGATTTATGTTTTATATCATTTTTATTTTTATTTATTCTAAAACAATTATTATGAAAGGTTTTTTCACGTCTGAAAATACATTTCGGACTAAGAAATACATTCTGAAACACAAAAGAAAATCCGAAACATAAGTTTTGGAAGTCATTTTTAGATCTAGAAATTCATTTCAGAATACCAATTTCAAATATTTTTCTTTTATTTCAGATGAGATTTTCCAGAAAGTATTTTTTATCTTCCAAAACAACCATTCCAAAATAAAAAATAAAATTTGAAACGATTATTCTGAAATAGATTTTCAAATTTGAAAATGACTTTCAAACACTTGTTTCAAACTTTTCGTATTCTGGATTCATTTCATTGTTTCGGAATCGAAACAAAGTATTCCCAAATTCAATAATATATGAAAAATTTCTATATATTTCAAATTGAATATTCGAAAAGGTATTTTTCAGATCTAGAAATATATTGAAAATAAAAAAATGTAGAAATTTTTATTATATTTGTAATCCATGATAGTTTGCGGAGTTATAGGATGGACTTTATATTTATTTACTTTCTTCCTGCATCCCATAACTTCTTGCATTTCCAATAACTTTTTGCTCATTTTGTTCCACACAAATTGTATAATCTAAAATTCATATTTTAGTTTTTGGATTGTACAATTAAAAAACAAAAAATAACTTCTAAATTATACATTCCGGAAGCTTAATTACTTCCAAGTAATATAATCTAAAAATAATTTATTGGAAAAAGAAATAACTTTTGAATTACACAATTCAAAAATTATTTTTAACTTGTAACTAAAAGTAATTTTAAAAATAACAATCAAATTCAAGAATGTAGAAGTCTCTTATTTTCGAATTACACTATCCGAAAAGCTTTCTAGTTGCATAAAATTTGCATCCGGATTGCACACTCCAAAAAAAAGATGCAAAAGGAAAGTTAGGTGCAGGAAAAACTGTCCTTTACATATAAAAATTAAATTTAAAATTCACATTCAAAGTATAGACAAGTAACAATGGCATTTAACATACTGTAGAAAATATAAGTGATTTTTTCATTATTCACCATAAAATGTAAAAGCCGAAATCAAAGTGAAAACAATGCAACATTATAACTAACAGAAAAAAAACGTTTTTGTCAAATCAAACACTCCTTTGAGTGTTTAATCCATGGTTATAGTTACACTTTTATCACCAATCAATGATTATAGTTACACTTTCATCCTTTTGAAGTATACTCCTGCCTTTGAGAGAAGAGCTAAATTCAAAGAATAAATATGTCATCAGCTTAATATAATATGCTATATCAGTGGAAACTTAGCCAGCTACTGTGTCTACTAACATGCATCACAATGTTTTGGAGTGAAAAACACAGGAAAAAAAGGATTGAAAAAAAAGACATGTTGCAGTTTGCCTCTACCAAAATTTGCCTCATTGATAGAAGAAAGGAAGGATCATAAATTTGAGGAGTCCCAGCTTGCATAAACAGCACCTATAAATTTTTCATGCAGTGTTACACCAGAGCATGCAATTATACCTCTGTCAAGACCTTCTAAGTACATTCCCTTGGAAAAGTCCAGAGGGCGCCCTCCAGCATCAGTTACCACACCACCAGCCTCTTCAACAATCACAACACCAGCAGCATGATCCCATATCTTCTCCTTGTAGCCACACTTGGCAAATTTCATGAATATCTCTGCATCGCCCCGTGCTATTGCTGCATATTTTACCATGCTGTGCACACGCAAGGGCTGTTTTCTACAACAGAGGAGAGTGATTCAATCCCAGCAATGGTGTTTGAAACAGAAAAATTAAAATGAACATAAAAAAATGTCAGTCATATATTCAGGTCCAGCTCTGAAAGAAACTGATAACAAGGAATTTTGGAGAATAACCTTTTACCTTGAATCCATGAAATGATAGGACTAAATCAGGCTAAAAGTAAAGTTCTTGGTTCTGAATTCCTTTCTAGAAAAAACATTAAAGTTCAAGTTCAAAATAAGAGTTTAAAAAAGCTTTCAAACTGAAAGTTTTGTTTCTTATTCACAAAGTAGTTCTAGTCTAGATGGGAGGGATGGAGGCTAAACTGTGCACTTTATCTTTAAAAAGTTACCTCAGATTCTCTCCTTTATATATATATATATATATATATATATATATATATATATATATATATATATATTGTTTTCCCCTATTTTCTTTTATAAAAATTAACTTCACTTTAATAAGAATTTTTACCAAAATGTGTTTGGCCTAATATCTCCTTTTAAGGGAAAGTAAAGCTGATAAATTTAAGCCATGCACTACCTATGCTATCTTAGGATAATCATCAGTTTAATAATTCATTTATAACCTTTCAATGTTTGCAGTAAAAAAATTATATATAAAAGACAAACCAATTCTACGATTGTTATCAACAAACTTTTCTGCTTATTATGATTTCTATTGAAGTCCAAGAATTACAAAGCTTGGTTTTTCTTTATATTCTTTTCACTACTTGCAATACTACATTTATAACTAACTAATTTCTACATGTACTTACCCAATTGTTATTACAGAAATGGTTTCTGCCATGACAGTTAAATCTTTGGTTTAAACCCTCATTTGGTCTTCATATTTGTGTGTCAATTTCAAGTGGGTCATCATGTTTTTTTCGGTCTCAATCGGGTTCTTAAACTTGTTAAAATGAGCCAATTAAGTCCTCTCCGTTAATTCATCAGTAACGCCGTTTGCATGTGATTACGTGGTGCACAGATAATGAGCTCAGTTTAAATTATTTAAATAGGTGGATAATAGTTTTATGAAAAAAACTATATACGTGGCAGGGAATGAGGGAAGTAGTGATTTTGATTGTTTTTTTTTTTAAGTTAAACATAATAACTGAAATGGGAATTAGGGATTTCATGAGTTAGGGATTTTGCTGTGGTGAGTGAGTGTGAGAATTAGGGGTGGGAAGAGTTTGCGAAGACGAAGACAATCACGTGGTGGTGGAGGAATAAAATTGAAAGTGTTCTGTCATTGGAGCCACCAATTAGGTTGATAACTACAATATCCCTCTATTGTCTTATGATATTAATGCAGTTCGAAGAATTGCCAAACGGGTCAGTGGAAGAGGTGGTGGACTTCCCTCTGTACAGGCCATGGCACTTGCACATGGTGAAGGTGTCATTGAGGTAGCCTGTAATTTGTTGGATCCAAATAAAGTTGGTGGCGAAAGAGTACAAGAAGAAGTTGAGAGCCTAGCAAGATAAGAAGGTATTTCAATGGAAAGGAGATACTACACAGACTTCTCATAGGATCAAATAATTTCAAGTTGTTTCAAAACATAATATGAGGTCATTCAATCCTGGTTTTTTTGGCATATAAAATTACTCTCACACCAGGAAAACTTGGTTTTTGATTGTCAGTTTTGAGATATTGTGGGTTTATGTCTATAAAAGAAGAAGAAAAATGTTATGTATAAAGAACCTAAAAAAGATAGGTGAGCCTTACCTCACTGATACTTTTTATCT
Source organism: Vigna nakashimae (assembly GCA_034642375.1). Taxonomy (NCBI): domain Eukaryota; kingdom Viridiplantae; phylum Streptophyta; class Magnoliopsida; order Fabales; family Fabaceae; genus Vigna; species Vigna nakashimae. The sequence goes on along the minus strand of CM067763.1, from coordinate 4,829,759 downwards.
AGTTGAGTACTGGAAATACTCTTTATAATATTAGTTTGGTATCTTGAAGTTTTCTTTGTTGCGAAATTGTATGAGAGGTTGAAGGAGAACACGGATTCCAAGGGACACTGCATAAAGGCCATTTTTTCCACCACCTCCATTTTTTCCAGAACTATTCCTAACGAAAACGGAGATTTAAACACTTTCGAAATCAGGGTTCTCTAAATATTAAGTTTTAGGGCTAACAACATCACACGTGGCAATCTATTCACACAACACAACACCAATCAAATTTAATAAACAATGCCTCGTCGACTAAAACAAATTACATCTCAGCACAAACAAACGGCGTTATTGATAAATTAACGGAGAGGGCTTAATTGGCTCATTTTAACAAGTTTAAGGACCCGATTGAGACCGAAAAAAACATGATGACCCACTTGAGATTGACACACAAATATGAGGACCAAATGAAGGTTTAAACCTAAATCTTTAAACCTTTTAACACCATGTTCTAATGCGCTTATGTAGGAGTTAATTTCAGTTCAGTGAATTAGTTAGTTTGAATGAAACAAGGGAAAATATACACACCTAAGTCCCACACTGTGAGCAAGTCCAGCTGTGAATGAATGGTTTGAGTTTGCCCTTTCCACTGGTTCACAGAGAGTTGCCAATGCCGGATCATCAATTGAAGAAACACGAATAAGTCTAGCACGATTTGGCCATTCCAGCATTTTCTCTCCATCAATCAATGACTGCAACCAAGCCTCACCACTGCCGCTTTTTGCGTACAATACGCATCCTTTTCCTCCAGTATCAGGAGTTGTTAGAGACGATTGCGCCATTGTTTGGTGATGTCGATAATGATAATTAAGCAATTCTGTCTTTACTGGGTAGTTAGGACAACCAAGAACTCCAAGAACAACTTTTCCATCCTCAATCAGAGCTAGAGCAACAGCATACTGATCCCCACGTACAAATCCTAATGTGCCATCAACAGGATCAAGTACCCAATATCTTCCACTGGGGCCTCCAGTTGAGTTGCAACGGGAAATGGCCTCAAGAATTTCAGTTGATCCTAGAGTTGTCTCTGGACTTTGAAGACCATACTTGGATGCAAAAGCTAAAGACTCATTCACAGTGTTCACAACATTATCCAGCAAGCTTGCTGATTCATCCTTTGAGATGGTTTGTATGTCTTCTTCGGCCACAATTGATACGTTTTGAACTCCAAATATTTCTGATAATAACCAACTAATGGTTGCTTGAACACTAAAGTCTTCTCGTGCCGAGATATGAAATGAAATAACCAGTAAATTAACAACAGTAAGCAATATTTGCGCCAGAAACAAAATATGAGCATCATGAATGAATTTGCAATTTGTAAGGATAAAATATGTCCTACGTAAAATATCCCAATTTCGAATATGGCAGATTTGTTTTAGTGCTATAGGAATATAAACAAGCTAGCTTGGTTTCACCACATAATTGTGATTTATGATGCATGGACACAGGCACGGAAACGGCAATACCTATAATAGCCAAAATGTAGGATATGACTAGCCAAATATATATATATATATATATATATATATATATATATATATATATATATATATATATATATATATATATGTGTGTGTGTGTGTGTGTGTGTGTGTGTGTGTGTGTGTGTGTATATATATATATATGTGATAGGTTCTTTTAATCAAGAACCTATAGAAACCCAGTATCACCCACGTCAAACACCCACTCAACACTGAATAACCTCCTTGTATTACCAAAGAATCAAGAGTACAAGATACACTGTGTGACCGAGAGCTTAACCTCCCTCCAAAGAACTACAAGAGTTCCCGCCAACAATAACACTCCAAAACTTCCCTCTCTCACCAACCAACCCACCCCTTTTATACTGACTTACCTATCTGCCAGGCAGTTAGGCTGGGTAATGTTTCTTCTTCTACTAGATACAATTAGTTCCCTAACAATACTCCCCTTCCCCAACAACCTTGTCCCCAAGGTTGAAAAACTGCTCTCTCTTCTTTTTTTTTTTTTTTTTTTTTTTCCGCCCCATCTTCCAACGGAGGCACCCTCTTCTCACCCACAGCCTTCTTTAGTTGGGGAACATGAAATATTGAGTGTATTCTTGCTGTCTCGGTTAATTGTAAATGAAAATCTACTTTCTCCACATGCTGCAACCGTGCAGGGAGCTTCAGTCAATTCACCCATCACGTCACCTCCTGTCCCCTGCTCCACTATGCACATTTCCCAAACCCGAAAAACGTGGTAGTGCGCCCGCAACACGGTGTCCAATTCTGCTTTCTGCCCCTCCGTCAAATCCACTTGCCCCTCACCGTCCACCTCTTTCTCCACTTGGCCCATATCCCAAGCTATGACCCATGACTCAGCATCTGTCAATTTTAATAAAGATTGAGGTTCCACCAGCTGTCGGGCTAACGCTGGGTCTCCTTGTATCTTCACCTTCTTACCTTCCACGATATACCCCATTGTCATTTCCTTCCAATTTATCATCACCTCCCCCAGTTTAGCTAGCCATTCAACCCCCAATATGATGTCTACTCCGCCCAGTTCGAATAAATGGAGCCTCTCCTCAACCACGGCCTCCGCCAATCTGATCTCTACCTGCTCACAACACCCTCTCGTCTCTTTCCGCTGTCCATCCCCCAAACTCACCTGATAAGGGGGCGTATCATTTATGGGTAACTTCAGCTCTTCCGCCAGTCTCCGACTAATAAAGTTGTGGCTGGCCCCGCTGTCGATGAGGACTAGCACCTCCCTGTGCCCAATCTTCCCCCTCAATTTCATCATCTTCGGTTGGGTTAACCCTCCGACGGAACACGCCGATAGCTCCATAGGTTTTGAATTTTGATCTATCCCTTCTTCCGCTTCGTCATCCTCATCCTCCGCCAACAGCAAAACTCGCAGACTCTTCTCCGAGCATCGGTGGCCAGGAGCAAAGGGGCCTCCGCACCGGAAACAACGACCCTCTTCTCTCCTTTTAAGAAATTCCGGATACGGTAAGTTTCGCACCGTCCGTCCCCGATTATCGGCGCCTCCGGTCACACTCCCTATCGAGCTGCTCGCCGGCATCGTTCCCTCTCTCCTAGCTGATCCATTGTCTTCCGTTCCCCCTGTCCGGTTTGTGGACTGGCGTTCGGTTTCGCCACGTACTACCGAACCTACCATGCGCGACCCCGATGGGTTAATTTTCATCCCGTTCCAGCCCCCTCCTTTCGCCCTCATTATCGCATCTTCTACGTCCCGCGCGATCCTGATCGCAACCATGAATTCTTGAGGATCTTGAATGCGGACTTGTCCCCTGATGTCTTCTCGCAGTCCAGCGAGAAAAAACCCCATCACCAGCTCCTCCGATAACCCCAGAGTCTGACCTATTAATATTTCAAAGCTCCGGACGTACTCCTCCACTGATCCCTCTTGCCGCATTGTCGCAAGCTGTTCAAACACCGATCCTCTGGATCCCCCTCCAAACCGATTCACTAACGCCATTTTTAGGGCCGTCCAAGAACGAATCTTGGCTTTTTCCTTCCAAACATTAAACCAGTAACTCGCGCTGCCCTCCATACTAATATACGCCAGCTCCACCTTATCCTCCTCCGCCACTTTTTGAATGTGGAAGAAACGTTCTGCCCGATTAATCCAGCTGTGAGGTTCTCCCCCTTCGAACGATGGTAGATCCACCCGTTTTCGCCAATTGTGTGGTATCCCCCCATGATCAAGTCTTCCCCCATTATCATTCACCGAACTGTCACTCCCTTCAGAGTTTCCTTCGTGATTATTCGTTCTCACCCCCATCATTTGCATCATCTGCTGTATATCTCGTCTCACCGCAGCCGCTTCCACCTTCATCCCCTCCATTGTAATTTCCAGTGCCTCCATTCTTCCTTCCATGGCTTTATCCGGCAGGTCGGACCAAATGATAGGTTCTTTTAATCAAGAACCTATAGAAACCCAGTATCACCCACGTCAAACACCCACTCAACACTGAATAACCTCCTTGTATTACCAAAGAATCAAGAGTACAAGATACACTGTGTGACCGAGAGCTTAACCTCCCTCCAAAGAACTACAAGAGTTCCCGCCAACAATAACACTCCAAAACTTCCCTCTCTCACCAACCAACCCACCCCTTTTATACTGACTTACCTATCTGCCAGGCAGTTAGGCTGGGTAATGTTTCTTCTTCTACTAGATACAATTAGTTCCCTAACAATATGTATGTATGTGTATATGTTGAATATTTATATATTCAAAATCATATATAAAATAGTCAAATTTTATAGTTTGAACATATTGTTGCCTAATAAAAAAGGATCAAATTTATCCATCTAAAATCAACTAATAATAATAATATTAAATAGATAAAATGAAGTCCCCACCACCATCATGTTACACAGGATGAGGGTCAAAAATAGAAACAAACATGAATAGAGAAAACTAGTTCTATGACTCTCATAAAAGATAAAAAAAAAGTTACTTTTATGAAATTTCATAAACCCACAACATAAAGCCCATATACCGGATGAAACTAAAAACAGTAAGAAAGGGAATTTCAAATTGATTTTTAATTCGAAATAATAAAGGAAACATCAAAATTCATGTTATTCAAAAAAATACTTTATACCAAAACTTTAGTGATAGGTTTCACGTTCACAAAAACTGAGAAGCATGAAATGGTGGGGAAGTGCAAATGAGACTAACAGGGCATAGGAGGGTAATTTATTTATAGAGGGGAGAAACTCAAGAGTTACAAAAAGAGAACGTGTAAATGGAAAGTAGACGGTTTGTTTGTTTGTTTAAAGAGGAAACATAAACTTACGCAGTAAGTTTCTACCTTCCCAACATAAAAAAAAATACTGTCTCCACACTCATTACCACTGTGTTTGACTGTGTTGGACCTGCAATGATTTTTTAATTTGAAACTTCAGTAGAGTGTTTAACACATGTCGGACATGTGTTGGTGTCAGACACATGTTGGACACAAGGCCATGCCATTGAAAAGTTGGGTTCATGCTTAATAGATTGTGATAACTAATAATATCTAGAGAATAAAAAAGATAGAGAACAATGGTATTAGCTCCACATTTTGCAGGAGAAAATTGTGTAATACATTGAAGCTTGGATCTTTGGACTAATAACAAAAGGTAAAAACAAGTTCCCATCTTATGAAGTGCTGCAATGCAGGTTTAAAAGACAAGTTGGAGCTTAGGTACTCACTATTACAATAGTTTATAAAGTTTTGTGTTGCATTTATCTGTAACCTAGAATCCTAGGGTTAAACTCCATTATGTTTTTCTTTCTGTTTCCTTAAGCTTATATATTCTCAGTAAGTAGATTTATGCCTCACTTAACCTCACAAAACTGACAATGAGGTTTATCCTCATTTATATCCTGTAAATTGACCTTATCTTTAGTATAAGTTGGCCTCCAATATATACTCTTTCAAGTTAAGATCTCCCAAACTCTTTTTCTCATATATACACTCTTTCAAGTTGGTATCAAAATGGGTTGATCCCACTCTGCTTATATTTTCTTGCAAGAAAATGTCTTCTCCCACTGTCCACTATCTTTGGCCACCATCCCACAATAGCTGAACTCCACCTTTTTCTCCAACAACAACCGGAACTGAAGTGTCTCTACAAGCCATGCACAATTTGACTGGTTGTTGAAGGCTAGTTCTCTCTCACTTCATCAAGTGCCACTTATCTTTGTGACTCAGTGAGGTGGATTTAGCCTGCATGCCCCTTTCTTGTCACTACAACACCATCACGACACCACCAGCATTTTCTTTGGCTTCTTTTGTCCCAGTTCCAACTCCCATACTTACCTTTTTGAAACCATTCACGCATAGGTTATCTTGAAACCTAGGCAACTTCTCTTTTTTTTATGTTTTTGTTTGTTTATGTCTGCTAGAGTTGTGGAACATTATCTACTAGACCTGCCTTTTCATTTTTCGGGACTCAAAACAATTACTTTGAAAAATCTTAATGGTGAAAATTATTTATCTTGATATGCATCTGTTGAACTTTAGCTTCTCGGTCAAGGTTTTCATGATCACTTTGAAAAAGATAATTAAATATCATCAAATGTTGAACACTGTTAGATGTGGACTTCCCACTCAGTGCTCTATTGTGGCAATTTGTGGAACCTAATATATTGGGTACTCTCATAACATGTAATTCCCTTTGGAAGAAGGCTCAAAGCATCTTTGCAAATGACATTTAGACTTTATGACTCTGCCCATTAAGTAACATCTCTCAAACAAATAAATCATTACTTGACATCTTTTATGGCTAAAGGTCAATAAATGTTGAGAAGTTAAAGATGTTCTTAAAAGCTGACTTGGGGAAAAACCATTCAGAAATTGCACAAGTTATATATGGTAGTGATTCTTCATGCCATAAATCTAAATTTTGATAATATATTAGATCAAATCTTCACCAATCAAGAAGTCCCATCAACAAGCCTAACAACACCACTACTCTATGTTACAACTCTTATCCACGAATGTACTGAAGCTTTTGCCATGTATCTACTCGTGGAAGGGAGGTCATGGCAATAGAGGAGGACATGGTACTCGAAATGCTTTTATTTTAAAAGAATGAGTCATACTGAAGAAAATTGTTACTCTATGCATGGCTTTCTTGAAAAGACAACAAATATCTCCAAATCAAAAACAACTAAAACAAGGTTTTATGGGGAAAAATATTTGAGGTTAAAATCCACAAGACGAACATAATCTTTCACATATCCCAATTTGTCAATAATCTATATCTCACAATAAGTGGAAAGTCAAAGTTGGTAGATAACTAACTAAAGTGCTTTTTATCGTGGTAATCTCTCCTTGTTCTCTTCTATTTCTTCTCTTAAATTTCCTCATCTCAACTACGGTCAATGGATCCAAAACTGCTTCTAACAAAGTTGGTCATGTTTCCCTTTCTCTTTAAATATAAAAGGGTTAAATATATTTTTAGTCCCTAAATTATAAGGCAGTTTTGGTTTTTGTCTATATCCAAAACTTTGTTTTTGTTATGTCCTCATACTTAAAAAGTGGATGGATATAATCTTCCTTACCCAATGGCGTTAAGGTTTTTTATTTTACATGACAAAGGTGAGCCACGCTTGCCCTTTTAGTGTGTACACATGGCCTTTAAATTATTGACATGTGGTCTTTAAATTATTGACATGTGTGACCTTCCATGGCTGCTCCTCCCCCACCCCTACCCTCCCTCCAAGGTGTTGGCTTCCCTCTGCCCACCCTCCCTCCATAGTCTTCGCCTCACTCTCCCTACCCACCCTCCGCATTCTTTGCCTCCCTCTCCTTCTTGCCTTATCTCTATTCAAGCTACGTTCTTTCCTTTTGCTCACTCATAGGATGGAGGACACCATGTCTTTTTTTCTTTTTCCTCACTCAAAATGGAGGACACCATGAGTACATGTCTCTATGGTTGCCTCTTCTTTTTTTGATTCCTATTTATCAAGATTTATTTTTTTCATTCTTTCCAATTTTTTTGTTGATTTTAGTGGGTTTTTTTTCTTTGTCTAGGATTTGCTCTAAACTCCCTACATAAGGGAGAATTTTTATTTGTTTGAATTAGGTGGAGTAGACCTGATATTGGGGGTAACATGGTTAGCATCTCTCGGGGAAGTCAAAACGGATTGGACGAATCTAACAATGAGTTTTGGGAAAGGAAATAGGGAGGTGTTGATTAAAGGTGACCCTACTCTGGGCAAGAAAATGGTGACTCTTGAAGCATTATTGAAAGAAACAGGAATTGAGGTGCTAACTCTGGTTTGGAGCCTAGAAAAAACTGAGATGGAAAGAAGAGAAAGGGGGATGGAACAACTAACTCCAAACCAATCCCTAGAACTGGAAGAGATCTTGAGGAGGTATGGGGAACTGTTCAGGGAGTCAGGTGGCAAAGATGCTAGAAACTGGTATAATAAGGCCAAGCAACAGCCTGTACTCTAAACGGGTATAATTTACGTGTGTTGTGTGTGCAATCTTTCTGTGTGGACCAATGCAGTGGATAATCTGGGTTTCTTGTAACCAAGAACCCTATCACTAACCTAAATTTATACTAGTGTGCCTATGCACACATTGTACATTTATATCTCAATACAAATTATGCCACAACTTAAAAATCTGGTATAAAATAGCTTATTGATATAAAAACATCTACGACTATTAACCTATTAAACTCTTGGAAAGAGAAAAACATTGAGCTGAGACAATGTATTTCTCAGACAACATGGGTGCTTCATTTATATTGAGAAAAATGAATTTATACAATAAGTAGAGGAGATATGATACTAGAATAAACAAAAAAATGTTCCTAATAATACATATATGATATAGATATTCTTGATTATAGGATTAGTTCCTTATTTCAATAATCATAGCACAACCTAACAAAATTTGTTGATAACTAGTTCATGAAGTAGGATCATAGCCTCTATCATGCAGTTAGAGTTTGATACTTGTTCTCTTCATTCTTCAAAATGAAACTTAAATTATGAGTTTAAGGTAGGTGGGCTTATGCACTGTCCAGACTCAACAAAACATGAGCTTTGATCTAACAGCTTAAGCTTTAGACACAGCTGAAGCTTCTCGACAACTTCAATGGAAAAGTTCACTAACACTTTGAGATAAAGAAAAAAATAGTTAACGACCAATGAACAATATACTTCTCTCTAAAAGTTGTTTTACATTTTATGGTTCCTTACCATGACCATAACCATCTACTCAGTTTTATAGAATATATCAAGTTAGATGAATAAGCCAGTGCACAGTAGACGTCAGAAATCATACGATGCAATTATGATGCCACCATTAACAGAGGATTACAATAGATGAAAAATTATCTAACGATGCAAAGATTAAATGAATGTATCAAGTTATGACCATAGATAAATGCAATATCGGATAATATACTTAGGAATTAACCTAACACTTCACTGTCAAGCGATAGCTCAAAATACCCAAGAAGAACATAATTCATAAACAAAGAATAAAGAATGAAAATCTTCATGTAAGGTAAATTATCCTCCAAAGACTCAAATTCACCATAAAAATATAATATTTCACTGGATTAATGTCGAAAAAACTGGTCCATCACAACGCACTTGAATACTTTACAAAGCCAAGAGGAAAATTTCTCAATCTCACATAAATCCTCAAGCTGCATTACATATTGAAAATTGCGATTTGACAAAATTTGATCAAAACTGGGTCATCCATTACTTTACCATAGTGATAAAACAAAGTTTCTGACAACCCCATTTGATCTCACACCAAAACACCAATCTTACCACAACTATCAAACAATAATTCAAATGCACACCTCCCCAAAGCCAAAAACCAAAAAAGATCATACCCGACATCAATAACTAAATTCGCAACGATCCTATTATTATGAAAACAACAACAAAAAAACGGAACTTGTCTTCACTAAAATTAAAATTAAACACAAATACCTGCAACAGTAACAGGGGAATCATCATCCTTGGACACAACGTGATCATTGCTGGTCTCAAGGAGCCTCTCCTGTACTCTCCCGCACAGAGCACACGCCACGTGGACCACCCTCACGGCCACCTCCAATTCCTTGGCGTACTTGTCTTCCTCCATAGCCAAAATAAGTCAGAAACTGGGGTTGAGAATCAAAGGATTCTGACGTGCCCACCTGGTGAAAAGGGGAAAAGGGAAAGCGAGGGTCGAGTAGTCTCCTACATGATGAGTTTTGCCGGACACAATGGCATCATTTCCCAAAGCGAAAAGTGAAAGTGAAACGTGGGGTGGCCCTTTCTCGGAGAAAAAGATGAAACCAAACACGTCCAAAGTGGAGTTTCTGGGATTTGGTTTCTCGGAATTGCACCCTCTCTCCATGATAAAATATAGCAAAAATTTTAAGCACCTCATGAACTTAATATCTTTTCTTTATTTTGTCTCGTGTGTATGATCCACCTTTAAACCTTTAATCTACTTAGCACACTCTCTGCTAATTAATAAAAAAAGTTTCTCTTCATTATTTTAAATGATCCCTCAATACGTATGTTTTAGCTAAGTTTTAACAGTTTCAAATGAATTATAATGACTAAGAATACGTTTATATTTTATGTAGGAAAAAGTGTATTTAGTTTATTCATTTTTTTCTGTTAAACTTGTTTAATTTTTTTTATTTTAAATTAATGAATCGGTCATTCCACTTTTGAAAAATATATTAATTTAATTTTTTATTAAATTTTATTATTCAATGACAATTGTAACGGTTGCAAAATTTAAAAGTACCATGTTTACACATTTTCCATAATTAATTCATCATATTAAAGTAAGAAAATTTAATAATTAAAGACATTTTTTTTACATTGAGACTCTAAACTCTTCATCAAAAGAAAAAGCATACTCTAGTTACGAAAACAACCGAAATTATGAAGTTTTGTTGTTGATATTATTAGATAAAATAATTGCATATTTTTGTTTTGTTATGTTTTCATCATAAACAACCTTACCCGTTTGAAAGATTACTTACATAATAATTTGTTTCAACAATTATTATTATATATATAATAAATGTAAATATTGTTTAAATGCTAAATAAATAAAATTATGCCAAATGATTTTATTAAATAATATTAAATAAATAAAATTATGTAATAAATGTAATAATACTAAATAAATAAATGTTTCCTATTTTTTCATTCAATCTAAATAATAATAAATAAATAAAATTCATTTCCTACTTTTTCATTCAATTAAAAAATAATATTAAATAAATAAAATTATGCTAAAAACTTTTATAACATCTTACAAAATATAATAAATGTAAATATTGTATAAATGTAATGCTTTTTATTGTATGTAATATTCACACATTCTCTCATTTATTTCTTCACATTTAATGTGTTTTTTTTTTGTTGAGTTTTGATTTTCAAATAATATTCTACATATCAATTTTCCTATCATCTCGCTAGATTGAATCTCTCCATGTTACATTAGAGTAGTATTATTAAGTTAAAATTGGTCATTGAGAGACCACTACGTGTTCGATCAAATGATTGAACCAAATGATGGTCCTTGAGAGACCACTTAGGAGTCACTTCCTAGTATACTGCATTTCTAATTGCTCATTAATTTGATTCGGCTACGACCTCGATCAGTAAGAAGGTGTCTCGTAGACCATGATCTCTAACAATATCGTTGAAGATATTTCTCGTGCTCTCGAGTAGATGGTGCGTGCACTGTAGGGACAACAGGCAAGACATGTCCCTAGGTACCATGCCAATATGAATAACTACCTACATCATAATCCATTGAAGTTCAATGGGAAGACTACTCCTGATGAGGCAGATGATTGGATCTGCAAGAATAAAAAGATGTTTGGAGTGATAAACTACACTGAGGAGGAGAAGTTGATGTTCTCTAGTTGGGGAGGCAGAGTATTGGTGCAAGAGTACAAAGCTTTTGATTATTGCTCAAGGAGAGGAGATTAGTTGAATGACTAAATATGAAAGGGAATTAGAGTTTCTGACGCTACATCAAGGAAGCAAGACTATGCAGGAATATGTGGCACGTTTTGTGTACATCTCTAGATTCTATACTCAGACAATAAGCGAGGATTGGAAGTGCGAAAAGTTTGAGAGGGACTTGCGTCCTAGTCTGATGAGATTCATAGTGCATTTGAAGATCGAAACTTTTACTGAAATGATGGAACAATCTAAGACGACAGAGTTGATGGAAGAGAGTCAGAACTGTGTGGTGAGGACTCAAAACGGTGGTTTCTCTAAAGACAAAAATCAGAAGAAGTCATATGATAGACCACAGTAGGGACATTTTAGAAGCTTGAAGTTATATGAATGTGGGGGTCCTCATACTAAGAGGTATTGTCTGAAGTTGTCTAATGTGAAGACTGAGGAGAGGAAGTGTTATGTCTATCAAAAGCCTAAACATCTTTTTGTTGCACATCTAGAGAAGAAGAGCCTAAGGAGTGGGACACATACTCAAAAGTCCTTTGGAGGGAAGCCAAAAGCAGCGGGACGAGTCTTCGCCCTGACAAGGGCTAAAGTTTCTGAATTAGGTAACTTAATCTTGGACATTTTCTATTTGAATGATAAATGTGTGAATGTTTTGTTTGATTCTAGTGTAACACATTCATTTATTTATCTTGAATGTTTGGAGAAACTTGGGTTACTTGTGGTTGATTTGGGATGTGAGTTAGTAGTTTATACACCAACATCAGGGCAAGTCTCTACTAGTTCATTTTGTGTTGGGGGTCCGTTGGAGGTAGTAGAGCAAAAATTCAAGGCTAATTTGGTGTGTCTACCGCTTGAGGAGTTAGACTTAATTTTAGGAATGGATTGGCTAACGACCAATGGAGTTCTCATTGATTGTGGTAAGTAGAAGGTTGTCTTTCCAAAGAAGGAACAAATACAAATGGTTTCGTCTCGTAAAGTTTTGCACAATATTCGGGAAGGAACTACATGTTTTGTTGTGATAGAACACAAAAAGAAAAAGATAGTGGGTATCCTATGATGAAGGAGTTTTCTTATGTGTTTCCAGATGAAGTTCACCATTTTCCATCCTAGTAAAGAAGTTGACTTTGCTACAGACTTGGTGCCAGGAGAGGAACCAATGTTTATGGCACCTTACAGAATGACTCTAGTTGAGTTGGTAGAATTGAAGAAACAGATAGAGGATTTGATGAAAAAGAAGTTTATCCAACCTTGTGTATCGTTGTAGAGAACTCCACTGTTGCTTGTAAAGAAGAAGGACAAAAGCTCAAGGCTATGTGTTGATTGCAGATAGTTGAATATTATAAAGAAAGAGTACCCTTTACCAAGGATCGACGATTTAGTTGATCAGTTGAGGGTTCTGATGTGTTCTCAAAGATTGATTTGAGGTGTGGCTATGATTAAATTTTAGTCAAACCGGAGAATATGCAAAAGACAACTTTCAAGTCACGTTATGGACATTATTTGTATTGTGTGCTACCGTTTGATGTGACTAAGGCTCCATCAATTTTCATGGACTACATGAATTGAATATTTTGATCTTGTTTTGATAAGTTTGTTATCGTGTTCATTGAAGATATTCTCATATATTCCAAGAATCAGAATGAGCATGTTGAACATCTAAGAATGGCATTGGAAATCTTGAGAGGGCATCAATTATATGGAAAGTTTCCTAAATGTGAATTTTGGATGGAGGAAGTCAGTTCTTAGGGCATGAAATAATAACTCCTCATGGAATCTCAATGGATCCAGTCAAGGTTGAGAATGTGTTGAAATGGGAACAAGAAACGACAATGACCGAAGTGAGAAGCTTCATGGGGCTGACAAGTTATTATCGAAGGTTTGTGGAAGGGTTTTCCAAGATAGTGAGACCTTTAACACAGTTAACTAGTAAGGATACCCCGTTTGTTAGGACGGACAAATGTGCGACGAGTTTTGAAGAGATAAAGAAGAAGTTGACATTTGTTCTAGTCTTGGTGATTCCAAACACCAAGAGAGTTTTTGAGGTGTACTGTGATGATGTTTTGTGCCAGATTTGAGAATGGTATGAGGATATTTTGGAACTATTTTTAGGTTAAGCATAAAGCATATAATAGATAAATCAACTGTAATGTAGTTGTGAGGCATCCCCAGTTTTCTTTAAATCCACCTAGAGCATTGTGTAAGAGTGGAAGAGCAAATCGCCCTCCCTAGTATAAGTCGGTGAGCATCGTACAAGTAAGGATATAGGGCTTGGAAACCAACTAATGACAATGCTCTAGTTAGGATAAGCCAAATCTAGAAGACACCAAGCCAACAAGAACAAGATGCTCAAGCTTTTAGATGGAATGCAGAATGATGGTGGTATAAAGTGGAGGTTATCACGGTTTTAGGTATTTGAATGGTGATGGAAGGTGATTACATGATGGAGAGAACCTCTATTTATAAGCTAAGGTTTCTCAAAATGGGCTAAAACTTTAACCTAAAAGAGTCATCTTGGTTGGCTTGGAGAGCAAGAAGAAATCCTCTCCAATACGAGGGAGACAAATGGCAAAAATCTTCTCAAATGAGAGTGACAAGTGGCTACTACCTATGGAAAAACTCTTCATTCCTAGAGAGACACATGACAACTAACTAAGAGAAAAACTCTCCAATGGGAAGCTTCCACATGTCTAGGAAGAAATTCTTCTCCCTTGTTCTCCAAGCTTAGCCAAATGTTGACTCCTTGGTCAACACACGTATTTTGGATGTCCAAGCATAGTCAACTTTGGGCCTTGGCCCTTTGTTGACTTGTTTGGTCAAAATCCAATTCTACTTGGCCTAAAATACAAGGTCCAATTGAAATCCTACACTACTAGGCCCATCATATAAGGCCTAAATAAATTCTAGACTACTTGGCCTAAAATACAAAACCCAAATAAAATCTAGACTACTTGCCCCAAAATACAAGGCCCAAAATTATTCTTACTCTACTAAATCTTCATGAGGACTTAAGATGGCCCAAAAGAAAGAGTCTAGGCCCATCTTCCATAGATTCCTCCAACTCTTCATGAATGTGCTAGGTCATGAAAAGGGGTATGCCATCATCCCCCTCCCTCTTAAAAAGGATTTGCCCTCAAATCTTTAACATGGGCACAAGCCTTCGGTAATTACCGAAGGGCGGAAGCCCTCGTTAATTACCGAAGGGCGGAAGCCTTCGGTAATTACCTAACGTGGGTAATTACCGAAGGACATAAGCCTTCAGTAAGTTTGGGACAGATCCAAGGCACAATTGTATTTGTTATGAAACCCTAAAAACCTATATAAATTGTTCACAATGCAAACAGACTTGCATAACATTTTCCAACAACATATAGACCTACATAATGTGCATCTCAATGATGCAATCACTGATTAGAATGACAATATAACATCTGAATCATTCAATCATCCATGGAACATGTATTTATAAATAAAACATTATACACTGTAACATAATGATGTTCTAACATCCAAATCATCCAATTGATCTAACATCCAAATGATATATCTAAACTCCAAATGTTTCTATAACAACTAAAAACAAAATAAAACTAATAATGTACATAGTTATCATCAGAATGATCTTCATCATCCTGCTCCTTTGTAAATGGCTGGACTGGTGTGGGTTGGACTGATGTCGGGTGGACTGATGAGGGTTGGACTGATGTGGGCTGTTGAGGGACAACGGGTGACGGGGAGGGTCGTGGCTGGGTCAGAGGGATATTGAATTGATCTTGTGAAGTCTCAGGCAACACTCTCGTGATCAAGGCCTTAAAGTTTCTAAATTATGCTCTCAAATCAGTGATTTCTTGGTCACGTTGCTCAAGTGCCTGTGTGAGGTGGACAACGGCCTTGTCAACAGTAGTGGTGGAAGAAGGTTGGTGCTTCAGAGTACCTCCTCTCGATGTTGTATAGTTTGTAGCAAGTTGTCCTGCACCGTACACTCGTCTCTTTTTCTTTCCACCAACGATGTCGGCCCAACATTGTGTCCTACGGATGTCGTCTTCTCCATTACTCGCATCATCCGGTGTAGGAGTTGACCCATGTTCAGATCTAACCTGTGAAAGTCTCGTAGAAAATTCTTCCTGTTCAAACATTAAAAGCAATGTTAGGGAATGGTAGAATAACATAAATGAAAAATTACTAATAGTAATAGTGTTATTTGCTTACATGAGTCTTCCGAGATCTTTCATCAATGAATTCATTAGTGCCCTTCCGAACATGAGTTTATGCAAAGACCTCATCAACATGGACCGTCCGTCTCATAGCTTGTGCCTGTAACATAATTTATAGTTACAAGTGTACATATGAAATAGAAAATACATAACTTATATATGAAAGAAACAGAAAATTAATGAAAGTTTACCATACGAATGACATGCTCGTGAATCGTGATCGACCCACCAGTATGCAGGGTGCCACCCTTTTTAGAAGCTCTGTTCCTCTGGGCTTTGGCATACTTATTGCGAAACTCTACTGAATTCCAATGAACCAGTAAAGAGTTCCAAATTTGCTCCCCAACCAGTAAGGGCGCTCTCCTGCATTACGGGCATCCCTAAAACATCTCTGACAGCCGATGAGATGGTTTCATGTGGAAATTTCTTTGTATCTGTTTTCCCAATTCAGGTTTCCACTGCACCTTCATCTGTAACATGAAACAGAACAAACATTGATTAATGAAGATACTAAAAGAAGAATGACAATTAGTTTAATGGATTGTTCACCTGAAAGCGCTCCCAGAATGGCTTTTTGTCGTCATCAGGTATTGCTCCCCAAGTAGGCCATGAACTTAAAAAATGTTGCTTAATCGAACGTGTGATGGCTTGGGAAGCAACCCTGGATGGAATAAACCTACATTATAAAAGTCATTTGAATTAATGCAAACTTTAAACGTCATAATGGTTAAACAAGGGATTAAAATCTTACCCTTTACCATACGGCTCAATCCATGGTCGATCATGGAGGGCGGGGTCAAGACCTTCACCATCACCAGTTGAATCTGGATCAACAAATGGTGTGACAGTCTCAGAAGACGGTATACAAGATGAGGAAAGTATAGAAGTAAGGTCAGGGGGAGGAGTGGGGGTTATAATCACAGGAGGAGGAAGAGGGTCTGCTGTAGGGGTAGGAGAAGGGTGTGTTGTAGGGGTAGGATAAGGGTGTATTGCAGAGGTAGGAGTAGGTTCTACTACAAGGGTAGGAGGCTGTATTGTAGGGGTAGGAGGATGCCCCATAGATAGGGATGGCAAAAAAATCCGCACCCGCGGATATCCGCGGATAAAATCCGCGACGGATAGTTGATACCCGCGGATATTTACTACCCGCAACCCGCGGGTAGCGGATATTTTAATACCCGCTTATAAACGGGTCGGGTGCGGGTATTATACTATCCGTACCCGCGAATACCCGCTACCCGCAAAAAATAAACATTTAATTTAATTTATATTTTATTAAGTTAAATTTAATTAAAATTAACATTAATTTATATTTTACAAGATTAAATTTAATTAAAATTGAATTTAAATTTTTATTTAATTTAATTTATATTATATTTTATATATTTTTTGTAGTTCTATTTAAATTTTATTTTAGTAATTTATTAAAATATATATTTTTTTAATATTTGCGGGTATCCGCGGATATCCGCGGGTTTTAAAATATCCGCGGATATTTTTTAAGCGGATATCCGTGCGGGTAGCGGGTCGGGTAGCGGGTGGATTTTTTTTTGTCGGGTCAAGTTGCGGGTAGGGAGTATCCGTGCCCGACCCGACCCATTGCCATCCCTACCCACAGAAGATGGACTGGGGGCAACATTGGTAGGTAGTTTAGCAGGCGCCCTAAGTACATACTTTGGTGCCTGGCATTGCCTCTTTTTAGGCCTTGCTACCCTCTTTCCTTTATCAGGACATTTTGAACCTTGTCCTATCATTACTGCATTGAAATGGTTACAAATAAAGCGAAATAATAGAAATGAATAAGGAATGATGTATACAAATTAAAGTGAATGTAAAATAATTGCATACACAGTCTTAAAAGATGGTATTTTAGATAACTCTATTGAAATGATAGTTCAATTTGCTACAATAGATGTCCAACATTCAATCGTCGTCATCATGATCTTCATCTTCATCTTTTTCTTCCATATCATCGTCATCATCATCATTATCATCATCTTCTTCTTCTTCTTCGTCTTCATCATCATCATCATCATCATCATCATCATCTTCTTCTTGTTATTGTTCTTCTTCTTGTTGTTGTTCTTCTTCTTCTTCTTCTTGTTCTTCTTGTTCTTCTTCTTGTTGTTGTTCTTCTTGTTCTTCATCACCTTGTACTGCTGCTTCTAATTCATCTCCATCACCATCAGGGTCGACCAATGCGGTTATACATTCAACTTCAATAATTTCTTGTGGTTGTGACATTTGGTCAAGCTGGTAGGCAACATCTTCCTCAACTTCATTTGAGTCAATACGACCTTTAGACTTGGTTTGTATTGCTACAACCCAACCACGCTTGTCAATATTGCGGAATGGTGGATATGACACATAATAAACCTGTCTGACATTAGTTGGTAGAATGAAAGGATCAAACGATCCATATCTTAATCTCTGGTTGAGTTCGACAATATTAAAGCGTGGATCCACTCTAGTACTAGCTCTAGAAGGATCAAACCATTCACAATAAAAAAGTACTACTCTGTTTGGAGAAGTAGTGGTCACTAGTAAAAAATTGAGTTTTTACAGCGCAGATTATGCCACGGTTCACTAGAAACCGCAACATAATGATGCGCGGTGGCAGTTTTGTAAATAAATAGAAGGAATATGCCGCGGTTCAGAGGGGAACCGCGGCATATACGCCAGTCAACCATTCCCTTTGACGCCACGTCTGAAAAAAAAATTAAATAACAGCCTATATGTCGCGGTTCTCTGGAAAACCGCGGCATATACCCTTGCCAATTTATTGCAGGGGTTGACTGAGTCAGAGAATTTCAGAAGTTACAGGGGTATATGCCGCGGTTCTCAGAGTAACCGCAACCTATTCTCCTACCTGAAATAAATTTAAAATGAATTTGAAATATTTAGAGGAATATACCGCGGTTGCCCTCCGAACCGCGGCATATAGTTTAAAAATAATTTCAAAAATGTCATCTTATACCGCGGTTGCCGCCGAACTGCGGCATATAGTTTAAAAATAATTTCAAAAATGCCATCTTATACCGCGGTTGCCGCCGAACCGCGGCATATAGTTTAAAAATAATTTCAAAAATGCCATCTTATACCGCGGTTAAGTAGTGAACCGCGGTAGATTCCCCAGTCAGAGTTAAAAAATAAAACTTTGGAACAATATTGTCTTGTTCGTGCAGACGCTTGCTGGACTTCGAGTTTTCTTCTCCCGTCGACCACCCATCTCAGTTCCCTCGTTTCTTCACCGTTTAAACTCAAAATTGTTTGGTCATTTCCCATTTTTGACGATAAGAAACAGTTTTAGCCGATCAAAATCGTTTGAAACGCCTGTCATTCCTCTCCGCTGCCATTCCCCTTTGTTGCACCAAGCTTTTTCGCCGCCCCTGTTCCAGGTATTTATGCCCTTTTGCATTCTTAACATGATTTCTTCATTAGTGGTAACTTTAACAAATTTTGATAACTTTAACAAATTTTGATTTTTTCCCAAATGTTGAATTCATATACACTAATTAATATGAATTGTCTTTTGCAAAGATTCAAGACACTACTATATGCAGGTCTGTTTTTGTGGTAGTGGATATCACAAAAATAGACCTACAATTTTAAAAAACTGTAGGGGAATATGCCGCGGTTGTAACCACAACCGCGGCATATAGTGGACAAATTTTTCTTTTTTAAAAAAAGGATTTAGGCAGCGGTTCTTTGGACAACCGCGACATATTCTGCAACCTATATACCGCGGTCATAACCGCGGCCTAAAGTCTCTGACTTACTACCGCGGCTGAATATGCCGCGGTTCGTAAACCGCGACGTATAGTGAAAAATAACCGCGGTAAAAGCCCCTCGCTGCACTAGTGGGTGTTGTACTCTAGCTCATATATTTTATGAATGATGCCGTAGAAATCATCATAGGAACCTTCTGTAAGGCCCTTGACGTACACACTACAATTTCTTGTTTTCTTTCATTTAGACCACTCATGTGTATGGAATTTGTAACCATTGGTGAAGTAAGTGTACCATTCTTTCACACTTCTCATTGGCCAATTGGATATATGTCTTAACTCTTGAACCGTGGGAGTTAATGCTGGATTAAAAACCTACAAAGATAATAAAAAGTTTTTAAAAGCAAGAGTCAAATTAACCTTGCTCTAAACATAGGAATAACTAAGGACCTGATTTCTGAACCAATGGGGAAACTCTGAGTGTATTCTATTAGAAGCATTGATAATGCTAAATATTACCATATTTTAAGCATCAATTTAGTAGCAAAATCAACTCCTTTCTAACTTATAACTTGCTTATTCCTCTTGTTTTGTCTTGTTTTCTAAATAATTGTGTTTTTGGCTACTTTGATGTACTTTCATCAATAATCCCTTATTTTGTAGCTAAAACTATGCTTGGAAGGGTCTCCAATAATGTAGAGAGCTGAACCAACCACTAGAAGCAAGCAGATCTGCGGAAAAAGTAAAAATTATGCAGTGCTGAAAAGTCAGGCCCGGGCCCCCCCTGCTGAGGGGCGCCCGGGCGCGAGCTGCACCAGGTCCAGTTTCTGCACAGAAGCCAGTTTTTGTGTGCTGGCCGCGCCCGGGCGTGAAAAAGGGGCGCCCGGGCGCGACTTTTTGCGAGAAGCTCGCGCCCGGGCGTGAGAAAGGGGGCGCCCGGGCGCGACTTTGCTGATGTGTCAGATCCAGCTTATTTAACCCAGAAACGCGAAGGGGTTTGGGTCTTTGGTTCTTTGGAGGTGCGATTTCACGGTTGGAGCTCATGGAGGGCGCGAGGAGCTTGTGGGAACATCTCCTCCTCTTCCTTTGGGTCTACTTCTTCTTCCATCTTCCATGTTTGTAAGCTCTAGGGTTCTCCATGGAAATGGAGAACCAAACCCATCTTTGTTGGGATTAGTTGTAGCCTTTGAATTCTTGTGTAAGTGTTGAATGATTTGAATATATATATACCTTTTCTATCAATTGCTAGTATTCTTGTTTCCGATCTTAAAGCTTGCATGTAATGGGAACGTTCATGACTTGATTTTGGGGTTTTATGGATTATGGGAACGTAAGATGAAACCCGGAACTGAAATAGGAGTCCTTGTGGGTCATTGATTCTAGGAATGGAAGATGATTCACATGTTGTCTTAGATCCCTGCTCTTTAATGCGGGTTTTGCTTGTTAGATTGCCAAGGAATTGGGGTTTGATAAGGAAAACCTAGGCTCTTTCACCTAAGGAATTAGGGCTAGAGTGTTTTAGTGGATTGACTTTAGTAAATTGATAGAGAGGAGACGAAATTGGTCATTCACAAGAGTGCATTGGTGAAAATTAGCCTTAACAATGTCATTTCATATCATTTCTAGTCTTTTCCATTTCCAAGTGCCTTCAATACCAAAGTCCAACCTTGTAATTACTTTTGAAGTTATGTTTCTGCACTTGTTCTGTAAATTGATGTTATGTTATTGAGTCTATGTGAGTTGTTAATCGCACAATTCTCTAGTATTACGAGTCTCTTGGGAAAACGATACCCGGTCTTACCGGTTTATTACTTGAACGATTCGGTGCACTTGCCGAATTGAGCCCAACAAGTTTTTGGCTTAACAAGTTTTTGGCGCCGTTGCCGGGGATTTGGGGGCTGAACCCGAGTCCTAGCAACGGCTAACAAGTTATGGGTCATCAAGTTTTTGGCGCCGTTGCCGGGGACTCGTGTCAATACTAGACTTTTGTGAGGTTTCTAACTTATGTAGACTTGATTTTGTATATAGAACTAACTCTTTTGTTGTAAATATATTTTCACTTTTAATTGGGCTAATTTGTGGCTTTAGCCTAGTTGTGTCTAAGTGTATGCAGGGAGATGTTAACATAAGAAGGACTGCAGCCTCAAAAGCATCATGAAGACCCTGAGTTTGAAGGAAATTATAGGACACAAGGAGACAACTATGTTGAGCATCACAAGCTGCCCCAAATTCTTCCTCCCTTGAAGATGCTCCAAGTGCTAAGTGAAAGATGAAGAAAGGGAGAAGGAAAAGAGAAAGACTAGTCACCACCACCCTTTGATGAGAGACAAGGAACTCAAGCCTAGCAAGCCAAAGTTGATCAAGAGGATTGAGTATTTAAAGATGTCAAGGTAGTGGAAGGGCTAAAAAGAAGAATTCAAGCTTTGAGAGTTGATTTGGTGGCTAGAAAGTGGTTCAAGAAGAGTTGGTGGAAGGAGCACACCAACAACTAAATCTGCACTTCATTGAGTAATCCGTCAAGCTAATGACGTTAAATAAGCGCTTTTGGGAGGCAACCCAATTTTCTTACCCTTTTTACTAGTGTTTGTGTGATTTTTGTGTTATGTGCATTAGTAGTTTGTGTTTTGCATGTTTGTGTAATTTTGCATTGTTGTGATTTTTGAGTTGTGATGTTGTTTTTATGGTTTGTATAAGTGTATTAGGTTAGTTTTAGCTTCTTTGGTGTGTGAGTGCATTGAATGAAGGTCTAGAACCAAAAATCACATGGTGAGTGGCCAATTTCGCAGAAATCTGCATTATGCAGAAAACTGATATGGCGCCCAAGCCCCCCCTGCTGAGGGGCGCCCGGGCGCGAGCTGCACCAGGGGCGCCCAACACCAAAAATTCTGGTTCTGCACTTTTGTTTTTCTTGATTTATGATGAGTTTCCCATTCTTTTGCACTCTTCCACACACTCCTTTTGATGTGTTTTTAAACCTTTTTGTGTTGTTGTGCCTTTGGGAAGCTTAATTCTAAGACTTCCCTCTTTGTTCATGTACTTTTGTCTTTGTTTGTTTTGCCTTTCACTGTCTTGTTTCTTTGCTTTATTTTTGCATTTTTCTTTTAGTTTGTTTTATGGATTCTTTTCTTCAGTTGTTGACTATGGGATACTAATTTTGCCTTGAGCTTTCTTGTTACAGGATAAGATCTTCCTTAGGACTAAACACGTTTAAAACCACCAGTGGTCATCCTTTGAGGCATGCGTGAGTTGAGCAACCATATGATTTGAAGATTTTGCTGCTCGTGTAGCATGGCCTGGGGACCAGGCCCCTACTGATGGGGGAGGTGGAGCAGTTGCGGAGTATACTCTACTGTTGGAGGAAGATGTTTCAGATGAAAGTGAAGCTAGTGTCCTACACTGCTGAAGATGCAAAGAGTCCATTTTGATCGGTTTTTTCTGTTTTAATTTCAAGTTTTATTTGCTTTCAGTATTTGTGTTTTTGATTTTTTTTTTTTGACTTGCCTAGTGGATAGTTCTTGTGCAATTGGTCTGGTGATTTGAGTGAATCATTTGTTATGAATGGAAATCTCTTGTGCTTGCTCTTTATCCATGAAAATTGTTTTGAAAATTTGATTGAGATTATGTGGTTGATCTTGTTGAACAGAGATTGTGGTTGCTTGTATTTGTTTAGATAGATGCTTGGTTTTAATTGTGATCAATATTCTTGGCATGATGTTTATCAAATTTTGGAACCCTGAGTAAACCTGTGAGATGTTGTGCCTCAGAGTTTATTGATGAATGTTATTACTTTGGAATCACAGTTGATTTTGCCTAAGTTTCTCTATTTGAACTATTTGCTTGCTTGTTACAAATGATCAAGGCCATCTTGTTCTTCCACCTCTTCTACATTTTGAATCTAAAAGCCAATGCTAAACCTTTGAACCTTAAAAAGAAAACTTTCTCATTCCCGAAACCTTAAGCATATTGAAAAATCATAAACCTCCTTACCTTGAGTTGAGATGAACATATATGTTAGGATGAGGAGCATGGTTTAAGTTTGGGGGAGTTCTTCTTGTAAAAAGGGGAGCATTGAGAAAACAATAAGTTGAGTTAAAAAGAAAGAAAAAGAAGAAAGAGGAAGAAAAACAAAAACATGAATTCAATGACCAAGAGTTGGGAAATAGGTTGAGAAGTGGGTTATTCAAATTTGGAGAAAAAGAGATACTATGCTATATCATGAATCAAATTATTTGATCTCTTGGCTCAAGGTACTTTGTTGTCCAGAAAAACCAATTTTTCTTCTTAGCCCAGCCACAATACAAGCTTCAAAAAGTCCTTGTGATGTAACTTGCTTGTTAATGTGTTTGATATTGTTGAAACAAAAGGCAAAGTTGATTTGTGTAACATTGTGATATTTGAGAGTAAGACACACATCCTTATACACCATTGTGCTTGAGTGAAACACTTTCCTTGGTGAGGATTGGTTCCATGCACTCATTGAAAGCAACTTGCCATGTTTGTTGATCCATCATTTGCATCTATCTTGTGACTTTTAATTTGTGAGCACCATGATTGAAGTTTAGCTTGCTAATACTATATTGTCTCTTGAATGTGATTTATACGTTGAGCAAGGATGAGTTGCTAGACCATTGTGATTGAATTGTTTGCTAGGTGAAGTACTTTTGCTTGAGGACAAGCAAAGTTGTAAGTTTGGGGGTTTTTGATAATGCTAAATTTTACCATATTTTAAGCATCAATTTAGTAGCAAAATCAACTCCTTTCTAACTTATAACTTGCTTAATCCTCTTGTTTTGTCTTGTTTTCTAAATAATTGTGTTTTTGGCTACTTTGATGTACTTTCATCAATAATCCCTTATTTTGTAGCTAAAACTATGCTTGGAAGGGTCTCCAATAATGTAGAGAGCTGAACCAACCACTAGAAGCAAGCAGATCTGCGGAAAAAGTAAAAATTATGCAGTGCTGAAAAGTCAGGCCCGGGCCCCCCCTGCTGAGGGGCGCCCGGGCGCGAGCTGCACCAGGTCCAGTTTCTGCACAGAAGCCAGTTTTTGTGTGCTGGCCGCGCCCGGGCGCGACTTTTTGCGAGAAGCTCGCGCCCGGGCGTGAGAAATGGGGCGCCCGGGCGCGACTTTGCTGATGTGTCAGATCCAGCTTATTTAACCCAGAAACGCGAAGGGGTTTGGGTCTTTGGTTCTTTGGAGGTGCGATTTCACGGCTGGAGCTCATGGAGGGCGCGAGGAGCTTGTGGGAACATCTCCTCCTCTTCCTTTGGGTCTCCTTCTTCTTCCATCTTCCATGTTTGTAAGCTCTAGGGTTCTCCATGGAAATGGAGAACCAAACCCATCTTTGTTGGGATTAGTTGTAGCCTTTGAATTCTTGTGTAAGTGTTGAATGATTTGAATATATATATATGCCTTTTCTATCAATTGCTAGTATTCTTGTTTCCGATCTTAAAGCTTGCATGTAATGGGAACGTTCATGACTTGATTTTGGGGTTTTATGGATTATGGGAACGTAAGATGAAACCCGGAACTGAAATAGGAGTCCTTGTGGGTCATTGATTCTAGGAATGGAAGATGATTCACATGTTGTCTTAGATCCCTGCTCTTTAATGCGGGTTTTGCTTGTTAGATTGCCAAGGAATTGGGGTTTGATAAGGAAAACCTAGGCTCTTTCACCTAAGGAATTAGGGCTAGAGTGTTTTAGCGGATTGACTTTAGTAAATTGATAGAGAGGAGACGAAATTGGTCATTCACAAGAGTGCATTGGTGAAAACTAGCCTTAACAATGTCATTTCATATCATTTCTAGTCTTTTCCATTTCCAAGTGCCTTCAATACCAAAGTCCAACCTTGTAATTACTTGTGAAGTTATGTTTCTGCACTTGTTCTGTAAATTGATGTTATGTTATTGAGTCTATGTGAGTTGTTAATCGCACAATTCTCTAGTATTACGAGTCTCTTGGGAAAACGATACCCGGTCTTACCGGTTTATTACTTGAACGATTCGGTGCACTTGCCGAATTGAGCCCAACAAGTTTTTGGCTTAACAAGCATTTCCTTCTGCGACTTGCTCAACCATAAGAAATGAGCTGGTACAAATGATATGTATTAGTGTATAACAATTGTACCATTGCAAAGATAAGAGATGAATGATGACATACTCAAGGTACGACTTAACTTCACTACAATTGATTAAGACATGGACATGAGCAGAGTTGAATTCAGCATCAATTAACCAATGAGTGAACTATTTCCCTACGCGACGGCCTGTTTGTTGGAAAACTGATAATGCACCTTGACGTGGTTGAAATTGCCATTGCATTTCATTTCTGACATGAGTGGGGACAACATAAAGTTTTTGAAATAATGTGAACAAAAATACGTTGTCTCTCTGTGCAAGTAAGCTGCACAAATTGAGCCTTCTACTCTAGCTTTATTTTTGACTGAACGTTTGGATTCTCCCATAAACCTTTCAAATGGATACATCCACCTGTATTGCACAGGTCCCTCAAGCCAAGTTTCATATGCAAGATGAATCGGAATATACTCCACTGAATCAAAGAATGCAGGAGAGAATATTCTTTCTAATTTGCAGAGAATAATTGAGATATTTTCTTCCATCTTTCTAAGGGAAATTTCCTTTAGTGTTGTGCAACACAAATCTTTAAAGAAGTTACTGATTTCTATCAGTAGATTTAACACGTGCATTGGCAAACAACTGAACGTAAGAGGGATAAAAGTCTCCATGAATACATGACAATCATGACTCTTTAACCCTTGAATAGTACCGTTCTAAACATTGGCACATATGGACAAGTTAGAAGCATATCCATCTGGCATTCTAAGCTCCTTGATCCATCCACACACTATTCTTGCCTCGTCTTTTGACCTGGTGTAATTTGCTTTTGGTTTAAATAATCGGCTGTTACCTTGCGTCTTCAACTCTAAGTCTTTTCGTACACAATACAAAGGTAAATCTTTTCTTGCTTTGTCATTATCTTTTGTCTTTTCAATAACTGTGTTGAAGACATTGTCAAAGAAATTTTTTTCTGTGTGCATGACATCAAGGTTGTGTCTTAGCAAGTTGTCTTTTCAATACGGACGATCCCAAAATATGCTTCTTTTAGTCCAATTATGTCATTCTCCAAACCTTTCTATCCTATTATGACCAGATTCAGTGACTTTTGGATAGTCTTTCACTCTTCTCCAAACGTGTGATCCAGTCAACTTCGGCGGGGCATATTCGTTTCAACTTGCCCTTTGCGAAATGCCTTTTTGTTTCTTCTAAAGGGGTGATCAATGGGCAAGAACCGTCGACGACAGTCAAACCAACTACTTTTCGGACCATAACTTAATTGGAATGACTTTGTATGTTCCATGCAATGTAGACAAGCTAATCGACCATGCGTGCTCCAACCAGATAACATGTCATACGCTGGGAAGTCATTAATAGTCCATATCAAGGTTGCCCTCATAAGGAAATTTTGCTTCCTTGAAACATCATACGTCCAAACACCATTCCATAGCTTCTTCAAATCATCAATCAAAGGCTCCAAATAAACATCAATCGATTATTTGGGGTTAGATGGACCTGGTATTATACACGATAAGAACATGTAAGGCTTTGTCATACACATCTCAGGTGGTAGATTGTATGGGGTAACTATCACGAGCCAGCATGAATATGGTGATGCAGACGCCTGAATGTAAGGGGTAAACCCATCAGAGCATAGACCAAGTTTGATGTTACGTGGTTCACTAGCAAAGGATGAATGTTTACGATTGAAGTGCTTCCAAGCTTCACCATCAGAAGGATGACGCAAAAATCTTTCAGTTTTGTTACCATCATGCTATGTCATGTGTTCTGATGTTTGCATTAAAGTAAACATTCTTTGTAATCTTGGAATTATAGGCAAGTAGAACATGAACTTTAAGGAAATTGGTTTTTTTTTTCCTCTGTCCAGCATGTATCGTATAATATCGAGGTGAGCCACAAAACCTTTATTCAACCAACAATGCATCATTTTTTCCACTGTCATTGTCATAGAATAACATACATCCATTAACACAACAATCAATCTTCTTGACTTCCAATCCCAACTTTGAAACACATTTTTTGGCTTGGTAATAATTCTTCGGCATAAAATTGTTTGGTGGTGTCAAATCTAACATCAATTTTGTATAGAAGTCCATTGCTTGAATGGGAACGTTCCAATTAGATTTGCCAGCCATGACGAGTAATGCACACTAACAATTTTGACTCAGATTAACCATCAAATACAGGTAGATTAGCCTCTGTCAGTAAATTGTAAAACCTCTGAGTGGTTTCATTTGGAGACTCTTCATCATGACTATCGTTTGCTACTTGTTCAGCATGGCGACAAAGAGCATTGTCGACCATCTCTTGTATATAGGCAAATTGGTCTATCTCAGATGTATGTACAATAGTATTCAAACCTGATGCAAGTTGCTTTTCAGCTGCAGTGGAGGTCGAAGGAATTTGTGCACCATGAAATGTCCAAATCGTGTAATTAGGCATGAACCCGTTTTGGTAAAGGTGAAGTTTGACGACTTCATCTTTCAAAATCCTTGTACATTCGCACTTGATGCATGGACATCAAATCCCTCCATCAAGAGCATAATATTGATATCGTCGGGCCGTCTCCACAAACTCTTCAACTCCGATGACAAAAGATTCCTTCAAACCTCTCCTTCCACTATAACAACGGTCGTACATCCATCCATGATGGTTGAGAAAATGGGCCATGTTTTGTGACAAGCCAAACAAACAAAAACTTATCCAAAACAGCAACACTCCATGTGACATAAGTAATAAACCTATTACTACTTAAGTCGAACATGGAAGGCAATTTGAATACTACTGCCATAGGCATGCAACAAGGGTCATGCTAAGTATTATTACTGTAGTGAAGTCCTCTTTTATAGAGTACTTACACATTGACTATTGTCATAGGCATGCAACAAGGGTCATGTTGAGTATTATTACTGTAGTGAAGTCCTATTTTATAGAGTACTTACACATTGACTATTGTCATAGGCATGCAACAAGGGTCATGCTGAGTATTATTACTGTAGTGAAGTCCTCTTTTATAGAGCACTTACACATTGACTATTGTCATAGGCATGCAACAAGGGTCATGCTGAGTATTATTATTGTAGTGAAGTCCTCTTTTATATAGTACTTATACATTGACTATTGTCATAGGCATGCAACAAGGGTCATGCTAAGTATTATTAATTGTAGGTACTACCATAGGATTTGACATCAACACTACATATTCTTAGCCTACAAGACTCCACCTATGTCTTATTCAGTTTCAACATAAAAAAAAGCATCTAAAAATAATTCATCCCATCATTTTAAAGTAAGCTTAGTTCAAACAGTCTATTACACAATAAATATACACAATCACAATCACAATCACAATAGTTATTTAATTATGTCTTGACAAACCAAATTTGGTATTGTAGCAAAAGAAGTGGTCATATTATCTTTAGCCTAAAAATATTCATCAAAAACATCAAGAAAAAGATTGTCGTTTATCCGAATGAGTCTATTGAGAGGATGAATAAAGAGCTGCAACAGATAAAAGGTGCAAAGAGCTTCTAGAAATGATAAAAAGGTTGAGGGCTACAGAGACATTAAATGAAGAGTTTTGCAGATATATTGACAAGCTAAAGATGGATGAAGAAGAATCCAGATTGACCACATTAAACCTTGACGGGCAGATTCTTGATCTATCAGAAAATTGCATGAATAAGAAAAAAGAAATTGAACACCTTCATGAAGAAAATAGAAGTAGGTTAGGAGTGACAAATTAGTTGGTCATTATAGATTTGCTTTGTCTAAGAATACTAGGTATATTACCTTCTTAATCATGATTTTGTGTATTGAAATTGGCTATACTTAAATGTTAAAAGGTCGGGTTGTTGTTATATCTTGTTTACAGTCACGTGTTGCCTTCACTATGTCTACATGACAGTTTGAACCAGTTTTGGAAGGTTTAAGTCTTCTAGAAGAGGTTATAGGGTCCAGTTTCATACATAACTAAGTCAGGGATGAATTGAATTGATTTTATGAAGTGAAAAGAGTTTTCATTTAATAACAACTCTATTGACAAAATCTAGTTGATGTGGTGCTTAAATGATGTTCACAAAACCTTTAAAACATCAAAGAAACTTGTCTCATGCTTTAGAAACAATAAATCTTGACAGAAACAGATTACACATGATTCTAATTCAAATCAAACCAATCCTGTTTCAATGATTCAAAACACAGCCTATTAAGAAACTATCCTATTAGTTTTCTGAAGCACAAAGTTCCAACCATTTTCTTCCTTCACTCTTGTCCTATGTTCCCTCTCACCATATTATCTCCTTTGATACGTCATTTTTCTTTCATTACATCAAGAAAATTGTTCAGGAATCATTGTATATTTGAAGGACCAATGTATAAGAGCAAATAGTATGTTCAAAATAAGTTCCATAAATATAACACTCATATACTTGAATTTTGTTTTTGATCATTTTAACTAGTTACATTAGTTAAATCTGGTGGTACTCAACTCCTATTATCTGAACTTTATGACATGTGACATCAATTTGGAGTGATTTGTATCTCTCTACTGCATTTTCTGATACAATGCAGTTACAACACAATTTCTAACAAAGATGCTACGTCAAATGAATAAGGTCTCTAAGTTGGAAACTACACCATAAATCTTAACATATGCACAAACCAACAATATAAACACCAATCCAAATCTTAACACTACACCAATAAACAGTCAGGGCAATACCAATTTTAAAACAAAGAAATTGGCACTTAGAATGACAAAAACTGATACAAGTAACAAATAATAGTTATGAAACACGTAGGGAGTCAAAAGGAACCTAAAAAAATGTGCTAGAATACATTTCAAAGTCAAAGAAAAAATACAAAACATGGTTATGACTGAATCTTCATGTCAAAATTGGCCTATTATAATGACTAATTTGCATATTTTACATTTAAAATTACCTGAAAAATTAACTTTGATCCAAGAAATGCTTCAATCTTTTTCCAGTCACGTCCAAATCTACATCAACAACCCAAACAAACAAAATGAGTTGTCTTATTATAACAAAATGATATAGACTATAATGTGACTGCTTGATATTGTCTATGACGTGAAATCACTTGCCGCCATGTCAAATCACTTGCTGGTTCTTGGATTAGTTAGTGGTTGTCCTGCTTTGACTAAGGTTTAGCTTGGTTTCTAGGTTCATATACTAAACATTTCTAACATTTCTATTTAGTCCTTTTCATATGCCTAGTGAACATCATGGTTTTATAACTTTATAAGGGCATACACAACATAAACTAGACCTTCAAACATCCAATATTCGTCATGTAATGCAGCATAACATTTTGACACGTCAACTACAATTCTAAACTCAAAACTTAGTGTAAACTCAGAAAACAATGCAGTACAGGTTTCACAAACACTTTAATTCTGCAAAATTTGATTTCAGAGAGTGCTACAACAAACTAATTGAATCAACAAATGCACAATTAAATGAACTCAACATACAGCTACTGCCAAGCATGATTGATTCACTCAAAAGCAATGAGGGAAAGCTCCATGTCACATAACTCTGCAAAATTAATGAAAGCTCTCATGAGCTTGCTGCAACAATTCCCAGAGCATTTGTCATAGGCAGTGTGTAGAACCTAACCAGCCATGTAGAGCATATTAGCTTCTGAGGCCATCTTATAATTTTGTATTAAGTTAAAAGAGAAGGGAGATAAACCAAAAACACGAACCCTCACAAGTGAGTGTCATTCTTTAAGTTCTTCAAATGCATAATCTCTTTCAACTATCTTTTTAATGATTTTGGATTTCTGGTTCATCTTTTTAATCTATTTATGTTCCAACCTTTCTAGTTTGACCATTGGTAGTATCCTTCAAGAAGCACGTTACAAATTTGTGCTTTCTACTACAAACCTTAGATATCTTACTGTGATGCATGATCCTCTGCACCAACTCTCTGCATGCAAACTTTGTTTTCTTGAACAAGTAAGCATTGACTGTGAAGCCTATTTTCATACTCATTTTGAACGGACTTATTAAGCCCTTATAAGTTTGCTGCAAGTGCTCACTAATTATGTAAAGATAATGATACTCTCTTCAAGTACCCTTAAGATTCTACATGTAAGTTACTTTATTTTGTTTTTCCTTTGTATTTTACTTTTGATGTTGCCCATAATATGTTCCATGTTCCAAATTGCTATCCATTAGTCAATCTTGCTTTTCAAATTATCTTTCAAAGTGTGTCTCCAATCAACTCTCATTGTGCAAGGTCTTTCATCTTCTGGTCCAATGATAACTCAAATTCCTTGTTTTGTTCAATTGAATGTCATTGAAATTCAAACTGAAATCTTCAACAAACATATCTGATGAGGGAGTTGGCAAGATAGTTGAATACTTACTTCAAAAATCCCCATTTGCCAAAGTGGAAATTATAAATTGTTGAGTGATATCCATGCACACTTAAATCTTCAGGTAGCGTGTTTTACATATTGTTCAGTTCATGCTTCGTTTATGTTTCCTACTCTTTCTCATACTCATGTCTCTTCTCAATTCTTAGAGCCACAACAACTAAAAAGATTTCTGTATTATAAGGTCCTTTTTGCCTCATTGTACCCTTGCTTTCTTTCCCTATATTTGGCTTTACAAATGACAATTTTTAAGTATTACTACGGGGAGGTATGTGTTTGATACATTTTATTTCTCACTCTTACCTCAAATATTAAATAACACAGACACACATCACTTAGAGGGGACCTGAATTAATTCTGTTTTGCTTTATGGGACAGTTGTGCTTTCCCCTGCTGTATTAGTGGTGCAGTGCACCAATTTCTGTTTTCTCTTTCCTGTTAGCATAAGTGTCTATTTTATTTTTTCGGTTAGTGTTTGGTTGTATCTATTTATTGTCTCTGCAGCTATATTTTCAATACAATGAAAATATGATACACTATAAGCTAAATAGAGGACGAAAATTAAAAATAATAAGGCTAAAGAACGTGAAGAAAACCATCTTTGCTTACCATAAATCCAAGATATTGCAATCAATAGATGAAACATAAATCAAAATCAAAATCAAAAAATATTAACAAGTGAATGAAAAGTAGATGAAGGCAACAACACTGTCTAGGCTTTAGCAATATAAACATGAGAATGTAAATGAAATTCTGTGAAACTTAGCGACAGAAAGTGACGGCCCCTCCAACAAAGTCCCCCAACCTCGACACCACCAGCCGTCAACGCAGCAACCAACCCACAACGAACCCTAGCCCAAAACTCCTCAAACCACCACACACCATGAAGGAACCGCGATCAACGAACCAGTGACCACCATGAAGGACCACCACCAGTGACTAACCGAGAAAGTGAGGGAGCGTGAAGAAAGCGAGGGAAGTGTGTGAAGAAAGGGAGGGAAGTGTGTGAAGAAAGGGACAAGACAGATGAAAGCAACGAAGCGTGAAGAAAATGAATTTGGGGAACGAAAACCCTAATTTGGGACTTAAATCAGCAAGAACGTTACCGACGACTTAAAAGCCTTCGGTAATCATCTCAATACCGAGGGCTTCAAAGCCTTCGGTAATATGTCGTCTGTAAATCGCCATTGAGGTGAATAAAAGAGTGCTACGAGTCTCAAGAAGACATCTTGTGAAGTTCAATCCCACTTCGAGGTACTCTAGCTCATATTTCAAAACCTAATTTTGACTCTATCCACTCATTCATTCCATCAATATACTAAACACCTTTAAACTAAATCAACCTAAGATCATGAAGCAGAATCAAAGAATGTTATTTCTAGAAAAGTAAAATCATGTGCAAGAAATTAAAAGCAATAAAAAATGTAAAAATCCAGAACAAGAACAATATAAGGAATCATAATTGCATTAAACTTTGAAAACAAGAGTACTTGATACAAGAGATCAATAAAAAAACACGGCATGTCACCCTCGCAACTAAGTGAAATCCAGAATCGAAGAAAAGAGTCTCTATACACTAAGAAAGCGTGATAAACCCAAGGCACTTTAAAAGAAAATGAAAAACCTACACTATTCTCTCACTCGTGATCTCAAATCGTTCCTTGGAGTCTGTCACCCTCCACTTCTCTCTTCATTCCGTGGAATCTATCACCCTCCACTCGATCCCACTCTAACTCTTTGTACAGGTCTCTTTTTATAGAAAAGATAAAAAGGGAGAAAATGGGAAATGGGAAAAAAAAACCTTTCGACGTTTCACGCTTCCTCCAATTAGACGACCTTTCTTTTGCTCTACCTATGAGGCGCCCTTCAACCCTCTGATCCTACACAACTCTATGATTCGAGATTCCTCCACACGTGCACATGAACTTGATCACTTCATCACTCTAGTAAGTGGCACTTAAGCCTTAGAGCTCCACTTTCTCTTTTTTTCTCCTCTATGAACCCTGGAGGGTTTTCTCCAAATGAAATGCTCGAGGTAGAGACCCCTAAGCAACAACAACGCTCTTCATCAAAACGACACCATCTCACTAATCTGAAGCCTAGTCTATTTCCAGCAGCAACGAGTTAGATTTTAGCATAATGCAATGGCCCAATCAGTGCAGTAGTCCAAATAGGCCTAACGCATCTGCCCAATATGGTTGATCTGCAAAAGGGTTTGACTAGGGTTAATTTTGCAAATAAGAGAAAAATAACAAGGGCTAATAAGCAATAAAGAAATAAAATAAAGCCTATATAAGCAAAAACTTAAAAGATAATTTTTTTTATTTTAGAATTTTCAGAAAAGAGTAAAGGACTATTTATTTAAAAAAAAACTTTTTATCATCTAAAAACACAAAATTAACACTATTTTTACAAAACTCTAAAATTACAACAAAAACTTAAAACTAACCTAATTCTACAAAATTAGAAACTAAAAGAACTTAAAAATAACTTATAATCTAAGAAAATTATGGAAAACCTGGGAGTTATCACAATTGAAAAAAGGAAATAAACTAGCTATGTGGCGTAATGACTAAGTTAGAAGAACTTTGGTGCCTCCAACCAATCAACTAAAAACAAAAATTACTAAGAAATAAAGGTTCTTGGTAGGATATGGGATTGAGCACCAAAGACTACCCTAAGACACCTAACAAGGCCATGAATTACAAGAGAAAAAAAGAAGAAAGAAAGATTACAAAGCCAAAAATTACAACCAAATCAAAGCTACCTCCCAAGGTGTTTCTCTCATCTCTTTTTGGCTAACACTCTAGACTTCAAGCTCCCAAAATTATGCAAGAAGAAACAAGGAATAAAAGCAATAAAAGGATCCAAAAACAAGAAAGGCTTTGCAAAAGGAATTTAATTATGACAAAACTAAGAAATCCAAGAAGACAAGCAGAAAATAAAAGGTTAAGAAAGAAAGGTTAGCACTCAAAAGAAATCCTAATGAAAGGTGCTAGAATAGATTCACAAAACAAAAATTACTAGAAGAAAAGTGGGTGTTTCTTGTCTTTTGGAAACTTTGAGCAAATGGGGCACTAAATCCACTCTTTTAACATCATAGCCAAGACTTTTAGCCACTGGAAAGTGAAGATAAAAACCCAAAACAGTGAACAAAACACATTCCAAAACAGATTACACAAAAACAGTGGTAGTGGTCTAAGCACACAATACTTTTCAGCACTTTTCTAGGCTCTCTTTAGTACTCTTTTGAGGCCTTTTGCTTAAAAGGTTTTAGTACTTATTTTTCCACTCTTTTAAGGTAAAAAATAAGACCACCACACACACTTGGGACAAAGGTGATTTATGGGTTTTAAAAGCCACAGAGATAAGAAACACAAAATAGAAGAGAATCTTACTAGAATCAAAATGGAGTTGAAAACTAGAAATTTCAATAGGAATTTTTTTTAAGAGCTTTTCAATGATCTAATAAAAAGTATGAACCCAAACATCAAAGATAATACCCTCAAATGGTTGTATATGGTGCAGTTTTGTAAACTAAGTTATATATATATTTTTTTATGATTTTTCAAAGGTTAAAGTTGAAAATAAAGACATGTAAAGGAATAAACATGACTCTAGACAACATGGATGGACTCAAAAATCAAAATGACACAAAATAAGCATATAATACCAAACAAAACAACAAGGAATGACTAAAAAAATGCACAAAATAGTAGCCAAAACTACCAAAATAGAACTTGAAACACGCTAATGACAACATTCTGACAACTTTTACCTTTGCGGAGTGTTTTACTCATAACTTTCTCCACAAAATTCCAAATGAAATGATTTTTTATGTTTGAAACTAGACTCAAAGAGCTTTCATTTGAGTTTTTTACGTAATTTTTGGACAACTGTGCTAGATGCAGTTTAAGTTTCAAAATCATCACAATTTACTGCCAAAAAAAAAGATAGATGAAAGAAAAATACAAGACAAGTAAGGAAAACATTAAAAACAAGGAAATAACAAAGGATTAAAACCAAAAAACTTAGCTCTTTGAAGAACCAAGGCTCTTGATACCAAATGATGGCAATGCTCTAGTTAGGACAAGCCAAATCTAGAAGTAGTATGACATAAAAATAACGACATAACTTTACTCTAAATCAAAGGTGCTTACATGATGGAGAGAACCTCTATTTATAGGCTAAGGTGTCTCAAAATGGGTTGAAACTTTAACCTAAAAGAGCCACCTTGGCTAGCTTGGAGAGTAAGGAGAAATCCTCTCAAATAGGAGGGAGATAAGTGACAAAAATCCTCTCAAATGAGAGAGTGACAAGTGGCCACTACTCTCCATTTCTAGAGTGACACATGGCCACTAACTATGAGGAAACCTCTCCAATTGGAAGCTTCCACATGTTTAGGACGAAATTATTCTCCCTTATTCACCAAACTTAGCCAAAATGTTGACTCCTTGGTCAACACACCCATTTTCGATATCCAAGGATAGTCAACTTTGGGCCTTGGCCCTTTGTTGACTTGTTTGGTCAAAATCCTATTCTACTTGGCATAAAATATAAGGCCCAATTTAAATCCTACACTACTAGGTCCATAATACAAGGCATAAATAAAATATAGACTACTTGGCCCAAAATACAAAGCCGAAATAAAATCTAAACTACTTGGCCCAAAATTAGTTTTACTCTACTAAATCTTCATGATGAATTAAGATGGCCCAAAAGAAAGAGTCTAGGCTGATCTTTCATAGATGCCTCCAACTCTTCATGAATGTGTTAGGTCATGGCAAGGGGTATGTCATCACTAACCATTGGAGAGGAACACGTTTGGAGGTTGCTAGGAACCCAAGGGTATTGGGGAAATGAGGTAAGGGGAGAAACCAAATCTCTTTTTTGTGTATAACGTGTTTTTGGGTATTGTTCTGATGTTAATGTTATGTTGTATATGAGTTTTGTTTCGTGGTTTATGACTTAGTTACAAAGGGTATAACCCTGGATGCATGAGAATGTGTTATGGATGGACGAAAGTTTGGGTTATTGTTGTTGTGTGCAAGGACAGAGAATTCCTTTTCCTTTCGTTTTTATTTTTTCTTCTAGTGTCACAACTTTTCCACTCTCTGAACGAGAGTGAGATGAGGTTAGGTTCATGAATAAAATCTTCCTTGTGGAGGATGAGATGAGTTATGTTCTTATGGGTATCAGAGTGATGATCGAGTTGGGTGATAGGAAACTAGGGAAAAAGGGTGAGTTGGTACATTGCGAGTAAGAAAAGAAAAAAAAAAGGGAAGAAGAAATTATTATTGTGGTTGTAGGAAGGAAGGGTTTCAAATTGAGTAAAAAGAAAATAAGAGAGAACTGGACAGAGTCTCGTATGGTGGTTGATGGATAAAAGAAAAAGTGAGGAGATAATGGAAGAGAAGGTGAGTGAGAGATGAGTTGGTGAAGAAAGGAGAGGATGGGGTACATGTGAAGTGGTGGTATGTGAGTTTGGGTAGAGAAAAGAGAGAGGGAAGGAGGTTTAGAAGTCACTAGAAGTTGAAGGAGAATGATGACTTTAGTTGTTGTAGAAATAGAAGAAGGGAGGAATTGTGAGTAAAGGTGAAGTTAAGAAGGTGTGTGAGTGCTGGAAAGTTAAGAAGAAGGGTGGGTTTTGTTTAGTAAAAAAAGGAGAAGAGGGAGATGAAGAGGATGAAAGCTTAATAGTGGTATTGTTTTCGGGTTTGCTCTGTGGAAAAGGTCTTTATGCATGAAATTTTTATATCCTTGTATTAGAGTAAAGCACTAAGTTTTGGTTTTTGGGAAAGAATACTTCTAAAGGCTTGGAAGGGAGAATGGAGAATCTCTTTAAGAATTAGGGACTCGCGTGGCTCCCACTGCGTTTTCTAAGTTTTAGTACTCCCTTTTCATGTGAGTGGTGCATGTTTTTGTTGAGGTAGAGAAGAAGTTTTTTTTTCTTTTGTTTGAGGTTTTTGTTTTAAAAAGAATTCGGTAGTTGGTGGGGGTGGGTCCTACTACGAAAAGAAAAAAAGAGAGGGTGTATTTCCTTGGGTTTTACGTGAAATTAGTATATTAGAGGCAAAAGCCTTATTTTGGGTAGTCAAGGGTCCTTGGTAGAAATTGTTAAGGGCGGGGGTGGCCCTCTTTGTTTAAAAGAAAGAGAAGAAAACTGTTTTTGAGGAGATGGTATTATGAAGAAAAAATAGTAGGTGTTGTTGGGCTTCTACGTGAGGTGGAACAAGACAAGAGGGCTTGTATAACAATTTTTCTTTTTCTATGTCCGCGTGTTGAAGGGTAATATGCCCTTGTGAATCAGCGTGGGTTTCATTCTTAGGTTTGGGTAATTTAATTACAAAATTTAGCTTTATGTAGAACCTTGTGTTTGGTGAACTAATGCTTATGGTTGCAGCTATGTATGAAATGAATTGTGAATGATGTTATAAACCTTATGTTAAGTTGAGTAATGCATCTCATTCAGAATATGTATTGAATTTTGACGAGAACATAAAATCATATTATTTCCTTGTAACGTTCTCAATGGTAAGAGCTTTTCGTATTGTGATATGTTAAGCAGTTTGAATTTCGCATGGAGACAGAGATTCAGTGTCATCCTTGCTCCTACTTGAGGAAACGAAAGGGTTGGATGTCTCATCCAAAGGTTTCGGCTCGTACTGAGTATAATGCACCAGTGCAAGTAGTATCAATATTTTTACTCATTAGTCCTTGAGGAGTCAGGGAGATAGGTCTGAAGTTGCGATAGAAGACGACTTAAATCTCCATATTAATGAGAACATGTTGTGACGACAAAATGCAAGGAAACAACATTATTTTATGAATGATTTGATTGTGATATTATTTGTTGTGTTAAGATATTATGTTATGACTTCTTATAGGCTATGTTTAATGTGATTATATAGTAGGATATTTCTAGTTACTCACTCTTGCATGTTTGTGGATGTGGTTTCCACCTACGATGATCGTACTTATACAGGAGTAGATGATATGACAGATTAGGCTTGTAGGAGTAGTTGTCGAAAGAAGAGAAATTTTAATTTTGGGATTTGTTATGATTATATTTCTTTGAAATTTTTAAACTTGGTTTAATTTGTAAAAATTATATTTTTAGGTAAATAAATAAATTTTTTAATAAATCGTTTATATTTGTGTTTTTGCTTTTGCGTTATAAGTAAATAAATTTTTTAATAAATGAGAGAATGTTGAGAAATCTTTTATATATGTGGCATCCCACTAGGGGTGTTACACTATCCTCTTGATTCTTCATCTAAATGATCTTCTATTTAAAGGCTCTTGGATGAGTATACGTTAGACTAATCTCTTGACCTTGATTCTTATGTCTTCTCTTTCTTTGTGTATAACAATCGTTGGTTAAAGTCAACTTGTTAGAGTAGGCATGCTTTTTCAGTACTTTGCTTGATGTAGGTTGTACTTTCTTTTAGACAACCGTTGAGTAAAGACTTCATCGTTGGACAAAGTAATAATTTAGCTCATGGTACCGTTTTGACTAATGTAAACAATTTTTGTGATTTTGCCTTTTTAGAGTAGCAACGTTTATCATTATTGTGTTTTCTTGGTGTTTTAAGTGTTAATTTTTTGGAGTGTTTTTGTCAACGACATTGTCTTGACATCGTTTGATTTTCCCCAGAGTTAAATGGAATACCCCTTGGGTATAAACTTTATGTGTTTAGCTTCAACTCTCTTAGATGCTTTTGACTTAATAGTCATTTAACATTGTGTTTAGGTGTTTTGACTTAATTGTTTTTCTGTTTCCTAAAATACTAAGAGTTGTCCTATGGTTTTTCTATGTTGTGGATTTTGGACCTAAGTCTTATGTTTCTTTCTATGGTATTCTCATATTATTATTTCGTTTAATGTTATTTGCTTGAGAGTGATTAAGCGTATAAATGATTGTCTTAATCTTTGAAATGTTTCTAATAGTAAAAATGGTTAATCCAATGTTGATTGTTGCAAGTTGGGTTATTAATTTAATTGATTTATGTTATAAGTTCCTTTACTTTCTTTAGTAATTTATTTATGTTATAAGTTCCTTTATTTTTTTAGTAATGTATTTTCTACTAGTGTTATAGTAATATACTTTAGTGTTATAGTATTTTAATATAGCTTCTTGCACCATCACATCTACCATTCCGACTTTGGTTATTTGTTATTATTCACTTCATATATTGTTATTTGTTTCAATCTCCATATTCATCAAAAAGTTCAAAATAACCAAATTTTTATGTATGAGATTCTTGTCAA
This sequence comes from Vigna nakashimae, assembly GCA_034642375.1. Taxonomy (NCBI): domain Eukaryota; kingdom Viridiplantae; phylum Streptophyta; class Magnoliopsida; order Fabales; family Fabaceae; genus Vigna; species Vigna nakashimae. Next base: position 4,789,556 of record CM067763.1, on the reverse strand, counting down.
AATTCAAATATATCAAATTCATCGAACATATGGGTGAGATTGGTTCACGAAATTAATGACCTTTACATCAAAATAATCCTTTGGATAGATACTGAAGTTTGAAAACATCCTAATTAAGATTGAAAAACTAATATTTGTTAACTCTGTATATAAGAACTCACATCAAAGCGATTTCATTGTAACAAATAGTAAGAAAATGATTGAGACTAAATTTGAAACACATGTACATATACTTGACAAATACATTCACAATTATGAAATAAATCTTTTATTTAACCGAGATAGTAAGAGGTTGGTTGCTAGCGATATCAACTCCATGACATCAACAAATAAAGTTCTCTAATACAAAGAAAGTAGTTAAAACTTAATGTTGAAAAATATATTATTTTTGTATGAATATGTATGCGCTCATTTATTTTTGTTCTCACTTCAAGTTATAAGGATTGAACGACACACGATTTAATAGCTTAACTTTTAAGTCTGTTAAAATAATATTATTAAGGTTAATAATTTTATGCAATGTATTTTAAAATATAAATTTTTTAAAACTTTTTGTCTTTGAAAAATATCTCAAAAGAATAAAATAAAAAGTAGTATTCAAATTATTTTTTAGTATAACACCGAAATTGTATAGGGTGTAACGGAATAATTTTTATTTCAACATGCCACATGTAAATGGTCTTATTTTTCAAGTGTACACACATAAGGAAAAGTAGTACCAGAAAATTGAAAATTGTTGTATTTTAACCACTTATTTGCTCTATTGCAATATTTTTCTACGCCATTAATTATATCATTTGACCATGAGGGCAAGGGAAGGAGTAAAGTCACAAAATGTATCAATTTCCTTATGTTATCTCATGCATGCATTGATGATGCTCTCCACTTATCAAGTCAACTTGAAAATATATATATAATATTATTCATGCACATAAGAATATATGAATAAAGATAAGCATTTGCAACCATCAACATGGCAACTTTAGTGTATTGTCTAGGTGTATTTGAGAAGATGCTTTTAGATAGGAAGAGGATAATCAAATTTTACTATTAATAATTATGTTAACCAGGCCAAAAAATAATTAAGATTTCATTATATTTAAGTAATATTGTATAAATACACAATCATATAATTTTACTAAATATCTTCTATTTTATTACATAAATAAATAATATGATTTCCACAAATTTCAAAAAATATATTAAAAGTTATTTATGGTCTATTATTTAGTTGTATATCCAAAAATAGGAAAGGCATCTTAAGCATATCACAAGTCGAACATTTATGTTGACTTTTTTTTTTAGCTCATACCGGCGAGACGTTTACGTATGAAACTTCGCTTGATTTTATCATATTTGAATAAATTTACGTGAAATTTGTCACAGACTTTTGTACAATTTTAATTTACTATATATATATATATATGTGTGTGTGTGGGTGTTTATAATAAAATAATAATTTTATGTCTATGATTTAGTTGTCCCTCAAATAAAATGTCTATCACTACAAACTTTTATTTTTTATGTTTATCATTATTTTTATTATCAATAAAATATCATTTTATAAATAAAATTGCATATAATGCTGTTCTTTATTAATATACATCTCTTTATTTTTTTTATCTTTTAGTAAAATTACATTCAACTTAAATTTATCATAATAGTTGATAGTTTGTATCTTATAATAAAGTAAAAGTATATTCAATATAAATATATATATATATATATATTTATACGTAAAGATTTAGAAAATAATATTTTAGAAGTGGTAAAGTAAAATTTATTTATTATGTATTCACATGTAAAGACTTAGAAAATGATATTTTAAAAGTAGTAGTAGTTTAAAAATAGTAAGACTCAATTATTTTAATATTTAATTATTTTAATATAAATAGTTTCGTTAGAAACGAGTTTCATTATTTAAAACACACAATCTCTTTAGAAACTACTTTTCTAGAGTTCTTTTACTTATGTCTAGAAATTATTCTTCTGCATTCATTTGTTTAAAGAATAGAGACCGTATGATTGATCACAACGGTGAGATTTTCAAGTCTACCCGATCAGTTTCTCCAAAAGAGTAAGTTAGTTTCTAGTCTTTTTCTTTGGTCTTTCGATTTCCTTTGTAGTGAGTCATAGTGTTTTTGCATGTGTCATTTGAGTCTTTTAAAAGACTCTATGCTTATCAGTGGTTCTAACGTATACTCTAATAATGTCACTAGTAAAAAATAATAATTTTAACTCGCCTATTTGACATTGATTATGTCGCAGAAGCATAAAATGACGCTGTAGCATTTTTGTAATTATCGCAAACGTATATGCCTTGGCTAAAAATGAACTGAGGTCAAAAGGGGTCTACAACCTCAGTTGTTTAGAGAATCCAGACATAAAATAACTGAATTTTTTTTATAGACTTTAGGCAGCGGTTCTTTATAGAACCAAGGCGGTAGAGGCTTATTGTCTCAGTTAAAAAAATAATCGAGGTAATAACATAACTGAATATATTTTTTATAGACTTTAGACAGCAGTTCTTTATAGAACCGAGGCAGTAGATACTTATTGCCTTGGGTAAAAAAATAACTAAGGTAATAACATGCGTTTAGGATTAAATTTCGCGAACAGAGACACTTTTTGATAGAAACAATCTTCTACATTGCTGTTCTCTCTTGCCTTTGCTTTCGCGACCACCATCTTCAACATTTCTTCCAATTTTTCTTTCATTTTTCATTAATTAAATGCTTAGGAATGATTTTATTTCATTTTGACCGATTGATTTTGTGCAGAGTCTAGACCTATTCAAAAAGAAAAACAACAACCCAAAAAAATTCAATCCAATCAAAGAAAAAAATTTCAAAAATTATGGAAAATAAAAGCTTATCTAAAACAATGAAGAAAATAATTCTTAAAAAAAAATACTAATTTCCTATTTATGAACAAACATTAAAAAATACTCCTAAAAACCTAATTTTAACTACAATTTTACAAATCTAAGATTTTAAAGAAAAACCTAAATCTATCCTAATTCTAAACAATTAAAGACCAAAATACACTAACCTAGACTTCTAAACACAAATAAAAGTGCAAAAATAGAGAGTTATCACAGTGTTTTCTGGACAACGTTTCATGTTTTCTGGTTTCCCGATAAATAGAAAACAACATTTTTTGGACACTGTTTTGTGTGCAGGTTTGTTTATGTGTTTGTTTCTGTGTTTTTGGGATAATGTAATATAGTTTATGTGATGTGAAATGGTTATAGAAACAATCAATTTTGTTAAAAAAAAACATACTTTAGACAATAGTTCTGGTAAAAATCGAGGCAAAAAAGGGACTATTGTCGCGGTTCTAGATCCAACTGAGGCAATAGACCCAATTTTTTTTTGTGCTTTATAGCTTCGAGTTTTTTGAATCGAGGAAAAATCGTAACCTTTTTGTCTTGGTTTTTGAACCTAGGCCAAAGGTCTCAACTTTTTACCTCGCCTAAATATACCTCGATTCTGCAACCACTGTCAAAACGCCAAAACAAACGAGGGAATATCCTTTCGTTGCACTAGTGTGTTTTTGTGAGTTATAGATGTGGATAGAGTTCCTTAAGTTGGTGGAGTCGTCTTAGCTCTTGTAGAATAGTTGGATCCTATGTAGGGTAAGGGAAGTTAACTACTCTTTTTTTATGTTATTAATGATTTAATATATTGTGTTGCATGCTTGGTTTCATTTGAAATTAATAAATTTGGTATGTGAAATTGCTTATGCAAATTCTATTGAACGTGTGTTGTTTGATATTGAAAGGATTTGTAGTGATTTTGTTGAATGCATTGGTTTTAGGTTGCTTGAATTGGTGGGACTGATGTAATAATGAATTAGTATTTTATATTGAATTGTAATATGATAGAATGATAGAGTTATAATTGGTTTCGGTCTAAAAATGGTGGTTTTGAAAAGTAAAATAAGAGCATTTTGGGGAGAAATGGGATGTTTATGGTTTGTTCTTGACCCATTTAAAACTTGTGTAGTCATTTAGTTTAGAGAAATATGGTTATGGGCGTGCTTAATCTACTGTCATAAATATACATAGGTAAAAGGCAATGAAATTGGTTTAAAAGAGGATCTTGATAAATGAATTTATAAAGGGTTTAATATATGAGTAAGCTTGGTGTTTGTAGTATGTCCTTATGTGTTTTAAGACTTGTTTAACATCTTAGTTTACCAAAATTTGATGAGAAATGGGTTAAATTCTGGTATGGAAATTTTTAGAGTTTTGGGTTGATATGATGCACCTAATTCTCGACGAAAAAAGAAAAATGGTATTCAATTGTGGTTATAAACATGGTTTTGAATCAATTCTAGTGTCAAAAATACTAATTTGGTCATTTGGATAGGTTTTAGGTTCAACCAAATTTGAAAATCATGTTGTCAATAATTGACAGAAGTAATCGATTATAGACTTGATAAGAATGTACTTTTATTTGTGGTAAAATTTTTAACAAGAATTAATCAATAATGAACTTTGGTTAATTAGCTTTTTACTTGATATAAGGCGTAAAAGAATAAACATGATTAGGCATAGTATATTATTTAATTGAGAATGTACTTTGGTTAAACTTACTATGATTAATCTATAAAGTTATTACTTTTAATTAAGAATGTATTATGGTTAAGAGTGAGAACGCCAACAAATTAATTGAGAATTTACATCGATTAATTTTAAAATATAAGATAATAATTAATTAAATAATAAATTTTGTTATTGTTTATTTGAGTGAATTTGAAAGGAAATGAGACAAAAAAATTCACTCTTAGTCACCTCTAAATTCACTCAAATAAACAACAAAAAAATTTATCTTCAAATCTTCTCAAATACACTCAATCACTCTCTCCCCTAAATCCATTCAAGTGAACAATTTAAAGATGATGAGAAAAAAAAAAATAACATTTCTTTTACAAAAGCATATTATATTATAGATGATGCAATGTCAAATACTAAATTAATAAAATTAAATTTTTTATATCAAAAATATAATTTATGTAATACACTAAACCTAAAATAATGTTAAACTTATTGTTTATCCTTTAATTTATAGATATATATTTGTATATACTTTTGTCCAAACAGAGTGTTTATATCTATAAGATAAGTTTATCGTATGAAGAATAAATATCAAATGTAGATGGGTCGAAGATTTTATACAAGTACCTTTGCTAAGTTTACAACCGTTTTCGAACATTAATAAATTCGCATTAAACTTCTTATACAGCTGGTGTGCCAGGACATTTTCAAAGCTATTCCCTCTTAAAACATGGGACCAGAGTATGACTTTACTTAGGTTTAAAAATAATTAAGAATGTATGGAACATAATTAGTAAGAAATAGCCATTGAATTATCTTCAAATGGCAAAATATATTTATTTGGTTATTTGTTTCTTTATATGAAAAACAAACAAAAACAAAACAAAAAAACAAAATATGGTATTCTCCAAGACAAAGACTCTGATTTGAAAATTAGACAATTTTATAACAAAAATTGTATAAATATTAAAAGTGATTCGACCTCACATCTCCGAAACAATCATAGAAAAAATAAGGTAGTCCTCTCAATATTTTGTGTTAAAAATTCACGTTTCCACGATACAAGAATATCTTAATTTTAACTAGAACTCTACAATAGTATAGCATACAATAAGGCCTTGTTCACTTGAAGGGATTTGAGAGAGAGTAATTGAAGGGATTTAAGAGGATCTGAAGATAATTTTTTTTTTTATTTGAGTGAATTTAAAGGTAAATGAGAGTGAATTTGAAAGTAAATTTTTTTAATCTGTCATGTCAATAAAATCTTACACTAATTCTCACAAATTTTACTTCTAAATATACTCTAATTTATCTCTAAATTTACTCAAATAAACAAAAAAAAAATTATCTTCAAATCCTCTCAAATCCCTTCAAATTACTCTCCCCGAATCCCTTGAAGTGAACAAGAAAAAGATCTTTATAAATGATATTTGGTCAATATTCCACTACCAATATTTGGCTGTTGAAATGCCAAGATTCTTGGCATGTATGTAACCTTAATGATGTGAGTGTGGCTACGATTTGAAAACTTTACTGGAAAATAATTTATGATCATGTGTAAGACTTGAGCATGGCTCCACAGAAAGTGCACATGATAGCCTTCCAAGATTTGCAATAGAAAGGAACATAGCAAAATCTGGTTTGAGTAATCATGTCTGCCACACTGGCACCTCCGCCGCACCGCGAGCAGGACCCGGCCACCGGCTTGCTCCGCTTCACTTTCTTTGTCTGATCCACCAGAAAACAAAAGCAAACCATGCCTGGTTCTTGTCCAACGTTGTTGTCGTGTTGCAACTGAATCTTTGGTTTGTGATTATGAAAGAAAGGATTTTTGGGTATTTTCTGAACCCTCTCTTGCGTTGTTTGGTTGCTCTAAGGAATTTATGGTGTCTTTGGTGTTTTATCTGGGGAATTGGGTGCTGTGATGGTTTTATAGAGGGAACAGCGAACTCATAAAGTGCGGTTCGTTAAAAGGTCAACTGGTATGGGCCGTCAGATGTGTGAAGCGTGTCATGTGGAATTGAATGGGTTGGACAGGTGTTGGGATCATAATGGGTGTGCCAATGATTGTGATCATCTAATTGGCATGGGAGACCTACTCGTTTCTTGATCAATACCACGTGTCGGTTAAGATGAGATCATGGGCACAGAAAGAAGTGTGGAAAGTTTCAGCAAAGCAGAGACTTAACGCGGAAAATATTCACTGAACTGTAGTACGGGTTGGTTGGCAAGGGGAGGCTCCGTGTTTCGTTATCCTTATTTTTAGTTTTAAAATAAAAATTAAAAATTCACCTTTATGTTTAATATGTATACAATTTTTGTTATATTTTTATTTTTATCGAGGGGATATTCATGTTTATATTTGTATTTGTCTTATTATTATTTTCGATATTAATTACATATTGTTTCTAAAATAAAAGTAAAATTATATAAAGAAAGTTAATATTATGAATGACTCAATAAAAAATATACATATTTTTTAATGTAAATATTCAAAAACTATAATTATAAAAATATAAAATAGGTATATTACATAATAAATGAATGAATATCAAATAATCATAGAACATAATAAAAATATCAGACATATTGATTTCATGAAATTAGGAATTGTATTATGTAATATATTATTTAAACAAAATCACACAAAAGAAAAATGTTATAATAAAAGGAAAAAACTAATTTAAATATTTGAGTGGATATCAAATAAGTCAAACCGTCAAGATAGAATGAAATTCTTTTAAGTGAAAATAATATTTTTCAAATGGAACCTGAAGACAAAATGAAAATGAGAACACAAGTTTTTTATAAGGACTTATGTGTCGAAATGCTTGAAATTGAAAATCATATATAGTTTTGTGAAAAAATAAGTCATAAATAAAAATATAAAAAAAGAAAAATAATCTAATGTGTATTTTAAAAATGATTAGATTTAATAAAATTGAGGATTATATTTTTACAATACATAATTTGAACAAAACTTATATATAAAAAAATATTTAATCAAAAGTATGATTGAGAAAAAGAACAGATACCATTAAATTTTGTGAATTTTGAATAAATCGAATAATTAAAAGAAGATTAAAAAAATTGTATAACAAAAGAAAAGAGAAAAAAGATTATAAACTAAGCACTAAGCACCAAGCACCAAAGAGATCATGAAATGTAAATTTTCTAGATTACTTAACAAATTATGATTATTTTTTAATTTAATACAACATTAAATCACATAACAAGAACAGATATTAAAATATGAAAGCAATTATTTACATACTCATATATCCTCCTACCTAAATATTGAACATCACCTTTATCAAACCTCCATCAACATGAAACATTCTTATTAAAATTGAGACCAATATGAATAATATCTATATAAACTAGTTTATTCATCATATAGTACTACAGTAGTTTATTAGGAAGGAAGCCGGGAAGCAAGATAGATCTAAATTAAAAAAAAAAATGTGAAATTTTGTGAAAAAATATATATTTTAGGCTTAATAGTCTATTTTGTCCCCATTTTTGTTGAATAATGTCAATTCAGTCCCTTGTTTTAAAAGTGATTGAAATTGGTCCAAACTTATTAAATTTTGTATAAAAATCGTCTCTTCCGTTAAATAGAAACAAATGTAGTTAAGTGATTGATTATCTGGCAGAATGCAGTGGTAACATGTTATTTTTATATTGTATGCGTGGTGACGTGTTAAGTTGTTAGATGTTGAGTTGGATATTAAAGATAAGGTTTTTTTATTTGGGGAAAAATTGATTTAGGGCATTTTGCATTTGTGTGAGAGAAGAAAGAATTGTTACTATCTGGTGCGGGAGGAGGTGACACTAGTACAAAAATAGCGTACATCATCGAATATTTTGGGTTTTTAACGGCGAACGACGTCATATCAGGAGAAGTTAAATTGACGTTGAATTTAGAAAATTCGATGTTAAATTAACGTCGAGTTTTGTCAATATACGACGTTAACTTAATGTCGAATTTTGTCAATATACAACGTTAAACAACTTTTTTTGTTTTTTTTAATTAATTGTGATCATTTTTTACAACTCTAGGAGACCTAAAAAGCAGAAAAACAACAAATTTCAACTTTTGGTATTTTATAAAGCAAGAATTATGAACGTGTAGTGTAGTATCAACAACAAACAACAATAACCAACAACAAACAAGTTCAATCAAACAACAACAACAAACAAGTTCAACCAAACAAGTTCAACAAATAAGTTTTTCAAAACGAAAACGAAAACTAACCTTTAAAAGGTGGGTTCGTCGGAATAAAGTGTCGTCACCAGTGATAGAGAAAGCAGAATGCGCCTATGAAGGACCAAAGCACGAAAATAATTGGTCAAAACAAACAAAAATCATACATAAAATAATTAATTAACATGCATTTGTATCAAATGAAAGAAAGATTACATGTGATGGTCGTCAAACTTCGTTCGAGAAAAGTTTGAGAAGAGAAGAGGGTCTTGCGCGCTAAGATAAAGTAAATGAATTTTCAATCTCCGCTCAAATTTTTATTGAATTCACTAACCTATTAACGTCTAACGCTGAGGCATTCAACGTTTTATATCCTTTTACATTGAATTACAATTCTAAACAATGTTTAATAATTACATTTATTTACAAAAATGTCACCGGTCATTTTTAAGGTTGGTTATTCAGTGGTTGGACGTTGAACACGTGACGTTATACGCTGTTTTTGTACTAGTGCGGAGGGCGGAGGGCGGTTGGGATTAGTGAGGGAAGATGGGGATGGTGTTGATTCCACCTGTGCTCAATGGGCCACACGTGTCCCGCGAACACCAGTAGAAATGGCGGCAGAGAACCCAGTTTGTAGATCTGATCGCTCTTCTAGATCTCCATCCACCTCTCTATCCTTTTACTATAACCGAGTTTCTGCTACCGCACCAAATTTATCACCATCACACCCGTGTTTCGCAATGTCGTCTACAATAACTAGATCTAAATCTGGATATATAACACCTCCCCCACGCAGCTCTCGAGAATCAAGGTATTCTCGGGAATGGAGGTTCGATTGGAGGCGAATTTTTCGGCAATGCGGAATGGGGCGGAAAGGCAAAAAGAGAGAGGTGATGTCTGGAGCGGGAGGCAGAGGACAACGTCGAGGTGGAAGGATTGAAGGGAGGGGGAGAGGAGAATGAGGGGCATTGCGACGGAGAAAAAGCCCGAGAATCTCGTGAGCCACAACATCTCCTTAGGTGTGAAGGGAGAAGATAGAAGTTAGGGTTGGGTTTATGTGAGGCAAAGTGGGGATGGGAATGGGAATCGATGCCTTTCTCAATTTGAGAGTGGATGATGTCGTGGGGTCGAAGCGAGCGAGGAGAGAGAAGACGACGGAGAGGAATCCATGCTAAGGTGTGCATTGTTTCCTCTTCCTCTATTCCTATGCTTCTTTTTCCTCCCTCCCCTGATTCTCCATGAAATGTGTGTGCTATTGGTGATCGTGGATGGTTCAAGAAGATAGGTGAAGAGATTTTTGTCTGTGGAATTGGGCAGTCTGCAGCTTTCCCTTCTAAATCCAAACCTAGAAAAAATTGTCTTTGATTGTTGGCTGTGGAGGTGTTGTGTAGGTTGGGGTTTGGGTGAATGGAAGTGATGAAGTATTTGTGTGCTATTGGGGAGCGTGGATGGTTTAGGAAGTGAGGAGAAGGGATTTTTGTGTGTAGAATTGTGCAGTGTGCGTGGAGTGATGAACGGGTGTTGGAATTTGTGTAGGTGGGAGGAGACGTGTGTGATTAGCAGAAATCAAAATGCGCTAAATCGGTTTTTCCCCAATTTCAAATACCCAATCTTTAATATCCAGCTTAACTTCTAACATGTCACCATGCATACAATATAAAAATAACACAATACCATTGCATTCTACCGCATAATCAATCCCTTAACTACGTTTGTTTCTATTTAACGGAAGAGACGATTTTGACGCAAAATTTAATAAGTGAGAACCAATTTTAAACACTTTTAAAACGAGGGACTGAATTGACATTATTCAACAAAACTAGGACAAAATAGGCTATTAAACCTATATTTTAAGACAAATATACCATGCATAAAATAATTATAAGTTTTAAGTTCCTACTATTAAGTAATTTAAATATTTAAAGAAAGAAATTTGTTTATAATATTTTACTTATATTATCTTTTGTATTGCACGATTGTCAACATTAGACAAGACGGTTCAGACAACTAGGCATGCCATAAGAACAACCACAGTGGTCATCTTGAAACCAAACGATTATGACTCACAAACCGAACAGTCACCCTATAGAATAATTTCATCTAATACATATTAACTTACTGATTAACTTATAACAAATTATTATTATTATCAATTGGACTGTAATTAGGCAATCATTAATACAAAGCTCATTCTGAAATCAATAAATACATGTTTGTGGTAGAGATGTATGTGATGAAATTCAATATGCATTAATTTCTAGAACAACCAAAATATTTATTGACTTTGGCATTAAAGTGCCTTCTTGACGAGTGCATATTTATGTCCTTATTTGGCCTTTAATATTGGATTATTAAATGGTTTTTGTACTTTGATTAAAAATTTTAGTTAGAATTTATTATAATTGGATTTATTTAGCATGAGATACAAAAATAGGTTAAAAATGGCTTTTTAGTTGCACAAATGTTCTTTGGATATTTTGATGTGTGTTAATGCAATTGTATCTAAGTTGAGCTCATTGAGGTGTAGAAATAAATTGGTTAAAGTTTCATGACACCTTAAAGATAAATCCAAGAATAGTAAATAATCAAGGCCAGAAGAAGTCAATGCAAGCATATCATGAAAAGGTGAAGAGATTTGGCTAAGCCAAGAAGATGGAACTAGCAACAAAAATTGGATCTTGCAATTTTCTCTACTTTTTTACTAAAAGGGCTTTGATAATTTATAAATGTTTATGATTAAAGATAATTTGGGAAAAATATATCTTAAGATATTTTATTTGAGATTGTTAAATAATTACCTTATCTAATTATATCAATAAATTGCCAAATCTTTTTTATAATCTAGCAAAGATCTTCTCAAATATTTTTAAATATCCACAATAATCAAATATATCTTAAAAGTATTATATTACTTAGAAGATAATTGGAGGAGATTTCAGGTTAGTCTTGTATGTGTTTGTCTTTTTCTCTTTCTGCATTCTTTGCCTCTAGCTTTTGTTTCTGAAAATTTTAAAATTTGTAAATAGTGGTTCTTCTCCATGTTGTTCTTCTAGGTCTTGTATAATTCTTTTCTTGAAGTATAGTCCAGGTTGAGAACACGATCTGCACACAAATTGAGGAGATGACCAATTCTCAAGACTAGATATACAAGCTGATCAAAAGGATGCCCAAGTTCCATGGGTTGGCACATGAAGACCCATAGAAGCACATCAAGGAGTTTAGCTGGATGTGCTCCTCCATGAAATTTGTTGGGTTTCAGAGGAATAAGTGCTGATAAGAGCTTTCCCACTCTCCATACAAGGTGTAGTTAGAGAATGGATGACCTACCCAGCAACAACCCTTTGGTAGCTAACAAAAGATGCAACAAAGATTCCTCAACAAGTTCTTCCTAGCAGCAACAATTAGTATTAGAAGGGAGATTACTACCATTGTGCAGTTTCAAGAGGAAAGCTTGGTTGAGTACTGAGAAAGGTTCAACAGGCTTTGCACAACTTATCCAAATCATAAGATTTTGGAACCATTGCTCCTTGTCTACTTTTATGCGAGCTTGCTTTACAAGGAAATGATGTTTGTTGATGTAGTAGCTGGAGGCTCTCTTCTGGACAAGACCCTAACAGAGGCAAGGAAGTTGTTGTGCAAGCTGGCTGAAAATGATCATGTTGATGTAGGAAATGAAGAACATGAGTAGGTTTATTTTGAACATAGCCTTCCAATTCAGTTTTTACTGAGGTTAAAGTAATTATTAATGCTTTTAAATTTTTAAAAATTGAACCCATTAAGCCTGCTTTGGATTCTATTACTGTTATGCCTGCACACACTTACATTTTGGATTCATCATTTTTTGTTGAACACATTGACATACATGTGGTTGTTCACAGTTCTTGCACTAATCTAAATTTCTATGATAGATTTGATAATGCAGTTGTTGATTTGGTTGAGGTTGGTGAGGTTATTTTTAAGGAGCCAATACAGGTTGATTTTAAACTTGAACTTCCTAATGGTTTGGCTGAGGGGAAAATTAGTGTTGATGATCTTTTGCATGCCGAACTTGAGAAACCTTTGCTTGATATTTTGGTTGTTATACCTGGTTATTATGAAATTTTGAATGAAACTTTTGTTATATATCAGATTGAAAAACATGATAGTAGTTGTTCTAATGTGAATGCATTTTTCATTAGTGAATTACTTGATGATTTCCTAGATGATTCTGATTTCTCTTTTGACAATTCTGCAATGTTTAATGATTCATATGTGCATATTGACTTATATTTTGATGTTACAAAATATACACTTATTGCAGACACTAATAGCAAAGATGTAGTCTTAATTGTGCAAGGAGGGATGTGTTATATTAGTGACAAGCCTACACACCCAGTTCTAGTTCCAAGCAACCACCAGTTGTTAACCCTGAATGGAGAGTTGTTGTTGCAACAGTAGAGAGTTGGAAAAGAAAGAGTCAATGCATCCGTGAATAGCTTTTCCTTCTTCAAGCACCGAAACCACAAGCTAGCTTAAACACTCAGAGTATTTCAGCCAGTTGTATATGCTCTGCAAAAGTTTAAGTAACGTTTTGTGAACTATGAAACATGGTTTACATAACCCTCATATTCGAGCTAGGTCAGAATCTGAACAAATAGCTTCCAACTACTAGTGATAATTGATTATTCCATGTGATAATCGATTATTTGAGGTCGTTAAAAAGAGTTTTATTTCGGAGATAATCGATCATCCCAAGTGATAATCGATTATCTGTGAACCTTAGTATTTCATGCTTTCGCTGTTAATCGATTATCTAGAGTGATAATCGAATATTGTCGAATTAAAGTGTTTTCTTAGTTTTTTTATGATAATTGATTATCCTTAATGATAATTAATTATTGCCATAAGTTATCTATACTAAAAAGTGGATACAAGACTTTTTTGAGTTATAAATGAAAATCTACTACAATAAAATCTACAACAAAAAGCTTTAACATAAATTTTTCCCGTCCTGTAATTTGTTTTTCATGTGTTTAAGAGCATCATCATCAAAATCTTTCCAGGCTTCAATCCATCTTATTGGTAACATAAATATTAGGTGTATAAGTCAATTGTATTCTGTTAGACAGCTGTAACTACTACAGCATAACAGATGTCATTGTAATTTGTATAACAGACATGCAGTTCTCACAATTTTTTCAATAATACAACATCATTATTCAGTACTTTTTCTCTGTTCTCTCTCTATTCTTTCTCTACCACTCGGTGCATACTTTCTTTTGCTGGTCCAACAGAACTGGTATCCAGAGCTAGGTTGCAAACTTGGGAGCTTCAGAAATCATCAAAGCTTGACGGAGGCTTGGCGGAAAGGTGGTTGAAGCATAAAGAAGATCAAGACCGTGTTTCTTGGTAAAAGATTGGAAGTGGGAAGTATGGCCAGCAGTGATATCTCATCTGCTAATCTACCAATTCTTACTGAGAAAAATTGGAGTAGATGGAATACACAGATGCAGGTTTTATTCCGATATCAAGATGTGCAGGAGGTTGTCGAAGGTGATTATCAAGAGATTCCTTCGGGTGCGGCAGATGAGAGAAAAGCCGAGGTGAGAAAGAAGGATAATAAAGCATTGTTTCTAATCCACCAATGCGTGGATGATGCGCATTTTGAAAAAATCCAACTTGCAAAGACGGCAAGAGAAGCTTGGAGCATTCTTGTTAGATGTCATACTGGAGGAGAGAAAATAAAGAAGGTCACGTTACAGACATTAAGAAGGCAGTATGAATTGATGCAGATGTTGGATGGTGACAAAATCAAAGAATATTTTGATAAAGTGATTGCCATCACCAATCAAATGAAGGGATGTGGAGAGGCTATCACGGACCTAATGGTGATTGAAAAGATCATGAGATCTTTACCTCAGAAATTTGACTACATAGTTGTGGCCATAGAAGAATCAAGAGAGCTTGAAAAGATGAAAATAGAGGAATTGCAAAGCTCTCTGGAAGCACATGAGATGAGGATGTTTGACAGAAATCCAGTCAAGATTGATGAACAAGCCTTGAAGGTTCATCATGGAAAGAATGATGCAAAGAAAAAACAGAAGACATGGAAAGGAAAGAAGGGGAATTGGAAGCCCAACAGATCAAATGATGATAAAAATGGTGAATCAGATTCTGTGGAAGATAAAGGCAGTATGGAGAAGTATCAAAAGAAGAAAGACAAGAAGAGTATAGAGTGCTACAATTGCCACAAATTTGGGCATTTTGCATATGAGTGTTATGCCAACAAAGGAAATCAAAACTGGAATCATAAAAAGCACCAGAGCAAGGAGGCTTATCGAGCTCAAGAGGACTCGGACTCAGAACCTATCACCTTAATGGTAACCATGACTGCAACTAATTCTGAGTCTCAAGATAAGATGTGGTATTTAGATTCGGGATGTTCGAATCACATGACCTACCACAAAGAATGGCTGGTGAATCTTGATGAATCCAAGAAGAGTAAGGTGAAGGTTGCTGATGACAGTGTCTTGAAAGTAGAAGGAATTAGAGATGTGATTATCAGGAGGGAAAATGGTTCACAAGCAAGAATCACCAACGTGCTGTTTGTTCCAGAAATGAAATGTAACTTGCTAAGTGTTGGACAATTGGTGGAGAAAGGATTCACAGCTGTGATGGGAAACCGTGACAGGATGGAGTTGTATGATGACAACAAAAACTTGATCTTGCGGTGCAAGATTTCAAAGAATAAAACATTCCAGGTTAACTTGAATACTGTAGAAAACTTGGAGTGCATGTCTGCTGTGAAGGAGGATGAAAGTTGGACTTGGCACCTAAGATTTGGTCACTTAAACTTCAAAGACTTGAAACACCTAGGTGACCAGAAAATGGTATCTGGAATTCCAAGTATAACAATTCCAGACGGTGTTTGTGAGTCGTGTTTGGCTGGAAAGCAGTCAAGGAAACCATTCAAATCTCAGATCAGAATGAGAGCCAAAGATCACTTGGAGGTGGTACATTCTGACATTTGTGGACCGTTCGAGGTACCTACGTTGGCTGGAAATAAATACTTCATAACGTTTGTGGATGAATTCAGCAGGATGCTATGGATATATGTGATCAAGGTGAAGAGTGAAGCTCTTGACATCTTTATAAAATTCAAAGCCTATGCTGAAAGAGAGAGTGGGAAGAAGTTGAAGATTTTGCGCACTGATGGAGGAGGAGAATACAATTCTGGTGCCTTTGAGAAACATTGCCAGATTTGTGGAATTGTGCACGAGATCACAGCACCTTACACACCACAACATAATGGTTTGGCGGAGAGAAGAAATAGAACCATTGTAAACATGGCCAGATGTCTCTTAAAGGAGAAAAACATGCCACGCCATTTTTGGGGAGAGGCTGTGTCTACATCTGTCCATATTCTTAATAGGTGTCCAACTAAGAGATTAGAAGGCAAAGTGCCTCTAGAAGTCTGGACTGGAGAGAAGCCAGTAGTTAGCTATTTCAAGGTGTTTGGCTCACTTGCTTACAGCCATGTAGCAGACCAGAAACGCACCAAACTTCAGGATAAGAGTGAGGCAATGATATTTGTTGGATATCATGCTACTGGTGCCTACAAGCTATATGATCCAGTCAAGGAGAAGATGGTGTTAAGCAGGGATGTAATGGTGCTTGAGAAAGAAAGTTGGAACTGGAATGAGATGCAATCCAGCTTGAAGAAGACTAAGGTGACTGGAATTATTGATGACTCAATGCCTACAGAACCAGAAACAGAAACCACAGAAGTCAATAACTCATTTCAGCACACTGTGAATCAGAGACAGCAAAGGCAAAGGGTAATTCCTCAAAGATTTTCTGAGTTTGAAGTATACACTGATACTCAAATTGACGAAGGAGGAAATCTGGTGCACATAGCATTAATGGCTGGAGCAGAACCATTAAATGAGATGGAAGCTATGGAGCAGCCAGTTTGGAGTAAGGCAATGGAAGAAGAAATTAAATCTATAGAGAAGAATGCAACCTGGAGGTTAGTAGATCTTCCTGTTGGAAAGCAATGCATAGGTGTGAAGTGGATTTTTAAGAAGAAACTAAACCCAGATGGAACGATTTCAAAACACAAGGCAAGGCTTGTGGCAAAGGGCTTTCTTCAAAAGCAAGGCCTAGACTACTCTGAAGTATTTGCACCAGTGGCACGAATAGAAACAATTCGATTGGTAATTGCAATGGCCTGTGCAAGGGAATGGTCATTATACCAGCTTGATGTTAAATCTGCATTTCTTCATGGACCATTGGAAGAAGAGGTGTATGTGCAGCAACCACCTGGTTTCATTGATAAAGGGAAGGAACATCAAGTGTATAGGTTGCAGAAGGCTTTGTACGGGCTAAAACAAGCTCCAAGAGCTTGGAACAAGCGAATTGATTCCTACTTAATCAATCAAAAATTCTGTAGATGTGCAGTTGAGCATGGTGTATATGTAAAGGGAGAGACTGTGGAGGATCTGATCATCATTTGCTTATATGTAGACGATTTGCTTGTTACTGGATCAAATTCAGTGGATATTGATGAATTCAAGAAGGTAATGGAAGCAGAGTTTGAGATGACTGACTTAGGAAAGTTGAGTTACTTTCTGGGAATGGAGTTTACATATACAACCACTGGATTAATTCTACATCAGAGGAAGTATGCTGGAGAACTGTTGAAGAGATTCAATATGATGGAATGTAACCCTGCACGTAGTCCAATGGAGGCTAATCTGAAATTAATAAAGGAGGAGTCTGAAGAAGATGCAGATGAAACAAAGTTTAAGCAAATCATTGGATCATTGCGGTTTCTATGCAACAGCAGACCTGACTTGGCATTTTGTGTGGGGATAATTAGTAGGTTCATGAACAAACCGAAACAATCACATATGCAGGCTGCAAAGAGGGTGCTACGATACATCAAAAACACACTGGATTATGGAATTCTATTTCCTGGAGGAAGAAAGAAGACTGCAATGGAGATAACAGGCTACACGGATTCAGATTATGGTGGTGATCCGATTGAGAGGAAAAGCACATCTGGCTATATCTTCATGTTGAATGGTGCTCCTATTTCCTGGTGCTCAAAAAAGCAACCGGTGGTGGCTCTCTCAAGCTGTGAAGCTGAGTATATAGCTGGGAGTTTTGCTACTTGTCAAGGTGTTTGGATTAAGGAATTGATGGAAGAATTGAAAATGCCTATGGAGAAGCCAATACAGTTGAAGATTGATAATATTTCAGCAATCAATCTAGCCAAGAATCCTGTTAGTCATGGAAGAAGTAAACATATAGAAGTTAAATTTCACTTTCTAAGGGATATGGTGAATAAGGAAAGGATTGCTCTAGTCTACTGCAAAACTGAGGTGCAGTTGGCTGATTTATTTACCAAACCATTAAAGGTAGATAGGTTTGATTCTTTAAAACAGAGCATAGGAGTTGTATCCCTTAGACATCTGACTTAAGGGGGAATATTAGGTGTATAAGTCAATTGTATTCTGTTAGACATCTGTAACTACTACAGCATAACAGATGTCATTGTAATCTGTATAACAGACATGCAGTTCTCACAATTTTTTCAATAATACAACATCATCATTCAGTACTTTTTCTCTGTTCTCTCTCTATTCTTTCTCTACCACTCGGTGCATACTTTCTTTTGCTGGTCCAACAATAAATAACCATTATTTTGTATCTTGTTATTTTTCTTAATTTTGAAATGTCAAAATTAATAATGGAGTTTATAAAAAAAGTATCATTCATCCAAGTTTATTATTTATTAAAAATCAAATAGTAATGGTTTGCTTAATTCAATAACTAATTGAAGACATGTGCTGAATGATGCATGAAATTTTCTTGAATTTGTTTTTCACTCCAGTGTTAGAAATTTTCTCGATTTTTTTTTTCCAGTTCTAGTGTGGATTTTTGAAGATCTTTTATTTTGAATTAAAAAGGATTTAAGCAGGAAATCTAAATATAGGTGCTGATGAAATTTGATGACAAGCAACATGAACCAAAATGATAGTCATATGTTTCTATCTTACACACGAAGGAAAATTCGTAACTAAAAGTTGAAAGCTACCTACCCACATGATTTGCTCTCTTAGCTATAATTTTCTACAAAATTAATTGCACAATGTGACAATACCAATGGAATTCGGATGAGTCCTATTCACTCATAAACCTCTCTTAATTTGTGTTATCTATAAAATTTATTATTACGATCAAGTGCATCAACCTATATATATACCACTCAATTATTATTCAGGAACACAAGAATATACCAATGATGTCTCAACATCATAATCATTAATGATTAATTGGAAGGGTTTTATTAGAAGAGATTTTCTGTATAAATATTTTTTGGGTAAGTAAAATAAAAATTAACTTTCTAATTAAAATTAATTCAAATTGAAAGTGGTTTATGTATAAATTAGCAACCAGATTTTGAAAAAAAAAGACTAATAAAAAGATAACTTTAGTTTATGTAGAAATTCAATTTTTTCTGACTTCTTATTAAAAGTGGGTTTTGGAAAATTTCTTTAACTACTGTACTGGGTGCGTTGGGTTTTTATCTTGGCGTGGCTAAGGTGTATTTGGGAATTTGCTTTTAAAAGGAAGATGAGGGTTAAATTTTAACTTTCATAATTATTTATATTTTAATAAATTTAATGATATGATACTCTTTAATAAAATTGTAACATTTTTCCGTTTTTAAAAAGTCACTTTTTATTTCTCTTTCAAAAATAACTCTCTTTTAAAATCTAATTTTAAGTTGGGATTTCAGTGTCCATTGGTAATTCCACTTAAAATTAAACACACTTTTTTAGCATATACACTTATGTACATTGAATATTTATTAAACTTATCAAATATAGATGATACATGACTAGAATGTTTGGGTTTAAGCATACTTATGCTTATAAAATGCACAATATGTGAACCTTATTTGAGTTTGATTAGTACAAAATAGAAGAATAGGTAGATATACTAAAAATTCTAGCCATTCCTTCTATTAAAATGTTAAATTTAGTGTTTTATAGATTTTCTTCTATTAAAATGTTATATTTAGCTTTTTATAAATAGAAATTGTCTAAAATGCTATATTGTCTTGTAACTTAAGTTTTGAAATTTAATATATAATATTTAGCGAAATATTGTTTAATGAAAGTATAATGTCTAAGTAAAAGGTATATTATAACACTATAATTAAGCATTTGCAAGACAAACCATGACATATCAATTATAAAAAGGTTGAACAATTGGCAAAAGCACGTCTAGAGAAAGAAGTAGTAAAATGTTGTATATTTTATCAATTGTTAATTCTTTGAAGAAGCTCAAACTCACGCTAAAAGCTTATATTACGAATCATGTTTCAACTCTCTTAACATAAAGAACATTAAATGCATGAATATACTATACTTTGTTTACTATGCTTTTTCTATCTTTATTCGTGCAGATATTGACAATACTAAGCTTTACTCAAAAGCACTACACATGGATCAAAAAGTCATTGTGAAATATGAAGACATTCCTATAATGTTTTCCTATAGCTTTATGTCCTACCAAAGTCGCACAAGCTTTCACTACCAAAGCAATGTTGCTCTTCCCAAGACGTTAAAAAGTACAAATCTATGTATGGGATATCACTTACTCTCAAGAAGGTCAACTTTCTCTAGACTCACACAAGAGAATACAAGAACTTTTTACTATCATTTGTATCATTACGATGTCATTCTCTCGAAAAACTTACATCATCTAAGTTTGTTCTAAAAACAAAAGAAAATCTTTCAAGTTACCAGATTTCATTGTATTATATTCATCCTCTCTCTAAGAATTACTCAAATTTGTACTTGTAATAAAACATAGATTGTGTTTGTATATTATGAAGAGAATTAAAACATTTGTAATGTTTACCTTAGTTGAGTTAAACGTTCTAGATAGTTTTCTAATATTGATTGCAATAGTGATTAAACTTGGACTAGTCACGTTGATTAGGGAAACCAAGAGTGGTTAGTAATACTCGATGTATACCAAGAGTGTTTTATACTCGTTTGTAATCTTGTATAAAATTAGTGGAATAAATCAATATAAAATTACTTGCGTTATTATTTTTCCTGTTTAAAGCGTTTTCCTAAACGCTTGCTTAAAAACACCAACCTTTAATCATTAGTGTAGTTTAACTAATACTTACAAAGTTATTAAATTGTTTTTTAAAAATAAATTGAAACACACTATTCAAACTCCGTGTTTTTCTATATTTCATAATCATACTTTAAAATAACTTATAATATCATGTTATTATTCTAGATATTTCATACACTTCACACGAAAATGATTATCATAGTATTTAAATATCTAAATTAATGTTTTCAGCCACATTCCTTTAAATAAAATATTTTTAACCATTGTATTACATTGATATAAAATCAATGCACGGATATAAAATAATTATTTGAATATCTACTATTGAAATTTGCAATGAATAAACATATTTAAATTAGATTTTTTTTATATAAATAACAACATACTACTATTTAAATGTATTATATATCCGACAACAATGTCAATTTTAATAATTTCTTTAGTCGTCTTAAGTCTATACAAATAATGTTTTCCTTATCTAGTGTAATATAGAGTGAACTAAGAATCAATTCAAGAATATAACAAACATTCAAGTAGTTAGAGTGTATGTGAATGGAAAAGCATATAATTCTAATTTAACTAACTGATTTACTGTATATATATGCACACTAAATGATATGCTTAAAAAAAATGCAAAAAATGAATGCAACATAAATATGAATATACGCTAATGCTAAAATAAAAGATAAACTCTAACTTCCTAACTTGGCTTATAAATGAATGAACAATGTGTAGAATGATTAAATGAATATATGAAATGCAAGTACTAACTATATCTAAGCTAATCTAACCTTGAAAATACCTAAAATGATGTAGAAAAGCTAATTCTGTTTGATAAAAGTCCTCGCTGAAAACCTAATTCAATGCAAGCGTTTGATAAAATGTTTTTAAGAGTTTAAGTGGAATTATATAATGATGAGCTAGAAAACTATTTATAATCCTAAATGCAACCAAAATCTTAAATTTAGTGGAAGTTATTTAAAACACTATATTTGAAGTAAAATACAAAAATGCTGAAAATGAACACATGTGCGTGAATGAAGGTAAGTGTAGAGGTGAATTTTGCTTATGAAGTTGATTTCATGGAAACAAGGATTAGAACACTATAGCACAATTATGATAATTCAATGAAACTGAAAATTCAGCAAAAGATCAGAAAATGAAAATTCTCAACTTTAAAACCCTAGTTTACATAATTAACTATATTAAGACAAGATCATATAGAAACATTTCTATTTTAAAGTTTAATAAAAATGTGTATTGAAATAGTATCTATCAAAATGACCATATAAGATAACACACTAAACAATATTTATCTCTAGATAATATCCTAAACGCAAACAATATAGACTATTTTAATTGATTTGATAAATAGACTAACATAAACAAATAATATTTTTTGTTTGATGTGTTGTTTTTTTATCTGTGTAGATCCATAAAGGATAAATGCTTTATTCAAAAGTTTTATAGATCCATAAAAAACAAATGTTTTATTCAAAAGTTTTGAATTGATTTAGAAAAACGTTAAGAGATACAAAGATATTACGGGAATGTTTCATCAATGTGTTTGCCCAAATCGTACAAGTAGCATAGTTGTCTCTACAAAAGCAACATAACATTTGACCTCGTACAAAAGGTTACACACCTACATCAAAGTCAATTCTTCCGAATAATGAATCTTTCTTGAAGTTGTCTATATAAAGAAGATTGCATGAAGAGAAGAACAATAACTACATATATTATCACGCTGCCAAAATTCTCTTGTTGTTGTGTTGTCTATCTCTTTAAAAAAGAAAATTCTTTGTAAAAGGTTTTCCAAATATAGTTTGTATTGATCTAAATCTTCTCTAAGAGAGGTTTTCAATCGGTACTTATTTTTTAAAATACTTTGTTGTTTTTGGATAATTAGAAATGATTTAAAACACTTAATTAATTAACTCACGGGAAGTTAAATAATTTTAGTTGATTGGACTAGTGAAAAATCAAGAGTGGTGATACTCATTGTAAAACCAGGAGTGGTGATACTCGTTGTAAAACTATGAGTAGTGAAACTCGTAACTTTTTAAAGTTAATGGAACTCTTTTAAGAGTGCTTAAAAAGTGGGTTTTTATGTTCTCTTTTGTTGTGTTTCAAAACGTTTTCAAAAATCCTTAAATATTCAATATTATCTAAGACCATGTAATCTTTACAAGCCATGCCTAGCACTAACGGTGAAAAGTTTTTCAAACTCTATTTAAACTCCTCCTTTCTAGAATTTGCATGTTATTTCATACTACCCTGTCATATTCAGAAATTCCGACTTATAATATGTTTGAAATGAATCTTGGATGTTTATGAAGGTCTATCAAACATAAAAACAACACAAATTCACACAAATTCACAATTAAAACGCACGAAATGATTAAAAAATATATTATGAATGTAACTGTGCACAAAAATGGTATTAATGGTCAAATCAAATTTTAACTTCAATTTAATTTCGAATTTGATTACGCTTTTGATGTTTGTTAAACTTTTGGCAAGCGTACCAATAGTCAACTATAGTATAATGATTTTTTAAGTTAGAGTGTCGAACCCACAAGGAACAGTTTCGATTAAATAGATAAATTGTTATCTCAAACAATATATATACAAGGATGTTCAATTTGATTCATGATGGATGTTGATAAATAAAACTACATTGCGTGAAAGTAAAATAATAACAACAAATAACTTAACGAAGATTAATATGAGAAGTTGGGATTGAATTCATCTATCTCACTCGTGTGCAATCTAGATGAATACAAACATATAACAACTGAAATTACCAACATTGATGCAACACACCAAAGTCATTTATATCGATTCCTCGCATATAAAATTCATAAGAGCAGTTCCTTGAATATTGATTCCTCACATATCCAACAAACTGTCCAACATTATATTCAAGTGTTATAAGCAATTGATAAACTGAAATTTATCCCTAGCATCACAGAATATCAAGTATTCTTGCTCAGATCAGAGTTTTAGAAATACTTTCCAGTCAAGTCTAAAATCCACATTCATGAAACTATTGTTCAGGTAGAATCAAGCATTAAGAGCAGAACAAAAATACCAATATTGAATAAAAACATAAATGCTATATATAAATATCACCAGATTACATCCGAGTTCGAATCGATTACATTCAATCCCAAGAGAAGAGATTAGCCACTCATGGTGGCGATTGACATTCTAAGAGATGAAGAAGAAGATCCTATAGCTAAAATGGACGAAAACTTCTTCGGATCGCTCTGTTCTTCTTTTCTCCGCAGCTTTCCCCTCCTCTCGCTTAAGCTAAATTTTTCTCGCTTAAGCGAGAAGAAACTTCTTGGAGAAGATAATCATTCTCGCTTAAGCTAAAATATTCTCGCTTAAGCGAGAATGACTTTTAGTGGCTTCCTGGACAAGTCTAGCTTAAGCGAAATCATTCTAGCTTGGGCGAAATGTTGCAGGATTTGCTCTTCTCTCTTAGTTTACGTGAAATGTATACAAACTAGGGATCAAATGATTTGTTTTTACTCAACAACTCAGAAACATGTGATTACATTTCATCTTTCTTAGATTGGGGAAAATTAATACAAATGTACTCAATTCAAAACATAAGTGTTAAAATTCCATATGAAAATTAACTACTTTTTTTCACTTATCAATGTTCAAGAGCTATTTTGTGCTTCTTGAATAAAAAGATGGTTACTATGTGTTTACTCAATTACAACATAGACTATGCATATGCTATACACCAGCATTTTGCCAAAATAGAATTTTGTTCTTTATCAATTTGAAGATAAACTCTGATTTGAGATAGAAGAATTAATTAAAATCACCAGACAATGAATTGGATGAGTTTAATCGGTGGAAGTTAACGAAAACATATCACAAACGAAATGAAGCACTGAAAATAAAGTCAATTTTTATTTAATATTCCACATAGTCTGTGCAGTGGATGACAAAAACAACAACTAAAGCTATAGAACACCAAACCTGAAATTCAATTCTTCTAGCTAGCTTTGTAGAGTAGGACTCACTGAAACTTCAAGGTAAAATCCTAAAACAAAAATGCTATGGAATTGTGTGACTCTAGCTCTCAAGCTTCAAGCTATGCGATTTTCTCTTCTTTCCAAACTCCAAAAATCCAGAACTCCAGAACCCCACACTTGAGTTACACACTCATTCAACTTGTTTCACCATTTCACAACTCCTAGACGGGATCATAGTTTTTGGAAGCTTATTTCCAAATTCCGATTTTCAATGATCTTACCTTCACCATTTCAGTCATTGTATATCATGAAAAGCATAACTCATACCTCAATAATATGCCTATCACTGCTTGTCTGATTTCGCAAATCACCAATCCAAGACCTCGTTAGCACCACCACTAAAGCTGCCGAAGAAACTCACCATGAAGGAGACAAAGCTTGTGTCTCTACGAAGAAGACAACTTTAAATCAAATACACAAGGGTAAAAGTGAAATTTACAAAACCTATGGGTTGTAGTTAGAAATTGATGGAGTGCAGGAAGTAATAGCTTCAGTCCCATTGTTTTGTTTATTTGTTGGGCCGTATTTTGTATCAACACTCCTTTTTTTTCGCCTCAAGCCCCTCAATTTTTTATTTTGGACCTTAGCTATTTGTACACCCAACTTACACTCTACAAATTTCCATTTTCGGCTTTGTTTCTTTATCTAGTTTGGGTCGTTTTTATTTCATAGTGCATTTTCACACGTGTGTTTGATTTTTATCAGAGGGTTTATCCTACACCTCCAAGCATTTCATTCTGCACCTTCAATTTTCTAATATACCCTTAATTAAGTTAAGTGGTTATTTAATAATCTTTTATTTATTATAATTTGTTGTGTTTAATTGACTGTATCTCCATTTTCTTCATATCACCAAACATGAATTCTTGTACACCTTTATATTGATTACATCCCTGCATCTCGCACCCCTCGTTTCATTTTTATTATATAATTTTTAATTAATATAAGTTTAATTTTATAAATTTATTAAAATTAATAAAACTATTTTTGAATTAAAATAAACTCGAGATATCGAATATGGAAATCTGAATCTACCAAGATAGAAAGTGATATCCGATGCAGACAATTTCACATGTCAAAATCCGATTAAGTTTAATTTATATTATAAAATTTTATTATATTACGTATTTATTTATTTTATTAGTTTTAAATTATTGTTAAAATTATATATGATTTTGTATAAATATATAATGTAATTATATAATTTTTAATTAATATAATGTAATTTATATTAATTTATTAAAATTAATAAAAATAATTTTCAAGTTAAGATCACTCTATCGGATATGCAAATCCGAATGTACACAAATTGGATTTGGACATCCTATCTGTACCATTTCCCGATTACAGTTTAATGTTACATAAAATTTCAATATATTACTTATATAATTATTTTATTAGTTTAAAAGTATTTTTAAAATTATATATGATTTTGCATAAGTATAATGTAATTATATATTTTTTAATTAATATAAATTAATTTCTATAAATTTATTAAAATTAATAAAACTGATTTTAATTAAAAAAAATAAAAATTTGCATATATATATATATATATATATATATATATATATATATATATATATATATATATATATATATATATATATATATATATAAATATTCATATCCGACGTTTTGTCTTAATCGACGTAATAGAATTATATTTACTGGAAAAAAAATCTTACCTTACTAATATATTCTTTATAATTTTAAAACAAAGAATTCCTTGTTAATTCCATTTCTTCAATGAGTTTTTCCATAAGAATAAAATAGTTTTTCGATAGGAATAAAACTGTTTTTGATTTAAAAGTTAGCAATTTGTAATTTAATTAAATAATATCTAATTGTTAAAAAATAATTGTTGTGAATTTTTCTGATTTTTTCATGTTGCTTTAACAATATTATTTAACTAGGTTTGTTTTATAAAAAATTAAATAAAATGAGTTAACTTAATTTTTATAATTATTTATTTTTGTTAATATAAACAATGTATTTTAAATATTTAATTTTTATAAATTTGTAAATAGAGAAATTGATATGAAAATTTGTAATAATTTTTTATATAGATTTATGTTTTTTATTTTGGTGTATTTTTTTTAAGTTGATTTAATAAGTTTATAAGTGTATAACTATGGGAATAATATATGTGCAGTCACCCACGTGAGAATATTTGACCACTTTTAATTTTTTTTTTTAAATATTAATTATGGATAGTATAGGTATTTTAGATAATTTTAGAGATGGAGATTAAATGTTTGGAGGTGCAGGGGAAACCCTCTTTTTATTATTGTTATTGGTTAGATGTTCTCGTTTCTTTGGACTCTGCGGTTTTTCTTCAACACTTCATTTTCTATTTTCTAAGTTTCGGCCTACACTTTTACTTTTTACAATCCTTGTTTTACTTTTTCAATACAAAAAAGTATAAACTTTTAAAAACTAAAAAATATCAACCTCAAACAACTTTTACTATTAAGAACTACATCATTCATGATTTTTCGTTGTAAGTAGAAATACATAAAAGCGAAATTAATCATTGTCAGATCCTAAATTTTTTAAAAGATATTTGTAACACTTTTTCTTCTTTATTTTGAAGAAAAATAAACATTTAAGAAAAATACATTTCTTTTGTACATTTAACTAAAAGTGATGAGCACCGAATAGAGCATTTAGCGATCATTTCAAAGTTGAAGATGCAACAAAATTGAATGGAACTCGATAGTGATAAGGTGTTTGGTGTGTAAGGGAGAAAATGCAGTGAACGTAGGTTGGGAGGTTGGAAAAGAAAGGTGGCTCTCAAAGAATAAAAGGTGATTAGAAGGATATTTTTAAACTCTCGAGTTGTGACTCTCACGAAGGGAACTAAGTTGTGGAGTGTTCTCAACAAAAGTTTAATTCATTCATCAAAATTGCCCTTTACATGTGGTAAGCTTGTGTTTTATAGTGTTTCCAACGCTCCAATAGTGTAACTACCAGATTGATGATTAGCCTTAATACATGGATCAAATGTAACTGATAACGTCGTTGACATGATCAAATTAATACTACTAAACTATAACAACTTTCTTATTGTTAAGATAATACTAACAAAATAGAAAGGATAAATTTAACCATAAATCATCTCCTAACGAACACAAAATTGATTTCTAAAAAAATTAATTCTTACAAAAACTATACAAAAGGGGCTAGTCAAATAAAATAATAGAAGTAATAAAAAAAATAAACGATTAAAGAAAAAAATAACAAAAGATAGAAAGAAATTTATAAAAAGATAAACACAATCATAAAGAAAATAGTTTGATTTCACTACTTTTTCAAAATATGATTCATCATTGACTATCTAAATATTATTTTTCAATTAATTATTGTCTTAGATTTTAAAATTAATTAATGTAAATTCTCAATTAATCCGTTGGCATTCTCGTTATTAACCAAAGTGCATTTTCAACCATATAATGTTGATACTACTGTTTGAACTGATTGGGATGGAGCCTTGACTGATAATTTTTTAGTGGAGCACCTGCATTGATCATTAGAATTCTCAAAACACCATGCTTTGTTTATTGCCATGACGTTGAGAGCCCCCTGAGTGGCGCTCAACGTCGATGGGTCGGTGTGTGTCCGGATTTTGATTTTTGCTGGCTTTATCTGAGGTGCAAATGGCGTTGAGGGCCTCCTGAGTGGCGCCCAGTGCCATGCATAGAAGTTATTTGCATGTTAATTGGTGTTTTATGTTTTGGATGCTCGTGCTTGAAGTTCTCTACTATTATGTAGTTGAGATAGGAACTGTGTTTGCCATGTGGAATTATATCTGAAAGTTCTGGTGAGTTTGAAATGATTGAATCCTTAATTTGGAGGACTTATTAGTGTTATGCTTCTTGTTCAATTGTGGTGCAGATATGGCATCCGCATCAGGTTCTAAACGTGTCAAGACTACTGCTAGACACACTGATAAAGGAAGAAAGAGGAAGGAGCAAGTTTACTCAAACAAAGTTCTCTCACATATGCATGAAATACATTTTGAAATGGTTCAAAACCGTAGGTTACTGATGGAGAGGAAAGTTGGGTTGATACCTCTCATGGCCCCTTAATTTAAGAAGGAGTTGGGTAGAAGACAATGGGAGTAGCTGGCTTCCTATCTTGCACCTGCCAACATTGCAGCAGTGAAAGAGTTTTATATTAATGCAAGGTCCTTTGGTGTTGACTAAGAGATGTACACAAGCTATGTGAGGGACAAGAGGATCGCCTATGATGCTGGCACCATCAACACTTTCCTAGGCACTGAATGGACATGAGAACAATGTCAGTTTGCTTCTTCAATTGAGAAAGATATCAATTATGCTGAAGTGGAGAGGACCTTGTGCATCCCAGGTGGTCATTTTTAGAGGAATAGACAGGATGTGCCTATTCATATCAGGAGGTCATTCCTTACCCCTTTGGCTAAATACTGGATGACATTCACATATGCCAATATTCAGCCTACTCTCATGTGTTGGATATCACCACACATAGAGTCGTCTTCGTCTATTGTGTCCTCAGAAGATTGAACATTAATGCGGGACAGGTTATAGCTAATGAAATCAAACAGTGTGCCCATTTTGTAAGTAACAAATCTCCTCTAGGGAACCCATCTCTCATTACACATCTTAGTGAGTTAGCAAGGGTGAACACATCTATTCCTCCATTTGAGAGACCGAGGAAGGAGATAGATGCCTCCTACTATACTCAGTATTGCATGTTGGATGAAGAGGGATTGCCGGTACCAACACCTCAACCTCCTAAAGTCCATAGGAGACCTCAACCTGCCCAGCCAGGTTTGATACATTATGTAGAGTTCAGAGGCATTATTGAGGAGTATGACTTCTGCCTTCCTTGAGCGCCAGTTTAAGTATCTAGATGACTTTCGAGCTTAAGTTGCATGGCCTAGGGACCAGGCCCTAGCTTCTGGAAGAGGTGGCATGTCCATAGCCGAGGATATGGATGAGGATGATAGGAGGATGAGGATGAGGAGGATGATGAGGATGAGGAAGACAATGTAGAGGAAGATTCAGATGACAACAGAGGATGATGAGGATTCAGCTGATAGCATCTTCTGATGGATGCTACTATATCAGGATGATTCTTTTTCTTTTTTTTATGCATATTTAAACTTTTTTTATTTTGTTTTTAATTGAGCTATGTACTTGGTTAAATGGATAGTGTGCGGTAATGGTTTGGTGTGAAGTGATAAATTGTTTGTGAGAAGTAATATTGTCTTGTGTTTGCTTTATTATTTTGAAAGTGATGTTGAGATATTCATTGGTTTAGCTTTTAAGCACATATGGTGGTTGCTCATAGTTGTTTAAGACATATTCATGGTTTAAACTGTGATTAATGTGTTTGGCATGATGTTTATCAAATTGTGGAACCTTGAGTTAACTTGTGAGATGTTGTGCTCCAGAGTTTGTTGTTGAATGCTATGGTTTTGGAATCACTGTTGATTTTGTCTGAGTTTCTCTATTTGAACTATTTTCTTACATATTACAAATGATCAAGGCCGTCTGTTTTTATCCCTTGAAAGCCAATGCCAAAATTAACCCAAATATTTTAAAAATTTGTTTTATCCTTTGAACCTTAAGCTTAATGTGAAAAACCCTTAAAATCCTTGCCTTGAGCTGAGTAGAGTATGCATGTATGGTACAAAAGAATGGTTCAAGTTTGGGGTTGTTGGAAAAAGTGAAGTAATATTGTCTTGTGTTTGCTTTATTATTTTGAAAGTGATGTTGAGATATTCATTGGTTTAGCTTTTAAGCACATATGGTGGTTGCTCATAGTTGTTTAAGACATATTCATGGTTTAAACTGTGATTAATGTGTTTGGCATGATGTTTATCAAATTGTGGAACCTTGAGTTAACTTGTGAGATGTTGTGCTCCAGAGTTTGTTGTTGAATGCTATGGTTTTGGAATCACTGTTGATTTTGTCTGAGTTTCTCTATTTGAACTATTTTCTTACATATTACAAATGATCAAGGCCGTCTGTTTTTATCCCTTGAAAGCCAATGCCAAAATTAACCCAAATATTTTAAAAATTTGTTTTATCCTTTGAACCTTAAGCTTAATGTGAAAAACCCTTAAAATCCTTGCCTTGAGCTGAGTAGAGTATGCATGTATGGTACAAAAGAATGGTTCAAGTTTGGGGTTGTTGGAAAAAGTGAAGAAAAAGAGCATTGAGCAAAGCAAGAGAAAAGCAAGAGAAGAAAGAAAGAAGAAGAGAACGATGAGCTCAATGAATAAAAGTTGGGATTAAGTTGAGAAGTGGTTTCCCAAGTGAAAACTAGAAAGAGAGATTAATGTTAAATTATGAAGTAAATTGTTCACTCTCTTAACTCAAGGAACTTTGTTGTCCAGAAAAACCAGTTTTCTTCTTAGCCCAGCCATAATACAAGCCTAAAAAAGTCCTTGTGATGATAACTTGCTTGTGAATGTGTTTGATGTTGTTAAATGAAAGGCAAAGTTGATTTGTGTGACATTGTGATGGTAGAGTGAAAGAGAGACCTCACTATACACCTTGGAGCTTGAGTGAAACACTTTCTTGGGTGAGAAATGGTTCCATGCACTATAGGATAACATTTGGCTTTGTTGTTGATCACTCATAAGGCTTTTGCATCTGTTGTGTATTCTTTGTTAGGTGAGCACCATAGTTGAAGCTTGATTGGCTAAGACTTCATTATTTCTTGATTGATCTTTCTATGATGGGCAGACATGAGTGATTTACTTGTCTTAGAAGATAATGTTTTTTTTTGTGTGCTAGACCATTGTAGTATGACTATTTTGTTTAAGCCAGATTATAGTTTGCTTGAGGACAAGCAAAGTTTCAAGTTTAGAGATGTGATAACGGTTGAATTTAGCATTATCTGTGATGAAATTTTGATATTAAATTAACCCTTTTTTACTTTGAAGCTTGCTTAAACTTTTGTTTTAGTTGAATTTGGTGAAAAAGTGAATAGAGGTTATACTTAATGATTTTTTATCACTAATTCCCTTAATTTTGTAGGTTATTGGTATGATTGGAAGAGAAGCAAAAGTATCAAGGAGTTGGAACCCAGGATGGACATCAAAAGCACCGGGAAAGAAGGCTGGAGAAGACGTAGGGCACTTGGTTGCCCTTTTTTGAGGCTCTAGGCGCTGGTTGTCAAGCAACCACGCTTGGTTGCCCTCTTTAGGGGCCCTCAGCGTTGGAAGTCTTGCTGAGCGCCACTCTTCTCGTAAGAACACCTGGCGCTACCTCCAGGGGCGCTGAACGCCAGTTAGCTACACCGTAGGATGCCTGGTTGCCCTCAGCCAGGGCGCTGAGGGCCAATCTCTTTGCAATTGCGCCTGGTTTCCCCATGATCCAATTTTGATCTATTTAAAGGCTTATACACCTTAGGGTTGATATCTTTGGACGAATAAAGCATAGAAACACAATTTTCGACCCTTTGGAGGAAGATTGGGTATGCATGAGTTTTCCTTCTCACTTTCTAGGGTTTCCATTCATTCATTCTTCCATTGTACACCAACGTTTGGTTAAACTTCTTTTCTTAATGAGGAATTGGTTATTAGGGATTCAAGGAATTGAGGTCTAATAATTAAGACTAGGCTTTTTACACTGAGGGATCAGGTTCTAAGTAATTTCGTATGTAACATTAACATATCAATGAAGAAGATGAGTTATAATATGCATAAAAGTGAAGTAGAATAAATCTAACCCCAACAACATCATCATCTCATATCATCAATATCATTCATTCTGGCTTTTAGTTCCAAAAGATGAAGATTTTACATTAAAGTGTAGGTTTACTTTTATTGCAGGTTACCCTTAATCGTTGGAATCATTCTTAAGTCTTAATTGGTTAAGGTATTACACAAATGTTTAGTAACACATGTTTATTGGGAATCGATACTTGGTCTTATCATTTTATATTACTTGATACGATTTGATACACTTGCCAATGAGTTAACACTGACTAAACTAAGATGGAAAATCAACATTACTTTGCAGCAAGAAATCAATTAAGATGAAGCTCTAATCAATTGGTTTTCGTAACTTGGTTTGAAGATTCCATACTTCTGATATCTGATATCTTTAAACCTTAACTTACTATCTATTGAATGTTTACTCAGTTTATATCTATGTGCTAATCCGCTGTGAATATGTTTTAAGATTATAAGTGATTAAACTGATTTTTTGATTCAACATGTATCAATTTGCTCTAATATAAAGTGATACAAATTGCTATGATACATTGCTTGAATGTGCTTGAGTGATACATACTCTGATATATATGTATTATGCATCTGTTATTTGGTGTTTAAACATGCATAATGACAGATGGAGCGTTATATATGATTGATTAGTTCACATGTTCCCAAAAGGGGGAGAAAATACTTAAATAATGTGAAGATTATTGACAGGGGGAGCATCATATTAATTTTGTTATAATCATTCAAGCATCTCTACTTGTTTTATTATCTTTGTTTTAGTTACAGAATACCAAAATGCCTTTTTTTCTAATGCCCAAAGGGGGAGAATATTTGTGCAATTGAAATGTGTATTTTGAGATATATTCCGAGATAATTGAAAAGTGCTGAATTGTGATTGTACAACATGGTTTTATTAATCATGGTTGTGCATCATCAAAAAATGGGAAGATTATTGAGATTGTTGATAGGGGAGCACATGTTTAGCTGAGCCCACAATCGTAGTGATATTTGTGTTTTTGATGATGACAACACATAATTAATATTAACACATGTGTATGTACTGGGTTATGCATGTTATATGCTTATGCTTACTATGTTGTATTTGTACAAGCATATCTGCTAGAAAAATGATGAAGATGAAGTTTTGCTGCTGCCCAAATCAAGTCAAAAACAATCAAGAATAAAGATGATTTGAAGACTTGTATTGTGATGGAAAGCTTTTGTAATATTCTTCGGAATATGTATAGAACTTAGATTAGAAAAAGAAAAGTGTTTTCTAAAATTACTGTAGCAAAATACTGTAGCATAATATTGTAGCAAAACACTATAGCAAAATCATTATTCACATGAATAGTAAAATAATCGATTAAAATGTAGAATAATCGATTAGCCCTAATCGATTAAAAGAGAAAATAATCGGTTATTTGTTGTAAATGCTGAAAATCCAAATGGTATTGGAATAATCGATTAAAAGGTGGTTTAATCGATTAGTGTTAATAGATTAAAGCTTAAATAATCGATTAAAGTTGTCCGTTTGAATTTCTAGCTGTTTTCTAGCCGTTGAACTGACCGTTATTTTTGTCCTACATGATTTTAATCGATTAAAACTTATTTTAATCGATTAAAACTGTTAGAAAGGCTAAAAACGAAAAATGGAAGAGCCTTTGCTTGAGTCTACAAAGAGACTCTCATTTTCTCTCAACATGAACTCTTCCCTCTTGCTCTATAACTCTAAAACTCTTGAGAATTGTGAGCTATTGTTCGGCTAACGAAACTCTTGTTTGTGGAGCTGGTGAAGTGTTGCTACGGTAACAGAGGAATAACTGGTTCATCCTTGGTGTGTCTAAGGAAGTGTTCGGAAGAGGAAGTCATCCTTCGTGAAGTATTCGAAGGAAGTGTCTCATCCTTTGTGAAGATTCAAAGGAGGTATAGGTTCATCTCTTGTGGCATCAAGAGAGGTGTTTTCTAAACTTCTACATATTGTATCTTTGTGATTGTGATTTGTAATTGTTTTGTGATTAGTGAATTGTTTATCTTGTTTTGAGATAAGCGACTGGACGTAGGATTGGTAAGATCCGAACCAGGATAAAATCATCTGTGCAAATTTCTCTCAACCTTACTCTATTTTTGTTGATGGATTGACAAGTGTACCAAATCGCACAAGTAATATAAAATGGTAAGACCAAGTATCGTATCCTAGAAGACTCTCGACACTAGACAGTTGTGTGATAACTCGAATAATTAAGACTTAAATAAAACGAGATCATTGGTTTAAGATGCAAAAGACTGAAAATTAAATATGAATGCAATTTGAGCAATAGCAAAAGAGCACAGTGATAAACGGATGTTGTTTAATATGAGATGAGTATGTTGTTGGGGTTAGATTTCACCAAGTTTCCTCTCATGTATGTAAGAATTCTTCTTTATGCATTAATGCTAACGTCACTCACTAAATCACCTAAACCCGATCCCTCGACGAATAAGCATGTCCTTAATCACCAGTTCATGCAATTCCTAGCATTCCTAGTAATTAAATGTGAAGATCAAGAGCTTAAAGACTACCAAGACTCATACCCTCATCCCTGAGCAATATTACTCTTGGGAAAATTCAACAAAAACCTAAATTGTAAGGAACCTCCCAACACTCATGCAATTCACAAATCATTCCATGAATGAGTTAAACAAAGCATGTAAGAAGCACAGATGAATTACTCTAACAATTAATGAAAAAAACATGTGTTATTAAGAATCAATTCAAATACATGAGAGTTCACAAGGTTACATCATCCCCCAACAACAAATAGAGTTTAGTTCCCCATAAACATGGAGAGACTAGATGAATAATGGAAAAACATGAGATAGGAAAACCCTATAAGCAGAGGAAGGACGCTTTCGCATCCAAATCAGCCTTTAGAGAGTGGAAAAGTATGTTGTTGTGCTGCTCCAGCCAGAGATGCAAAACCTAGGACGTCCGGGTCCTTTAAATAGAGCGACATCAAAACATGAACAAAGTCTAGGCCCGAGTCAATGGCGCTCAAGCGCCCCACTTAGGGCGCTCGGGTGGCGAGCGGTGGTCTTCCAAGCTTAAGCCTTGAAGAAGACGCCCAAGCTTCGAGCCTCCAACGCTCAAGCACCCCTTGGGAAGCCCGAGCGGTGAGCGATGATCTTCTGCGCCCAAGCCTCAAAGATGAGACCCAACCTTCGTGCATCCGCCGCTCAAGCGCCCAAAAAGGGGCGTCCAGGCGATGAGCGGCACTCTTCTGCGCTCAAGCCTCCAAAAAGGACGCCCAAGCTTGAAGCACTCCTCCCTTATGGTTCTTTTCCAAGTCTTTCTGAGCTCCATCTCCATGGAACTTCATCCCTGCTTTCCATATTATCTCATTTTCTATCAAAACAAGGGAAATTAGTCATAAAATCATTAAATTCAACCTCAACTCTCTTATTCACACAACTTAACAGAAAAACATGATTCAAAGCAAGTTTCTAAGTAGAAAATGGTGCATTTAGTATCAAAATTACATCACAGATAACAATATTTTCAATAGTTATCAATTTTACTTGTCATTATTAATTGCTTAGTAAGTTTAATTGAGTAGAAATTTTAAAGGCACGAGTTTTTATTAAGAACCAATTCATTCCGCTGCAGCCGCTCTGATAATATCTGTGAACATATTGTGTTGATTATTGCATACCATTGTGTTTGATATGTGATTTTATCTGTGTATGTATAATATAAGGTTTTGGAAATGAAAAACCACAAGCACCTAGCTTCAGCTATTTGAACTTTAAAGTGTGACAAAAGAACAAGTTTTAAGTCGATTATATTATTGGTTAAATCAATTAAAACTCGTATGTTTGCACAAATATTTTTCAAGTGTGCTGTGATGTATTTTGAGAAGAAAAGCTTTCAAATATATGCTAAGTGTTTCTACTCAATCGATTGCATGCATCTTGTATTTGACTTTGTTTGTTAATGATTTGAAAATTGTTTTAATGCTTGACATAACTGTCACAACGGTCATATTTTTAAATATGTTGACCAAGCATTTAATGCAAATCGATTACACTAATTGCACTTTCAATTAATGCATTTGACTGTTGTTAATCTGTTATAATTGTGAATTGTATTCAACTAGATTAATAGTGTAATCGATTAAAACGCATCTGATTTGTCTTATACTATATATTGACGCATGATTTGATTTCTATAAGAAGAATTGATCTTTACACTTTCATATCTTTTCAGTGTGTGCTTTGAAATCTTAAAGAAGAGAGAAAAGCTCCAAGAATCAAGAATTACCATGGTGATAAAGTCTTGAGGATTTCTTGTGAAGCAAGATTGTTTGATACGAAAAGACTGATCGTTCTACACAGGAAGGTGCTTATTGCGTGATCAGAAAAGCTTTGGCAAACGTTGAGAGTTGCTGGTTTCCCTGTGGTGTCTAAAGGAAGAAGAACATGATTATTGACTTTGAGGGGTATCTCAAAGGGGTTGACAGCAGAAAAGGATTGTTCTTGCTGCTTGTTTGTTTTGTGTATTGCCTATAGTTAGATTAGTGAGTTAGAGAGGTGATTTACATTTTGACGTGAGGTCGCTGTAAAGCCCTTGGTGTAAAAACTCATATCTATATAGTGCATTGACTTCCATCTCAAGTTGTGTGGAAGGACATTGGATGTAGGCTTGGCCG
Source organism: Vigna nakashimae (assembly GCA_034642375.1). Taxonomy (NCBI): domain Eukaryota; kingdom Viridiplantae; phylum Streptophyta; class Magnoliopsida; order Fabales; family Fabaceae; genus Vigna; species Vigna nakashimae. The sequence goes on along the minus strand of CM067763.1, from coordinate 4,752,172 downwards.
AACCAGTATAAACTGTAGTGTTTGAATTTTCTTATCCCTTTTCTCTACATTAAATTAATTATATTGTCATTGCATTCAAATACGCTTATTGTGTCATTGCATACAAATTTATTGCGATTCAAGAAAAGTTTAAAGACTTCCTGTTTTGCGAAAAAGGTTTTAAAAACAATCATTTTTACGCATCACTAATTCACCCTCACCCTCTTAGTGTGAGAAACAAAGCACTTCTTTTTTAACATAAATGAACTGAAAAACTCAACCATACACTAAAACTAACCTAAGATCCATTCAGCAAAATATAATGAAATCAAAGAACAAACCACAATTTAAACAAAAATCAAAGGTAAAATATGCAATGGAGAAAGTAGAGACAATTTCAACCAGCAAACAATATATTGATTCAACAAATAAGTTTCAATCACTCTATAAAAGACAATTTGGCATTTTAAAACCTACTTTGGGGTCTTGTTTCATGTTTTAGAAACTAAAATGGTGACTACACTTAAATCCTCAACCAATGTAATGAACGAACCTAAATTGTGCCTTAAACCATATTAAACATAAAAACACCATATCATATTCTAAATGAACAAGTAGAAGCAATTAACTATGTTATACTTACTATTGCTAAAGTGTAAAATCAGAACCAGCATGTGATAAAACCTAAGAACTAATCCTAATCTATAAGACATCACAAAACTTAAAAGAGTCATCATAATGAAAAGAATCAATGCAGAATCATAAAAGAAAAGTACAAGAATCCAAAATTTGAAATCAGAATCCAAAACCAATTGTAAACTCAATGATGGAAAGAATATAAAGCTCTATATCGAGATCTAATTGGAGGAGAATGGTTGAAAACTCTAAACGAATTGATAAAAGCAAAAACGAATGGTGAAAAAACCCTAAGGTCTTGTTCACTTGAGTGGATTTGAGGGAGAGTAATTGAGGGGATTTGAGAGAATTTGAAAATAAATTTTTTTGTTGATTATTTGAGTGAATTTGGAGGTAAACGAGATTGGATTTTGAAGTAAATTTTTTTAATCTGTCACGTCAATCAAATCCTACACTATTTCTCACAAACTTTACCTTCAAATTCATTCTCACTTACCTCCAAATATTCTCAAATAAACAACAAAAAAATTTATTTTCAAATCCTTTCAAATCCCCTCAAATCCACTCAAGTGAACAAGGCCTAAATGAAATGATTAATTGGTGTAAAATGAAATTGAATGGTGGAAAATGGTTAAAATGGTGCAAACAAGGATTTAAAAGGTTAAATTTGAAGAAAAAGTTGAAAGAAGGAAGAAACCCTAGCTGAAGGTGTAGATCAACGAACGAATCAATGGAAATCCTAGTCGATTAAGAAAACCCTAGGTATTTAATGGGGTTCGGTGGAAAAGAACAGAATATTGAGGAGAAGATGAATTTGATGGTATGGTGCGTTGATGAAGTTTTAGAGATGAGTGAAACTTTATTTCGCGTAGGAACCTCGAGAAAGAAAAGTGAGTCTCGTGGATGAGAGAAACACGCGAAGCAATGAAATGAGTTTGTGGCTTTGAAATAACAATGAAGATGTGGTGTAGAATCGTTGACGTGCGAGAAAGCTGAAGATGTGGTTGTTGATGTGCTATATGTCGTGATGGAGAGAGGATTTGTATGGAAGCACAATGGACCAGAAATCATTAGAATACTTGTAAACCAAGAGTGGTTAAACTTAAATTAGTCGTGTTGACTAGGTGAACCAAAAGCGGTGAGAATACTCGTTGTAAACCTGAAGAGGTAAAACTTGTGTAATCTTCTTAAAGATTGATGGAACCCCTTAAGAGTTCTTAAGGGAAAACTGGACGTAGCTCATATTGAGTGAACCAATATACAATTTGTTCTCTATTGATTAACTTTTTGAAAAGTTTTCCATACACATTTCAGAAAAAACTAGTGTCTAAATATCTTTTAATATCTTGTGTTAATCTTTATTTACATTTTTTCTTTAATATTTTACCAATTTGAATTAATAATATATATTTTTCATTTTAAAATTGTGTTCCAAAGGTTTAATAAAGTTTTTCATCAAAAAATTATAAAATATAAACTCATAATCTCTTAAACCTAATTCCTACAAGTTAATAGACGTAATATAATAAATAAATAAAAAATATATCTTAATACACATTTTGTGAAAATTGGGTCCTTATTTTGTGAAAATTGTAACAATGACACCCCTGCTGTTAAATTAAGCCCAATGACGTTAATTTTAGGTTGACGTGGCATGGTCATGTATGATTTTTGATGACATGGCGGCTGACATAGGGCATGATGTGGAATTTAGTTGTTTTCAAATAAAAAAGTTAGGAAAAAGTTGGAAAAACCTCTATTTTTTTATGAATCCTTAATTGCTTCAATCCCTAATAAAAGAGGAAATTTTTTTGCCTCTTCTTCGAAGGTGTTGATTGTTCTTGAAGTAAGACTGGTTTGAAGATGTCTCATGTTCGTCTTGCTCATGTATTGGGGATTGAATTTGTTCGTCTTAGACGAGGAAGATGAACTAATGCTAGCTGTGATTCTGAACTTTCTCTATTTTCTGGGTTTGTGATTGGGTTCTCTACAGTTTTCCATGGCTTCGATTTGGTTGGCGTTGCGGTGGAGAATGAGGACGAAAGGGTTTCTCATGGTGTTTGTTGTAGCGCGATTTCAGTGTTGTGAACAAATTGCGACTTTAGGGTTTAATTGGGTTTTTGAAAATTTGGGGTTACGATGCGAAAATTTTCGCAACATGGATCCTCTGGCTGTCGTGATTAGGGCTGGTGAAGGCTATTGGCTTGATTTTCCTGCAGGTTGCCATGCAGATGAACGAGGAAGAATGAATCTGGTTCTAGATTAAGGTTCCATGGCTCGTGAAGACTTGTGGTTGTGGTTGATGCTCGCACAACTGTTGCGACTTGGACGAATTGAGTTTTGAGTGGATCTGTTTTGGGTTTTGTTCTTTCTTTCCTTATAGGTTGATGAAGATGGAGAAGAAGTAGTGGCACAATGAAGATGAACATCGCGAGGTGGTGGTTGACAATCCCTAATTACTCACTACCTTTTTCCCAATTTCTAATTCGAACAAATTCAATTCCTAATTCAAACAAATTCAATCCCAAATTTATGAAATTCATTCTCAATGTTTAATTCATTTTTGTCAATTTCTTTTTAAAAAAACCAAAAAAGACACCTCAGAATCATGAACACCAAATAATGAAGTTCACGTCATTTAATAACGAAAATGACCATGTCACGTCAACCTAACTCTAACGTCAATGAACCCAATTTAACGGCAGAAGTGTAATTGTTGTAATTTTTACAAAACAATAATCCAATTTCATTGAAATGTAAAAAAAAGAAAAGGACCAATTTAACATTCTGATCCTAAACAGGGACATCACATATGATTAAACCTAAATTAAAACGAATTATGTAACATTTTTTTCATATTTTTATTAGATTCAATCAAATACAACTTATCCGTGATTAGTTTGGATCAACTATCTGACAGTATTTCCTCTTTGTTTTACTAAATTTTGTAATTTCAAAGGATACTTTATTATACGTTTTATAACATATTTTTAAATTAGTTATTTTATTTAATATTAGAAGAATTAAATAATATCTAATCACAATCTTTTTAATTATGTTGCAAAACATTCATTTACTAATATTTATAGGGAACCCAGCGGCTTTCCTTTATTATAGTCTCTTTTTTTCCTCCCAATCATTTTTTATCCACAAATTTAAATATGGGATTTGCTATTGGTTCTATCTTATTAGTCGTTACGAAAAATCGTTTTCAAAAATCTACTTGACTTTGAAAGGTACAATTACATGGATTTATATGGGAATGGAATATATTATAATATTATATTATTATAATATAAAGTAGATGAGAAAAATAGTTGGAGATGAGACGTTTGTGTGTGTCGTGTGCAAGGCCATGTGCAACAATGCGGCGGTTATTTAAAAATGTCGACTTGTTTAGGTACACACATTAATGTCAAACTTCAAACAAGCCTTTGTCTCGGATTCTCTTCCATCGTCTTCTTTATGGCTCTTCATTTTCCCATTTCTAAATTCTATCACACCCTTATCAACTTTGCTTTTTCTACTTTTTTTTTCTTATACCCATTTAATCAATGATAAAAGAAACATTAAATTAATATTTTATTCACTGATATTTTGTTTAACTTATATTAAAGATGTCATTTTATGCATAAAAATAGTTCAATAAATGTTTGTTATTATCTTTAAGATTCACTTCTATTGAAATTATTATTTTTAAAATTTGTTAATATTATACGTAATATTTAAAAATGTTAATTGAATTGTTTTACTAATTTTGAATAATATTGTTTTTTTAAATATATCTACAAATTATGTTAACATGTTAATTTAAGAGTCATGAAGTTAATTTTAATATTCAATAAACATATTTATTAGATATTGGGTATCAAGAATCTTGAAAAATATTCTAGAAGTACCAATTTTAACAAGACTGACTTACAACATCTGGGATGTAAAAAACTTGATCACCCTAAAATACATTACTGCACTCGTGCAATCAATGTTTATTAATTAACTTTTGCGGATAGTGAAAATAAAACTTTGGCTTAATTACATTATTTTCTATAATAATTTCCATTTTACATTTACAAATTTTATTACTAACTTTCACTTTAGTCTATGTTAAAATTTGAAGATTTCATTTTTCAAACAAGCAACTTTATTTAAAATAAAATAAATCCATTGAACCTGAATATAAAAGGTATGACTAAACTTAGTTCACGAATTTATACAACAACAAGGACTCATGTTACGACACAATTAATAGAAAGACAATAAAGTTTTCTTTCCGAATCTCATATATTCCTTTTTCTTAAGTCTCTTTCATTTCATTTTTCATTTTTACTCTTTATTTAGGCTTAAATGTTTACTTCGTCCTCAGGTTAAGAGATGAATTTCTGTTTAATACCCAGTTTTAAAAATGAAGACATTGGGTCTCTATGTTATGAAAAGTGTATGAATAAGGTCATATCCGTTAAGTTGACAGCAACAACGTTAAGTTCATGCTGATGTGGCCGTATTTTTTCTCTTCTCTCTTTTGTTGTCCAGTTTTTTTTTCTCTTGTTCAACTTTTTCTTTGATGATTTGTTGAACTTGTTCTTTCTTTGTCGACCTTATTCATATACTTTTCATAACATAGGGACTCAATGTCTTCATTTTTAAAACTGGGTACTAAACAGAAATTGACCTCATGGGAATGAATTAAGCATTTAAACCTTTTATTTATTTATCAGTTCTTTCATTTCACTTTGCACTACTGCCATCCACTATTTTTATTATGCAGTATTTAACTTAAGGCAAATATTTTGAAGTATAATACTGCATTTATTGATCAGTTTTGCAGCTAATATTATCGAAAGATTATAAATTATATTGATTAAATATTAATTAAACAAAAATCATTTTAATAATAATAATAAATATCCATCATACTCAAATTGAAGGAAGTTGATGCATGCATAGACAGAGGGGCCATATATCCTTCCGCTCTGTAAGTATCTTAAAGCCGCGTTAATGTGGGTCCCACTGATTGTTCAAAACAGCACAGCACACCCAGGACAACAACCGTTCTTCTCAACCATCAATTGTGTTTTCTGTTATTTCTATTCATGAATACAACATGTAATCCTACGTATCTATTATAAATTCTTTTAATTACAAGGTTTCATTTATTAGTATAAATTATATTAGTGTCAATTAATTAAAAAATATAATTGATATTAGTTTTAAAATAACTATGACTATTTTAATATATTTATTAGAGTCTCAGATTTGAAAGTTAAGAGATTAATGATAATTTAAATGTAATTTGTTTAAAAAATAAAATAAAATATTTTTTAAAGATAAATCGTGAAAAAATATTCAAAGCCCAAAGCAAATAATATTTTACATTATATCATTGATAATAAGATGTTATTTCAATAAACTTTAAATCGAAACGTTAATACCATAGAGACAAAATATTTTTGAAAGATTTATTTTAATATACTCAATAGTCGTTTAGGAGTTGAGATTATGAATAATTTCATATAATTTTCTTCTTAAACTTTATAAGAAGATAAAACTTCGATGTTAATTTTAATAAACTTAAACTTAAAAAAATTTTAAAAATCATCTAATTATTATACATAATAATAAGTTTTTATAATTAATATATATATATATATATATATATATATATATATATATATATATATATATATATATATATATATACACACATGCCTTCAGAAACTATTAAACTTATAACTACCAAATATGAGTGGAAAAAAAATTAAACTCACTCCCTCTTTCATCATATATTTCGATTTTATTACTAAGGCATCTTATAATTCCTATTGTCACACATAATAGTATAATAAATAGGTTGAATTTTAAAACAATTATCTTAAAAATTTATATTACTACTAATTTGTGATTAAATGACATTGTAAAATTAATTTATTTTGTTAAAGTATAACCTTTTTTTTCTAAATATTAAATTTTTGGTTAAACTTATGATTTAATTAGTGTATGCACAACTAATACTTAATTTCATCCTTACATTTAAAAAAATATTAATTTAGTTCACATATATGTTAAATGTTACTATTTTTGTCTTTATTAGTTTCTAATGTATTTTTTATTCATTCCTTATGTATGAAATAACTTTTTAATTTAATTATTTAAAATGTATAACATTATTAAATTGATCTACTTAAAAAAAATCCATTTAAAAATTTTTATTTATATATATCAATAAATATATTTAGTTTTTCAATAAGTGGCTAATTTACGACACATACAAAACCGAATTGTGTGTTTGAAATAATATTTATATTTTTTTTATGTGAGAACAAAAGGCTAGAAAATTTTATTTTAGGAATGAGAGTGGTTTAAAAATAATGAGACTCGATTATTTTAATATTAAAAGGTTTTAATATAAATAAATTTTTAAGAAACAAGTTTCATTATTTTAAAACACATATCTCTAGAAACCACTCTTTCGGATTCTTTAACGTCTCTCTAAGGTTTCTCATCCTTGCTCATCTATTTGAAGATCAGAGATCGCTTGAGTGATCCTCGCAGCGAGATCTTCAAGTTTAATTAATCAGTTTTTAAGATAGAGAAAGTTGATTTTATGCTCTTTTCTTTGGTCAATTTTGTTTTCCTTGCATGATAGTTCTCTTTGTTTTGCATGTGAAGTTTGAGTCTTCTATGAGACTTTCTATTGATCAGTGATCCTAACGATGTACCTTAATCTTATTTTTATGGTTTGTAGGAGCAAATATGAATTCCTATACGTTGGAGCTTTTTCAGGCTTTCTAGAGCGATTTGGTCTTATGTTAGGGAAGGAAAGCTAACATTAGCTTTAATTTTTGTATGAGAAGTATGAATTTGTGTTGATAGATAGTGAAATTTATGTTTGGTTGAATATGATATTAATTGAAATGCTTATTGAGTGATGTTGTATATTGATGAGTGAATAATTGTCTATTAATGAATATTTCAATATATGCTTGTTATTTGATAATGGTGTGAACTTTGGATGATGTTGTTTTGAAGTTTTATAGGTACAAATCTGATGTAGAGTTGAAAGTAAGAAATGAAGAGTGTTGTTAGATTGGTTTTTAGTCTAAATTGAGGTTTTGATAAGCGAATTTCTAGAGGAGGGACTTTGGTGTGATAATTGATGTTTGGGATCTGTTTTAGGGTCATTTTAAAACTTGAATAAAACCTTAGTTAACCAAAAAAGGATGATGTTGAATTGAAGAGTAGTGATTTGGTAAGAGTTATATGTTAGTCTGGTGTTAAATAGGGGTTTTTATACGCGAGATTTTGAGATAAGGGTTGGATGGAGAGATTTAAAGTTTGTTTTTAGGCTACCTAAGACTTGTTTAGAGGTTGAGTTTACTAAATTCTACACAATTGATGTTCTACAAAATTATGCAGACTAGCTAGGCGAGCTTAGGGTCACTGGGCGAGTAAATAGTGAAGAATGACAATGTGTTTCAGAGGGTGGGCGAGAATTCTCGATGGGCTAGGAAAGCTCTCTTTTTGCGCTCTCGTTGGGTGCCATAAGGTAGCTCGTTAGGCGAGCAATTTTGTCTTGAGCGTCAAAAGTTTGGCGTTGGGCGTCCCGTGTACATGTTTGATCTCTTTTGTTTTCTTTTCTTTGTTACTTATGGATGAAAATGTTTTGATGCTTTAAAATTTGTTTAGTAATATAAATTCAATTATATGATGGTTTATGCATGAGGCTATGCATGTATTGTAGTATGGTTTTAAAAGAGTTTCTAAGGTGAAATTCTTGATGGTTGTTCCAATTAAAGTAATGTATTGATGTGTGGACTCAGTCTTGTAAGTTATCGTAACGCTCCAATAATCACTCCATCTTTGGTAGAGAAAAGGATTGTGTAGTGAGGAGTAGCAGGAGGTCCTAGTCTATAATATGATGTTCTTTGTCCATAGCCGTTCACGGACTAATCTTGTGTGGTAGCTTGGGGAACAACTATTGTTCTACTACAAATGTATAACTTGTCATAGTCTAACATCAATACATATATATAGATTTGGTCAAGTCTAGAATTTATTTGTATGTTTAAGTTTGATTTGGTTTGGAAATGAATTGTGTTATATGATGTTTTATATTTGTATGATTTGATCCTTTTATAACATTGGCTTACATTTCTTGTGTTGTTTTTTGCTTGTTCTTGTTTTCACTTTCACAAGGATCACTTTAAGTGATGTGAGCTTAGGGGTAACGTCCTTCCAATTGATTAAACACAGGTGGGGTAAAACAACAATGTAGTTAGATTTTTGTTAATAAAATGAAACCTTCTACAAAAGTAGTCTCTAAGTTTTCTTATTAAATCTTATCCTTATGACATTTTATTTAGTAATTTTACATTATTAAAAATAGATGTTACATAATTTACTAGATATACAAAATCAAATTGTATATTTGAAATAATATTTATAATTAGATTACACTTGAAAAGCTTATATAATACATGTATTTAGGTTAAATTACAAATTTACAACATCTATGAAATGTCAATAATTCCCATATATTACAATTTACATTTAAATAACTATAAAATTACGTACACTATGATTACATAAAACAATTTAATATAAATATCCTATATTTTTTTACACTTTAGTATAAATTACAGACTACTAATACACATGAATTTAGGAAAATTAATAAAGCTAAAATCGCCATTATTAATTTATGGCTTAATAGCATTGATGATCCCTATTTTTGTATGGTTTATTCGAAATGGTCATAGTTTTTTTTCCTATTTAATGTTGCCCTAAAGAATATAATTTATGTTCAATTTAGTTCTTTTTGCAGACAGCGTTTAAATCGTTAACGACTCAATGTTAAAGTCAGCGATAAGTAAATGATGTAAGCTATTTTATCTGACGTGGCTGCCTCTCATCATCTTCATCCTGGCCACTTCATCATCTTCCATGTTCTAGAATTTGGAAACCCAGCCTCTTTCACCTTCGCCTTCTTCAAAATTGCCCTCATTTTCCTTCACGCTCTCTAAACCTACACCTACCCCGGTTCCCAACCCCAATCCAATGGCCTTAAAGTTGCCATCCGTCGCCCCGACATCGATGACTACCAGCCTCTCTTCTCCAAAATCGCCGCTGCAAGAAGAGGAACAAAGTCTAATCACCCTCGAATAATGAGTTCTTCGCCAACGGAGTTTTCGTTCTCATTCTTTTATTCATTTTGAGTCTTTACATGTGTGGGACGTTGCTTATTAAGGTCACGTTTGAGAGATCCGCATTTAGGAGGTCCGGCAAGCAATTGAGCATTTTTTTTGGGTTTTTGGGGCTTTACTCATGTGATCCTTTAAGCAAATCAAGTGTTAGTTATATTTGTATCTTTGTTGTGGATAATCACCTTGGCTGAGATTTTTGTGAATAGTGGAGATGGTGCGGCAAAGAGTGAATTTTGTATTGCGGAGAAATTGATGGGAAAATGGGGTTCTTACTGATTTTGGAAGCTTTAGGAAGTGGTGCTTGTTGAGGTCTAATTTGTTGCATATTGTGGCTTTGAGGCCTAACTTGCAGATTATTGCAAAAGAGGATTATCCCTACCCCCATTGAACCACCACCATGTGAGGAATGACAACTTCAGTGACCCAATCTATTGCAACAAGAAGAAGAAGAAAATTGGGAAGCATACATGGTTCATCAACCACCAAGATTGGGAAGAAGATTGTTTAACCTCGAACCTCACTATGACTTTCATAGAAGAAAAGTAAAAAGTCCTAATTTCAAAATCCATACTCATCAAAAATTGAGTTTCATTAAATAAATGACATTTCTTTCAGAATTCACCTTATTGTGCCTCAAGGGAATCCACGTGGGCAGTTAAATGACATCTCAATTGGGTTTTGCACAGTTGAACAGTGGGTCATTAACAATTTAAACGCCGTGTGTAAAAAAAACTAAATTGAACATAAATTATATTATTTAGAACAACATTGAACAGAAAAAAAAAACTACTACCATTTCAAACAAGAGGAAAATAGGAACAACAATCCTATCAAGCCTTAATTTATCCCTCCTATTACCAGTAAAAAAAATATATAATAAACGCAACGCATTGATGTTTCCATTAGTTACTTTAAATGTCATCCATTAGTTCTTACTGTACAAAGGTTTACACAGTGAGAACGAATTAAACAAAGCCTAACTTTCCTATCTAAGGAAATAATGGCTAACTTGTGTGCTGTTTATATAGTTTTTTTTGGGGCTTAAATTATTCATTTCTTCTCAAAGATTCTGATTTCAAAAATCACAAAACCACAAAATCTTGAAGGAACAGCTGGTTTTATGGGGAGGTGTAGTAGTAGTAGTAACAGTTTGAAGTTTCGTACCCCTTTTCTTCTTCACTGTGGGGTCCTCTTTTTTCCTCAGTAAGTGACAGCCTAATCACCAGCCTGGAAAAGGGTGTTAGCAACCACACTAAAAAGCTCAACTTGATGAGTTTACGGTGATGGGGTGCTTCGTTACTTCATTTCATTTCATTTTCATGTATGTAATGTAATCTGAAAAGGGGTCTCTCTCTAATGTTTCAAACCTTGTTCCTTTTTGCACCAGCTTATTCACATTAAGGTAAGTCTTGTTACCATTATTTGTTTTTAACCTTTGCTCAATCTACTTACGTCAGAATACTAGATTATTTCTCCTGTGGGTTGTGGTAGTGGAGCTAAGGTTTCTGTCTTTCTATTCTGTTTTGTGACGTTGGAAACTTCTTACTTTGTCCCTTGCTGTAGTGGAAATGTCTTCTTCTGTGCATTACTCCTGATAGATCCGTGCTTGTTGCAGGTTTCGTTGTGGGATTTGAGATTTGCATTCTTGGGGCCCCTTCGGATCTGGGTTTTGAAAGAACGCGTCTTGGTGATTTCATCTGGCGGTTTATGGACTATTGAAGAAGCTAAAATGAAGATGGAACTCATGAGATGGGTTCCCTTGGTCTTGGTTGTTGTTTTTCTAGTTTTGGTTAATGGGTCGTTTTCCTTATACACTCCTCCTGATAGCTATCTAATTGCATGTGGTTCTTCTCAAAACATCACCTTTCAAGGACGCACTTTTGTTCCTGACTCACAACATTCTTCACTTGTAATGAAAACTGGGAATTCTTTTGTTGCTAGCACCAATTCTAGTGCCCCTTTTCCCATTTACCAATCGGCTCGGGTTTTCACCGAGAAAGCTTCTTATAGGTTTGAGATTCAGCAAGAAGGTAGGCACTGGGTTAGGCTATACTTTTCCCCTCTTCCAAACTCCAGCCACAACTTGACTTCAGCTTCTTTGACAGTGGTTACTGATGATTTTGTACTCTTGAGCAACTTCACCTTTAGGAAATACAATGGTTCTTATATGTTCAAGGAGTATGTTGTGAATGTAACCTCTGATGCATTGGTTGTGACCTTCATTCCTTCCAATGGTTCGGTGGCCTTTGTGAATGGAATTGAAGTTGTGTCAATGCCAAATGAGCTGTTTGTTGATCAGGCACTCTCTGTTAACCCGCCAGCACCATTCAATGGACTTTCTGACCTTGCCTTTGAAACTGTTTATCGGTTGAATATGGGGGGTCCTTTGATTACTTCTGAAAATGACACCCTGGGTAGGACTTGGCTGAATGATAGAAAATACCTTCATGTGAACAGCTCAGTCCTTAATGTATCGGTGAATCCTTCAAGCATTAAGTATCCAGTGGCTGTTACACCTGAGACTGCCCCAAATTGGGTCTATGCCACTGCTGAAGCAATGGGGGATGCTAATGTAAATGATCCAAATTTCAACATCACTTGGGTCTTCAATGTGGATCCAAATTTCTCCTATTTCATTCGGGCGCACTTCTGTGATATTATGAGCAAGTCACTCAACAATTTAGTCTTCAACATGTTCATAAATTCTGACATAGCTCTTCAAAGCCTTGATCTCTCAACCATGACTAATGACTTGGCTGTGCCTTACTTCAAGGACTTTGTTGCCAATGCCTCTGCAGACTCAAACACTTTGACTGTGAGTGTTGGTCCAGATCCTGTGGCTGACTTTCCAAATGCCACTATGAATGGGTTGGAGATAATGAAGATCAGCAACTCGTTAAAGAGCTTGGATGGGCTTTATTCAGTTCACAGTCTTCTTCCAGGTTCACATTCAAAGAAAAGCATGGTAGGAGTAATTGTTGGTTCTGCTGTTGGTGCTGTAGCAGCTTTAGCAATAGCTGGTTTGTGTTATTGCTGCTTGGTGGGACGCAAATCAAAGTCATCCACTCAACAGGGCCATTCATGGCTGCCTCTGCCCCTTTATGGAAACTCTCTCACCATGACAAAAAATTCAACACTTTCACAGAAGAGTGGAACCGCAAGCTGCATTTCTTTAGCTTCATCAAATCTCGGACGGTTCTTCAACTTCCAGGAAATCCTAGATGCTACCAACAAATTTGATGAGAAGCTACTTCTGGGTGTTGGTGGTTTTGGAAGGGTTTACAAAGGAACGCTTGAAGATGGGACCAATGTAGCTGTGAAAAGGGGTAACCCAAGATCTGAGCAAGGGCTTGCAGAATTCCGGACAGAAATTGAAATGTTATCCAAGCTTCGCCATCGCCATCTTGTGTCCCTCATTGGTTATTGTGATGAGAGGTCAGAAATGATTCTTGTGTATGAATACATGGCTAACGGACCCCTCAGGAGTCATCTGTATGGAACAGAGCTGCCACCTCTCTCATGGAAGCAGCGGCTGGAGATTTGCATTGGAGCAGCAAGAGGCCTTCATTATCTCCACACCGGAGCAGCTCAAAGCATAATTCACCGAGATGTGAAGACAACAAATATCCTCTTAGATGAGAACTTTGTTGCAAAAGTTGCCGATTTTGGCCTCTCCAAGACTGGTCCTTCTCTTGATCAGACCCATGTGAGCACTGCTGTGAAGGGTAGTTTTGGTTATCTTGATCCCGAATACTTCAGAAGGCAACAGCTTACTGAAAAATCAGATGTGTATTCATTTGGGGTAGTGTTGATGGAAGTGTTATGCACAAGGCCAGCCTTGAACCCTGTGCTTCCAAGGGAGCAGGTAAACATAGCTGAATGGGCAATGACCTGGCAGAAAAAGGGTATGCTTGATCAAATCATGGATCAGAATCTTGTTGGCAAGGTGAATCCTGCATCACTGAAGAAGTTCGGGGAGACAGCAGAGAAGTGCTTGGCCGAGCACGGCGTGGACCGGCCGTCCATGGGAGATGTTTTGTGGAATCTTGAGTATGCATTGCAGCTTCAAGAGACATCATCAGCACTCATGGAGCCAGAAGACAACAGCACAAACCACATCACTGGAATTCAGTTGACACCCCCAGACCATTTTGATAACAGTGTGAGTATGATTGATGGGGGAAACTCTTGCACTGATGATGATGCAGAAGATGCTGCTACAAGTGCAGTGTTCTCACAGTTGGTAAATCCTCGTGGAAGATGAGCTCTTGCGTTTCCACAATTCTGGCCAAAGGCCATCAAAGTAAGTGGCCATTCTGGCTTCATTCTGAAGGTTGTTTCTTATTTAGTTAATGCTTTTTGTAATCCATTTTTTCTCCACGAAATCAATTTACTTTGTAATATACTTGAATCATAGTGATGGGTGCCTTTAAGCTGGTCACTAATTGCATGCAAGGTACACCATAAAACTCTCTTGTACTAAGTATAAACCAATTACGAGTTCTGCTCCTCAAGTTCTTCTCACACCTTACAATATATGAAGCTTATATAAGTTCTTTCTGGCATATGGTCAGTTAAATTCCTTTCTTTTTCACTTTTCAAGGAAAACTTTTAGATGCTGTTCTTCACTATTTCTCATAGCTCCCAAAGTGAGTTTTAAAAAGTTTATTTAATTTAACTCAAGATCTGATCGATTACCTACTTATACTGTAAATTGGTCTTGTTGTTATTTTTAGTTGATATGAAATTTCCAACAATTATTTTCATACTCTAATGCATTGAAAATAACTTACCAAATATGTTGTAGCATAAGTTTTAAATATTGTTTATTTTACCGGCGCTTAATTTTACTCAAACATGGTTTTGATTTTAAACCATACATCTACATCCAGTGTGGAAAAAAGTAGGATTTGACCAAGTGGATTACGAAACACAAGTGACAATTAAAAAAATAAATAAATGTGTTTTTAGTTTTTAAATTTTAAAGCGAATATAAAATTTGATATTGTTATAAACTTTTAATTGAGTTAAAGTTTTTTGACACGTCGATTTAAGTTATTTATATTATTTAATTTGCTTAAATTCAAATAAAAATTTAAATACATTTTAATATATAATTTTTTTAACACAAATAAATTAAAGTAACTATATTATTCTTTTTTAAATTTAGGTAAAGTTTGGAAAATAAATTTTACTTTAGAATTTAAAGATTATGAATATATTTAATATAAAAATATCCTACACTTATTTTCACATAAATGACATATTTCAGATTGCTTTTTAACTCATTAGTATTTGATATCTAATACTTTCGTGTCACTTAAAAGTCAGACTAATAACAATCTAAATATTACTTTTTTTTTTCAATTCTCTAAGATATCTAATATCTATTAAATAAAAAACTGTAAACTATTCAAAATAAATAATATTTTCAATACAGTAATTATTTTTAATAATATTATCTTAATAAATTTATGTCAGAGCACTTATTTTCACATAAATTACATCGTTAGTTTTTCAGCCGCATTTGATATGCTAGCTGATTTGATTTCAAGCTTAGAATTTGTTACTGATTTTATTTTTAGTGAAAAATATGATCGATCAACGTAGAAAGCAGAGAGAGCGTGAAAGATATGAAACTATGGAGTGACGACATGAGATTTTCTGCCATATTCCAGTTGGTTACCATAAGTTACGTGACCTCAATTTTTTTTTCTTGTACTTTTCTCTTTCCACATGGTGTGTTTCTTTCTTCTTTTCTTTTTCCTTTTTTATTTGTTTTTATGAACTCGTGTGTCCATATTTAATTTGACGGAGCAAAAATAATTTTCCTTTTGACGTTTTAGGAGAAAACTTGTAAGAAGTAAGGTTATGATTGGTTCATGTTGCAGACTCTTTATGAGAATTGAATGTGTTTATTGGAGTGTTGATTATTAGGTTTATGGAAGATGTGTTGGAAGTACCGTATTGATAAGGTCAATTTATAATATATAAGCGAGTACAACCTCATAAACTGATTTTGTGGGGTTGAATTAAACTTAAAGTTCACTTTTTAATATACGATATTTATTGTTTGTTGAACATGTTGTTCCATCCACTAGTGTAAAAGGGTATGTTAAAAGTTTGAAGTCCCACATCGACTAGAGATAAAGTAAAAAAGAATAGAATAATACATAAAGATTCTTCATGGTGCAAAGAGAAAAAAAATATATATATGTTCGAAAGAAAATAACCTAAAATTTTAACATGCAACATCTTATAATATGTGTTAACATTAATTTAATATAGGAGACCACATTAACTTTTATTTTAAAAAAAGATAAAAACTTAATTGATAGAGAAATATAAAAACATAACTGAATTCATAGGTCATAAATATATAAACCAAATTAATAATTAAATTTTTTCTATACTTTTTTTAGCGTAGTGAGTATAATCCATGATTGAGGAAGATACAATACAAGTTGTTTCATATTGTTTATTCACGTCCAAGGTAAATGTAATATAAAAAAAAAACTCGTTTATGTCATCTTGCAAGCAATAAAAAGTAAAATCTAATAATTTTGCATAAATATTATATATTTAAATTACATTTAATTATTTTAATTATATCATTTTGATTTCACAAAATTGTTTGTCTAAGTTTTATATATTTGAAGGTTATAATTTGTATGCGTCATCTAAATTTTACATATGCTCAGTGCATTCGGGCAATAATTTTAAGCCATTTTATGTTATAAGGAATCAATAATTAACAATCAACTTTTCAATTTACCTTCGGTATTTGAAATTAGAATATGAAAAATATCAATTTAACGACTTTGATTTTGATTTCACATAAATGCTTGGAATAATTGCACGGAGAATTGAATACATGATAGAGCATAATCGATGTCTTGGGCATAATTAATGTCATGCATGAGATATAATATAGTTATGCCACCATCATGCACTACGCTATTCTTCCATTCCATTCTCCATAGTGCATTCCATTCTGTCAATACACATTAATAATCTTAAAATGTACTTAAACGATAGACTCTTTACAATTATACAATGAGGTAAACACAAATTTAAACACAATTATATGCATGTAATTTAATTAAAATTATCTAAATTTTGTCATTTCATAATTAGTCACCCTTGATATTTTTTCCTACTTTAAGAAAATACTAAGTAAATTATATGAAAAATAATTTTTTTATGTAATAAATAAAAAGTATTATAACGTGATAAAGATAGAGTGCCATTATAATTTCTTACAATTTACTGTTCGCTTCTCATTTTTCATTTGAAATTTTTTTTTATCGTAATTTCATTTTTTTTAATTAGTATACATAATATTTTACATGGCTTGAACTTAATTATTTAAATATATTAAATTTTAAATTATTTTTAATTTTATAAAACAATAAGTGTTTCTAGGCTTTAGGTAGCGGTTCTTAATTAAACCGAAGCCATAGACTCCTTATTGCTTCGGTTAATAAAATAACCAAGGTAATGACAAGTGTTTCTAGGATTAAATTTCTAAAAGTAATAGAGTCTATTCCACATTTCTTCTTCGTTTCTCTGCTCTACTGTGCCACTCTCCTCTCTTTGTCATCACTGTCCTCTTTTCATCTTCCATTTTTGCAACCATCCTCTACATTTCTTCCATTTTTATTTTTCGTTTTGACATTGATTTGTACAAGTACTCTTTGGATATGTGCTTTGTGTGATTTTCGTTTTGTTTCATTTCACCACCAAACTCACCATCAAGGTTAGTTTCATTTTAGGTTTTTCAAACATAGTTATAGGTAAAACTGAGAGTGCTTAAGAGAACTCCAAAAGCCCTAAAAATTTGTTGGAAGGACAAAAAATCATGAAATCCCATCACAAAAAAATTTAGCTCAAAATTCAAAGTCTAATTATTTTAAATAATTTTGCAAAGTATGAAAAAACAAACAAAATAAATTTCCAAATAATAGAAAATACCGTTTTCTAGAAAGTGTAGATGGATTAGCTGACTATGCAAGCTACCACGATATCATACATTTTTTTACCCCAAATCTATATATAATAATGTGAAAACTGTTAACTAGAGTAAAAGTTAGGATGATTTAAAGATCTAGAATCCAAATAATTTTAAAACTTTAGATTCACCCAAAATAAGGGCTCCTAGAATTTTTCTCTTGAAATAGAAGTTTGTAAGAGTGGTAAAAAAAAATCATTCAAAAATAATAACCATAGGTAACAAAACCTAAACTCACAAATAAATAGTTATTTGGAGCACTGTATTTCTCGGTTATGGATACTTGTTTTTATATGCAAATCTATTTTTGTGTTTATGGCTTTATGTGATATAGAATGTTTATAAAAATAGAACGATATTTTTTTTAAAAACATACTTTAGACTGTGGTTGTGATAAAAATCGAGGTAAAAAAATGGTCTATAGCCTCGGTTCTGGATTCAACCGAGGCCATTAAATAATTTTAAGGGTCTACGGCCTCAGTTGGAACCAGAACCGAGAAAATACACCCAATTTTATTTTTTTTGGTTTACTGCTTCGGGTTTTCTAAACCGAGGGAAAATCGTAACATTTTTTGCATCGATTTTTGAACCGAGGCCAAAGGTTTCACTTTTTTACCTAGCCTGAATATACCTTGATTTTGTAAATGATATCATAACCCGAAAAAAACCGATGTTGTATCCCTTGGTTGCACTAGTGGTTGCTTTCTCTCTAAAAGACTTTGGACATATACATTATTTTCTTGGCATTGAAGTACACAAAAATGACAATGGAATGTACCTAAGACAAACTAAGTACATAAAAGATACTCTGAAGAAGTTCAACATATAAAGACAATTTTAGCCTGTCCAGCACCAATGGTGACTAGTAGGCAATTCATTATAGAAGGGGAACCAATGACCAATGCTACTTTGTACAAACTCAGTCAATATATAAGATATCTTTAAGGTACAATGAACTTATGTCTACACATAAAACCCTTAAATGATATTGACATAATAGGGTATTCTGATACATATTGGGCAACTAGTATTGAAGACAAATGATCAATGATAGGACAATGAGTTTTTTTGGAGAAACTTGTTGCTTGGTTCAAGAAAACAAAAGGTAGTGTCATGATCGAGTAGTGAATCAGAATACAGAGCCCTGGTTGACCATGTAGCTGAAGTAGCTTGGATTACATCTCTGCTAATAGAACTAAAAATTCTAATGCTCAAAAAACCAATTATGTGGTGTGATAACTTAAGTGCCAAATTCTAATCCAGTCATGCACACACGGTCCAAACACATTATGATAAATGTGCATGTGATCAAGTCCTACAAAAGGAACGTGGTCTATGTTCCTACTACTAATCAAATTACAAACTATTTTACTAAACCTCTCACTCATACAAGATTCAACTTGTTAAGAGAGAAACTTCGCATAATTATGTCACCACTAGTTTGAGAGGGGCAGTTAGACAAAATCAAATATTATGTTCAATATTCTATCATTTATACTTATTGTATTTAAACATGATCTATTTAAATTAGACAATTCAATACCTTTTTCTATTTTAAGTGATATTTAAAAGGTGTTGATGCTTCCTCTCAACAATACCATTATGCTTATGGGTTTCAACACAATTGTGAATGATTACTTTTTGGGAAAATAAATTTTTCACAACAAACTATGTGCCGTTATTAGTATGAATGGTTTTGACAGTAGAATTGAACTGGTTTTCAACAAGATTAATAAAACTAATGTTATATTTTTAAGATTAGATTTGTCAAATAAAGGGACCAACTAAGTAAAATCCGATAACTCATCAACCATACCATAGTAAGAACATATTTAAAATCATTCATAAAGACAACAGGGTCCTAGATATCTGTATTTAGAAACACTTGTAGTAAAAGGAAGTTTGTGTTGTTTACCCTGATGACAAATGTCACACATATAAGAGTTGTCAAAATATAAAAGAGTTGTCAAACAAAAATATAAGGGTAACTATTTTTCATAATCTTTAGTCTCTTATTTGAGGGATGTCCCATACTAGAGTGCCAAAGGTTGATATCCCTATGTCTCGCGTAATATATAATAGATTAGACGATGCACCCAGTTTCACTCCATTAGACTTGTTTGATGGGTCAAGGTACTAATAGATGACTCTATTGTTTTCGTTTATTAGACGACCTGTTAGATGTGATAACAAGGGTATGTGCAACTGGTTTCCAAGATGTTACAAACTCTCAAATCAACTCATCTTTTTTACAATAATTTTCTATTTTTCTCTTCTGATTAATCAATGTAGAACTTTGATAAATAATGCTATAGGAGAAAAAAAAAGCATACTATTTTTGCCAATACAAATGCTAGCTCATACAGAATGACCACTTAAATAGTGTATAATCACGTATGTTATAGTTATTCTATGGTCAGATTTCTCGAAAATTTACCATTAGACATTAGTTTGATCCGAATTCACTCAATTTCTTCCTTTAAGTTAATTCTATAGATGTGACTAATGTGCACAACAACAAACTTTTTGGATTCAAATATAGTAATATTAGACCTAACTTAAGCTTCAGCATGCCAATGACATAAAATAAGAGAACCTCTCTCATAATTTCACCATAATTTTGTTAGTTATTTTAAATGTTTTAAAATAAATCTCCTATTTATTAGGGAGAATAAGTCATTAGTCAGTTAGCATATTTTATTCCTAGATAGGTGCTATTTTTAAATTTCAGTAACTACTCATTATGCAGAGCAGTTGTGATGTACTGGTTTTTTGGCTTTTATAAGCCACGCTTGATTACTCAATAACATATACACTTATACAAGTTTTATTCTACGTATCTATTTTATAACAATTGGTATTAGAGCTCCGTAAGGGGCCTGATACAAAAGTGTGCACGAGTGAAACAGGGTGAGAAAAGTGTATCTGAGTGTTTAGAGAAAAGTGAGTAAAGAGAATGGCTGAAAAATTTGTACAGCCAACCATCCCAAGATTTGATGGTCATTTTGATTTCTGGCCATGACAATGGAGAATTTTCTACGAAGCCGAGAGTTATGGCAGATTATAGAAGAAGGAATTCCAAAGCTTGAAACTGCACCAACAGAAGCAAAACGACAAAAAGTATCTGATGTCAATCTTAAAGATCTCAAAGTGAAGAATTACTTGTTTCAAGCTATTAAAAGGGAGATTCATGAAACTGTATTAGACAAGAGCACGTCTCAAGCCATATGGCAATCGATGCAGCAAAAATACCAAGGGTCCACAAGAGTCAAGCGTGCTCAACTACAAGCTTTGCGTCGTGAATTCGAACTCTTAGGAATGAAGGAGGGTGAGAAGGTGGACACCTATTTGGGAAGAACACTCAGTATTGTTAATAAGATGAAATCCAACGGTGAAGTGATTAATACAAGCATGGTGGTTAGCAAAATTCTCAGATCGTTAACCCCAAAGTTTAACTACGTTGTGTGTTTAATTGAGGAATCTAATGATTTGAATACCCTCAGCCTTGATGAGCTTCATGGTAGCCTACTAGTTCATGAGCAAAGGATGCAAAACAGTCATTCAGATGAACAGGTGTTAAAAGTCATTCAAGAAGAGAGACTAGTAGTGGGTCGTGGTCGCGGCAGAGGTCGCGGACGTGCTATGGGACGTGGAAGATATGTGCAAAATAAAACACACATTGAGTGCTTTTACTATCATAAGTTAGGGCACTGTCGGTATGAATGCCCTGAATTGGAAAAGAAGGCTCATTACACATCCTTTGAAGAAGGAGAGACAGAAGAAGAAATTATATTGGTTGCATATGAGGAAACACAAATTGTACAAAAGGAGGATTGGTTTCTAGACTCAGGTTGCAGTAATCACATGACCGGGAATAAGCTATGGTTCACGAAAATACAGGAAGAAGGACTTAATAGAATGGTAAAGCTCGACAATGATTCGACTCTAGCTGTCACTGCAAAAGGGAGTGTTCAAATTGAAGTTAATGACACTTTTCATATTATATCAGACGTTTATTATGTACCTGGACTTAAGACAAATCTCATAAGCCTAGGACAACTACAAGAGAAGGGTTTCTCTGTCCTGATTCAAAACAGCATGTGCAAGGTTTTCCATCCAGAAAAAGGACTCCTTATGCAAACCAATATGAAGGGAAATCACCTATTTTATCTATCTGCTTCACTCCAGTCCTGCTGCCTTCAAACTGTGGAAATTTCAGAAGCAGAAACTCACTTATGGCATCAACGATTCGGACGTCTAAACTTCAAAAGTCTTGGTACATTAGCTAGCAAACAAATGGTGATAGGATTACCATTTCTAAAACCACCCAAAGATATTTGCAGTGCCTGTTTGGTAGGCAAACAACATAGAGATATGTTGCTAAAGCAAAGCACATGGCGAGCCTTCATAAAGCTTCAATTAATTCATGCAGATATTTGTGGCCCTATTTCACCATCCTCTCACAGTAACAAAAGGTATATTCTAAGCTTTATTGATGATTATTCACGTAAGGCTTGGATTTATTTCCTGCATGAGAAATCTGAAGCACTTACAACCTTCAAGAGCTTCAAAGCAAATGTTGAGAAGGAATCTGATGCCTTTATTACTTGCCTTAGAACTGATAGAGGGGGAGAATTCACTTCCAAGGAATTTTCAGATTTCTGCACTCAATAAGGTATATCCAGGCAATTGACAACTGCTTACACCCCATAACAAAATAGTGTTGCTGAACGGAAAAATCGCACCATCATGAATGTCGTGCGTATAGTTTTGCATGAAAAACAGGTTCCTAAACAATTTTGGCCTGAAGCAGTACGCTGGTGTATCCACGTTCATAACAGAAGTCCTACAACTGTAGCTCTAAATCATCAAACACCAGAAGAGATGTGGAGTGGTTCAAAACCGAGGGTGGATTATTTTCGAACGTTTGGTTGCATTGCCCATGCTCACGTTCCAAATCATACTAGAAGAAAGCTGGATGATAAAAGTCAGAAATGTATTTTTCTTGGGGGTAAGTGATGCATCCAAAGCTTATAAATTATTTAATCATGTTACAAAGAAGGTTATAGTGAGCAGGGATGTTGTATTTAAAGAAGAGAAAAACTGGAATTGGAAAGATGACTGTGAGAAAAATAAAACAGAAGCTCTTGATTGGGAAGACACAACCACTGCAACAGACAAGCACTCTGAACCTGCTTCACAGGAACGCTCTGGACCTGCTTCACAGGAACGCTCTGAACCTGCTTCACAGGAACGCTTTGAACCTGCTTCACAGGAAGTTACAATTAATGATGGTGTAGATCCTGTTATAACATAATCAAGTTCTGAACATGTTGATATTCCAATGGCAGGGAGGGCAACCAAAATTCGATGAACTCCCAATTGGATGACATATTATGAAACTAATTTGGTAATGGAAGAAAGTGATGAATTGTTGGCCATGATGCTGGCAGAATCTGCAGATCCCCAGTCCTTTGAAGAAGCATGGACGAGTCAACAATGGAGAGAAGCAATGAAAGCTTAAATGGAGGCCATTGACAAAAACAATACATGGCAACTTGTAGATCCACCAGCAGGATCTACACCCATAGGTCTTAAATGGGTTTACAAGACCAAATTTAATGAAAATGGTCATGTAGAAAAATATAAAGCCAGATTGGTAGTTAAAGGTTATGCTCAAAAGTATGGAAAAGATTATACAGAGGTATTTGCACCTGTAGCTAGACTTGATACGGTGAGAATTTTGATAGCATTGGCTGCACAAAATGCATGGGAAGTATATCAGCTTGATGTAAAAAGTGTGTTCTTGCATGGTGATCTTAAAGAAGAGGTATATGTTCAACAACCAACAGGTTTCATTCAAAAGGGTCGAGAAACTCAAGTTTACCGGTTGCAGAAAGCTTTATATGGACTTAAGCAGGCCCCACGAGCTTGGTATAACAAAATTGAAGCCTACTTTGCCAAAGAAAAGTTTAATCGATGTTCTAGTGAACACACATTGTTCACCAAACAATCTCAGGGTGATATTTTAATAATCAGTCTTTATGTTGATGATTTGCTATTTACCGGAAACAATAAACATATGTGTGAAGAGTTTAAAAGTTCAATGAAACTAGAATTTGATATGACTGATCTTGGAAAAATAAAATATTTTCTCGGAATAGAAGTCATACAAAGCAAGGTAGGAATTTAAATTTCAGTAATTGCTCATTATGCAGAGCAGTTGTGATGTACTGGTTTTTTAGCTTTTATAAGCCACGCTTCATTACTCAATAACATATACACTTACACAAGTTTTATTCTATCCATCTATTTTATAACAAATTTAATGTTAAACAAATGAAAAGACTGCACTTTTTATTCATTAGGACCAGAATTCAAATAAAAAACAATCATTACATCACAAATGCAAACTCTGAATCATACAAGGACGATATCAGTGACTTGAAATTTCATCTTCTGCAAACTATGCCATTCCCACTGTTGGCCACACCAGTGCAATCCAGCAAACCATATTCAGTGTCTGAGTTAATTTTTTCTGAAGCTTCTTTTGCACTATCAAACAAACAGACCCCACAATCTGCAGAAACAAGTGATGCGGTTCTGTACTTGTCTTCCCCTCCAACCACTGCCATTGGCACCCCCAGCTTTGCTGGATTCTGAAAATCTGGCTGATAAGTCCTTCCAAGAACCCCTTCAACGTTTGAAGACAAACCATGGAATTTGAACTGCACTTCTAAGTGAGCAAAGCAATCATCCTCAGGAATTTGGTAGTTGTGGATTCTACTATCTTCCTCAGTGACAGGCACAACATTGACTAATATCTCAGCAACTTCTGGGAGAGTAATGGTAACACTGTTCTTGCTTGATGTTCTCTCTATTCTAACTTGACTTTGTGGGCACTGCCATGCGGAGAGGTAACCATCAGGGATGGCAAGTTCTTTGCCATTGTGAGAAAACTTCAAGTGGTCAACTTCATCGTTCCATGATGCTGCTGGGGTGGCCTCAATGGTGAGCTTGTGCGAACCAAAGAGAACTCCCAATGCTTGGATCCAAGTGTAATCCCTTGTTCTACTTGCTGGCCTTAGGCCAATGAAACGTGCATTGATTTGAAGGTCCACATCGGATACTAAGGCGAAATGCTCGTTTCTCCTTCCATGGAAGTAGAAAACAATTCCATCTGCTCCAACGAAACGAGGGTCCAGACATGCAGATCCACGACCATTGCAATTTGGTTTGCGAGCTATTGTCATCAAACATAGAACGAAATAGTAAATGTTTGAAATTAATCATCTCACAGAGGTGAAAAATTGTAATTGTACAACTTTTTATCACGAAATCTCCAATACAAGTGACTAATAAGTCCAACTATATTATCAGTTAAATTAAGTTATAGTTTAATAACTCTAACAGCATTAGTTTAATTATGGTATAATATAGTTTTAACCTTAAAATTTAATTAATTAAATGAAAATATGAAACCAAATTACTAATTAAATCTTATATTCTTTTATTATATTCGAAGTGTAAGTGAATGATCTTACTTTTGCATTGAGTTTCGCAAGTGGGGGAATCACAGTCAAGATAGCAGACTTTGGCCTTTGAATTGGATGGAAATCGATAAGGGCATTGATTCGGGCATGGCACTTTCTTCCCAAAGCATGGACTCTTGCGGGATAAGCAGGTCTGGTTGTCTTTTCCTACAATAATTTGCATTTCACAGAATGCAAACAACAGAAAGAGATAGATCAAACTATTTGTACTTGAGATACTCATGGCTTCTTCTTATACATAAGGAAATACCAATTTCTTGTGAAGAATGCTCCGTTTGGTCTATCAGTCACTATATTTATAGAAAAACTCATCAGCAAGTGGTCATTTTTCTATAATATTGCTGGCAGTTGGCATATGTTCTTGCTTTCTTAAAGTTTCATCAAATGAAAATGATTCACAGAATGTGTACAGCAAGAACTTCCTGAACTTTGGCTAATTTCTTTCATTTTTTTATCTTGTTAATGCATTTATATTCACATGATTATGAATATGGCAAGTGATATGGTTGACCAATGTGGCTTTCACCGAAGGCAAAGCCTCACCAGTTGCGTGTATTAAGAGAGGGGTGGTTGATCCCCCGTTAAGTCTGGTCTAGCCATGAGAAATGGAGGAAATATGATCACATTGGAAAATTATTTCACTAATTTAATGCTTGAAAACATAATAAGTTCTATATGGGTGTGTTTGTTTTGCTTTTGAAGTTTTAGGATCTACCTATGTAAAAAGAAAAAAAAAATACTTTAACACATTTTTACGTTTATTTCTAGGAATCAAATCTCCAATTGCTTGTTTAAATACTAACTATCATCCTCTATGAATAGTATTAACAAATATTTTATTAGAACTAAAAAAAATATTACATTTTTTTTTGGATAAAATTTTGGAAAAAATAACAGTACCTTGACATGTAAATGTATCAAATACACTCATTTGACACTTAGGTGTTATTAAATTTTAAAATTATACATTATAATAGTTTGGAAATTTAATAAAGATAAATTTTAACTGTGTCTTTAAAAATCAAAACTATGTTCAAGTATTATTATTATTTTGAAAAGGTGCAAAAACCCTCCAAATTTTGGTATGACTTCCTCTCAGCTTTGAATTTCTGCACGTAACTATTTTACGTTAGCCCTTATAAAAAACAACTTTTATATTTTGAACGTGGGTTGTTCATATATAAGATTGATTGATAAAGGTATTACTCAACCATTATCAGTTAAAAATTAGGAATGTTTTTGCTGCAGCAACTTAGCTCTTATTTTAAATTTTTTATAAGGATGATTTTATGAGTTTAAAAGTAAAGACTAATAATATTTGAATAAAACTAAATTAATCTGGCTTATTAACACGTTATATTAATAGTAACATTATAACTAAAATGTAGAAAATTTAAAAAGTCTATAAACATTTTAATATATTTTTTTGATAAATTTTTTAATTAAATGTGTGTAGAAAAAGATGGTGTTGAGTAGAATTTTAAAAGCTCTTTGAAAATATTTGGTGCCAAATCTCTATTAGATATTTTATAAGGGCGTCTGAATAGATTAGAAAATACTAAAAATGTTTGTAAATGTTCATAAAACTTTCATATATGCATATATATTAACAATAGTCATGAACATATATTTTACTTTACATTTTTATCTTAATTTTAAGTTACATCTAATTCTTTTTATCAATCATAACAAGTTTTACTAATTAATCGATGAATATAAGTATTTTTCTTCTTTTATTATTACTAACTTATTAGTATATGACGTTTACTCTTAGGAAATGGGTATATAAGGTCACTCTTGTCTGACACCACTCTTCACATTACAACAAAAGTTGTTTGAAATGTTTATAATGAAATTCTCACAAGAAAATACAGAACATTGACACTCATTGTTCTAGGTACTACCTTCATACAAGTAAAGGATTACAAAATAAAGGTTTCTCTCTAAAGTCATCTAGAGTATGATCTTATGATCTCACTTGTGGCCTTAGGCTTTTATGTATGGGATGATTTCTTTCTACAAACATAGAGTTAAGGACCATTGGAGATTGAATGTTTTCTTCAGTCCTTTGATAAGTCCTTTTTAGAGCATGACGACCTTAAGCCTTGTCACGTTAAAGTCCAAGAGTCTAGTCTTTTAATTGTGCTTAATTGTTTGTGATTGTTTGTGAGTTGTGTCCTTTGATTTTAAAGGTGATTTTTGTTTAAAGGGTACCTAGTAGTAACCTAAGACATTTCTGGCAAGGTAAGACTTGGTACTTAAGCAGTCTCCATGAGTCACCTCGCTTACCTGGGACTTGTCTAAGTGTGAATCTTGTATACCTTTTACACTAATAAAATTTTTAAAAACAAAGATGTCTTGTTATTCATATAGGTCGTCTAGTTCATATAGGTCATCTAGGATTTCTAATTTTGATCACCCCATTAGTTTCAAAGAAATTAAAAGAAAACTTGACGATGCTAGAAGAAGAACTTGTTCATCTCATGAATTTGATAGGATTGAGGATGATTTGTAAACAAGCTAGGGAAAATATTCCATTTTTTGGTGAGGATATTGGTGCATTAACATACCTAGCTTGGGAAAGGGACATTGATGACATGCATCCATTCATTGTTAGAAGAAGTAAATCTGAATCCTATTTTAATTCTAGAGATGGTGAATCTTATATCCTTAGTTCTACACTTCTAGTTTTGAAGAGCATGCAAGAGAGTGGTGGGATGAAAGACAATATCATGTTAGAAAAGGTAGAAAGTCCTCCATTCGTGATTGGTATGATTTAAAATCTTGCATGAGAAGGCAGTTTGTGCCTCTATTAAGAGAAACCTAGAACTTATTAGAGATTGCATTGAAGATGGAAAAATATTTCTTGAGAGTTTAAATGATCATGGTTTTCTTAGTAGAGAATTAGAATTGGGGCAAGACTTAATGAGCTCAAGGATAAGAAAAGAGAAAGAGAGATAGAGAGAAAAGAGGAGGATAAGAGAAGAGAAGAAAGAAAAGAAGAGGAAGAAAGGAAAGAAGAAGAGAAGAGAGAGAGAGAAGAAAAAGAGAAAAGAGAAGAAGAGAGAAGAAGAGAGGAAGAGAAGAAAGAAAAAGATAGGAAAGAATAAGAGAAGAAAGAAAGAAAAGAAGAGAGAAGAGAAAAAGAGAAGAAAGAAAAGGAGAAATTTCTAGGGATGGCAACTTTGACTCCAATCATGGAACCTAAATTTAAAAGGGAAGGTTTCCAATCTCTTAAATCTTTTCCAATCATTTTTAACTCTTATAATTTTAATTTCTCTTTCAAACCAATTGTCATTATATATTCTATGCAAACATTTTCAAAATATGGAAATTCAAATCTTGAGTTATTGTTATTTTTAAGAAAACTAGTAACTCAAGACAAAATTGAATTTGGACTTCTAAAATTTTCAAAGATTACAAATCAAAATATTAGAAGTTCTTATTCTCTTGTTTTTGTAGAAAATTTCATCTTTGGATCAATATTAATTGAACATATATTTGATTCGTATTGCATATTCGTGTTTGATCCAGGAGGAAGAAAAGTGGATCTAAAAGAATAAGGCCACTTCAAGATGGCCATGCTCCTAAAGACTGTGTGGAGCTTCTTCATAAGGAGATTGCCAGATTTGAGGACAAATCTTATTTTAAGAGGGAGGGTATGATGGAATCCTATATGACATACCTTTCTTAGTATTCTTTTTTTGTACTTTTACATTTCATTGTATATGTAGCTTAGCTTGTAAGGAGCATGGTTACTATAAATACCCAGCTCCTCTCTTGTAATGGGCTTTTGAGATGAATGAGAATTATATTTCTGAAACCAGAATAATTCTCCTTCAAAGTCACGCTAGAGAGTCCAAGGACTTCCTCTAGTCACCTTCCAACACACTACCTCCATTTCTCATTTTCCATTAGCTTTTAACTGTGCTTCCAATTGCTTTCCTCCATGACGTCGCTTCTCCACCAATCCATTTCCTTTTCCTGGCGCGCCTCAGCAGCTACGTTTCTTCCTTGTGGTAGGCGTCATCACTCCTCGCCATATCGTCATTTGTGATTCGCGCTTTCACTTCATCACATCAACATCTTCTCTCGCTGAGAGCATTTCTCACTCATAGGACCTCCATTTTCATTCTCGCCTTCGACGTCTGCGGGAGCGTTCGTCTTCTTGCCTTTCATCATCACGGTAAGCCTTCTTCACTCATATAATCATCTCCATTTCCTCTATCCTCCATTTTCCACCGAAACATTCATAGGACTAAACCATCTGCTAGGGTTTCTTCATCTTTCATCATTTGCTTTGAGTTTTGACCGATTAAACACCTCTCCAACCTTCGTTCTTCCCTTTCCACCGTTTAAAACACCATTTCCACCGATTAATCGGTCAGTTTAGTGATTCCTCACCGTTCTAGAGTTTCCTTCGTGTTTATAAGGTTTTCCACCGATTAAACCTCGGTCTATGGTTTTGTTGTGTTCGCTCTTAGTTTTACTTAGATTTCTTTTGAGTCATTCCTCGATATCATGTTCCTCATCATTCCGCTGCGTCTTTACTCATCGGAGGGAGCTTCAAAGGAGTTCCATCGCATGTTCGGTCACTTCTCGGAGCTGCTCTTCCATCACTTACACTCGTAGCACTCAATACTGTCAAACACAAGACAACTTTCTCTCTACCTTTGTAATAATGATAACTCCAATGAGTGTACAAAGTTAGAGAGTGGGTTTGTTATGTTAGTATATCATCTTTGGGATGTTTGAATGTGTGGTAAAAGTAGAAGACCTTCATAATTAAAATTCAAATTATGTCTTGTGAAAGCTATTCTATACTTTGTCTATTTCACTTATATTTCTTATTTGGTCTTCATAAACTTGACAGCTTCTCATGTATTATATTCATTTGGTGTTTTGCTAAATTTCTTCTAACATTTTTCTTCATTTAGCACTTTTCTTCTCTTCGTTTGATTCTTGTACACTTTTGTATGAAGCTTATATTAATTGTCTAGTTCTTTAATAGTCTAATGTGGTATGTCTTCTAAGCTTGTTTTTCTTATGTCTATACAGACCTGTATATTTCCTGTTTCATACTAAGAAGATGGATTAGATAAACCAAAACACTGTATTATTTGTTATTCTAAGAAAATGAACTTTAAACTTAGTTCAACCTTACAAAAATTAATTTATTGTCTATATCTTATAATAGCAATGAACTAATGATTTTCACATGATCACCATATTCAATATGGGAGATGATGTTGAAAAAGGATCAAGCATGGACTCCATGATATTATTATTTGCCAAATAAGATTATGTTTTAGAATACCAATAGGTCGTGAACAAGATATACTTGAACTAGTACAAAAGAAATGTCTTAAGTTATGGCATAATCATCTGGTATTTATGAAGGAAGATTGGTGGTGGTGGGAAAGTGACTTTATTTAAAACAAATTAAAACATGAAAAGATAGGGTTGAATTGTTTACAAACAATAATTTTGACTTGGTAGACAATCTATAAAAAATCTTTTCCATTAGTGGTTCACAAATATCTCTTTTCTTTTTTTAGTGCAATTTAATAATATGTAATTGATTTGTGGCACACTATGTTTAGTTTTCAATGAACTGATTGAGACTATGTAGACTATTCTTCCAAATTACAAACTGAGTATTATTTGAAAATTAGCTACTTTTGGCTAAAATCCAAGTATATTTGAAAAAGCATCCATTCTTGGCTAATAAAAACCTAAAGTATTGTTTACAATGCAATCATTCCTAGCTAAAAACTAAATAGTGTTTGCACATTAACCATTTCTAGCTATTAGACATTATATATAATATGTTAGATTTCTCCATATATTAATATAATAGGAGAAAATAGTTGTGTAGTAATCGATTACATTAGTTGTATAATTGATTGAAACACATTGTTATGCCGCATGTGTTTGATAAATGCATTGATATGTTTGGAAAGGAAAATTGATTTGAAAATTTGCGTAAGTGTTGAACATAATCGATTACATAAGTTTCCTAATCGATTAAAATGTTTATCTTGTGAAAATCAATTTCATTTAAAGACTTAATTGTTTATAACGGTCATATGAATGATTGCTTACTTGTATGAATTACATAATTGATTGCATGCGCTGTATAATCTGTTAAATCTGAAACATATGTAAAACTATTAAAGTAGAAAAAAAAGCTTAACAAATTACATTAATTGGGTAATCGATTAAATTGCGTCAAGATTCAACAATCCTATAAATAACTGTCTTGCGCGTTGTTTCAATACAATCTTATCAATCTTTAAAGCAAAATTCAATTCAGTCCCTCTTGGCTTGAAATATAAGGCATCATTTTTCTAACAATAATGATTCTGGAAAGAGCTGGGGGGTTTATCCAATTGATTAATCATATAATGAACCATAGAAAAGTTGTTATATACAATCTTGAAGATAAGGTGTCTAGATTGCGTGTATGTTAATGGGTAATGCTAGTCAGGATAATTACATGTGATTGAGTGTCCATACATTTTTGTTAATGAACGGATCGATGAATTATGATGTAACTGTTTCGAATTTGATATCTACTAGTGATAGGGTAAAGGGTATACTTGGTTTGTGATTTCCTTCTTTGGTCATGAGATACTGTTAATAAAAATCTGATGGTATACTAGTTTGGGTACTTCATCTGGCTATTCAATAAAAGAGGATTAAGTATAAAGGGGTAATTAAAAGTAGCTATATGGGAAAAAAGGGTATATATATCTTGGGTTAAAAACATTCAATTAATTGGGGAGTCAAATGGAGAGGATTTCTAAAACAATTTGAATTAGTTTTGTTCTCTGAAAGTATAGAAATGTCACAGAGGTATGCCACTAAGTAACTGAATTACAATATGATGGTATAGTCACTAGTAAAAAATTGGGTTTTTACAGCGCACATTATGCCACGGTTCACTAGAAACCGCAGCATAATGGTGCGCGGTGGCAGTTTTGTAAATAAATCGAAGGAATATGCCGCGGTTCAGAGGGGAACCGCGGCATATACGCCAGTCAACCATCCCCTTTGACGCCACGTCTGAAAAAAAAATTAAATAACAGCCTATATGCCGCGGTTCTCTGGAAAACCGCGGCATATACCCCTGCCAATTTATTGCAGGGGCTGACTGAGTCAGAGAATTTCAGAAGTTACAGGGGTATATGCCGCGGTTCTGAGAGTAACCGCAACCTATTCTCCTACCTGAAATAAATTTAAAATGAATTTGAAATATTTAGAGGAATATACCGCGGTTGCCCTCCGAACCGCGGCATATAGTTTAAAAATAATTTCAAAAATGTCATCTTATACCGCGGTTGCCCTCCGAACCGCGGCATATAGTTTAAAAATAATTTCAAAAATGCCATCTTATACCGCGGTTGCCGCCGAACCGCGGCATATAGTTTAAACATAATTTCAAAAATGCCATCTTATACCGCGGTTGCCGCCGAACCGCGGCATATAGTTTAAAAATAATTTCAAAAATGCCATCTTATACCGCGGTTGCCGCCGAACCGCGGCATATAGTTTAAAAATAATTTCAAAAATGCCATCTTATACCGCGGTTGCCGCCGAACCGCGACATATAGTTTAAAAATAATTTCAAAAATGTCATCTTATACCGCGGTTAAGTAGTGAACCGCGGTAGATTCCCCAGTCAGAGTTAAAAAATAAAACTTTGGAACAGTATCGTCTTGTTCGCGCAGACGCTCAACAACTTCGAGTTTTCTTCTCCCGCCGACCACCCATCTCAGTTCCCTCGTTTCTTCACCGTTTAAACTCAAAATTGTTCGGTCATTTCCCATTTTTGACGATAACAAACAGTTTTAGCCGATCAAAATCGTTTGAAACGCCTGTCATTCCTCTCCGCTGCCATTCCCCTTTGTTGCACCAAGCTTTTTCGCCGCCCCTATTCCAGGTATTTATGCCCTTTTGCATTCTTAACATGATTTCTTCATTAGTGGTAACTTTAACAAATTTTGATTTTTTCCCAAATGTTGAATTCATATACACTAATTAATATGAATTGTCTTTTGCAGAGATTCAAGACACTACTATATGCAGGTCTGTTTTTGTGGTAGTGGATATCACAAAAACAGACCTGCAATTTTAAAAAACTGTAGGGGAATATGCCGCGGTTGTAACCCCAACCACGGCATATAGTGGACAATTTTTTTTTTTTAAAAAAAGGATTTAGGCAGCGGTTCTTTGGACAACCGCGGCATATTCCGCAACCTATATACCGCGGTCATAACCGCGGCCTAAAGTCTCTGACTTACTACCGCGGCTGAATATGCCGCGGTTCGTAAACCGTGACGTATAGTGAAAAATAACCGTGATAAAAGCCCCTCGCTGCACTAGTGAGTATTTTTATGGTTAACTTGCTTTGTAATTCTTTATGATTGATAATTGTAGTGAGGGTGATAGGTCAGGCTGTTTTAGTGGGGTATTGGTTATTGATAAGTATATGGACTGGAAATTTATGGTGGTTAAGTGCATTTTCTGGTTGGGTTATATGTATATATTAGTGTGACAAATTGTAATTGGTGGAGTGTTTAAGGACGTGATGGTATGAGCTTACGGAATTCATAGGTATAATAGAAATGTTTATTGAATCATAGAATTGTGAGCACTTTTAGGGGTTTATATATATATATATATATATATATATATATATATATATATATATATATATATATATATTATAAATGACATATATTTATTAAGAGTTAATAAAAACGTAAATTGAATATTAGTAACTGTCATATAATAAATAATAAGTGTTAAATATTAAATGTTTTGTATGACTTACTATATCATAAGTAATGTAAATAGTTATTACGTTAAATATTCTTTATTCTAATTTTATAAAAAGGATTAAAAATATAAATGTGAAGAAGCAGAACGTTGTACATATACAGAAAATATTTTACTTTATCATTCGTCTAAAAATGTTATTAAGTTTACTTTGATTATTTTAATCAGTTTATTATGTGTGTGTATATAATTATAAGTGACATATTTATTAAAAGTTAATAAAGATATATAATAAACGATAATAAATGCGATATTATAAATAATAAATAGTAAGTATTAAATTATATATTAATTGATATATAATAAATAACAATAGTTATTAAATTTTAAGTATGTGGTTCAAATTTTATAGAAAAAAATTAAAATCATGAGAAGAAACCGATGAGTATTATACATTTTCTTTTTGACATTCATGACTATATTCATCACACGTTTGACGTTAATATTAATCTAAAAATGTTATTAATTTGACTTTGAATATTTCAATTAATTTATTATATATATATATATATATATATATATATATATATAGCAATCTATTGTAGTGGTGGAAAAGATGATTCATATATTGTTATTTGTTCTATATTTGTTGTGTAGTCATGTTTGCTATAAAGTTGACGGAATTCCATCTATACTAAAGGAAGATTTGAAGTTAGAGAGAGAAGTTGAGATTATTAATAAGTCTTTTATTAAGAGTATTCATGTATGTTTCAACTTTTTGATATTTCATTATATGCTTCTTTTAGTTGATATTTCCTTTTTGATATTCATGTATGTTTCAGCTTTTTTATATTTATTTTGGATTTGATAGATGGAAAGTGGACAAATTGTTGATTGCATTGACATTTACAAACAACCATCATTTGAACATCCTTTACTAAAAGGGTCATAAGTTGTAGGTATATAACTAAAATTTTTAATTACAAAAAAAATTCACTTTCAATTTCTTTCTCATATGGTTAACTTTCAACTCTTCTTCCACCATGTGTTTCCATACTCTTGAGAATTGTTTCTTGATTATTTTTTTAGAGAAAATCCAACTTTCAAAATGTACCTGGAGAGACAAAACAAAAAACTTTAGGAAAAGGACCCATATTTGGATTGGGTAAGGATGAATGTCCGATGGGAACTGTTCCTATATTGAGAACAATAGAAGATGATCTTATGAGAGAAAAATCATTACTCAACGATCATATATTAGTTCAAGATATTCCTGGTGTTCATGTAAGCTCTTTTTATCAAAGTAGTTTAAAATGTTTGTACTTTATTATTTTAAATTGTATTCCACCTATTTTTTTTTTCAATTTGGCTATTTATTTAAATATATTGAATTTTTCAGATTGCAGAAGTTGCCCTTAAACCAAATTATGGTCCTTATTACGGAGTCGGAGGTATAAATAGTCTTTTTAATCCACGAGTTGATAACAAGTTTCAAATCTCTATGTCTCATATATGGGTTCAAAATGGTCCCAAAGAATCCACTAACAAGATCTCATTGGGATGGCATGTGAGTTAAAATTTTCACAATTAGCATTTTTTTATGTATGTGTGTGTATGCATGTGTTTGTTAGTGTAGGGGCGTGTATGGGTGTAGGTGTATCTACGCGTTAATGTGTGTTTGTGTGTGACCTTGTGTGTATGTTTGTACATGTGTGCTCACATGTGTTTTTGTGTATGTGTGTGCTTGTATTTTTGTGTGAATAAAGATGTGTGTGTATGTGTATGTTCTAACATACTATGTGCATGTGTAATGCATACATATGCGTGAGCATGTGTATGTTGGGAACAAGGGCAATAAAGAGAGAAGAGAGAAATAAACAACACTAAGAAGTATTTGTTTTGGTGCATTTGTAAACCTTACATAAGCTTTCTTATATAGCAAAGGGAAGAACACCATCTCACAATACTAAGCAATGTGGGACTAAAACACACAACAAAAACTTAATCAAACAACACAAAATACTAACAATTCTCCCACTTGGAGTTTGATTTCCACATAGTGTAATTTCCTTCATCATCAGTTATTCTTGAAGGCCAATTGAGGTACTGCAAAGCCTCAATTTTTCTGTTGTGACAACCTTTGTCAACATATCCGCTGGGTTCTTACTTCCCAGTATCTTCCTCAACGTTAGTACTTCATTCTCAAGCAGAGATCTGATGAAGTGATAACGGAGATCAATATGCTTTGTTCTGGAGTGAAAAGTTGAATTCTTAACCAGATGTATTGCACTTTGACTATCACTGTGCAAAACAGTCATTTCCTGGATGAATCCCAACTCTGTCAATAATCCTTGAAGCCATATCAATTCTTTGCTAGCTTCTGTTACTGCTACATATTCAGCCTCTGTAGTGGATAGAGCAACGATCTTTTGTATTTGTGACATCCAACTAACAGCTGTAGTTCCAACAGTAAATATGTAGCCAGTGGTACTTCTTCGATAATCAATTTCTCCAGCAAAGTCTGCATCTACGTAACCTTGTACTTTTAGTTCACCTTTACTAAAGCACAAACACCTCTCCTTAGTTTTTCGTAGATATCGCAAAATCCATTTCACAGCTTCCCAGTGAGCTTTACCAGGATTTGACATAAACCTGCTTACAACTCCCACTGCATAGCCAATGTCTGGCCTTGTGCATACCATCGCGTACATCAGACTTCCAATGGCTGAAGCATACGGAATCTTAGCCATAATCTCTTCTTCTTCTTTTGTCTGAGGAGACTGATCCTTGGATAGACGAAAATGACTGGCCAAAGGAGTACTGAATGGTTTGGCTTTGTCCATGTTAAATCTCTGCAAAACACGGTTGATGTACTCTGCTTGAGATAACTGCAAAACACCTTTTTCCTTATCTCTCGTGATTTGCATTCCAAGAATCTTCTTTGCTGGGCCTAAGTCCTTCATGTCAAATTCTTTTGACAATTGCATCTTCAAATTTCTGATATCTGTTATATCTGATCCTGCTACTAACATGTCATCAACATAAAGTAGCAAAATGACATAGCTGGACTTGTACCTTTTGAAGAAACAACAATGATCAGCATTGCACTTCTGGAAACCTTCCTTGTGCATGAAGCTTTCAAACTTTCTATACCACTGTCTTGGAGCTTGTTTCAGGCCATACAGGCTCTTCTTCAATTTGCACACCATGTTTTTCTTCTTTCCTTCTGAAAAGCCTTCAGGTTGGTGCATGTAAATCTCCTCATCTAGATCACCATGAAGAAATGCAGTCTTCACATCTAATTGCTCTAGGTAGAGCTCCTCACTAGCCACAATACTTAGCACAGTCCTGATAGTATTGAGCTTGACAACTGGAGTAAAGATTTCAGTGTAGTCAACTCCTTCTTTTTGCTGAAATCCTTTGACAACCAGTCGGGCCTTGTATCGCTTGGAACCATCATGGTCTTCCTTTACTCGGTACACCCATTTGTTGTGAAGTGCTTTCTTTCCCATAGGTAACTCAACTAGTTCCCATGTCTGATTTGAGATCAAAGACTTTATCTCGTCTTTCATAGCAAGCTCCCACTTGTCGGCATCCGTGGTTTGACAAGCTTCCACATAATCTTCAGGCTCCCCTCCATCAGTCAGTAACATGTAGTCTATGTATCTCCTGTTAGGCACATGGGGCCGAGACGATCTTCTCAATACAGGAGTTGGAGTAGGAGGTTCTGATTGCTCATTGTTTTCTTCATTTGATTCCTCTGGCTGAGGACTCCTCAATATAGGACTTTCTAGGATATCTTCCACCTCTGCATAAACTGGTCCACTCGTTTCAGAGTTTCTGGTGTCAATATTATGCATGTCCTTGTACATCACCTTTTCATTGAAGATTACATCTCTGCTGCGGGTCATCTTTTTGTTTTCATCATCCCATATGCGGTAGCCAAACTCATCTTCACCATAACCAAGAAAAGTACACTTCTTTGATTTTGGATCAAGTTTATTTCTAGCTTGATCGCTGATATGCACATATGCTACACAACCAAAAACTCTAAGATGTGAGAGTTTTACCTCTTTTCCGCTCCATTCCTCTTCTGGTATCTTGTGCTCCAATGGTACCGAAAGACTTCGGTTGATCAAGTAAGCTGCTGTGTTGACTGCTTCTGCCCAAAACTGTTTTGGTAAGCCTGACTGTACACGCATGCTTCTGGCTCTTTCAGTCAACGTTCGATTCATACGCTCAGCTACACCATTGTGTTGAGGCGTACCTGGCACGGTTCTCTCCATTCTGATTCCATGCTCATAGCAAAACTTCTTGAATTTGGTTTCTACATACTCACCACCATTGTCGGATCTGAGCTTCTTAATCTTCAATCCTGTCTCATTCTCCACCATAGCTTTCCAAATCTTGAAAACTTCAAATACTTCAGACTTATGTTTCAGAAAGTAAACCCATACCTTTCTGGAGTGATCATCGATAAAAGTCACGAAATATTGCTTTCCACCAACGGATGGGATAGTCGTTGGTCCCCAAACATCAGAGTGAATGAGCTCAAGCCTTTCTTTCTTTGGGGTTCTTCTACTTGTCTGAAAACTCACTCTCTTCTGCTTTCCAAGTATACAGTCTCCACACATGTCAATTTTTACTGACTGAAGACCTGGTAGTTTTCCTTTTGAGTGCATGACCTTCATCCCCTTCTCACTCATATGCCCAAGTCTTTGGTGCCATAGATTAGGACTTTCATTTGTTGCAACTGCAATCAAGTGACATGCTCCTGCTGTCTTGTAAAGAGTACCACTCTTTTTGCCTCGAGCAATTGTCATCGCACCTTTTGAAATCTTCCAATCATCACCATGGAAGATTGTTGTGTAGCCTTCACTTGCTAGCTGGCCCACTGAGATTAAGTTCTTCGTGAGGTCGGGAATATGTCTGACATTTTTCAATTCCCATACAGACCCATTTAACTTAATCTTTACTACACCTTTACCTACAATCTCACATGATTGCTCATTACCAAGGTAAACCTTACCAAGGTTTCCAGGAACATAATTCTCGAATAGTTCTTTTTGTGAGGTTGCATGGAAGGATGCTCCAGAGTCTAACACCCAAGACTCTTCCTTGTTTTCCAACGAACATATCAGCGCATCACCTCCTCCTGAGGTCGTAGCAACATTTGCTTCATCTTTCACCTCCTGTTTCTTCGAGGCACTCCTGCATTGATTTTTGTAGTGACCAGCCTTCCCACAATTCCAACATTCGATAGTTTTCGATTTGTTAGAGCTTTGATGATTTCTGGATTTGGATTGCCTCTCCTTTGATTTGCCGCGTCCAGTTCCTCTGGTTGAACTTCTACCTCTTGACTCTGTATGCAATACTGAAGAGGTTGTTGATTCACCTGTCTCTGTTCGGCGGACTTCTTCACTGAGGACTAAGTCACGAACATCATCAAACTTTAACTTGTTACTTCCTGAGGAGCTACTCACAGCTGTGACAGTAGCATTCCAACTTTCTGGTAGGGAAGAAAGAAGTATTAGAGCTCGTACTTCTTCATCGAAATTGATTCCAACTGAACTCAACTGGATTGTAATTGTGTTGAGTTCGTTTATATGTTGCGCTGTTGATGCGCCTTCTGTCATCCGTAGGTTGAACAACCGCCTCATCAAGTGAACTTTGTTTGCGGCCGATGGCTTTTCGTACATGTTGGAAAGGGCCGCCATAAGACTAACTGTAGTCTTTTCATTTGCAATGTTGAAAGCAACATTACGAGATAACGTCAAACGGATGGCTCCAAGAGCTTTTCTGTCTAGAAAGCTCCACTCATCTTCCTTCATAGCTTCTGGTTTCCTGCCTGTGAGAGGTTCTTGCATGCCTTTCTGATACAGGTAGTCCTCTATTTGCATCTTCCAAAAGCCGAAGTCTGCACCATTGAACTTTTCAATCTTCATCTTGCCTTCGTCCATTGCCATTGCTCCTGCTGCTTTTGAAGAAAAGTCCCCACTAGTTCTCTAAACTGAGATCCCAAGAACAAGAGAAAAAATCTTTTCTGATGTGGAAGATCAGACACAGCTGCAGCCATAGAGCATACTAAGAAAATTTACTCTGACCAAATCTTTTCTGATGTGGAAGATCAAACGCTGTTGCAACCACAGAGCATACTAAGAAATGGGCTCTTGATACCAATTGTTGGGAACAAGGGCAATAAAGAGAGAAGAGAGAAATAAACAACACTAAGAAGTATTTGTTTTGGTGCATTTGTAAACCTTACATAAGCTTTCTTATATAGCAAAGGGAAGAACACCATCTCACAATACTAAGCAATGTGGGACTAAAACACACAACAAAAACTTAATCAAACTACACAAAATACTAACAGTGTACATGTGTATGTCCATGTGAGTGACTTAATTGCTATTAATTTGAAAAAGAAAAAAATATTATAAGTAATACAATACATTGTCATCAGGTGATTCCAGAGTTGTATGGTGATTATGCAAGCCATGTTTATATGTCATGGACGGTAAGAAGTTATCATTTCATTTTTTTCATACTTAGTTTATAGAAATATAACATATATTTACTCCTATAATAAGTCTTTCTTACTTAACTAAGGATATTTTTTTCTCTTTTTTGATTTCGTATTTAAGGATATAATTAAATCCTTACCATAGATCTAAATAAATTTGAATTAATTAATATCATATTAATATTATTATTCAAAATTTGATATGTTGTTAAACTTTTACAGTCAGACAACTACAAAAAGACCGGATGCTATAATATTCGATGTGCAGGCTTTATTCAAACTAATAGAAAAGTTTACCTTGGTGAAACAATATCTACCATCTCTCATTACGGAGGACCAATTTACACAACTGCTTGGTCCATTTCTCAGGTCATAATCTTGTATATATCTTTCACTGTAATAAATAGATAGAACTAGATTTAATACATGTCGGATTAATATACTTTGATTTCTTGAATACATTTTTTTAACTGAATTCATATAGTAAAAACATAATAATTAATACAGTACTGTAGACACATTTAACACTAGGCATGATATATTTTTTTTCATAAAAGTACGTATGCTTTTAGGATGCTGTGACCAAAAATTGGTGGATAAGTATAGCCAATACGTTTATTAGATATCTTCCAGCAAAATTGTTCTCAAACATGAGTTCAGCTAATGAAGTAGGTTGGGGTGGAAGAACAAGAACTCGTCCTAGTACTCAAAGTCCTGAAATGGGATCTGGCCATTTTGCTCGTGATAATAATGCTACGCACGCTTGTTTTTATAAAGAAGTTTCGATTCAAGATAATGAAAGAAAAACTCATGGAGCTAAAGTATATGAAACTCACTCTTTTAGTGACAATCCCAATTGTTACGATGTTAGATATTATGGAGATCAAGACCCCTATTATGGTTACATTCTCCTGTTTGGAGGACCCGGTGGTAATTGTGGCAATTAATTTGTTTTTTAATTAAACTTTATGAAGTTAAGAAAAACTAGCATCCAATAAACTACTTTTATAATATATGTTTTTTGCAGTGGAAGATTAATATTATTGTTCTTTTTCATATTTTAATTTAGTTTTGAAATAAGTTGCAAAACTTTTGTTTATGTATCTCTCACAAATGGAATTTTATGTATATAACACTAGAATAAAATTCTAATTTATATGTTATGTGTTGTATTTTATTTGGGTTATAGCCATGTAGGTATAGAAATCCCTCCCAAAAATTTGAAAACCATGAAGAAGTACAGTGGGATTGAGTTAGGGTGAATAAGCCTAAACTTTGTCTTCAACAATGAAATGAGATTGAATTTTGACAATTTTCATTTTGGAGATCGACATTCAAGGTTATTTCTTCAAAACCCTTTTCTTGATTTTTAAGTATGTTACATGAGTTGGTCGTTACCTTTCCATCTACCTATGCCACGCTAACCATGACACATTTACCACACCACTCTTGCCAACATTATCGATAGTGCTATG
This sequence comes from Vigna nakashimae, assembly GCA_034642375.1. Taxonomy (NCBI): domain Eukaryota; kingdom Viridiplantae; phylum Streptophyta; class Magnoliopsida; order Fabales; family Fabaceae; genus Vigna; species Vigna nakashimae. The sequence continues at coordinate 4,710,011 of CM067763.1, read as the reverse complement.
AAGTGGTTCGATTTATCCAACCTAATTCTTGAAAGGGTTAGTATCAAATTTAATTAGTAATTGTTAAAATAGGAAAACCTCAATTAATAAGAATGAGAAAACCTCCATAAAGTCTCTAGTCAAAGGTGAAAGTGTGGTTAGACAACTAAAAAAGAGTATCTAGTGGAAGTAGTGAGAATGAGAAATTTGTTAATGTTGTTGTTTGAATATCAAAATATACAATGAGTAATATTATTTGAAATTCCTTAATTGACTTATACTCATTAAAAAGTACAAAGGCCAAATCTAAAGTATTAGAAAAGTCTAAAGATTAGACGAGTCAAGGTGTTAAATGATTCTAATTATAGAAATCATTAGGTAAATGCATTAGACAACCTAAATGTCTAGACAACCTAATTTATTGTGTTATACGACTAAGGTGTTAGATAAGTACGGTGTTAGACAAGTCAAGAAAATTCAAGTCATCATACAACTAATGCATTAGACGATCCTAGACAACTGAAGTCATTGGACGAGTTGAGTGTGTCAGACGACTATGACATTAGACGAGCCAAAGCAGCTTAAGTTATTAGATAACCTATGAGATAACCTTTATAACAACCATTTTAGGATGCCACTTATGTTTGCAAAACATTCATTAACTTAAAGAAAATACAATCTCTGTACCATCATTAAATAGTGAACTTCGAAACTGCCTGGAAAATACTTTATTTATTCAACACAAGCAATGTTAAAACTGAGCAAAAAAACTTATAATAATTAATTATCCATAATCGATTATCACTTACCATAATCAATTATCATGACTAGCCGTTGGATTTTTAGGCATGTTTTTTTACTATTGTGCATTCATTAAATGCGTAATCGATTACCTTGATTAGATAATTGATTATCACGCTTTAAATAACTAACAAAGGAGTTTTGGAGGTGTCCTTGAGTGAGGTCTTTATAAATATGTTTTAGACTCTCATTCTAACAAACAACTACAGTTTTTAATCTAAGTGAAGTGTGATTTAGGGTTTGCATAACCCTTATGCTTTGGCTTTCAGAACTTGGTGTTGGCATAGAGCGAGAGCTTAGTGTTGCTGAGTGAAGCTTGTCATCCTTTGTGAAGATTCAAAGGAAGTGTTCACCCTTCGTTAAGCATTCAGAGGAGGTGTTCATGCCATGTGGTTTTCAGGGGAAGCGAGTATCATCTCTTGGGGTAACAAGAGATGTATTTCTAAACACTTAAACATGTCTTTCTGTGTGATTGTAATAGTTTATTGGTTTTGTGATAATGGATAGTTAATGGATGCCTACTTTCTCTCAACAGAAGATCTGGCTGAGCATTTCCCTCAAGAGTTCTACTTAGTATTTTGGTGAGGGTACGTATCGTTTTCATGCCTAAGGGATTCTATGTGCTTTACATTTTTTGCTACTGTTACATTTTACAAGCCTTTTATTTTGTAATCTAGTTTCTTCTTTATCCTATTCATAGACACTCAACTCTATCCTAAGACTGCTAACTTGTTGTTGTAGTGTCTTCACATTATCCCTAGATGCATCTACTTCTTCTTTTAAATTATTTCTTTGTGTGAGGAGTTTTATACATTGATTACATAAGTTTCTATATGTACAAGATAATTTAGATGAATATGATAACAATTCAAAGTATGTGTTTCTAACTGAGTATAAGTAAGAAACATTTACCTCATCATCAGAGTCGTCTAATGTACTCTCAGCATTCCTTGCTACCAAGCATACATTGGCATCCTCATCCTCGTCGGATGTGTCCAACTCTTCCCATATGCTCGTCAACATCTTTTTCTTTTCATATCTGGGCTCGACTGACTTTTTCTTCATCTTTTCAAGCTTGGGACATTTTGAACTAAAATGTCCAGGTTTGTTACACTCGTAATAGACAGTTGTGTCTTCTATACTCATTTGTCTTTTATATTGCTCTTAGAGCCAGATGAAGCGTCTACTTTTGAACATTATGTTTTTCCTTTTTCTCCACTTTAAGGATGACAATTACATGATAACGGTGTTGGCAAAAAGATTTATCAAGTGTGGTGAATTCTTCATCAATAGCCTAAATCTCTTACATTGTCATGTTGATCAATAGAATCCTGAATTCTAGCAAAAATGTTAGTCTTTATGAACATTACATAAAGTCGATTTGATCTCTCTCACTTTTCATGAAGGTCAATAGCATCTAGAGTGTTGGTCTTACTAATAATCGGTGGCTCCAGTTTTCTAATAACATAATCAATGTTCATCCAACCTAAATGAAGAAGAACAATCTCCTTCCAAATCTTATAATTATCATTTTTTAGTTCGGGAACACCACACTTGATAGCACATATTTTAAAAATGCATGCTTGTCATCATAATTTGAAGTTTTGCTTATACAAACATGTCTTAATTAGTAAATTTAGTGATATAAAACTTCTCTATAGACCAAAGTGGTACCTAATTAGACTCATATAATTAAATAAAAATAATAATGAATGAATCTAGTGACATAAGAATTATATGTAGACCAAAATTGTACTCAAATAAACTCATATAACCAAATAAAAAGTTATTAGATTATGTTTTGTTCTTAATTGTTGTTGACAATTTAAAAAATATAATATAATTTTATTTCATAATTAATCATGTAGATTTAAGAAAATTATTGTGAATATATTTTATCACATCATATATAATTAATTATTACATATATAATTAATTACATATAATGTTTATTACGTGATTATAAATTTTAATAGATAAAATATATTATATTACTATTTCATTTATTAAAATTATATCACCCCTCAAATATTTAAAATTAAATATTTGCATCCAGCCAACAAATACATGAAATCAAACTTGTGTCCAACTATTACACTAATAACAAATTCATATCAAAATATTCATCTCACATGTATATAAAACAAAAAATATACACTCTTCATTATTTTAACAAATAAAACATGTGGTTTTTATTTATTTTTAACTTTAAAATAATCATCACACTCAATGTCCAAAAATAAAGCTTTATGATAAGCAAACGGCAGCACTCCTTATCTCACTTACTTAAACTTTGATAATGTAATGTACGATAAAAATAAATAAATTTAATGACGCTAAACACAAAACATTTGTAGAATTTATAGAATTTTACCTATTAGAGTAATTACTATAATAAATGCTCCCAAATTTTATAAAATTACGATATAAAAATTTATACCCTGAAAATAATTGATGAAATAAACCATATTTGAAAATAACTAATTCAGCATGATCTCATATATTTATGTAACTGCAAACAAATATTTAATGATTATCTGTAATAGATAACTATGCATAGTATATGTCCACATGAAGTTACGACAAAAACCTAGAAACACGCATCAAGATCTTATTATATATCTTCAGGATCTTATTATATAAAAAATATGGTAACGAAATGAGAAAGTTTTCTTAACAAAATTACTAATACATCCTCTAAATGACATTTAATTGTTATTTACTAACTAATAGTTAAACAATGAACTCCTTTTAAGTGTGTTTTCCTGGAATTTAAAGTAAGTTCTTCTTTTTCAAGTAAGCTGCCACAAAATTTACCAAATTACCTCTAATAACATTTAGGGTGTGTTCACATGAACGGAATTTACTGTTCATGCGAATTACAGAACGAGAAATTGAAATTCATCTGTGTTCGTATGAGAGGATTAGTGAGGATAAGCGAAGATGGATTTGTGGGATGGATGTAGTTTTGGTTATCCGCGGAAGAAAGAAGATTTGCTATAATTTAATACACAAAGACTCATATACCCTGTACGGATATGAAGATGACCAAACGTGGAAGCAGCGGGATTGAAGAAGTGATAACCGGTTACAGCAGAGTGTAACCGGTTACAGGAGAGTGTAACCAGTTACAGAGTGTAACCAGTTACAGAGTATAACACAGAAGAGAAGAGTGGCGTAACCGGTTACAGGAGAGTGTGTCAGAATGCTCCGTAATTGGTTTTTCCCTTTTTGTTCCTATTTTACTATTTTTTATTTGCTCCTCTGCTACCCTATATATAAGGGCACTCCTTTACTTTTCGATATACAATATATACATTTTATATTCACATAATATCATTGTGTAGATTCTTCTTTCTTGATCTTCTGCTTTTCCAAGATTACTTTTGCCGCTTCTGCCTACTCTGTAAGTCTTTCATCTTCATTGCTTGCTCATCATGATGCGCACATTCTCACACACGAATCACTCAGTTCATAGACATGATTCTTCAAGAGCATCTTCCGTCGCTCTTCCATGATGGTATCAGAGCTCTTCCTTTGAAGAGCTCTGTTGCGCCTCTAAACCCTTTTTTTTTTTGGTTCCTCTTTTCTTCTCTTTGCCTATTCTTTTACAGGATATTCCACAATGATGGAAGAACATACTCTTTCTTCCGGTCTCCTGTATCTCCATCCAAGCGAAAGCCCTGCAATTTCCCTTGTTTCCCCTCTCTTAGAATCCAACAATTACCATGCTTGGAGCAAATCAATGTGCACAGCCTTGAGTGCCAAGAACAAGATTCAATTTATTGATGGTACCGCTACACCGCCGCAAAAGGAAGCTGATTTTTATCACGCATGGACAAGATGCAACAACATGCTGGTCTCTTGGCTCGTACATTCTGTATCTCCGGACATACGCCGCAGCATCCTCTGGATGGATAGCGCCCAGTCCATATGGGACGACCTAAAATCAAGATTCTTCCAAGGAGATCTCCTACGCATTTCTGAGTTACAAAATGAAGCTGCCGCTCTAAAACAAGGGGAAAGAACCGTGACAGAGTTTTTTACCAAGCTGCGTATAATATGGGATGAGCTCGACAACTTTCGTCCTGAACCGACCTGCTCCTGTGAAATCAAGTGCTCTTGCGGAATTATTTCAACAATTGCTCAACGAAAGCATGAAGATTGGACTCTACAATTTCTTCGCGGACTGAATGAACAATACGGTAACATTCAGTCTCACGTTTTGCTTATGGATCCTATGCCTCTGTTGAGACTTTGGCAAGTGTACCAAATCGTTCAAGTAATAAAACCGGTAAGACCGGATATCGTTTCCCAAGAGACTCGTGTCCTAGACAATCGTATAATAACTAACTAATTTAGACTAAAGAATGATTCCATATTTTTGTGGTTTTAATACGATAAAAGTAGAGATAATGCAGAAATGATAAAATTTGATCTTTGATAACTTAAACGTTAGAAATGCGAGTGATTAGAAATGGTATGAAATGCTATTATTGGGGGTATGATTTCATCTACTTCACTTTTGTGCATACAATTCACTTTCTTTCCATTAATTATCCAATGTCAATCAACTAAATTACTCCAACCCAATCCCTTGGTAGAAAGAGCCTAGATTTACTTCTTAAACTCTAATTCCTTAGAAACTTTAACAAGTTCATCCGCTTTAAGAGTTGAGATTTAAGACAACCAAAGGTCCAAGTTCTATCCCTAGATACAATTTCCCTTAGGTATTTAATCCAATTTCAGATTTACACAACATTTCCCAATATCAAGCAAACCCTAGAATCATGCAATGGTGGAACACAACATCACAAGCTTTAAGAGAAGGAATTAAACACTAGAAATCAATGGAATAGACATATAATCAATCAATTCAACTGTAATTAACACAAAAGATCCGTGATTACATCAACCCCCAACAATAATGAAACTAGCTCTCCATTGTCATGGAGAGCTTGATCTTACAAATTGATGAAATGGAAGAAGGGAGAAGACCCAAGGTGGAAGGAGAAGTGTTTCCACAGCTCCAAGATCGCCTCCAGCTGCTCCAAGGTGTAGAAATCTCGTCTGGGCTGCCAAAGATCCCAACCCCTTCGCGTTCCAGAACTAAATAAGCCGTTTCTGCCACATCAGCAAAAGTCGCGCCCGGCGGCCCGACAGACAGGCGCCAGGCGCGCTCTCGGTCAGGCTCGTCACGCCCGGCGCCGCCTAGGTCAGTAGGCGCCCGGCGTGACTCTCTGCAGCAGCCCTGGTTCTTCATCTTTTCAGCTACTCTTCTCTCTTTTCTTGGGTTTTGGCAATGTTCTTTGGTGAGTAGCTTCTCCCAGCTTCTTTGAATGGGGATTAGCCATCAAATGGGCTAATTACAACTTAAAAAATAACCACTTACAATTAACAATAAATTGAGTTAAACAAGACTAAAAGTAAAGGAAGAGTTGACAATTTCCATCAATTTGATGTTGGATAATGAAGTAAAATTGGCCATTATCAACTCCCCCAAACTTAGAACCTTGCTTGTCCTCAAGCAAAAGGTAAACTATCCTAAAAACAATCATTCACATGCATTGGTTACAAATTTGAGATATCCTTTAAGCTCATGAAGTAAAAATCCTATGTTTGCATCTAATGGAAAGAACATAATGGATATATACAGCTTTCATCAATCAAGCACAACAGTGTTTTTCACCTATCAACAATTATGATCACAATGCAAAGGGCAAAAAGAAGTCAACAAACATGACAGAGTGTTTCACATGATGTATGGAATCAATCCTCACCCGGAAAGTGTTTCACTCTAATGCACTGGTGTATATGGGTGTATACAGCTCACTCTGCAATCATATTATCACACAATTTAACTTTGCCTTTCGTTTCAATCAATTCAAAATAATTTACAAGCAAGTTGATATCACAAGGACTTTGATTGGCTTGTATTGTGGTTGGGCTAAGAAAGAATCATGGTTTTTCTGGAAATCAAAGGTTCTTGAGCTGAGAGATTACATAATTCACTTCATTCATATAAGCTTTTCTCTTGCTCCTCATACATCATTACCAATTTCAAACTTACACCCAACTGTTTTTCATTCAGTACTTTTCTTTTTCTCTTTTTCTTACTTTTCCATCTTTGTCTTATTCTCAATACACCATAATTTCCCCCCCAAACTTGGATTGTTCTCCTGTAATGCAGATGCATGTTCTACTCAGCTCAAGGTACAAGGTTCAGGGAATTTTCAATAAGTTTAAGGTACAAAGAGGCAAGATCTTTTTACATTTATGGTTGAATGGCTAATGTATGTGTAAGGTGAGAAAAGAATGCCTTGATCAAATTTAACAAGCAAGTAAATAGTTCAAATCATAGAAACTCAGGCAAAGTCAATTGTGATCTAGCATGATAGCATTCGCACATAAAAGAAAAATCTGAGGCACAAATTCTCACCCTGTTAATTAAGATTCCATACTTTGCTAACACAATGTCATGAATATTGACTGCAATTGATTCCCTAAGCATTATCATAACTCAGTGAAGACATCCACAATCAATGCTCAATTAACTCAACTATTTCCACACATTCAATCACATAAAGAAAACATAACAACCAGATTTTCACAAATCATTAACTCATACTGTCAAACCAAATGCAAAGAAGATGTTTATGAAAAGGTTCCTAAAAGTAAAATAAAGACTGAAAAAATGAAAATAAGAATAAAGAAAAATCGACTCCTGCTGTGATGGCCATCAGTCAGTCTGAGTCCTCGTCCTCGTCTACCTCGTCATCGTCATCATCCTCCTCCTCGTCGTCATCGTCATCCTCATCCATAGCAGCAGTGCCAGCCTGAGGTCTACCCCCCCCAGAAGGAAAGGACTGGTCCCCAGGCCAAGCAATGAAGGTGCTGTACTGGTCGGATGTCATAAAACCTGGATGGGATGCTGCGTAAACATGCCTCATCATCTCTGCATGGGCTTGACCGATCTGGTTCACCGCCTCCAACTTTGATTCAATCAGTCCAAGTCTCATGTCCATCATCTGGTAAGGATCGGACGTAGGTGGTGGTGGTGGTGGCTGAGGACGTCTGGGAATAGGTCGCTGTCTGGCATGTCTCCTCGGCGATCTCGGTGGTGGACTGGCAGCTCCATCATCTGCATCCAAACAAAATTGGGTATAATACCCCATATCAATAGGTTTCCTAGGATGCTCGAATGGTGGAATAGTGATGTCCACTCCTTCTTGTTTGCAGAGATGGGTGATAAGAGAGGGATGTCCAAGGGGGGCTTTTGTGGAAGTCGCACAGTTGCGTATCTCATTTGCGATTAGCTTCCCCAAGTTCACAGAGCGTCCAGTGAGAATGGCATAAAGGAGGACCGCTCTGTTAACCGTGACGTCAGAGACATGCGTGCACGGTGAAATGTTGGAATGCACCAGAGGCATCCATAGGCGGCTGAGAGAATTCAGGTGCACTCTTTTGATATGAAGAGGTTGCTGCTGCCTATTTCGTTGAAATGATCCTCCTGCAATACATATGGTCTGTTCAATCTCTTCATAATCCAACTCAGTCGCCATCAGCTCGGCGTAACCGCATAGCTCATCATCATCTTCCCACTCTGTGTTTAGGAACTCATTAATAGCGTCAGCACTAAATGATATCCGCTGACCACGCACATAGCTCCAGAAAGGTTCTGAGTCCGGAGAGAAGGATTTAGCATTGGCATAAAACTCCTGGACAACTGCAATATTGGCTGGCTCTGGGTACGTGCATAAGGAGCTCCATTGCCTCTCCAAGATCTCATTGGAGAAATCTGGCACATCTTGAGGGAGGAGGGTTACTTTTCTCTCCATTAAGAGTTTTCTGCTCTGAACATTGGAGAAGTGCTTCTTATGTTCTGGGGTTAAGAAGATAGCAGAATATATCTTCTCCTTCCTTTTGTTTTCCCTAAGACCAGCAGTAGTCTTGGTTCGCTTAAACCCAGATGAAGAAGCCATAGCTGCAAAATAAGGTAGAGTTCAAGAGGATAAATGTGTTTAGATTCATGAGTAAATTCATCATTAGCTTACATCATGATGTACCAAATGCTTTCAATGGTATGTACACAAACCACACAGTCAAAACATATCAAAGAAAAGCCCTGATCAGTGAAGAAATGAAGCCAAAGCAGCAAAACAACAAAAATTCTGGTTGCTGTCAGGGATGGTCACGCCGGGCGCCGCACAAGTCAGTAGGCGCCGGGCGTGACAGAAATGCAGATTGTGGTTATGGCCTCTTAGCTGTTAGCTCAGTTTCCAGACATTGAAATAAGCTTAAGCACTTGAAACATGCAGCATTTAATAAACCAATCATCACAAGTAAAGGTACAAGCACAAATTCTCATGAATCAACACATGTTTTCAAACTTCAAATAGCTCAAACTCAGATTTAATCACAGTTCAGTCAAAATTTCATAACAAATAACAATGAAACACTACACACAAGCTGCAGGACACACAAAAATGAACATCAAAGCTGGGCAGGGAAAGTCGCGCCGGGCGCCGCACAGGTCAGGAGGCGCCGGGCGCGACATGCAGGTTTGGGGTAAACCCAGATTCTGCATTCCAGCCACTGTGAGTGTGTGTGTGCGTGTGTTCAAGCAAGACAAAGAAGGCACAAATTTAATACAACACAGCAGCAATAACAAACAACACTCTAATTGAATTGAATTAAACAACCCTAGGTCAAAATCAAACCATGCAAATGATGAACAACCAAGGCTAAGCATTGTGAAGGAATTTACAATAGAAAAGAATGAAAAGCCTACTTGATGTGCAGAGAATGTGATTAGCTTGGTGTGGGGATTTTTGCAGTGGGAGAGTGCTTGGGTGGAGATGGACCGAGAGTGAGCAAAGAAAGAATGAAGGGGTCCAAACGTTAGTGGCGGCAGCAATGTGGTGTGTGGGCTGGAAATTTGTGAGAAGGAAGTTGATTGAGGTGAATTGGAGTGGAGAAGAGTGAAAAACGTGAGGAAGAGAGAAGAGGGAGTGAGTGAGAAGGTGCGTGAGAGTGGGCAGAGGTTGGGTGTGGGTTTAGGGTTAGGGTATTTTAATTTGGGCCTCACCACTGTGCACTCAGAAAAATAACTGCAGAAGTCGCGCCGGGCGCCTATTGGGTCATGCGGCGCCGGGCGTGGGATCGTGACCCAGCCAGATGCTGAATCTGAGAAATGTGTGGCTAAGCTGGACGAGCTTGCGCCGGGCGCCCCCTAGTGCTGGCGGCGCCGGGCGTGAGTTTCTGCAGAATTATGCAGAAACTGGTTTTTCAAGTTACCTAACACGGGTTTTTGAGAATTTGAACTTCAAATCACTTGCAATGCTCCAGAATCTCATATTATCATTAAACAAACTTGTTCAAAACCTAAGGAATTGAATTTGAGCATTCAAGTGGCAAATTGAAGTCATTCTTTTAAAACTTTAAAATTCCACAAGTTAGGCAACATTTTTGGCTTTTGGCTTGAGTAAGGTAATTTGAAATCATGTAAAAACAGCCCAGAAAATAGCCAAAACAGTTTCACATCTCCTATTCACATCAATTCACTATAGCCTTCACATATTTAACAATCAACTCTACAAATCACCTTGGTTGTTCCTCACACAAACATGCTTCAAAAACAATTAAATCACACCACACATTACAACAAACAATCAACTAATCAAACAACACTCAAGAATTAAAATCACACAAGAGAAAAGGGGTAGAAAGCTGGGTTGCCTCCCAGTAAGCGCTTGTTTAACGTCATTAGCTTGACACCATTAAGCTCAAGTTTGATTTTTGATGTTGGAATGCTTCTTCTTGTCATGACACCAACATCCTCTCAGCAATTTCCTAGTCACCAATTTAACTCTCCTAGAATATGGAGCCTCTATCTCAAGTACTCCATTTATCTTGATGTTCTTGATGACCCATAACCTATTCTTGAATTTCACTGGTTTGCCAGGTTTGGGCTCATCGCTTGCTATCACAGAATTTTGGTGGACTAGTTCTTCTTCTTTTTTGTTCTTCCTCTCCCTTTACTCTTGGGGATAAACAGCTGAAGCTCCTCTTGACCAACTTGGCAGCTTGCTCTGTTAGACTAGTAATTGATAGAAGTTCATCTGTAGCTTCAAGACTAGTCTCTTTTTCATGATTTTGCTGCTCAACCCCAAAGACGTTGAAAGTCACCTCCTCATCTTGGTCTTTCAATTTCACTGTTCCTTCTTCCACATGAATGACAACTTTGGCTGTCTTCATGAAAGGTCTTCCAAGGATGAGTGGTATATCTGCAGATTCCTCCATGTCCATAACTACAAAATCCACCGGGAAATGGAGTTTATCTATTTTGATCACCACATCTTCCACTACACCATATGGGTACTTGATGGATCTATCTGCCAGTTGCAACATCATTCTCGTAGGCTTGACTTCAAGACCACCAATCTTCTTAAGCATAGATAGGGGTATCAGATTGATGCTAGCTCCCAAGTCAACGAGAGCTCTACCTATATCATGATTTCCAATTGTGCATGGAATGGTGAAACTCCCTGGATCTTTAAATTTGGGAGGAAGGGTTTTCTGCATGATGGCACTACAATTCCCTTGCACTTCAATTGTTTCCTCATCTAAGTACTTATTCTTCTTGTTGAGGATTTGCTTCATGTACTTTGCGTAGGCAGGAATTTGTTGTAGTGCTTCGGTCAATGGCATGGTAATCTCAAGTTGATCAAATATTTGCTTGAACCGAGCCAACTGTTTCTCCTTCCCTTTAGTAGATGGAATTTTTGGGTAAGGAAGGTGTTTCACAATATCTTTCTCTTTTTGATTTTTCTCTTTTTCTTTCTTTTTATTCTCTTCTTCTCTTCCAACCATGTCTTCTTCTTCTTCATTTTCTTTCTGATCTTCTTCTTCTGGCTTTTCTTCTTCTTCTTCTTTTCTTCCAACCTCTTTCCCACTTCTTGTGAATATTACATTACACTCCTCCTTCGGGTTGGCTTGAGTGTTTGCAGTAAAATGTCCACCTTGTTGGTTTGCTAATTGCTTAGCCAATTGACCAACTTGCACTTCCAGGTTCTTTATGGATGCATCAGTGTTTTTCTGGTTTTGAATGGACTGCTGCATAAACATCTGCAATGTGTCTTCTAGCTTTGAAGTCCGATCATTTTGACGTTGATAATGCTGGGCAGGTTGATACGGATTTTTACTGCTAGAAGCTTCTTGATTTTGTCTCCACCCTTGATTGGAAGGATTAGGGAAATGATTGTTGAAGAAGTGTTGCCGTCCTTGATTTCCCATATAATTGACTTCTTCAGGTTGGGACGTACTAGGACTTTGACAATGGCCGTTGGGGTGGTTATCTCCACAGAAATCACATCTCATTACTTGATGATGTGGTTGAGGTTGAGCTTGCATTGCTTGTAACTGCTGAGGTAGTTTGGCCATATGTTGAGTTAAGAGTTCCATTTGTTGAGCCAGAAGCTTATTCTGTGCAAGTAAAGCATCCTGGGCACTCAGTTCATAAACTCCTCTCCTCTGTGCTGGATTTCTCCCATGTTGGCTCCTCAAATCAGTGGAAGCCATATTTTCTATCACAGCAATGGCTTCATCAGCAGTCTTGAATAGAACTGAACCACCAAAGGATGCGTCTAATATCATCTTTGTATGAGGTTGCAAACCATTACAGAAAGTTTGCACTTGCATTTCTAGACTGAATCCATGGCTGGGACACTTTCCCAATAAGGATTTAAATCTTTCCCAGGCTTCACAAAGTGGTTCATCTACTCCTTGTACGAAGGTAGCAATGGCAGCTTTCACCTCTGTGCTCTTTGATGGTGGAAAGAAGCGTGCTAGAAATTTGTGTTCCACATCTTCCCAGCTTGTAAGACTTTGATTAGGCTGTGACTGGAGCCAAGCCTTTGCTTTTCCATTCAGAGAAAATGGGAAGAGTCTCATGTACAATGCTTCTTCATCCTCCCCTTGTACACCCATAGTACCACATAGCTCATAGAAAGTGACCAAATGAGCATGGGGGTCTTCATTGTCCAGGCCAGAGAATTGGTTTGAACTGATGAGCTGGAGTAGAGCAGGCTTCATTTCTGCCAACTTGTCACCCATAGTGGGCCTCACAATGCTAGAGAAATTTCTCGGGCTTGTATAAGTGATTGAGTCCCCTATGGTTCTCCTTGGAGGTGGTCCTGCGCCAGCCATCCCGTTCACAGAAGAAGAATCAAAAGATTCTATGATTTGATTGTTGAAAGAAGTTGAGGATTCAAGAGCGGCTTGTGCTGCTAGAGCTTTTCGTTTCCTAGTGTCACTATTGTTCCTTCTAGCTGCTTTCTCAATCTCAGGGTCCACAAGGAGTGGTTCAGATGACACAGTCCTCCTTGTACGGATGTTTCCCTGCATACACTAAAAAACAACCAAACTCGTGCCACAAGTTAGCCCGAAAATAAAGATAATACTTACAACAAAATAGAAAATTATACACAAAAAGATAAAGCCTAAATCGGTTAAAAATCACACAAAAGTCTAGTTTTAACACGGGTCCCCGGCAACGGCGCCAAAAACTTGTTGAGACTTTGGCAAGTGTACCAAATCGTTCAAGTAATAAAACCGGTAAGACCGGATATCGTTTCCCAAGAGACTCGTGTCCTAGACAATCGTATAATAACTAACTAATTTAGACTAAAGAATGATTCCATATTTTTGTGGTTTTAATACGATAAAAGTAGAGATAATGCAGAAATGATAAAATTTGATCTTTGATAACTTAAACGTTAGAAATGCGAGTGATTAGAAATGGTATGAAATGCTATTATTGGGGGTATGATTTCATCTACTTCACTTTTGTGCATACAATTCACTTTCTTTCCATTAATTATCCAATGTCAATCAACTAAATTACTCCAACCCAATCCCTTGGTAGAAAGAGCCTAGATTTACTTCTTAAACTCTAATTCCTTAGAAACTTTAACAAGTTCATCCGCTTTAAGAGTTGAGATTTAAGACAACCAAAGGTCCAAGTTCTATCCCTAGATACAATTTCCCTTAGGTATTTAATCCAATTTCAGATTTACACAACATTTCCCAATATCAAGCAAACCCTAGAATCATGCAATGGTGGAACACAACATCACAAGCTTTAAGAGAAGGAATTAAACACTAGAAATCAATGGAATAGACATATAATCAATCAATTCAACTGTAATTAACACAAAAGATCCGTGATTACATCAACCCCCAACAATAATGAAACTAGCTCTCCATGTTGATCTTACAAATTGATGAAATGGAAGAAGGGAGAAGACCCAAGGTGGAAGGAGAAGTGTTTCCACAGCTCCAAGATCGCCTCCAGCTGCTCCAAGGTGTAGAAATCTCGTCTGGGCTGCCAAAGATCCCAACCCCTTCGCGTTCCAGAACTAAATAAGCCGTTTCTGCCACATCAGCAAAAGTCGCGCCCGGCGGCCCGACAGACAGGCGCCAGGCGCGCTCTCGGTCAGGCTCGTCACGCCCGGCGCCGCCTAGGTCAGTAGGCGCCCGGCATGACTCTCTGCAGCAGCCCTGGTTCTTCATCTTTTCAGCTACTCTTCTCTCTTTTCTTGGGTTTTGGCAATGTTCTTTGGTGAGTAGCTTCTCCCAGCTTCTTTGAATGGGGATTAGCCATCAAATGGGCTAATTACAACTTAAAAAATAACCACTTACAATTAACAATAAATTGAGTTAAACAAGACTAAAAGTAAAGGAAGAGTTGACAATTTCCATCAATTTGATGTTGGATAATGAAGTAAAATTGGCCATTATCAGCCTCCCATTTCAAAAATCTTTTCCTATGTTGTACAACAAGAAAGACAGGTTATGAGCAATAATTTTCTCAATGGGTTGGAAATTAAACATGTTGCTGCTGTCGGCATTGTCACTTGTTCCTATTGTGGCAAAAATGGTCACAACGAATCGGTTTGCTTCAAGAAACATGGATTCCCAGCTAACAAAAATACTACTGGTAAGAAGATTTGCTCTCATTGTGGAAAAACTGGACATACCATTGAAGTCTGCTACAGGAAACATGGGTTTCCTCCGGGTCATAAACTCCATAATGGAAAAGGTTTCATTACTACAAATCAAGATACCAAGAATGATGGTTCTTCATATGCCAATGATCAAGAGGTCTGCTTGACACAACAGCAATATCAAGCTCTCCTGACTCTTATCAAGCCCTCTCACGACACAGGAACCTCATCAACTAATCAGATCAGTTCTGTAATATCTAATTCAACTGATACAGGTAAATCCGTTTTTACCCTTACTTCTCATGAAGGCAAAGGTATTATATCTTGGATTCTAGATTCTGGCGCAACAGATTACGTTTCCTCTTCGCTCACTCACTTAAGCTCTTATGAAAAAATTACTCCTGTAACCATTAATCTACCTAATGGCATGCAAACCACCGCCGCACATAAAGGCATTGTTAAAATCAGTGAACATATTATTCTCAAAGATGTTCTGTTTATTCCAGATTTTTGTTATAACCTCACCTCTATCTCTAAGCTGGTTGCACATAATAATATCTGTATTACTTTCACTAATGGAAAATGTTTTATTCAGGATTTGACAACAACCAACAAGACTGGTTCAGTTGATATCAATGGAGGGTTGTACATCTTTCGTGGATCCACCAACATTACACAACATTTTACTCACTCTGTAGATAAGCACACTCCTGCTAAATCTGATTGTAAAAGCATTTGGCACAATCGGCTAGGTCATTTGTCTGATAAAAGACTAGAAATTTTGGGACAAAAGTATAGTTACATTGACTTTAGAACTGAAAATTGCAATGCTTGCCACACTGCTAAACAAAGACGTCTTCCTTTTTCTCCTAGTATTACTCGTACCTCCCATGCTTTTGATCTTATACATATTGATATTTGGGGACCATGCTCTAATCCCTCCTTGCATTCTCATAGATACTTTTTAACCATTGTTGACGATTATACTAGATATACTTGGATACATTTGATGAAACATAAATCTGAAACTCGTCAACACATTCTTCATTTTATTGCATATGTTAAAAATCAATTTAAAACTAGCATCAAGATCATTCGGTCTGATAACGGCAAAGAATTTGCTATGACTGATTATTTTAATTCTGAAGGTATAGTTCATCAAACTTCTTGCTTTGAAACACCTCAACAGAATGGTATAGTTGAGAGGAAACACCAACATCTTCTCAATGTAACTAGAGCCTTGCTTTTTCATTCTAAAATCTCTACTCAATTTTGGACATATGCCCTCAACTATGCTACTCTTTTAATTAACATAATGCCTACTCCTTTTGTCAATAATTGTTCACCATATGACAGATTGTATCAAAATGATTTTGACATTTCCAGGTTAAGAGTCTTTGGCTGCCTCTGTTATGTTAGCACTCTTCATTCCAATAGACAAAAGCTTGATCCTCGTGCAAAGCCCAGCCTCTTCCTCGGATTACATCCTACTACTAAAGGTTACATTACATATGACCTTGATAGCCACGATATTAAAGTTTCTAGAAATGTTGTTTTTCTTGAAACTGAATTTCCTGCCATTACTTTCCCCTCTATACAAGATCAGTGTGTTTCGATACCTTTATCTACTAATCCCTTTATGCATAATGATGATCACAATCACACTGTTGTTCCCATTGATAATGTAACCATAAATGATGAACATACTCAAGACCCTGCAGAAAATGCAAATCATGAAAATGACTCTCCTAGACGATCTACTAGAATTAGAAAACCACCACCCTATCTAAAAGATTTTCAAATCTCTTCTTATAGTACCACTAAAACAAAATACCCAATTAGTAATATCCTATCTTTTTCCAAATTATCAACTGCATATAAAGCTTTCATTTTCTCTCTCGATAGTGTTACTGATCCATAGGATTACAAAGAGGCCATACAACATGATCATTGGCGGCATGCTATGAAAGAAGAAATTATGGCTCTAGAACACAACAATACGTGGACCATCACCACTCTCCCTTCCAACAAAAAGGACATAGGCTGCAAATGGGTATACAAAACAAAGCACAAGGCCGATGGAACCATAGACAGATTCAAGGCTCGCCTTGTTGCCAAGGGCTATACTCAAATGGAGGGTATTGATTATTTTGATACATTCTCTCCTGTTGTTAAACTGACTAGTGTTCGTTTCATATTATCTTTAGCTTCAGCTAAAAATTGGCACATCCGACAATTGGATGTCAATAATGCATTTTTACATGGTGACTTAAATGAAGAGGTTTACATGCAAATACCACCGGGGGTCATTGCAACAGGTAAAAATCAACTTTGTCTCCTTCATAAATCTCTTTATGGTTTGAAACAAGCTAGCAGACAGTGGTATGACAAGTTATCATCTTTTCTTCTCTCTCACAACTTTTCACAAACATCTGGAGACCACTCCCTTTTTACAAAGCATACTGGGAATAACATTACTATAATGCTTGTTTATGTTGATGATATAATACTCACTAGAAATAATATTCATGATGTTGATCAAATAACAAACCTGCTTAATGACAATTTTAAAATAAAAAATCTTAGTAATCTATCTTACTTTTTGGGATTTGAAGTTGCTAGAAGCAGTGCAGGGATCCTTTTAACCCAGAGGAAATATGCTATTGATCTACTCACAGAAACAGGAATGCTTGATGCAGCTCCTGTCAGCACCCCTATGAACTTCTCCACCAAAGTCTCTTCTGATGGTGTTCCTCTTGATGACCCTGCTGCATTCAGGAGGCTAATAGGAAGACTTATCTACCTCACCAACACCCGTCCAAATATCACTTACGCTGTACATCGTCTCAGCCAGTTTGTTGCTGCTCCTACCACGCTCCATCACCAAGCTGCCTTTAGAATCTTACGATATATCAAACAAACTCCTGGCCGAGGTATTTTTCTAACTGCAACTAATAACCTTCAATTAAAAGCTTACAGTGATTCCGACTGGGCCGGTTGCCCTGACTCTCGCAAATCCACCACTGGCTACATTGTATACTTGGGGGACTCGCCAATATCATGGAAATCAAAAAAACAAAACAGGTCTCACGCAGCTCATCCGAAGCAGAATATCGCGCTCTTGCCCAAACCGTATGTGAGCTCTAGTGGCTTAGCAATCTTATGAATGATCTCCATCTTCCTCTTCCACAACCTGCCACCATATATTGTGACAACATGTCTGCCATCAAAATTGCCACCAACCAAGTTTTCCATGAACGAACAAAGCACATAGAGATTGACTGTCGTCTAATTCGGGAAAAAGTTCAACAGGGCATTGTAAAGCTCCTCCCCATACACACCTACTCTACAACTTGCTGATATATTGACCAAGCCTCTTCCTCCTTCAACCTTCCATAGCATTAATTCCAAGCTTGGCACTCTTAACATCTACGCCAAGCTTGAGGGGGGCTGTCAGAATGCTCCGTAATTGGTTTTTCCCTTTTTGTTCCTATTTTACTGTTTTTTATTTGCTCCTCTGCTACCTTATATATAAAGGCACTCCTTTACTTTTCGATATACAATATATACATTTTATATTCACATAATATCATTGTGTAGATTCTTCTTTCTTGATCTTCTGCTTTTCCAAGATTACTTTTGCCGCTTCTGCCTACTCTGTAAGTCTTTCGTCTTCATTGCTTGCTCATCATGATGCGCACATTCTCACACACGAATCACTCAGTTCATAGACATGATTCTTCAAGAGCATCTTCCGTCGCTCTTCCATGAGAGTGTAACCGGTTACAGAAGAATGAAATTTTTGGTGGCAGACGCGTAATCGGTTACGCAAACGCATAACCGGTTACGGGTTATATATTTTTCAGTTTTTTTTAATTATTTTAATATTATAATTTAAAAATATCTAAATCTTAATAAAATTAGGTATATTATATTTTCTAATTTATTAAAAATAAGTTGATTATTTAATTTTTATAATTTTTAAACATTAATTTTATAAATTATTCATAATTTTTTTCTTTATAAACATTTTTACAACTAAATATAACATTTATAAATAACATTTTATATTACTTTTATAACTAAGAGTATTTTGATAATCTTTAATTTCTACCAATTAAACTAATTTTTAAAATCTATCACATCAATCAAATCCTACACTAATTCTCATAAACTTTACTTCCAAATCTACTCTCAATTATCCACAAATCCACTAAAAAAATAACAAAAAAATTACTTTCAAATCTATTCAAATCCATTCAAATCATCTCCTCTAAATTATCTCTCCTAAATCACTCAAAAGGAACAAACCCTTAGTTCTACAAACTTTATATTTAAAACGAATCTTTACAAACTTTATATTTAAAACGAATCTTTAAAGTGTATGAAATAGATTAGACAAATTTCAACATAATGAACTTAAAATATATAAAATTAAATTAAATTCAATCACACACGTCATAAAAAAAGGTATATTAATTTGACTTGACTGAACATATTTAACTCTGTGTCAGATGTATTATTTGACTTGACGTATATGTTGAAATCTTCTACGAACCAAGGCTAATAAACATATATAATATTTTATTATATATTATTTTCTATAATGATATTGTTTTTAATGTTTTCATTTCACCGACAGTATCTTTTTAGGGCATCAAATCCTATAATGTATCCAACCAAAGTTACTTTATAACCCATGTTGCATGAAAGAACATATCCTTCACATAAAAGACAAAAGCATATTTTTCATATTTATATGTGGCTGAGATAAAAAAGATTCCCATCGAAGTACTACATATACACACATAGCAGTGCAGTCTGTGTGTGAAAGCACGTTTTGTTAAGAGCCATGGTAAAGGAATTCAACACCCAAACAGAACTTAGTGTGAGATTGGAAGCCCTTTGGGCAGTGCTATCTAAGGATTTCATAACAGTGGTTCCAAAGGTACTTCCTCATATTGTGAAAGATGTGCAAGTGATTGAAGGTGATGGAGGGGTTGGAACAATCCTCATCTTTAATTTTTTTCCTGGTGAGTTTTGCTCGGTAGTGTAAATTATTTCATACTATTAATTAATCAAAAATCTAATTTAATATTTAACTTTTTGAAATAACTTTGTATAAGAAACTTATCCTTTTTGTTTTTGAGCCGTTTTAGATTTTCTAGTTCTGCAATCTACCTCAAAATTGATGAATTTTTCACCCTGTCAATTTCTTTTTACTTTTACTGTATTAGATAAGAATTTGATTTTTAAAAAACAGAATTCTAAACGTGCTTTTGGTGTTTCTATTAAAAACAATAATGTTAATATAAAATTATGGTTGTTCGGAAACCAAATTTTGAATTAACACGGTAAAAGGTTGAGTAAATAGAAACTATAGTATGATATTTTGATAAAAAGAATTTGATAGTATTGTATTTCTGTAAAGAAATTCCAAAATTAGTCATTTCTTTTCAACCCTGAAGGAAATATATTGCAGAATGAAAAATGACTAGCACAGAGAATATGTAAAATAAAAAATTTTCTTTATTTAATAACAAAGAAAAGTGTCAATTTTTTTAAGTATTTTATTTAGTTAAATAAGAGAAGAAAAATGAAACGAAAATAGTGAAAAGAATTTAATTTTCCAAAATCAGTCATTTCTCATCTCTTCCTAATTATATATGTGATCAGTGACTTTATAGTTATACAATTACTTAATTTTAATTAAGTAACTTATTTTTCAAATGATGGTTTTGTTTCATTTTTTGTTTTCTTTACAATGTCTCGTGAAGATCAAGTGTAAATTTTCTATATCTATTTTTTTAAAACATTAGTACTTGAGTAGTTTGATATTACGAACTGGTATGAACCGATAAAGTTTTTTCTTTATCGATAATAAAGGATATATTAATAGATAGATTGTACCATGTCATTTAGGGTTTAGTATACAAAAATTATTCTACGCTGTTACTCTGTTATATTTTTATATTTGATTTTATCATGCCATAGTTATTACTGTTAATTAATTACAAAAAGTAAAAAATAAAATGTAAAACGTGTCAAATATAAATTAATGACAAAATATATATAAAATAATGACAAAAATAGTATTAAACCTTTGAAAAAAGGAACAAACATATCTACCAAAACTATTTTGTCAATTTTTAATCATATTGATTTCAAAGTTATACCATATAAAAATTTATAGTTTTATTTATAAATCCAATAATTGTGTTTTAACTTTTGGGAATTTATCTTAGACGTGTCACCAAGCTACCAAAGGGAGGAGATCACAGAGTTTGCTGAGAGTTCACATGAAATAGGTTTGCAAGTGATTGAAGGAGGTTATCTAAGTCAAGGGTTGTCATATTACAAGACAACTTTTAAACTATCTGCAGTTGAAGAGGATAAGACTTTGGTCAACGTGAAAATCTCTTACGACCATGAATCCGACATAGAAGAAAAGGTCACACCTACGAAGACATCACAGTCCACTTTATTCTATCTTAGACGTCTAGAAAAATACCTGTCGAATGGCTCTGCTTGAAGAAAAAACATTTATTGAAATATTATATAGAAAAATAGAAAGAATGATGAGATGTTGTTTTTACTATATTTCTATTATACTTATGAATACATAAGTAAAAGGAGACATGAAAATACACTCTATTTTCTAAAGCCAAACATCTCCTAGTATTGTAATATATGTGGGTTAGAGTAGTTGCATCATTTTGGTTTTGAATAATGTTTACTATTTTCAGTCGAGTAAGAAAAACAATGTTAATTGGTCTTTGTAACATAATTTGAGAGCTCTTTGTTACGTTTGAATTGATTTTCTTATCTGTTTGATGAATTTGAGGAAGAATGAGTGAATAAATTTGTGGAGATTTAAGAGTAAATTGATTGTTGTTTTTTTAAACAAATTTGAAAGTAAGTAAGGATAGATTTGAAAGTAAAGTGTTTGAAAATTAGTGTAGGCTTTGACTGATGTGACAAATACAGAAAATAATTTAATTGATAAAAATTGAAAATTATCAAAATATCCTTAGTAGTAAAAGTAATATAAAATGATAATTGTTAATATTATATATAGTTGTAAAAATTATTATAAGGAGAGAAGAAAATAACAATTAATTTTTAACATGAAAAAAGTTGTATTATTATTATTATAATAATTATTTTTATTTTTATATTATTATTCATGACAACAAACATAAATTAAATAACAAATCCATCTTCTCAAATCAAATTTTTCAATATATCACCCCGAACATAGCCTTAAAGAGCCTTAATGATTAAAAGTAGATAGTGGTAAGAAACGATTGTGAAAAAAATTGTTAATTAAAAGAATGAAAATAAAAGTATATTTAAGAATATGATAGTTAAACTATTACATTTAAGAGTATGAAAAAAAATTATATATAAGAATATGAAAATTAAAGTATTACATTTATTATTTATTTTTTATTTTTTATTTATGTTATACAATTTACTATTAGTCTAAATTTAATTAAAATTAAATTATAATTTATATTTCATTTAATTTATATTTTTATATTTTTTATAATTTTATTTTTAAAATTTATAAAATAAAAATTAGATATCCTGTAGATTGTAAAATACTCACGTATATTTTTTATACAAATATTCGATAAGTAACGAGACAAGTAACGAGTAGATTTTTTTGTTGCAAGTTGGGTAGTCGGTAACACTATCCATGCCTGGCCCCACTTGTGGTTATCCCTAATCATTAAATGGTGGGGTCGTGGTATGATAGAGCCATGATGTTGCAGGATTATGGTGCTACAGGGTCATTGTGTGGTGGGATCACGAAATAATGGAGTTCAGGTCAGTGATGCACCAATGAGAAAGAAGAAGGGGAGATCGGTGCATAGGAAGAAAGGAGAAGATTCATAAAAAAATAGGATTAGATACTATTTTAGTTCTTATAAACTTTGGAATTCGTTCATCTTCTTTACCTTGTAAACTTTTATATAATCTACTACTCAAATTTTAAAAATGAATAAATATAGTCTTCATAACCTAAATGCCAAAAACTTTGCGGGCATGTCATACACATTTTGAATTATTTACGTAATTTGGACAGATTTCGACTCAAATATCAATCTAGAACATTGTTGATGGAAGATGACCCGAGGAGATAACGATTGAAGCTACATGAGTACGGTTCGAACTCCTCAAGGCTTCCTCAACGAAGAATACGCAGCGAAAAAGGATTGAAACTCGAGATCGAGAGAGAATTTAAGAAAACTTAAGTGTGATAACCTTGCAGAAACCGTAAACACTTTTGGAAGAGAGAAACCGAAAGAGAACGAACCAAGTATGAGAAAAGGCTCACATAAACCCTAAATGACGCATAAACCCTAATATGGACCGATTAAATAGTTCAAATGCAAGATTGATCAGTGCAAAAGTGTTTCACCGGAGCAAAAACAAAGATAAAGGCAAAAGGATGGAAGATGTGAGGAGAAACGTGAGATTGAGTGGCTAGGGTTTGGTGTTTGAAGTAGAGACAACGAAGTTCTCTTGAAAGGGAGAATGAGATGTACCTGTGACTTGCGAACGAGGAGCCCGAGAGGAAAAATGAGATGTGGTTATGTGAAGAATGCGTCTCAAGAAGGAGAAGCTCTCGCGAGATTTGGTTGATGCGAGAGAGAGAATGTGAATGTGTTTTGACGTGTGCTGAAGGCTCGAACGCGAATGTAATAAGGACGAGGCGAGAGAAAATTGTGTGGTTGAATGAAGTTGTGGAGGTGGCAGTTAATAAGGCTTCTGATCCATATGAGGTAAGTTGTGTAGTAGAGAGAGAAAAGTGAAGCACAAATGGACAAATGGAGAAATGAAAGTGGAGGTAGTGTGCTTGGAAGGTGGCTAGAGGAGGTCTTTGGACTCTTTAGCCTTGATTCTCAAGGAGAATTGTTTCTGGTTTTAGAAAACTCAATTCTCATTAATCTCAAAAGTCCTTAATACATGGGTGGATCTGAGTGTTTATAAGGCTCATGCTTCTTGCAAGCTAAAAATACAATACACTGAAAATAAAGAAAAACGAGTAAAGGACTTGATGGACAATGTTCCATCATTCCCTCCCTCTTAAAAGAAGATTTGTCCTCAAATCTAGCAGTCGACTTTATTGTAAAGAAGCTCCTCACAGTCTTGGGAGTGGGCCATCTTGAAAAGGCCTTATTCTTTTATTTATTGAGATTCACATGACGTCCTCCTAGGTCAAATATGAATATGCAATATGCATCAAATATATCTTCAATTAAAGAAAATAATTTTCTATAAAAGCAACTTGAGAATAAGGACTTCTTATATTATTTTTTTTGTAATCTTGAGAAAATTTAGAAGTTAAAATTTGCATTTATCTTAAGTTACTTGTTTCCATAAGGATAAAAATAACTCAAGATTTGAATTATCATATTTTAAAAAATTTTGCATAGAAGATGGAATGACAATTTGTTTGAAAGAGAAATTAATATTTGAAAACTTAAAAATGATGGGAAAGACTTAAAGGATTGGAAACCTTCCCTTTTGGGTTCCATGGTTATTGGAAGATTAAGAATTGCCTTTAGTAGCAATTGCTTCTTCTCTTTATTTTCCCTTTCTTGTCATTCTCTCTTCTTTTCTTCTTCTCTTCTCCTCTCTTCTTCTCTTCTCTTTTTTTTTATTCTCTCTTATTTTCTTCTCTCTTTTTTTCTATTCTCTCTTCTTCCTCTTTCTCTCTCTTTTCTTCTTCTCTTCTTTCTTCTTTTCTTCTCTCTTTTTCTTCTCTCTCTCCCTCTTCCTTTTTTCTTCTCTTTTACTCTAGAAAGAAAAATTGAACCATCATATTCAGATTCACTTTTTCTAGCAATGAATGAATGCATTTCATGAATTTTCCTTTCCCAACCTAGGTATGTTATTGCACCAATGTCCTTACCAAGAAAGAAAGATTATTCCTAACTTGATTATACAAATCATCTTCAATCCTATCAAATTCCTTTCATGTACAATTTTTTCTAACTTTTTCAAGATGTTTCTTAATATCTTTAAAAGTTAGTGGCTTATCAAAATTACTAACTCTAGATGACCTATGACTTGAAATCTTTGTTCTTAAAAGTTTTCTTAATCTAAAGGTTAGAAGTTTCACTTAGATAAGTCTCAGATAAAAGAGGTGATCCAAAGGGCTGCTTAAGTACCAAGTCTTGCCTCGCCAAAAATGTCTTAGGCTACTAACTAATTTCCCCTTAAACTAAAATTCCTTTAGAAACAAAGGACATGACCCTATCACAAACACAAACAATTAAAGACACTCCTAATTACAAACTCTAATGTGACAAATATCACCCCTAAATGTGAAATCAAACATTCAAACAATTAATATTAAGTTCTACTTGTTGAATAATGAGCATGAGAGGTGAAGGACATGTATCTACTTTTTGTACCAAGTGAATCCTGAGACTATCTACCATGTGATATGTGATAGCGACTCTTTTTGGCCTTGTGTGCGAAAAGGGATAAGTGTTTGTGTGTTAAACCTTCTTTGTATGGGGAATAGGTCCTTTAGCCACGAAGGTGGGATAACTTGAGCAGGCCTGTATGAGGAAGCTACAGGTGTGGGAGGTAGGGTATATAAGTGTTTCATTATGGAGTTCATAGTATTGTGGATGCTTATGCTATAGTTCATGATGAAGATATTCATGATGGTGTGTTCATGATGAGGATATTCATGATAGTGTGTTCATGATGAGGATATTCATGATGGTGTGTTCATGTTGAGGATATTCATGATGGTGTGTTGTTAATGATGAGGATATTCATGATGGTGTGTTCATGATGAGGATATTCATGATGGTGTGTTCATGATGGGCATATTCATGATGGTGCGTTCATGATGGGGATATTCACGACGGTAATACACTTATGATAATGATCGTGGTGTTGAAGATGCTCTTGAGAATGTGATGTTGATACTGGTGTGGTTGTGATAGTGATGTTTACTCTGGTGGTGTAATTAGCATAAATGTTGATTATAGGATAAATCGTTGGTCTGTGTATGTGATGTTTGTGATGGAATCGAAGATCGAGGGATCACTGTTGGTTCACAATGATGATGGAATTATGTTGCTAGTGTTAAAGATGAGGTTGCTTGTTAATATTATGTCTTATTATTATTAATCATATATTGTATGATTATGGTTTGTTTTTAACAGTAGTTTATCTTATACTTATTTGTGTTTGTGTGTCTATGAATGAAATTATTGATGATGATCATATAATGTATTATATTTGAGCAGATAGTGTTGTAGATGTTCTAGAAGCATGATAGAGTCCTAAGATGACGGAAACAAATTGGGATTTTCTTTAAAGTTGTTTTTAATTGGACTTTTAATACAATGTAAATTAGAGTTATTATTATGTCCTTGGTCGATGGTGTGTTCATGATGAGGATATTCATGATAGTGTGTTCATGATGAGGATATTCATGATGGTGTGTTCATGTTGAGGATATTCATGATGGTGTGTTGTTAATGATGAGGATATTCATGATGGTGTGTTCATGATGAGGATATTCATGATGGTGTGTTCATGATGGGCATATTCATGATGGTGCGTTCATGATGGGGATATTCACGACGGTAATACACTTATGATAATGATCGTGGTGTTGAAGATGCTCTTGAGAATGTGATGTTGATACTGGTGTGGTTGTGATAGTGATGTTTACTCTGGTGGTGTAATTAGCATAAATGTTGATTATAGGATAAATCGTTGGTCTGTGTATGTGATGTTTGTGATGGAATCGAAGATCGAGGGATCACTGTTGGTTCACAATGATGATGGAATTATGTTGCTAGTGTTAAAGATGAGGTTGCTTGTTAATATTATGTCTTATTATTATTAATCATATATTGTATGATTATGGTTTGTTTTTAACAGTAGTTTATCTTATACTTATTTGTGTTTGTGTGTCTATGAATGAAATTATTGATGATGATCATATAATGTATTATATTTGAGCAGATAGTGTTGTAGATGTTCTAGAAGCATGATAGAGTCCTAAGATGACGGAAACAAATTGGGATTTTCTTTAAAGTTGTTTTTAATTGGACTTTTAATACAATGTAAATTAGAGTTATTATTATGTCCTTGGTCATTTCAATAGATTTTGAACGATGTAATCGAATATTATTTTTAGAACTAATATAATTGAACTTAGGGTTAAATATGTTTTTAGTCCCTAAACTATCAAATGTTTTTTGTTTTTAGCCCCTCTTTCAAACTAAGGTACTTTTTGGTCCTTCTCCATTCGGAAAACATAATTTTTCGTCCTTAAAAACCAACAGCGTTAAAAAAAAGCTGAGTTGGCTAACGGTGGAGTGTCATGTTATTTTTTTTCTAATAGAGTCAATCTGTCCCTCACCGTACGGTATAAACCGAACGATATTGTTAATGGCCCAAACGGTTATGATGACTGAATGGTGATGGTGACCGAACGGTATTGGTAATGGTCGAACGGTTATGACGACTGAATGGTGATGGTGACCGAACGATGATAGTGACCGAACGGTGAGGGACAAATTTACTTAGTGTCAGAAAAAAAATGACGTAGCACTTCACCGTTAGCCAGCTCAACTTCTTTTTAACGCCGTTCATTTTTTAGGACAAAAAATTATGGTTTCATAAAGGAGAAGGACCAAAAAGTATCTTAGTTTGAAAGAGGAACTAAAAACAAAATCGCTTGATAGTTTAGGGACTAAAAACATATTTAACCCTTGAATGTATTTATGGATGACGCGTGAATAAAATGTAAAGAGTTCCACAACCTAGCCATGGACAGTTCCACGACCTGTGGATTTTGCTCGAGAGAATAGAAGACAAAACAGAGTGTTCCACAAGTGAGTTGTGGTTTTTACCATGTCAACACTCAATTTCGTCCGGGTTTATTAATGAGTTTATTTTCATCATAATAAATAAAAATAATAATAATAAAAATAAAAAAAATAAAAAAAATGAAAATAAAAAAAAATAATAAAAAATAATAATAAAAAAAATAAAATAAAAAAAAATGAAAAAAAAAGAATAAAAGAAAATTAAGGCAGCGTTCGTCCTCTACATGAGGATCGTTCGTCCTCTGCATGGGGCGACCGTTCGTTCTCTGCCCTAACCGACCGTTCGGTTTCTTCCAATATGCAACCGCCCGTTGTCACCTATTCTCACCTTCAACCGTTCGTCCTAAAGCGCTCATTATTAGACCGTTCGTCCTTTCAGACCTTTAGGACGTTCGGTCATGTAGAGTGTAAACCGTTCGGTCATAGAGTTTTAATGAACGTTCGGTCTTCATTCGAACGTTCGGTCTTGGTGTTGCTACTCTCTTTTGAACGCTCGTTCACCCATGATCAGCCTTAAGCCATTCTCATTGACGTTCGGTCGTGCCGGGAGTCAACTGTTCGTCCTCAAGCGTTCTCAGCCTCTCAGGGGGCGAACGTTCGGTCTTTATTCTGAAGTGAACGTTCGGCCTTTATGTTCTTGAACGTTCGCTCTTGATGTATTTATTATTGAACGTTCGGTCTTAGTGTTTTGAACGTTCGGCTTTGTTTATTCTCAGTTGAACGTTCGGTCTTGTGTTGTGTAACGTTCGGTCTTGTTGTGTTTTTAAGCGTTCGGTCCTAGTTTGTTTTGAATCTTAAACGTTCAGCCTCTCAGGTTAACTGTGCACGCTCGCTCTTGTTTAGATTTGATAATTTGAACGTTCGGTCTAAATGTTTTATTGAACGATCGGTCTAAAGGTTTTATTGAACGTTCGGTCTTAATGTTGTGTTGAACGTTCGGTTCGTAATAGGTGTTTGGTGATTTTGAGACGTTCGTCCAAACAGTATGGCGTTCGATTTTTGATTATTTTTGTTTCATTTTATTTGTTTTAAAATACAAAAAAATAACGAAAACAAAAAATAAAAATAAAAATAACAAATAAAAACAAAAAAATCAGATTTAGGATAGAATGTCTGAAAAGTTGTTTACCAATAATAAAAAGAGGACAAAATCAGTGGATGTGGAAAGTAGGAGGCAGTGTGGGTGTTTCTGAAAAGGATTCGATTATTTTTGGTTTGACCTTGCTTTTGTGTTGTAAAACACAAATGGTGGTATCCCTCATGCACGGCTGCCCATCTTGCAAGTCTGTAAAGTCTCTTTACACCACTACAAGACTTAAAAATTCTCACCGATGCGAAAGACCGAACTCCCTCACCAACCTCTCCTCACTCAACAAGCTCCAACATCTGTAATCATCTTCAACAAATATCATCAATAACCTCCCGTCTCTAACACTTCGTACGGGGGGACCTCATCATCATTTCCATACTTATCCCTCACCCAGTTATCACCTCCATCCATATTCACCCACAGTGATAGCCGCCCTCGAACACCCCATAACTACAGGGCCATCCTCGCCAAAACCGGACAAAAGGAGTTTCTCATCACTGTTGAGATTGGTCTCGAACACCATTATCAACACAAAAGACTTACCTGGAAAAGAGAAGTCAACCAAAGAGAGAAGGGGGAGATCGGACGCGCAAGGCCAGCAAGGAGTGAACCAAGCTTCAAGAGGTAAGTAATGCCTTTCCCCCATGTTTTTAGTGAGTTTGGTTAATTGGCTTTGAACTTGTCTCTGCCATATTGTGGCTACGTTTGCATGTAAGTGTTGTTGAATATATGCCTTGTGCTGTGGACGTTTGTATACGTTGATTGTTACCAAACACCATCATTTTTCGCTTCCAACACTCGATCTCCAACACTGGCGATCGCCCAATCCTCATTCTTACCTCGGCCAAGTATTCATCTCGAACGAGCGTTCGTTCTTCTCCACGAGCGTTCGTCTTCAAGACTGAACCTCCAACCTGCCGCACAGCCAATTCTCATCCTTTTTTCCTCACGAGCGTTCGCCCTCCTCACGAGTGTTCGTCCTCCTCACGAGCTTTCGTTCCCGTCAATTAACCAGCACCTGACACCTTCACCTTCAAGAATCCTTGGGGCTCCATCTCCTCAACCCAAGCTAAATCCTCCCTTCTGTTCCAAACCCATTGTTTTCCAGTCTCAGAAAGAACCAAACCCCTCTGCTCCTCACATACACAAATTGATTCCCCTTTTCACTGGAACAGGGAAACGCCTTCCTCATCACCTAGCTCACCCTTCATTCTCTCCTTCATCTCCTTCAGTAATTTGAAAAGCAAGGAAAAATCCACCCACTTTGTAATTCCTGTCGTGCTCCCCCTCACCCATCATTATCGAGCACTCACTCTCAACAGAAAATAACAGAAAGCTCCATCACCATTCCATTATCATCATCATCATCATCGTATTCTCCAAAGTTTTTCGTCCCCACACAAAAACTAAAAAGATAGATAAAAGAGGAATAGGAGAGCCCAGTGTGGCGGTCTCGGTGTCGGCAGTTTCTGCCTCTTTGGTGGCGGCGTCCGTGGTAGAAAAGAAGGAGAGGAGAAGCTTGGCGCGGCAACCGGCAGGATCTGTGGCGACCATCGGCGCACTGGCGGCGGCCGGTCTTGGCGTAGGTGGTGGCGTATGTGTAGAGGAAGCAAACCACTCCCTGGGTCATCGTCTCCAAGGCGAAAAAGAGGGAGGGCGAAGGCGACGCCCTGGATGGCCAGATCGACGCGCAGCAGAGGTGAACCTCTCCTTGGGTTGCTGTTTCAGTGGTCGCGGTGGCCGGATTGGAGAAGCAGCAGTGCTTTGGCTAGGTCACGGTGGTGAGCGGCGACCGTTTTGGCAGAGGCGGCAGTGTGCGTGTAGGGAAGACGGTCGGAGAAGAGAGACTGGAGTCTCGTGGTACTCGAGATGGAAGAATGAGAGAAGTGGCAGAACCCCTAATTCTTCTGCTTGGGAAGAAAGCCTTGGGCCAGATCCAGATTTTTTTTTAAAACAAGAAAAACCTCTAACCTTCCCAGCAAACACGAAGCGCACCCCCACTTCCCATTCACATCCCATTCCGTTTCTACAAACGGGGGAGCCCGAATTTGTTCTGCACCCCCACTTTCTCATTTAGGCACCCCCACTTTTGTTTTACTTTATTATTTATTTTTTTTTTTTTGTGTTTTTTCTTTGTTTGATCTATCTTGTTCTCTTATTTTTCTTATTATACTTTTATTTTATTTTATTATTCTTGTTTTTGTTTTTATTGTTTTTATTTTATTTTATTTATTCTAAATATCTATTTATTTTAAAACGCTTATTTAATAATATATAAAAAATAAAATATTTATATATATATATACAAAATCTACAAAAAAATATATATGTTTTAAAGGTTAAGCACACGTGTGATCGCTCGCATCGTCCTTGTGCTAAAAAACCTTTTCTTTTTCTTAAATAAAATTTACAAAAAAAATACGTCTTAAAGTTTAAGCACACGTGCGACCGCTCGCGTAGGCCTTGTGCTGAAAATGTTTTCCTTTTCTTTTACAAAAGTTAAAAATCAAATAAAAATATTTTGAAAAGGTTTAAGCACACGTGCGACCGCTCGCGTAGGCCTTGTGCTGAAAATCTTTTCCCTTTCTGTTAAATAAAAATTATAAAAAAATATGTTTTAAAGTTTAAGCACACGTGCGACCGCTCGCGTAGGCCTTGTGCTGAAAATGTTTTCCTTTTCTTTTACAAAAGTTAAAAATCAAATAAACATATTTTGAAAAGGTTTAAGCACACGTGCGACCGCTCGCGTAGGCCTTGTGCTGAAAATCTTTTCCCTTTCTTTTAAATAAAAATTATAAAAAATATGTTTTAAAGGTTAAGCACACGTGTGATCGCTCGCATCGTCCTTGTGCTAAAAACCTTTCCTCTTTCTTAAATAAAAATTACAAAAAATATGTTTTTAAGGTTAAGCACACGTGTGATCGCTCGCATCGTCCTTGTGCTAAAAACCTTTCCTGTTTGATTCATAAAAATACAAAAAAACATAAAATCATCAAAAAAACTAAAAACATCGACAATTTCAAACAAACAATATCGCCTGACCAGAACTACGTGATCCTTGATTCTCCATCAAAAGTGGAGATACGTAGGAGCAAGGCCAGACCTTGTCAGGTTCATTTCCCCAAAAATCCAAAATCAATTTCTTCAAACAAATTTTCAAGCAGTTTTCTAAAAGAACTACGTAACCCTGATTTCTCACATGAGAATACGTAGGAGCAAGGTCAATCCTTGTCGGGCCCAAAAAACTAAAAAAATATTGTTTGTTTGTTTAGAGTTTTATTTTAAGGGAAAGTTAAACATTTTGAAAACCACATCCATATTCGCACATTTAGTTAAAGGTACTGCCTTAGGGCAGGCGTTGTAGGGTGCTAATACCTTCCCTACACGTAACCGACTCCCGAACCAAGAATCTCAGTTTCGCGGACCATGCCTTATCATTTTATGGTTTTTCCGTAGTTTTCCAGAATAAACTATGGTGGCGACTCCAAAATCTCTTCTTTTTCAAACTTCATTTTTATTTTTCATGGATCGTCGTCCCGTCGCGATTCCGGTTGCGACAGATGGCGACTCCACTGGGGAATGCTTAGAGAGTCAGGCCATTTAATTAGATGTGCGAATTCAATGTGTTTTTCTTTGTGTTTTTCTTCCCCTTTTTCTTTATCTTTGATTGATATTTGTCATAATTGTATGTGTGTTTGTTTTGATTTTATTGAACCCTAGGGTAGAAAACATGTTATATCTGCCTGGGAATTTTCTGGTTGTTTTGCAGGTGAGGGTTTGGGATGTACATTTGCTTTCTCCCTT
Source organism: Vigna nakashimae (assembly GCA_034642375.1). Lineage (NCBI taxonomy): Eukaryota > Viridiplantae > Streptophyta > Magnoliopsida > Fabales > Fabaceae > Vigna > Vigna nakashimae. Next base: position 4,677,453 of record CM067763.1, on the reverse strand, counting down.
CACACACACACCATATCCATATCATGAGTGAGGCCCTATACCCGGGTCTGAGCGCAACTTAGAAATAGAGGAGTTGTGTAGCGGTGTCACTCTGGGATGTACTTCCTGTTTGGCTATCGTGAGAACTCCAGCTAGAGTCTGTTCTCTTCATATGTGTTTCCACACCTAGTTGATTACTCGACTGTTGTGGAGATGCTATGAAGGGGGCCATAGCTCTAGTGACCTTTGACCTTTAGGTTCAGGGAATCATCCTTGTGAGATTGCATATACTTGACCTTGAACTCCAAGCAGTGAACCTTTGGTAGGGCACGATGGGAGGAATATGTACTTCTGTAACCCTCACGCTGTTCATTTCTTTTTTATTACACTTCATACCATGCATGTGCTTTGTTTCGTCATGTTGTGTTATTATCATGCATCATATTCATACATCATTTAGTAACATGTTAAAAGGAAATCACAGGTACCTACTTGACTTCATACAAGATGGATGTTAACACAAGATCCGATGCTACACAGCACACCGACTCTTCCGATTTAAGAAAGAAGTATAGTCTAAGGACCCATGTTGGAAACTTGACCGTGCTGATAAACTTGGGCAGAAAGCTTAAGACGATAAAAAGAGAAACCTTTCAGAGAAGGTATGGAAATTTGTTGAACTTAATGGAGGTTGAAGTATAGATACCCGCTATCACAGCCTTGGCACAATATTATGATTCCCCGCTTCGATGTTTCACGTTTCAAGACTTTCAGTTGGCGCCAACCATAGAGGAGTTCGAGCATATCTTGGGTTTGCCACTGGAGGGCACCACTCCCTATCAACATTTAGAGCATCATTCCTCTATACCCACCATTGCTACCATCATGAAATTACATCCCAAGGAGCTTGAAGATAGGATGATGATGAGGAATCAAGTGCATGGGTTATCACAGGGATATCTAGAGCAGTATTTACATCACCTGGCTGATAAAGAGGATTGGGAAACTTTCATGGATGTATTAGCCCTCACCATATATGGCATTGTCTTGTTTCCCAAAATAGAAGAATTCGTGGATTACACCGCGATAGACGTCTTCGTGGCGAGTAAAACCAGATCAGAGAATCCTGTAACAGCAGTTCTTGCGGATGTTTATGGGACCTTGAGTTTTTGCCATGAGAGGAAGGGAAAGAAGATTCTTTGTTGTTTACCGGCGTTGTATACATGGATGACAGCGCGTGTGTTTAAGGAGATGGTCGACGTTAAGAGTCTATCGGAAACTTTGTCACACCAAGGGCTTAAAGGTAAAGGAGGAAACGACTGGGCCCGATTCCTTGCTGGCTTGAGCGAAAGAAGTATAAAATGGCGCCTTCCTTGGCTCGGAAACAAACTAGCTATCCAGCATTGTGGTAGTTTTCCTAATGTGCCTCTCATAGGTGCCCGGTACTGTATAAATTACAATCCTCTTTTGGTGCAAAGACAATTTGGGCATCCCATGAAAGGAGCACTTTCATCGGATTACCTTGCTACCCTATTCATCTATTACGAAGACGGGCATTTCATCGAACTGTTAAGAAAGGTTAAAAGTGCCTGGGAAAATGTTGTTCGAGCAGAAAAGGACCTGAGGGATGGAGCAGTGGATAGCAGGGTCAGTTATCACACCTGGATTCTGGAGAGAGTGAAAATAGTCAAGTTGCCTTTCGAGCCAATCAAGGATCAATCAGCTAGTAAAGGACCATCCCAAGCTCCTGAAAGTGAAGAGGTGCTACAATTAAAAGCTGAGATGGAGAAATTGAAGGTGAAAAATGCTAGGTTGGAAAACGAATTACAAAGGGCGCATAATGATCTTGTGGATATGAAAAATGATAATGAAGAAAAGTCGCGGGCTTATGAAAATCTTGTCAAAAGCCAGAAGGCTGGGATGGATTATACATTTCGAGTGAAACAGGATCTAGCGGCCGCGAGTAAGGAATTGTCCATAAGGGTAAATGAGAAGAAGGCGGCTTTAGAAGAAGGAAAGGAGTGGAAGCACCTCTACGAAGAAGCCAAAAGAGATAAGCGAGAAGCCCTGAAGAGATTGAGAGAAGCGCAGATTCAGATAGAAAAAGCAGGGCATGAGATGAAAGAGATGGTCATGTCGTTCGAGGCGGATATGAATAGGGAGCGTTGGAAGCTAACAGAAGCAGAGGAAGAGCATCGAACTCTGATAAAACAAATGGAGGAATATATCAAGGAACAGGAGGAGCGATGGAGGTCGATAGAATTTGAAGAAAGGCATCAGGCCTTGATAAAGCGAATGGAAGAGCACATCGCCGAGCAAGAGATGGCTGTAAAGCACTGGAAGGAAAGATTCTCTCAGTTGGCTGCTTTGGCAAATGGGGCAATTGAAGACATCCCCAGGATGGTGTCGAATGCTGAAGCAAGCACTCATTTTTGTAATTCACCAGCGGAAATAGAATTGTTTATTAATCATTGTAAATGGTTGGTGGGAGAGATGAAGTCTTTCATTGCCCCGGCGCGGGATTGATGCACATCAGAATCGTGTGTTCTGTTCCCTTAGACGATGTAGTGGACCAAATTTTCCTTAAGTGAAAGATAGGGGATGTTTGGTATCGGCTTGTGTTATTTTTCCATCAGTATTGTCATGGTTATCTTGTGATTTCTATTTATTACTAGCATGCATCATGTTTTCTTTTTGCATTTTTCATCCTTGTTTAATTTAATTTAATAAAAAGCAGTACGAGTGAGGAAAAACCACGGCAAAACTTCCACGACATCCTTACAGGACCCGGGCTAATTCAAGAATTATGGAGGACTGGGAGGAAGCACACGAAGTTGTCAAAGCCGATATCAGTCAGCTAAAGGACCAGATGGGTCAGATCCTTGCTGCTCTAGAATCTCTTAAGGCAGCGGGAGAATCTTCATCTGCACGAGTTGAGGGGAATGCCCACTATTATCCCCCGATGTTCAACGCTGTAAGCCAATTGGTCCCTTTCCCGATGTATGGCTTACCTCCAGGTTATACTCCTCCTATAGGAGAGTACGCAGAAGTAGAGCAAACTGCGATCTCACTTCCCCCAACGACTAATGTAATACTGACCGGCACTCAAGGACCTGTTTCAGTGTCGGCTCCCATAGGGGGCACGAGAATGAATGAGACCAACACAACTGACGGAATTCGGGTGACCCCAGTACCGCATGTGGGTACTGGAAGGGGTTTTTCAGCCAAAGTCATACCACGCACCATGTTGCAGGGAGTAGTCAGTAGTGCTAATGGGACTAAGAATAAGTTGGAAATGCTAGAGGAGAGATTGAGGGCCATCGAAGGGGTCGAAAGCTATGGGTTCGGGGATGTCGCGAGGCTAAGCTTGGTTCCCGGGGTGATGATACCACACAAATTTAAAGCGCCGGAGTTCGAGAAATATAAAGGTAATACCTGCCCGAAAAGCCATCTGACCATGTACTGTAGAAAGATGGCTGCATACGCTTACGATGATAAGCTACTAGTCCATTTTTTCCAAGACAGTTTGGCTGGGGTAGCGTTGAACTGGTACACCCATCTTGAGCCGTCTCGAATCCGTTGCTGGGCAGACCTGGCAGACGCCTTTATAAAGCAGTATATATACAACACGCACATCGCACCGGACCGACTGCAACTGCAAAGTATGTCAAAGAGGGACAACGAAACTTTCAAGGAATATGCCCAACGATGGAGAGAGTTAGCTGCACAAGTTGAACCACCTTTGTATGACAGGGAGGTGGTGGCAATGTTTGTGAACACTCTCCAGCCGCCTTTTTATGAGCACATGGTCGGGAACGTGTCTGCTAATTTCGCTGATATCATCATAATAGGCGAAAGGATAGAAATTGGGGTGAAAAGTGGAAAGATCGCATACAGTTCACCCACAACTGCAAGTTACAAAAAACCCAATTTCAATGCGGGAAAGAAGAAGGAAGGGGATGTGCACGCGGCATCGACAATGCCTGTGTGGAGAGGTCAAGCTCCCACTCATAGCTTCCGACCAAACTTGGGGCAACCCCCTCTTGCAGCTAATGCGGTATTTGCTCATCAAGCCAGGCCTCAACAACAACAAGGTTATTATCCACCGCCATTGCCCCCAACTGATACTTGGAGAGCTGGAGCAATTACAGGTCCAAATCAGAATGCGAGCCAAAACGCTTACCCAAGAAGGAACCAATTTGTTAATTTCACCCCTATCCCTACAACCTACACAGAATTGTTACCCCATCTTGTCAAAAGGGGTTTGGTTGCTATTTGTCCGATGAAGCCCATGCAACCTCCGTACCCCAGGGGTTATGATGCAGAAGCGAAATGTAGTTACCATGGGGGAGGTGCTGGTCACTCAACTGAGAAGTGTCTAGCTTTTAAATACAAAGTACAGGCTCTAATTGACTCGGGATGGTTAAAGTTTCAAGAGGATAAACCTAGCATCGAGACTAATCCGCTTTCTGGGCATGGGAGTGCCTCGACGAATGCCGTCGAGGATGAAAAACATGAGTTGATAAGAGACGCGGGTGTAATCCGAAGTTCCAGAGAGTTTATCTTCAAGGCGCTGATAAAAGTAGGCCTTTTAAAAGGTGATTATGACGAGGACGTAACGTGTGCACTTCATCCGGATGATGGGCATTCTATTGAGGAATGTGGTGAATTTGAAGATATCCTACAAGACTTGCTGGATAGAGGTTTAATGCAAGTATGCTACAAGGATAAGGGGGGGGAAGTGTTCGCACAAATTGGTGGGGAATCCGACGTAACTCTACCTGAGCCGTTGGTGATCTATTTCACTAGAACCATCCCTGTGCCAGTAGCTGAAGAAAAGCCATCCGTTGTCATTCGAGCGCCGTCTCCCTTCCCTTACAAAAGCGAGAAGGCTGTCCCTTGGAGGTATGGAGCACATGTGTTAGATGAGGGAAAAGGCGCAGATTCGGTCGTTGAGAACATAACAGGTATAGGTGGTATGACGAGAAGTGGTCGAATCTTCGCGTCGCCAATGGTGACAAAAGAAGGGACCAATAATAATGAAACAACAATAGCCGCAAAGACCAGGGAGGTCTTAAAAGGAAAGGGCGTGCAGGTAGAGGAGACCCCTAACGAGGAGGAAAAGAAAGAAATATCCGAAGAAGAGGCCTGCGAATTTTTAAAATTCATTCAACAGAGTGAGTATAAGGTGGTGGAGCAGTTGAATCGCATGCCTGCTCGGATTTCCTTGTTAGAATTGCTTATGCATTCTACCTCTCACAGAAAGTTGTTGATGAAGGTACTGAGTGAGGCTCATGTCGAGCATGGTATTTCGTTGAACAAGTTTGAGGGTATCGTTGGCAACATCATCGCTAATAATTACCTTACCTTTACTGATGAGGAGATACCCACTGAGGGGAGAGGTCATAACAAGGCTCTTCATGTCTCTGTGAAATGTTTAGATCACGTTATAGCGCGTGTCTTGGTGGACAATGGTTCCTCTCTGAATGTCATGCCAAAATCGACATTGGAGAAGCTACCCTGTGATGGAATGCATATGAAGCCAAGCTCTATGATCGTAAGGGCATTTGACGGCAGTAAAAGGGTAGTGATGGGAGAAATTGAATTGCCCGTTCAAGTCGGTCCTTGTGTCTTTCAAGTGACCTTTCAAGTCATGGATATCCTCCCGGCTTATAGTTGTTTGTTGGGTCGCCCGTGGATCCATTCTGCAGGAGTTGTGCCTTCCACCCTACACCAAAAGCTGAAATATGTTATGGGAGATAAGCTGGTGATAGTATCAGGAGAGGAGGACCTCCTTGTGAGTGGACCATCGTCCACGCGATATATTGAGGTGGCTGAGGAAGCTCTTGAAACAGCCTTCCAGTCATTGGAGATCGTGGGAAACGCCTATGTGGAGCCATTCCTAGTAAGCTCGCATTTATCACGTGCTTCTATCATGATGGCCAAGGTCTTGCTGAAAGAGGGGTATATACCTGGTAGAGGTTTAGGCAAGCATGGGCAGGGGCGAACTTTCCCCCTAAAGGTCGTTGAGAATAGAAACCGATACGGCCTAGGGTACAGGCCCAACAAAGAGGACAAGCGAAGGCTGATGGAAGAAAGGAGAGAGCGAGGTCTGGCTCGTGTAGAAAGGCGTGAACCTCGGGTGGAAAAGATCAGTATTCGTGACATCAAGGAGAGTTTTCGTAGTGCTGGATGGATCAACGCGGGCCATATAGCCGCCATGGAGGATGAAGATAGCCCTGAATGCTCAAGTTTCGTGCGGGCTTGCTCCCCAGATGCACCACTCAACAATTGGGAGACTTTGAGTGTACCCGTGATGCTTAATTTGAATAAAATGTAATAGCCCTAATTGATCCTATAGCTTCACCCAGGGCTTTAGGATTCAAGACTTATGGGTTGACGTTTAGTTTTTGTGCTCAGCGTGATAATCAAATCGTGTTTGTGTTTTATCATCCTTTTGCATTCGTCATCGATTTTTCCTTTTTATTTATTCTCTTTTTTATAAATTCAAATAATGCAGATATGACAATGAAAGTTTTGAAAATAACGATGTCGATATTCCTAACTTTGAGCACCCTGTCGATAATACGGAAGATGATTATGAAGATGATCCGGAACCCTCTCCAGAGCTCTTGAGATTAGTGGAACAAGAGTCTAAAGAGATAAGACCCCATCAGGAGGATGTTGAAGTACTCAACTTGGGAGAGGGAGGAGAGATAAAGGAAGTAAAAATCGGTACTGGCATGAAAAAGGAAGTGAAGGAAGGATTGCGAGCCCTATTGAAGGAATTTAAGGATGTGTTCGCTTGGTCTTACAATGACATGCCGGGTCTAGATACCGATATTGTGCAGCATAGGCTCCCACTCAAGCCGGAATGCCCTCCAGTCAAGCAAAAACTGAGAAGAATGAAGCCGGAAATGTCCCTAAAAATTAAAGAAGAAGTCCAAAAGCAATTTGACGCAGGATTTTTGACTGTGGCAAGATACCCACAATGGGTAGCGAATGTTGTACCAGTGCCTAAAAAGGATGGGAAGGTCCGAATGTGTGTTGATTATCGTGATTTGAATCGTGCAAGTCCGAAAGATAATTTCCCGTTACCACACATCGACACTTTAGTTGACAATACAGCCAAGTACTCGCTATTTTCGTTCATGGATGGTTTCTCGGGGTATAATCAGATTAAGATGGCGTCTGAGGACATGGAAAAGACGACCTTCATCACGTTGTGGGGGACCTTTTGTTATAAGGTGATGTCTTTTGGGCTCAAGAATGCCGGGGCAACGTATCAAAGGGCGATGGTGGCACTTTTCCATGATATGATGCACAAGGAGATTGAAGTTTATGTGGACGACATGATCGCGAAGTCCGAATCAGAAGAGGAACACGTCCTCAACTTGAAGAAATTATTTGAGAGGTTGAGAAAATATAAACTCCGGTTAAACCCTGCCAAATGCACATTTGGAGTGAAATCCGGGAAGTTGTTGGGCTTCGTGGTTAGCCAAAAGGGGATAGAAGTGGATCCTGACAAGGTGCGAGCGATATCAGAAATGCCTACGCCTAGCACGGAGAAGGAGGTTCGCGGTTTTCTGGGTAGATTGAACTACATTGCTAGATTCATCTCCCAATTAACCGCTACATGTGAACCAATGTTCAAGTTGCTACGAAAGAATCGGGTTATGGTTTGGAACGAGGATTGTCAAATCGCTTTTGAAAAAATCAAACAATACCTGCAAGACCCACCTGTATTGCGTCCACCCGAGCCAGGAAGACCACTCATTTTGTACTTAACTGTATTGGAAACGTCAATGGGTTGCGTATTGGGTCAACATGACGAGGCTGGAAAAAGAGAGCATGCAATATATTACTTGAGCAAGAAATTCACAGACTGCGAACAACGATATTCATCGTTAGAGCGAACTTGTTGTGCATTGGCATGGGCTGCTCATCGCCTAAGGCAATACATGTTGAGTCACTCTACCTGGTTGATATCCAAGATGGATCCTATTAAGTTTATTTTTGAAAAGCCTGCTCTCACTGGAAGGATAGCTCGGTGGCAGATGCTATTGTCAGAGTATGACATCATTTATGTTACTCGGAAATCCATCAAGGGTAGTGCTCTAGCAGAATACTTGGCTCATCAACCCATCAACGATTATCAGCCAATGCAACCTGAATTTCCCGATGAAGGTATCATGGCTCTATTCGAAGAAGGCAAGAAAGACCGAGACAAAGAAACCTGGATATTACTATTTGATGGAGCATCGAATATGATGGGGCATGGCGTAGGGGCAGTACTTATCTCTCCAGGGCAGCAGTACATGCCCATGACATCAAGGCTGTGTTTTAATTGCACAAATAACATTGCAGAATATGAGGCCTGCGCTATGGGTATTCGGGCGGCAATAGAGTTCAAAGTGAAAATTCTGGAAGTATATGGAGATTCAGCTTTAGTCATCAACCAGTTGAAGGGAGAGTGGGAAACAAGAGACGCAAAATTAATCCCTTACCAGGTATACATCAAAGGATTAATGGAGTGTTTCGACATCATCACATTTAACCATATACCACGGGAAGATAACCAATTAGCAGACGCGTTGGCTACTTTGTCATCCATGTTTGAGGTTGACCCAAATACAGAATTACCAGTGATTGAAATGAAAAGCCATGCGGAGCCAGCATATTGCCAGTTCATCAAGGAGGAGATGGATGGTAAACCTTGGTACTTTGATATCAAGCGTTATCTTACAACTCGAGAATACCCTGAGGGTGCGTCTGAAAACGATAAAAGAGCACTGAGAAGGTTGGCCGGCAGTTTCATCTTAAGTGGGAATGTTTTATACAAGAGAAACCATGACATGGTTCTCCTTAGATGTGTGGATGCAAAGGAAGCCGAGTTGCTACTGAAAGAAGTGCACGAAGGTACATTTGGTACACACATGAATGGACATTCGATGGCTAGGAAGATCTTAAGAGCTGGTTACTTCTGGTTGACCATGGAAAACGATTGTTGCATACACGTGAGAAAGTGTGAGAGATGTCAAATATATGCGGACAATATCAAGGTGCCACCCACGACCCTGAACGTGTTGTCTGCACCATGGCCATTTTCGATGTGGGGAATAGATGTCATCGGAGCTATAGAACCAAAAGCGTCAAATGGACATCGCTTCATACTAGTCGCGATCGACTATTTCACCAAATGGGTTGAGGCTGCTTCGTATGCCAACGTGACTAGAAAGGTGGTGGTTAGATTCATAAGGAAGGAGTTGATCTGTAGGTATGGGTTACCTAGCAAGATCATCACTGATAACGCTACCAACCTGAACAATCAGATGATGGCGGAGTTATGTGAGGAATTCAAAATTCACCACCATAATTCCTCTCCTTACCGTCCCAAGATGAATGGGGCAGTAGAGGCTGCTAACAAGAACATCAAGAAGATTGTGCAGAAGATGGTGGTCACCTACAAGGACTGGCACGAAATGCTTCCTTTCGCTTTGCACGGATATCGCACATCAGTACGAACATCGACTGGGGCCACGCCATTCTCGCTAGTGTATGGGATGGAAGCGGTACTTCCATTTGAGGTCGAAATTCCCTCCTTACGCGTGTTAATGGAAACTAAGTTAGAGGAAGCTGAGTGGGTTCGAACCCGATTCGACCAACTCAACCTTATCGAAGAAAAAAGGTTAACAGCAGTGTGTCATGGACAACTGTATCAAAGGAGGATGAAGAAGGCGTTTGACAAAAGGGTGCACCCAAGAGAATTTCATGAAGGCGAGCTCGTGTTGAAGAGGGTTTTGCCCATCCAAAAAGATTATAGAGGCAAGTGGACCCCAAACTATGAAGGGCCGTTTGTGGTGAAGAAAGCATTCTCTGGTGGGGCGCTAATTCTCACAAGAATGGATGGGGAGGAATTACCGTTACCGGTTAATTCTGATGCGGTCAAAAAGTTTTATGTATGATGATTCCGCGATAGGGGTTGCCATTAACGAATATTGACATTACCTTTTAAACCGTTGTAATCTGTGTTATTTCGTTCAGTAAATACTGCATACTAATTTTTGTTCATACTCTCTGAAATTATTGCATGTCGCGCTGAGCTGTTTAGGTAAATAAGGCGGGCTAAAATGAAAATAATCGAGTGAATGGCAATAAAAGCATCACGGGTATTCGGTCGACTTAGCTCGGTCCTGGAGGGTGTCGTAAAAAAAATAATAAATAAAAAAAAACTAACTTTATCCATCGTCAGAGCAAGATTTACAGTAAGGTCAGAGAGATGATTTTGAACAAGGACATCATTCTGAAAATACTGAAACGATCTCAACATTTGATAAAAAAAAATGCAAAAACAAGCAGATATAACACAAAAAAAAAGGGGGTGCAAAGTTACGAGTTCAGGAATAAAAGGCAAAATAATAAAAAAAAAAGAGAAAAAGAAAAAGAAAAAAGAGCAAATGAAGCAAATAAAGGATGTTCGGGGTTCGATCATTTCTGATCGTTAATATTACACACCATCAAGAAATAAAAAAAAAAAACATAAAAATAAAATACGTTCTTCAAGTCTCCTCGGGGAGACTACTCGTCAGCCGAGGGCAGTCGCAGGGTGAGTTCGACAGAAGGAGGCTTCACCTGGAACCGAAAGACGGGAGGGACCTCAACTTTGACTGGAACAGGTGGGATCGGAAAGAGATCGAGTGTCACTCGATCTGGCACTGCTAACAATGTCCTTAATAGATCTAAAAAAAAATGTTAGAAAGGTTAAAACGCAAGAAAAAAAAATATAATAATAAAGGTTCCTTACCATCCATGAAAGGCGAAGGGAGGGGTATGGAAGAGTAGGACGTGGTAGCCTTGCGGCGCTTTGAGCGTTTCTGTCTCTGGCGGTATCCATGGTTCTGGAACCAGTATTGGACACTAGATTCCCTAACCTCCCCATGAGCCCTAAGTTTTGCTGCAATTTCGTGTGCTTGTTCTTTATTCGGGTTTCTCATCCCTAACGCAAATAATGCTTTTAATGAGGCCACCTGTTCTCTAGTTGGGGACCATCTTTTATACTTTTTCTTGTCTTGAACTTGCAGATTTGCTAAACTTTGGTCCATTTTTTTTTGTTCTATAAAAAATAAAATAAATATATTAGTTTTTTCTTTTAAGTCAGTATTAGCCTTCTTTTTTAGTTTTAGGTCCATCGGTATTTTTGTCCAAGTTTTAGGTCCAGGTCCTCGCAAAGGGTCCTAACGGATCTAGGTCCAGCGTTTTTAGAGCATAATAATAAGAAAGCCGGAAGAACGGAAAAGAAACAAAAACATAAATAAAAAATAAAAATAAAAGAAAAAAAACATAATCTGGAAAGCAGGGCAAGGGAGAAGGGAAGAGGCAAAGAAGAACATAAAGCTTAAAAGGAAAAGCTGAACAGCATAATGGAAAGAAAAGCAAGAACGGAAAGCAAAAAATATAAAACAACAGAGAAAGGGAAGAGGGAAAGAAAGGTAGAGAAAGCGAAAAAAAAAGGAAAAGGAGGAAAAGCAGAGAAGCGGAAGAAAGAAAAAGAAAATAAAGGACATGAAGAAAAGAAAGATCGAAGAGCTTAGAAGACTTACCTGGAAGTGGAGGGCTGCAGAAGCTCGTCGCAGGAGTCAGACGCTCTCGAGGGCACACAGGCAGAACCTCGTCGCAGGAACCCGACGCTCTCGACAGACGCTCAAGGAAGAGAGAGGAAGAGAAGAAGAGAGAAGGGATAGCAAGAGAGAGAGAGAGATCAGACTGAAATGTCGGCCGATGCGGAGGGGTACCCGTTTTATAGCTGAGCAAATCCACTGTGTCCACAATTCCGGTCATCGCTACCGGGGACGTCCACAGTCCCGGTCTTTCTGATTTCAAAACAAAAAAAAAATATTTAATTAAAAAATGAAAACGGGTAGGGTTTTGTTGGGTCAATCCGGCCCAATACAAGACTTCTTGGACGAAATGTAAATTTGAGCGAAAAATTATTTTGGCATGTTTGTAATTTCACATCACACCATTTTTTTTTTTTTTGGTTTTATTCCTTCTTCTTCTGCAATTTTGAATGAATCCAAAAAAAAACAAAACAAAACAAAAAAAAAACAAAAAAAGAAAGGACTGGTTCGAAGCCCATTGAGTCCAATTGTCCCTCTCTGTCAAAAATACAAAAAGATTTCCTTCCGTAAATTGCATAATTTTCCTTCAATAATATATTCGTCAAATAAAAAAAAGAAGCATAATTGTGGAATATACAAATTGTTAACAATGTGTTTTCAGTACAGTCTTACAAGTTATCATGCACGATTTTCTTGGAATTTGTTATCAACAAAAATCTCAATTTCCACATTGGCCCACAAAAACCCAGTTCCTACACTGGCCCACAAAAGCCCAGTTCCTACACTGGCCCACAAAAGCCCAGTTCCTACACTGGCCCACAAAAGCCCAGTTCCTACACTGGCCCACAAAAGCCCAGTTCCTACGCTGGCCCACAAAAGCCCAGTTCCTACACTGGCCCACAAAAGCCCAGTTCCTACACTGGCCCACAAAAGCCCAGTTCCTACACTGGCCCACAAAAGCCCAGTTCCTACACTGGCCCACAAAAGCCCAGTTCCTACGCTGGCCCACAAAAGCCCAGTTCCTACACTGGCCCACAAAAGCCCAGTTCCTACGCTGGCCCACAAAAGCCCAGTTCCTACACTGGCCCACAAAAGCCCAGTTCCTACACTGGCCCACAAAAGCCCAGTTCCTACACTGGCCCACAAAAGCCCAGTTCCTACACTGGCCCACAAAAGCCCAGTTCCTACACTGGCCCACAAAAGCCCAGTTTCCATACTGGCCCATTAAGCCCAGTTTTCACACTAGCGAATATTTTTCAAATCACAAGTTTCAAAAATTCTCAAAATTCAAAAGCCCAGCTCTCACTGGCCCCAAGCCCAGCTCACACTGGCCCCCTAAGCCCAGCTCACACTGGCCCCCTAAGCCCAGCTCACACTGGCCCCCAAGCCCAGTTTTCACACTGGCCCCCTAAGCCCAGCTCACACTGGCCCCCAAGCCCAGTTTTCACACTGGCCCCCTAAGCCCAGCTCTCACTGGCCCCAAGCCCAGTTCTCACACTGGCCCCCTAAGCCCAGATCACACTGGCCCCTAAGCCCAGTTCTCACACTGGCCCCCTAAGCCCAGCTTACACTGGCCCCCAAGCCCAGTTTTCACACTGGCCCCCAAGCCCAGTTTTCACACTGGCCCCCTAAGCCCAGCTCTCACTGGCCCCAAGCCCAGTTCTCACACTGGCCCCCTAAGCCCAGCTCACACTGGCCCCCAAGCCCAGTTTTCACACTGGCCCCCTAAGCCCAGCTCTCACTGGCCCCAAGCCCAGTTCTCACACTGGCCCCCTAAGCCCAGATCACACTGGCCCCTAAGCCCAGTTCTCACACTGGCCCCCTAAGCCCAGCTTACACTGGCCCCCAAGCCTAGTTTTCACACTGGCCCCCAAGCCCAGTTTTCACACTGGCCCCCTAAGCCCAGCTCACACTGGCCCCCAAGCCCAGTTTTCACACTGGCCCCCTAAGCCCAGATCACACTGGCCCCCAAGCCCAGTTTTCACACTGGCCCCCTAAGCCCAGCTCACACTGGCCCCCTAAGCCCAGCTCACACTGGCCCTCTAAGCCCAGTTCTCACACTGGCCCCCAAGCCCAGTTTTCATACTGGCCACCAGACCTAATTTTCTCTAAAAAAATCTCTATTTTTCAACTGGTATCATCATTTTAATTTCATATCACTTTTCTTCATGCATTTAACCAAAAAAAAAAGCGCAAAATTCGAGTCATTTGTTTTCGATGCAAATTATCAATTTTATGAGATTTAGGAAAAAATGTAATGGATGTCATAATCTCCTGTAGTCAAATGTGTGAGCCAAATATTCTTAAGAGATATCTGTGTGTGCATTGCTTGAAATCATCGTCCTTCAACCTTCATTATACCAAGAGATTGGCCCAATCATGTTCTTGAGCCCAAATGATAAACACTAAGCTTTACACTGGGGCAGATTTTTCGATACCTCCACTGCTTTCATTTGGGAGATCCTGGAATCCGTTAAAAAAAAAATGAAAAAAAGAAAGAAGAAAAAATGACCAAAAAATTTGACTCTTATTGAGATCATTTAATCTTGTCTCCTAATTAATCTTGTGAAAATGAAGCAACCAAAATTTGAAATGATGTGTGGCCATCTTTCTTCATCCAAAAAAAAAAACAAAAATATATCCTTGGATATCAAATTTGAGCCAATAAGAAATTTCTTTTCAAATTTTACCCAAACAAGGGTTACCATCACAGCAGAAGTCGACTCAAATTGCAAGAGGAACACACTCAGTGATCAAATGAAGAAAATTCCTCAAAAGTGAAGTAAAAATACAAAGAATCACGAAGTGATGGCAAGCAAAGAATGAAATTTGAGAAAGGACAAAGTAGTCAAAACAGATTTGACAAATAACTCATACAAGCGCAGATGGTAACCCTTGTTTTTCAAAAAAAATACCCACAAAAATTTATTTGAGCCTTTATATCCTTTCTTTCGACACCCTTTAGCCCAAGCCACATTACAAGCCCAATAAAAGTCCACACAGATTGAATACTGGTTGCTTAAATTTTCATAAAGCTTAATTTTGAGACAAGACAAAAATGACCAACAATGCAGTTGTAAAAAAAAAATGAAATGAAAAAATGACGATGAAAAATAATTGTCCTCTGATGAAGGGAACTCCCTTTTGATTAAGATTTTTACAAAGGAAAATAAAACCAATTGGGGCAATCTTTTCAAGCCAATCCTTTCCATATCCATCACAAATTCCTGAACACATTCAAATCCCATTCAAACTCTTCCCCCGATTCCCAAACTAGGGGGCAATTTTGGGCGACTTTATTTCATATGTTTTGGCCCATTCAAAATATCGAGCAACTTTGTTAGTCTCGCATTTGTTTCATCTGTATATTCAAAGTTCATACCAGGACCCGGGCATCCCTTGTTGGGCCTCTCAAATTTGTCCGTACTGAAATTCATAAATCCACCCTCAAAACAGGGGCAGACACTTTAGGGCCTTGTATGATTTTGAGTCCATCTTATCATTCGTAAACCCAAAGTGGGGGGCAACCTTTTTTTGAACCTCACTTAATTGACTCATACCCGAAACTAGGGACAACTTTGTGATTTTCATGTGTTTTGACCCATTCAAAATATTGGGCGTCTTTGTTAATCTTTATCTGAATATTCAAAGCTCATACAAAGACTGAGGCATCCCTTGTTGGGCCTCCCATGATTTTTGATTCGCCCCAAATTTCATAAGTCCATAACCACCAAATTGGGGCAATTTGCAAATCCCACATGATATTCTCACTCCCTGATTCATGACATATTCCCTCACAATTCGCAGATACATTTGTCCATACCAACACTTTTACCATGTTCCAGAGCAGCTTCTGGGTATCTACTACCTCACATTGGCCTTTGTAGCCGTTTTAAGGAGTAAGAGGTTTAAGTAGCCAACCCCGTACTCTCCAGATCCTTCCACACATTTGTCCCAACCCCTGGTATCAAGCATATACACATTAATATCTCTTCAAGAAATGCGTAGCACACAAACTTCATTTTGCACAGTTGACTTTAGAATTTGGACGTCCATTGAAAAGAAATTGGAAGTCTAGATCGTCATAAATTGGATGATTTCAAAGGAAACAAATTGACTCTAAAAAAATGTCATAGGTTCATAATCTTCCAATACATCATGTGCATATTTTCATCAACTTTGAATTTGCCTCCATGAATATTCACCAATTTTCCTTCCTTCAAAAAAAAGACAAAAAAAATCAACATGCATCAAAGCTTTCTCCTTCAATTTCAAAATTACATGTTTTCATCAAATTTTTCTTCCTTCAAAAAGACAAAAAAGATCAACATGCATCAAAGTTTTCTTCTCTAAATTTCAAAATTTACATCAACCATGTTTTTCTTGCACATTGAGATTTCAAAATCCATATACTTGTACAAAAATGCAACACTTGTTTCTTAATTTCAAAATTTTGAAAGAAAAAAAAATCAATCAAAATCAAAATCAAAAATTTTCTCAAAATTTCAACAAATTCAAAATTTTCAATTTTCAAAACCATCCACCAAGTTTACTTTCTGTCATTGGTGTCTTGGCCCTCTGCAAGGCAATGGTCAAGTCCAGATTGTCAAACGACCCTCTGCATGGCAATGGTCAATTTTAATTTTCCTCTGCGATCTTGGCCCTCTGCAAGGCAATGATCAAGTCCAGATTGTCAAACGACCCTCTGCATGGCAATGGTCAAATTTAATTTTCCTCTGGTATCTCGGCCCTCTGTAAGACAATGGTCGAGCCCAATTTTACTTTCTGTCATTGGTATCTCGGCCCTCTGTAAGACAATGGTCGAGCCCAATTTTTCTTTCTGGTATTGGTATCTCGGCCCTCTGTAAGACAATGGTCGTGCCCAATTTTACTTTCTGTCATTGGTATCTCGGCCCTCTGTAAGACAATGGTCGAGCCCAATTTTTCTTTCTGGTATTGGTATCTCGGCCCTCTGCAAGGCAATGGTCGAGCCCAATTTTACATTCTGTCCTTGGTATCTTGGTCCTCTGCAAGGCAATGGTCAAGTCCAAATTGTCAAACGACCCTCTGCCTGGCAATGGTTGAATTTAGGTTTTCCTCTGCGATCTTGGCCCTCTGCAAGGCAATGGTCAAGTTTAATTTTCCTCTGCGATCTTGGCCCTCTGCAAGGCAATGGTCAAGTCCAGATTGTCAAACGACCCTCTGCATGGCAATGGTCAATTTAAATTTTCCTCTGCGATCTTGGCCCTCTGCAAGGCAATGGTCAAGTCCAGATTGTCAAACGACCCTCTGCATGGCAATGGTCGAATTTAAATTTTCCTCTGCGATCTTGGCCCTCTGCAAGGCAATGGTCAAGTCCAGATTGTCAAATGACCCTCTGCATGGCAATGGTCGATTTTAAATAATTTCTGCTATTGGTATCTCGGCCCTCTGTAAGACAATGGTCGAGCCCAATTTTACTTTCTGTCATTGGTATCTCGGCCCTCTGTAAGACAATGGTCGAGCCCAATTTTTCTTTCTGGTATTGGTATCTCGGCCCTCTGTAAGACAATGGTCGAGCCCAATTTTTCTTTCTGTCATTGGTATCTCGGCCCTCTGTAAGACAATGGTCGAGCCCAATTTTTCTTTCTGTCATTGGTATCTCGGCCCTTTGTAAGACAATGGTCGAGCCCAATTTTTCTTTCTGGTATTGGTATCTCGGCCCTCTGCAAGGCAATGGTCGAGCCCAATTTTACATTCTGTCCTTGGTATCTTGGTCCTCTGCAAGGCAATGGTCAAGTCCAAATTGTCAAACGACCCTCTGCCTGGCAATGGTTGAATTTAGGTTTTCCTCTGCGATCTTGGCCCTCTGCAAGGCAATGGTCAAGTTTAATTTTCCTCTGCGATCTTGGCCCTCTGCAAGGCAATGGTCAAGTCCAGATTGTCAAACGACCCTCTGCATGGCAATGGTCAATTTAAATTTTCCTCTGCGATCTTGGCCCTCTGCAAGGCAATGGTCAAGTCCAGATTGTCAAACGACCCTCTGCATGGCAATGGTCGAATTTAAATTTTCTTCTGCGATCTTGGCCCTCTGCAAGGCAATGGTCAAGTCCAGATTGTCAAATGACCCTCTGCATGGCAATGGTCGATTTTAAATAATTTCTGCTATTGGTATCTCGGCCCTCTGTAAGACAATGGTCGAGCCCAATTTTACTTTCTGTCATTGGTTTCTCGGCCCTCTGTAAGACAATGGTCGTGCCCATTTTTACTTTCTGTCATTGGTATCTCGGCCCTCTGTAAGACAATGGTCGAGCCCAAATTTTTTTCTGTCACTGGTGTCTCGGCCCTCTGTAAGACAATGGTCGAGCCCAATTTTACATTCTGTCATTGGTGCCTCGGCCCTCTGTAAGACAATGGTCGTGCCCAATTTTACTTTCTGTCATTGGTATCAATTTTCAAAATTTCTCAAAAATCAAAATAAAAAAAAAAAAAAAAAAAAAAAAAAAAAAAACATTTTCTCAAAATTTCAAAAGACCCTCTGCATAGCAATGATCAAGTCCAGATTTTAATTTTTTCAAAACGACCCTATGCAGGGCAATGGTCAATCAAATTCGAATTTCTCATTCATTTAATCTTGTTCATTTTATTTATGCACAAAAAAAAAAAAAAAACAAAACAAAACAAAAAATTTGTTCCTCGCTCAGTGCATTTGTAGCATTGGTACACCCTCCACGAGGTTGTCACACTTAATTCTTTCAGCTTTGTTCATTTGTTTTACTCCCTGTTTGTTTCTTGTTTATCTTGAAACCCAGACGAAATTAGTATTTCTATCTTTACTTATCTTTTACTCTGATAATATGAAAACTTTGTTTGTCATATGATCTAGTAAAATCTAAGTAAAGAGGGGCAGCTGTCAACACTCAATTTCGTCCGGGTTTATTAATGAGTTTATTTTCATCATAATAAATAAAAATAATAATAATAAAAATAAAAAAAATAAAAAAAATGAAAATAAAAAAAAATAATAAAAAATAATAATAAAAAAAATAAAATAAAAAAAAATGAAAAAAAAAGAATAAAAGAAAATTAAGGCAGCGTTCGTCCTCTACATGAGGATCGTTCGTCCTCTGCATGGGGCGACCGTTCGTTCTCTGCCCTAACCGACCGTTCGGTTTCTTCCAATATGCAACCGCCCGTTGTCACCTATTCTCACCTTCAACCGTTCGTCCTAAAGCGCTCATTATTAGACCGTTCGTCCTTTCAGACCTTTAGGACGTTCGGTCATGTAGAGTGTAAACCGTTCGGTCATAGAGTTTTAATGAACGTTCGGTCTTCATTCGAACGTTCGGTCTTGGTGTTGCTACTCTCTTTTGAACGCTCGTTCACCCATGATCAGCCTTAAGCCATTCTCATTGACGTTCGGTCGTGCCGGGAGTCAACTGTTCGTCCTCAAGCGTTCTCAGCCTCTCAGGGGGCGAACGTTCGGTCTTTATTCTGAAGTGAACGTTCGGCCTTTATGTTCTTGAACGTTCGCTCTTGATGTATTTATTATTGAACGTTCGGTCTTAGTGTTTTGAACGTTCGGCTTTGTTTATTCTCAGTTGAACGTTCGGTCTTGTGTTGTGTAACGTTCGGTCTTGTTGTGTTTTTAAGCGTTCGGTCCTAGTTTGTTTTGAATCTTAAACGTTCAGCCTCTCAGGTTAACTGTGCACGCTCGCTCTTGTTTAGATTTGATAATTTGAACGTTCGGTCTAAATGTTTTATTGAACGATCGGTCTAAAGGTTTTATTGAACGTTCGGTCTTAATGTTGTGTTGAACGTTCGGTTCGTAATAGGTGTTTGGTGATTTTGAGACGTTCGTCCAAACAGTATGGCGTTCGATTTTTGATTATTTTTGTTTCATTTTATTTGTTTTAAAATACAAAAAAATAACGAAAACAAAAAATAAAAATAAAAATAACAAATAAAAACAAAAAAATCAGATTTAGGATAGAATGTCTGAAAAGTTGTTTACCAATAATAAAAAGAGGACAAAATCAGTGGATGTGGAAAGTAGGAGGCAGTGTGGGTGTTTCTGAAAAGGATTCGATTATTTTTGGTTTGACCTTGCTTTTGTGTTGTAAAACACAAATGGTGGTATCCCTCATGCACGGCTGCCCATCTTGCAAGTCTGTAAAGTCTCTTTACACCACTACAAGACTCAAAAATTCTCACCGATGCGAAAGACCGAACTCCCTCACCAACCTCTCCTCACTCAACAAGCTCCAACATCTGTAATCATCTTCAACAAATATCATCAATAATCTCCCGTCTCTAACACTTCGTACGGGGGGACCTCATCATCATTTCCATACTTATCCCTCACCCAGTTATCACCTCCATCCATATTCACCCACAGTGATAGCCGCCCTCGAACACCCCATAACTACAGGGCCATCCTCGCCAAAACCGGACAAAAGGAGTTTCTCATCACTGTTGAGATTGGTCTCGAACACCATTATCAACACAAAAGACTTACCTGGAAAAGAGAAGTCAACCAAAGAGAGAAGGGGGAGATCGGACGCGCAAGGCCAGCAAGGAGTGAACCAAGCTTCAAGAGGTAAGTAATGCCTTTCCCCCATGTTTTTAGTGAGTTTGGTTAATTGGCTTTGAACTTGTCTCTGCCATATTGTGGCTACGTTTGCATGTGAGTGTTGTTGAATATATGCCTTGTGCTGTGGACGTTTGTATACGTTGATTGTTACCAAACACCATCATTTTTCGCTTCCAACACTCGATCTCCAACACTGGCGATCGCCCAATCCTCATTCTTACCTCGGCCAAGTATTCATCTCGAACGAGCGTTCGTTCTTCTCCACGAGCGTTCGTCTTCAAGACTGAACCTCCAACCTGCCGCACAGCCAATTCTCATCCTTTTTTCCTCACGAGCGTTCGCCCTCCTCACGAGTGTTCGTCCTCCTCACGAGCTTTCGTTCCCGTCAATTAACCAGCACCTGACACCTTCACCTTCAAGAATCCTTGGGGCTCCATCTCCTCAACCCAAGCTAAATCCTCCCTTCTGTTCCAAACCCATTGTTTTCCAGTCTCAGAAAGAACCAAACCCCTCTGCTCCTCACATACACAAATTGATTCCCCTTTTCACTGGAACAGGGAAACGCCTTCCTCATCACCTAGCTCACCCTTCATTCTCTCCTTCATCTCCTTCAGTAATTTGAAAAGCAAGGAAAAATCCACCCACTTTGTAATTCCTGTCGTGCTCCCCCTCACCCATCATTATCGAGCACTCACTCTCAACAGAAAATAACAGAAAGCTCCATCACCATTCCATTATCATCATCATCATCATCGTATTCTCCAAAGTTTTTCGTCCCCACACAAAAACTAAAAAGATAGATAAAAGAGGAATAGGAGAGCCCAGTGTGGCGGTCTCGGTGTCGGCAGTTTCTGCCTCTTTGGTGGCGGCGTCCGTGGTAGAAAAGAAGGAGAGGAGAAGCTTGGCGCGGCAACCGGCAGGATCTGTGGCGACCATCGGCGCACTGGCGGCGGCCGGTCTTGGCGTAGGTGGTGGCGTATGTGTAGAGGAAGCAAACCACTCCCTGGGTCATCGTCTCCAAGGCGAAAAAGAGGGAGGGCGAAGGCGACGCCCTGGATGGCCAGATCGACGCGCAGCAGAGGTGAACCTCTCCTTGGGTTGCTGTTTCAGTGGTCGCGGTGGCCGGATTGGAGAAGCAGCAGTGCTTTGGCTGGGTTACGGTGGTGAGCGGCGACCGTTTTGGCAGAGGCGGCAGTGTGCGTGTAGGGAAGACGGTCGGAGAAGAGAGACTGGAGTCTCGTGGTACTCGAGATGGAAGAATGAGAGAAGTGGCAGAACCCCTAATTCTTCTGCTTGGGAAGAAAGCCTTGGGCCAGATCCAGATTTTTTTTTAAAACAAGAAAAACCTCTAACCTTCCCAGCAAACACGAAGCGCACCCCCACTTCCCATTCACATCCCATTCCGTTTCTACAAACGGGGGAGCCCGAATTTGTTCTGCACCCCCACTTTCTCATTTAGGCACCCCCACTTTTGTTTTACTTTATTATTTATTTTTTTTTTTTGTGTTTTTTCTTTGTTTGATCTATCTTGTTCTCTTATTTTTCTTATTATACTTTTATTTTATTTTATTATTCTTGTTTTTGTTTTTATTGTTTTTATTTTATTTTATTTATTCTAAATATCTATTTATTTTAAAACGCTTATTTAATAATATATAAAAAATAAAATATTTATATATATATATATATACAAAATCTACAAAAAAATATATATGTTTTAAAGGTTAAGCACACGTGTGATCGCTCGCATCGTCCTTGTGCTAAAAAACCTTTTCTTTTTCTTAAATAAAATTTACAAAAAAAATACGTCTTAAAGTTTAAGCACACGTGCGACCGCTCGCGTAGGCCTTGTGCTGAAAATGTTTTCCTTTTCTTTTACAAAAGTTAAAAATCAAATAAAAATATTTTGAAAAGGTTTAAGCACACGTGCGACCGCTCGCGTAGGCCTTGTGCTGAAAATCTTTTCCCTTTCTGTTAAATAAAAATTATAAAAAAATATGTTTTAAAGTTTAAGCACACGTGCGACCGCTCGCGTAGGCCTTGTGCTGAAAATGTTTTCCTTTTCTTTTACAAAAGTTAAAAATCAAATAAACATATTTTGAAAAGGTTTAAGCACACGTGCGACCGCTCGCGTAGGCCTTGTGCTGAAAATCTTTTCCCTTTCTTTTAAATAAAAATTATAAAAAATATGTTTTAAAGGTTAAGCACACGTGTGATCGCTCGCATCGTCCTTGTGCTAAAAACCTTTCCTCTTTCTTAAATAAAAATTACAAAAAATATGTTTTTAAGGTTAAGCACACGTGTGATCGCTCGCATCGTCCTTGTGCTAAAAACCTTTCCTGTTTGATTCATAAAAATACAAAAAAACATAAAATCATCAAAAAAACTAAAAACATCGACAATTTCAAACAAACAATATCGCCTGACCAGAACTACGTGATCCTTGATTCTCCATCAAAAGTGGAGATACGTAGGAGCAAGGCCAGACCTTGTCAGGTTCATTTCCCCAAAAATCCAAAATCAATTTCTTCAAACAAATTTTCAAGCAGTTTTCTAAAAGAACTACGTAACCCTGATTTCTCACATGAGAATACGTAGGAGCAAGGTCAATCCTTGTCGGGCCCAAAAAACTAAAAAAATATTGTTTGTTTGTTTAGAGTTTTATTTTAAGGGAAAGTTAAACATTTTGAAAATCACATCCATATTCGCACATTTAGTTAAAGGTACTGCCTTAGGGCAGGCGTTGTAGGGTGCTAATACCTTCCCTACACGTAACCGACTCCCGAACCAAGAATCTCAGTTTCGCGGACCATGCCTTATCATTTTATGGTTTTTCCGTAGTTTTCCAGAATAAACTATGGTGGCGACTCCAAAATCTCTTCTTTTTCAAACTTCATTTTTATTTTTCATGGATCGTCGTCCCGTCGCGATTCCGGTTGCGACATACCACAACCTGTGGATTTACTTCAGGAAATGCAGAATTGAAACCAGAGAAGAGCACAAGCAGATTGTGGATTTTTCTATGAGCTGTAGAATTTTTCAAAGCAGTTACTAACCTCTTTTATGATGTGGATTTAAAGAGATTTAAATTAAATAGAAATTAAGGACAGTTACTTAGAGAGAGTAACCACTCTCTTAAAAAGAGTAATGAGGGGGATTGAAAACGTAAAAAAAGGAGAGGAACGTATCAGGAGGAGGACATCAATGTTCACGCTACGGCTTCAACACTTCTTCTTCTTTTGGTTTGCTTTTGAATTTTACATTATGCAGAACTAAATTTCCTTTTGTTAGAGATTGATGTAGTACTTTTGATTATAATTTTTGAACCTTTTCAATTGATGTTTTGTTAATTTTAATTGTCTCAGTTTTCTATTTATGTTCTAATGTATATTCTATGAACAGTTTCACAATTGGGAAATTAGGGATTGTTTGCGATTATAAATAGAACAGATTATATGTTGTCACAATTGGGAAATTGGGCACAACTAATTAGTTTGCAATTGAGATGATGAACTTTTAAGGGTGTTGAGAGAGTATAAATTTGCCATAGGGTGAAAATTGAGGATTTGCAAGGTATTAGTCCTACTGTGTGCATGGATAAAATTTATTTGGAATAGTGCTTTAAACTTATGCGTCAACCACAAAGAAGGCTCAACCCCATTATGAAGGAAGTGGTAAGGAAAGAGGTAATTAAACTATTAGATGCGGGCATTATCTATCCAATTTCTTAGAGTGAATGGGTGAGTCTTGTTCATGTTGTACCCAAGAAAGGAGCACATTCACATCACCCCATGGAAATGACCATCACTAGTTCTATGTTTTCAAAAAAAAAAAGAGAGAAGAAGAAGACCCTCCTCTCAAATTCCTCTTGTTTCTATACCTTCTTCTGTTGATACACTTGCTCGTCTCCAGTAGTCCATTACTGAACTCCAAACTCAACAACTACAACATTATCAAGAGTTCATACAGTTTCGGGATACTCAAATTCTCCATCAGAAAAATGTGGAACAACTCTTGCAAGAAGTTCTCACCATGTTTCGCTCTCATCATGAGTAATCTTGTGAGTTGTAGCCCCCTACACTTTTTACTTTCTATACATTGGGGACCATGTAAATATTTAAGCTTGGGGTGTTCTTGTGCATGACATCTTACATCATTGTTACATTTGCATATTGCATCTCATGTTTAAATGGAAATGTATCATCTTAACTCTGAGTCTATATTTGTACAATGACATTTTCTAAGCACACTGTGATTATATATTTCTGATTGCTTGTTGGGAAACTTCACACACTACACAATGAGACTTGACACTATGACACTTAAGGAAGATAATTTTTTAAACGTACAAGATAGAAAATATTTTTTGTTAGGTTTCTATGGTGACACTCATTGCACTTGGTTACTAGAGAATTGTTTGTCTAAAAAAAATGAAAAAAAAAACAAAACAAATATTGAGTGAATAACTCGTAACTAGGGAAGAGATGTTCCTTTGAGACTGAGTGTGGCAAGTAAAAAGTTGAAATGTTCAGTTTTTGTAATAACTCGTAACACCCTAAAATTTGAAACACTACCGTGGATATTAGTCGTCAATAATGTCTCGTACCTGTTATGTCATTACCTATAGATATATCTATTGGTAATTATAGAAAACCGATACTTTTAGATAAATATTACCAACAACATTTTTACCTACAACTTTTTACCCATTAATAATTTGTTGAAAAACAACAATTATGAATGAATTTTTCCAGTTTTCGACAAGACTACGAATAAATTTTTTTTAGTAATAACACCAAACTCAAGATAAATATTCGAGTGCTTTATATATTTTTTCATCATATACTAACTTTCTTCATACTAATAATTTTGTCTTTCAGTTGAAAATTGTCAATATGCCACCATTAAATTAGTTAACTATATAAATAGGAAGTATTTACCGCTAATATAAATATGAAGTACTTAAAACTAAAAATATTATCCAACATTAACATTATATCTAAATTAGTTAACTATATAAATAGGAAGTATTTACCGCTAGTATAAATATGAAGTACTTAAAACTAAAAATATTATCCAACATTAACATTATATCTAACTGAAAAAATATGTCATTCATTCCATATACATGCACGACATTTTTTAATGTTTTTATATTTTCTTAAGATGATGGTAAGTTTTCTTTGAGACTAATATCTTCTTCTTTTAATGAGATATTTCAATATCTCAGTATATGTCACCCTATATGTCACTCATTCGTGCAGAAAGTGCTTTAGACGTATGTTATTTTGGGTTTTAAACGTCAAATTCTGATCCAACATCTTTATGGGTGACGTTAATGAGACGTCGGACTCCACAGGTCCGACGTCTTTATAGACGTTGGACATGCATTAACCGACGTCTATAGTGCTTTTAGACGTCGGACATGGCACTAACCGACGTCTACTGCAGCTCGTGTCTTTGGGTAGCGTAGTAGCACCTTCTTCCTTTGCTAGTTTCGTCATAGAAAAGGTTGCGTCTTTTGGACCTCTTATGACATTTCAACCGAAAACCGAATTTGAATCCTTGCCTATTTCCATTCCAACCGGCAATGAAAATGAATACGGTGACATGAAAACTAAGGAAGGACCCAGGTTTGGTTTTGGGTTGAAACACTATAAGACATCCAAAAGATGCAAGTTTTTCTTACGAGGAAACTAGCAAAGGGAGAATGTGCTACTACGCTACCCAAAGACACAAGAAAAACTGCATCAAAACACAACAAAAACTCATTTTAGTCGGTTCAAATGGAAGATAATTCATCAAAGACTAATTTAATCGGAGTAAAAGTAAGTTTAAACAGTTCAAAAGAGACAAAAACGCACCTGGAAATGCAATGTCGCGAAGAGAAAAGGCGAGAAGGAAGACGATGAAGTGCGTGTAACTGCGGGTTCGATTTTTGATTTAACAGCAAACAAGACGTCGGGCACAGAGGGCACCGACGTCTATTCTCGCCTAGGCGTCGAAGCCCTCACTAATATGATGTGCAAAACAACTTTTCCCCTACCCTATCAGGCCATTTAGACGTCGGATGGCAGGAGTAGACCTCTATATGGCAGAAAAAAAGAACTTTTCATCTACCTGTCAAACATATACATGTTTGTTAGGAAGGGCACCGACGTCTATAATCGTATATAGACGACAGGGAGAACGTCTATATGACAAAAAAAAAGAACTTTTCATCTGCCTGTCAGACACATAAACGTCTGTTAGGCGGTGCCCCTCCTAACAGACGTCTATGTGTCCAACTTATTTATCAACATGCTACCGGTCAATAATTTATGTTGATTATTTTGTAGTCCGATATCTACTGGGTAGTGTTAAAGGTCAATTCTGCATTAGTGCTAAAGTATATATCTAATTTTATTTAGTGCAAAAAGTATAAACTAACATGACACCCAACTCACGAGAAATATATCATTCATTCAATTATACATGTCACCTTTTAATATTTTGTATTTCTTTTCTAGAAGATGTTAATTTTTCTTCATATTAATGATTTCCTCTTTCAATTGAGAACTTTCAGGAACATTACGATTACTCCTTTCCCGAAACTTTAACATTATCATATATTAAAATTCAAGTAAATTTTACACGTATTACTTTTTTTTCTTATAATTATAAAAAATACTCTAATAAAAGGTTAAATGATAATATACATTATAATTTATAGTATAAAATTATAGCACGTACGGTGATACAAATCATCATAATAACGTAAAAGACACATAAAACAACTATAATCCATTCATCTTAGACTTATATTAAAATTATCTTGAGAAAATGTGGATTCCAAAAAAAGAATTATATATGTTATTCCATACAAATACTTTGAGACGAATGGAATTCAAGTTGGGTGGTCGGTAGGTGGTCTTCTACAACACAAATTTCTATTCATATTTTTATCTATCAGATTAAAAAAATTAAACTTAAACCTTGTATCTTTGCTGACACTATAAGTAATTTTTATCAAACTCAAAAACAAGGTAAAAAATAGTTCGCGTTTATTTTGTAGATAAAAGTTTTGCATTATTGATACATAGAATTTCCTTTTTCTATAATTTTAATCTCTAACGAAAATAATTAATTCATTAACTAAAAAAATATTTATTAAAAGTAAAAGATGACAATAACCACACTAATATTTATGAATATTATTAAAAATGTTTGCAATTAATTGTTCCCATATGGTAATGATGAGTTACCATAATAATATCTAATCTAAAATTTAATTTTAAATTTTATATTTCTCTATATCTGACTTAGTGTTTTTTTCTTTGCGTATTCTGATGTATTTGTATACATCCCTTTTCATTTACTTTATATATGTAATCCATAGGGTTCATTTTAGTGCTAATATTCATGAAGATACGAGAATACATTTTTTCAGTACATTATACATGCATTTTGCACAACTAAGTTAAGTAAATATGAAAAAGTAAAACTGGAGACTTTCTTTTATATATGCTTCACGGAAACGCTGTGTTTATACTACCGAAGAATCAATTGTGTTTAAAAAAATATACAAGCATATACTGATAATGTTTTCTTCATCATTTGTAATTTATTTAATTTTTTATTTTAAATATTACATGAAAAGACACGGCAAAATAATGTTTTCCTTCTATTTGTAGTGTATCATGTATCCTAGAGTCTTAAAACAGTAAGTATAATAAGTTTCTGTTTTCATTTTAACTATATCCAAAATAATAAAAAATAACCAATAATTAAACTGAGCGTTAAATAAACTATAGAAAACTAAATATTATGTTACCATAATTTAGAAAAAAATAATTCAAGGTAAAAGTTATTAACAATTAAAAATCAAGAAACTGAACACAAAAAATAATAAAATTTAAAACTATCCAAAATAAAATAGCAATTGAGTGTTATATATCATCATATACAAGAAAACATCCTAAATTTATAATTGATATATTATTTCACTTTCTCATATGTTTTAGTTCCTTACATTTTCCATAAGCTTGCCATGTCCATCGATCAGAAATTGAAGCACCAATTTTGCAGTTGAAGGAATCAGTTAACACCTTCAAATTCATATACCCTTCTATAAGAAGACAACATTTATGGGATCCCCTTTGATGATTCTGCATGCAATCATCCAAACCCATGTTCGTGCTTTAACTTTGAACCAGCCATGGATTAGGCAACAAGTTTGCAAAAGCCACCTTCACAATAAGCAAGCAACATAGTCGATGTTGCATGTATAAATAATTAGGAAGAGACTCTGTTGCTTCATCAATTCATTGGCTCTAACTCTCTTCCTTGATTCTCATATTTCATCATCTAAAAGTTTAAGTATGGAGATCACTAAAATCATAATTGCTGTGTTATTGTTTATGTCATGTTTGAGTGTGCAGGCCAATGCATATTATTACAGGCAATGTAGCACCAAAGGAACTCGATGCTATGGAAAGTATATTAGATGTCCGAATGAGTGTCCCAGCAGTGAATCAACAGATCCTAAAGCTAAGGTTTGTCATATTGATTGCGACAAACCCATATGCAGAGCAGTATGCAGAAGTAAGACAAAACCATCATTTCATTCTTCCTCTTTCTACCCTTTAATTTCTCTTTGCTAGTTCTTTGAAGTAGAATTGAGTTAGACCTTAAGTTAATCAGGTTTAAGATATATCCTAAATCTTAAAGGGTGAAATTGACAGAAGTTGAACAAGGTTTTCAAATGGTCTAAAACTTGGTTCTTTTAACTAGTTAAGATTCTTGTGTACAATGTAAAGTATGAAGAAGCATTAACATGCATGATAAAATTGGTGTTTGTGATGTGAAGGTCGCAAACCAAACTGCAATGCACCAGGATCGGGTTGCTACGATCCCCGTTTCATTGGTGGGGATGGAAGAGTGTTCTACTTCCACGGAAAGAGCAACGAACACTTCTCCTTAGTCTCAGATTCCTCCCTTCAAATCAATGCTCGCTTCATTGGACACAGGCCAGCAGGTAGAGCCAGAGACTACACATGGATTCAAGCCCTTGGAATCCTCTTTAACTCCAAAAGCTTATCACTTGAAGCACCCAAAAAATCCCAATGGAATGAAGATGTTGACCATCTCAAATTCACATACAACGGAGATCATCTGGTTCTTCCTGAGGGCCCTCTCTCCTCTTGGCACTCTCCAGAAAAAGATGTGAAAGTGGAGAGAGTAGCTGCCAGGAACAGTGTGATAGTGACCCTTGAGGATGTTGCTGAGATATTGGTGAATGTGGTGCCGGTGACCAAAGAAGATGATGCAGTTCACAACTACCAAGTGCCTGAGGATGATTGCTTTGCTCACTTGGAAATTCAATTCAGGTTCTTTGGGTTGTCTCCTAAGGTGGATGGTGTGCTTGGGAGGACTTATAGGGAAGATTTTGAGAACCCTGCAAAGGTTGGTGTGGCCATGCCTGTTGTTGGAGGAGAGGACAAATACAGGACTACCTCCTTGCTTTCTCCAAACTGTGCTTCTTGTGTCTTCTCTCCATTTACTTCCCATCACACTGAACCCACTCAAGTCGCTCCAGAGTTCATGGCCACCCTTGATTGCTCCAAGTTTTCCTATGGCTTGGGAATCGTTTGCAAGAAATGAAAAATCTCATTCATTATAGTGCAGTGAAAAAAATAAATAAGCCTAGTTGAGGTGAAAGTCTGAAACCTCTAAATTTAATGTCTGAAAAGTTGTTACTTCTTTGATGTATTTCAATGTTCTATAAGTCCTATATTAATGTGTATTGAGTATTTGAATAAAAGTTTTAAAAGATAACTCAACTGAAAAGTAAAAATCCACAACCTTCAGTAAGGCAGACCCATAAATATGACTCTTGAACGACGATACCTATCATGACAAATCCATCAAATCGAATATTTAGTAATGAATCCATCAGAACTTCTATCAATGTCATTACTTATAATTTACTCTTATTTGTCTCCTAACCCAAAAGGTGCTTGTGGTATGTAGGAATATGAAAGAGAAGCCCTTTGGGAAAAGGAATAAAGAAAAAGCTAATGAAAATTAATGTAGCAGATAATAAGTGTATTTCTATAATCTCAGAAACAGAGGGGAAAAAAGGAAATGCTTTGTATACACTCCAAATCTCATCTACATACCAAGAAAGAGACAAATAGAAAAGGGAAATCTCATCGGTGATTAAGGGAATCCCGGTGACTTGTGCATGCAGCTGCTATAAACTATTCGGAGATTGTTGAATTAAATGATCCCTGCCTTACTGGTTGAGAAACCTTGGCTTTGTTACAATGCTTTTTTGGTAGGCAACCACATGTTAAGTGCACACAAAACTTGTTCTTTGTTAATCTTCTTCCCAGTTGCTTCATACAACCCCTCCTCTTCTGTCTCCATCTTGCAGAGTTGCAATATGGCTGGGGCTATCCTTGAAATTGTGCTTGAGAATTTGAACTCACTCGAGGTTGGACTATGCTTGGGTTTCAATCTAGACATGAAAAGGCTTGCCAGTTTGCTCAATACAATCACGGAAACTCTTGAGGATGCTGAGCAGAAACAGCTCTCTAATAGAGCCGTAAAAGATTGGCTGGAAAAGCTAAAAGATGCAGCTCACGTCCTGGATGACATCTTGGATGAGTTTGCCTATGAATCATTGAGATTGGAGCACCAGGGAGTCAAGTGTGGTCCATCAAACAAGGTACAAAGGTCTTGCTTATCCTCTATTCATCCCAAAAATGTTGCTTTTCGATGCAAAATTGTTAAGAAAATGAAAAAAATAACTGAGAGATTGGAAGAAATTGCTGAAGGAAGTACTAACTTTCACTTTACTAAGATGGAGATGTTTCCCTGGAGAAATAGTGCAGTAAATGAATGGCATCAAACAAAGCCATTCATCACTGACTCAAAAGTCTATGGAAGAGAAGGAGACACAGATAAATTCATAGACTTTTTGACTGGTTATGTTTCACATTCTGAGAATGCATCAGTCTATACTATTGTGGGTGAAGGTGGACTTGGAAAAACAACACTTGCCAAGCTTATCTTCAAGCATGAAAGGATAATCAACCACTTTGAGTTAAGAATTTGGGTCCGTGTTTCAGAAGATTTCAGATTGAAGAGAGTGATAAAGGCTATCATTGAAGTAGCATCTAGGCATCCCTGTGAGGATATGGATATAGAACCACTACAAATAAGACTTGTTGATCTGCTTCAAAGAAAAAGATATTTGCTTGTTTTGGATGATGTGTGGATTGATGAACTAGAGAGTTGGTCACAGCTGAAATATGTCTTATTGTCTTGTGGGGCAAAAGGTTCTTCCATCTTGGTAACTACACGCCTCCCAAACACAGTTGCCGCTAGCATAGGAACAGTGCCTCCTCATGTATTATCGAGGCTATCTGATAATGATTGTTGGGAAATTTTTAAAGAACATGCCTTTGGACTAAACGAGGTAGAACAGGAAGTACTTGTGGCAACAGGAATGGAGATAGTTAAGAAGTGTAGGGGAGTGCCTCTTGCAGTGAAAATAATGGGAGGCATGTTTAGTTTCAAAAGAGAGCAAAAAGAGTGGCTCTATGTTAAGGAAAGCAACCTGTGGAGTTTACCGCAACATGAAAAAAACTCTGTAATACCTATCTTGAGATTAAGTTACCTAGACTTACCAATGAAACTCAGACAATGTTTTGCATATTGTGCAAGATTTCCCAAAGGTGAAACGATAAGTAAGGAAGATTTAATTGAACAATGGATAGCTAATGGATTCATTCCATCCAGTGAAACGTTCGATGCTGAAGATACTGGTGATTCTATGTGGAATGAATTATATTGGAGATCATTTTTTCAAGATATTGAAACAGATGAACTTGGCAAAGTTAAAACTTTCCAGATCCATGATCCTGTCCACGATCTTACACAATTTCTTGCAGAAGATGTTTGTTGCATTGCATATGACAATGATGTAACTACCTTGTCTGACACAATACACCATCTGGCAGATCACAGGGCTGCGTGGGATGTATCCGAGGAATCCATTAATTCAATGCAGTTGCATCAGGTCAAATCTTTAAGAACCTACATTGGCCAACTTTATCCAGTTGTATTCAAATGCTACTCTATGCGTGTGCTTTGGTGCACAGCAGTGAAAGAATTATCCAATTCAATTTGTCATTTAAAACATCTAAGATACTTAAACCTCTCACAGGGTAACTTCAAAACTCTTCCAGAATCATTAGGAAAACTGTGGAATTTGCATATACTGAAACTAGACTATTGCTATCGTCTCAAACAGTTGCCAAACAGATTAACACGATTAAAAGCTCTACAACAACTCTCTTTGAAGGATTGCTACAACCTATCAAGCTTGCCTCCTCATTTGGGGAAGTTAACTTCCCTAAAGAAATTAAGCGCTTATTTAGTTGGCAGTGAAAGAGGGTTCCATTTAGCAGAGCTAGGGTCACTACATCTCAAAGGATATCTTCACATAAAGCATCTTGAGAAGGTGAAAAGTGTGACAGATGCCAAAGAAGCCAACATGTCAAATAAGCAACTTCACAAGTTGTACTTGTCATGGGATGAAAACGAAGAATCCGAGTTACAACAAAATGTTGAGGAGATTCTTGAAGCCCTTCAACCTGATACCCAACAACTCCAAAATTTGACATTGCAAGGATACAAAGGTGAAAACTTTCCACTGTGGCTGTCAAGTTCTTCTTCCCTCAAGGATTTATCAATCGTGGGGTGTCGAAAATTCATCCTGTCATCAGGTTTTCGATGCGTTGAGGATTTGTTGGTTTACCGGTGCAAAGAGGTGGAACATTTGCATGAGAGTTTACAACGTATGAGTTCTTTGCACTCGTTAAGATTATTGGATCTTCCGAACGTGAAATCACTGTCTGGGTGCTTTGCGAACCTTCCTTTGCTTCAGAGTTTATCATTACTTGATCTCCCAAAGCTGAAATCCTTGCCTGACTGCTTTGGACGCCTTCCCTTGCTTCGGAGTTTAACATTGCGGGATCTTCCAAACGTGGAATCCTTTCCTGATTGCTTCGGGAACTTTCGCTTGCTTCGTGAAATGGTTATTGGTGACTGTTCCAAGTTGGCGTGTCTTCCTACGAGCCTGAACCTGAAAAGTTTGGAAAAAGTGGAGATTTACAATTGCCCTTCGCTATATAAGAGAAGGGAAGAGGAAAATTGATCTCCTCTCTCAGAAATTAAAGTGATCACTCATGTGCTAAGAAAGGTAAAATCATTTTTTTAGTGTGTAAAGGTTAAAGTTGTAAAGGTTAAGGCTATCAGTACCTTAATTCGACAACCTATTAAATGCGGTGAATTCGTAAACTCCTGTATTTTTTAAATTTATAAGGAAAAGTTTTTTTAAAAATTTTTTCTTTACAACTTTTTTTAAATGTCTATGTAGTAATTGTGATAGATTCATTTCAAATATACAAATTAATAAGACAGTAACACATAATCTATTGTTAAAAAGTTGTTAAAAAAAGTTTTTAACGTATCATAGTCTAATTTCTAATTTGTTCAAAAGTTTTTTTTATTTCTTAAATTTTCTTTTGAAGCATTGTTTTTAGGTGGGTGCTTCTCATGAAAGATTTCGATCGTGGTGGTTGTCACTGTATTGTATGCATAGAAATACAAATGTTAAACATATTTTATTAAGCATGTTAATAATTGAAATGTGAAATTAAAACTAGTTGTACTTCGTATAACTTGTGAGGTGAGTTTAGAGTTGAATTGATTAATGAACATGTTGGTGCATGATGTATAATTTTATTCCTTGGTCTTGGATGTACTTATAAGTGAAATTTTACATGTGATTGTACATCCTAATTGTTAGTGCATGCTTAACAAGTAATAGGATAATGTATGTGAATTGTTAATTGCAAAAGAGATTATTTGATGCCTACATTGTCTTCATATGGGTTGAAGTCAAATGTATTTGGTGGTCTGAACATGTAGAAATTGGAATTTAAGTAGTAATGAGATAAAAACTACCAGATTTGGTTTAATTACATTAGTTGATACTTCTTTGATTCATGGGTTGTGTTAGTTGTTTACGAATGATTCAAAATGAACGTTGGCATGTTAGTTGTTTGAGTTATTGATGTAAGGTGTTTGTAAATTAGTTCTTTCTATTTATGAGTGGTTTTGACTCAATAAATTTCTGAATGGATTGTGAAAATGGCTAGTGCTATAATGAGATTGTATTTGAAAATACTTATTCCAAATGTGAAGTGCTTAGTTCACGTACAAATATGATGATTGCCAAAGTTTGATATGTTAAGTGACTCCCCGAATTGGGATGTTATATCATTTGAATTGGTAAGATCTAATGTTTACTTTCTCTTTTCACATTGGTTTCACTCGAATATTGAAGTTTAACAAGCCATTTTCATTTTTCAATTCTTGTGTTAGTGTCTTTGTTGTTTTGGTGATCACTTTGAGCCTGGTAAGAAACATCATTGCAGTAATGTACATTTGGTTATAAAGTTGAGAGATAACTTGTTTTTTTTATTAAATATTTGACAACACTGATATTATTACACAAAGAATACAAATGTTTCGACAACATATGGTGTGCAAGTGGGCGTTGCATGAAGAAAATATTCATTGGCAAGTTGTTATGAGAAAATGTGAAAAGTTGAAGGCAATGCTTATTGCTTTGTGTAATAAGTTTGTCATGCATTTCATTTCAAATATGTGAATAGCCTATTTTGAATAATTAATGATGAATTTATTTTGGAAAAACAATGGAATTAGCCTATTTTATTATAATTGTTTTAAAGTCTCTTATTTGTTCTTTATTAAACTCACAACCTTCTTCAATATCAATTTCATTACGATATATTTTCACTTTTATTTTTAAGCATTGTTTAGCATTTTACTAACCTTTCAGAGCCTTCATAAGAGTCAAATATTTGAAAATCAATTTCGTATTCGTTGGGAAACAACTCAGGATTACTTTAACCCTATCTAGTTTGTTAACTACTAACTTGACAATACTGAAGTTGCCTTGTAAAGTAGTTTAATTTGATAGCATAAACGATAATGTATCACCCATACATAGTTGTTACTGTATTAGACACCTCCTATTTATATAAAAACTCTAGCCATTAGAAAAAAGAAATAGAAACTTTGAGGATGAGAGTGAGAGTTTGATCGAGCAAAGATTTGTGAGAGCAAAAGGGTGAAGGACATTGTTTATTCCAGGAAAAATTCTTAGCGGGAAACTCAAGTAGGTTAGCTTACATTCTTGACTTTCGTCGTTCTTGATTTTTATTCTTGGTTTTGTCATTCTAAATTTTTATTTTTGATGTTTGGTATTCTTGATTTTTATTCTAGGTGGTTGTATGTTATATATGATCTTGTTTTATTGTTAAATTGATGATGTTGTAATCTTTTTATTGGCTATTATTATTGTAAAATTGGTTGGTAGATGTTGTTTGGACCTTTTATACGTGGAAAATTATAGTATAAGTGATTTTGAATGGGTTATGAGAACAAAACATGTTTTTGGGTGTGAGTTGTGTATATGTGTATTGTTGTTTGGATGTATGCATATGAAGATATGACAGGTTGTTGTGGGATCTTCTCGTTGTACCTAGTAAGTCCTGAGTTTTGGGTTTTCGACGGTGTGATATGGGAAATAGGTTCTCTTTGGCCTTGTGTGCGAAAAGAGAGTGACATTCGAGTGTTGCACCTTCTTTGTATAGGGGGATGATGTTTTTTCTGGTCTTCAGCTTGTTGTTGAGTATAGTATCCGGTACGCGAAGTGTCGACATATTACACATAAGTTCTTGCGGACAGGGAAACATGCCCTTTAGCTACGAGGGCGGGACAACTCGAATGAGTCTGTTCGATATAACAAGTGGAAGGGTATGGGGTATAAACTACTAGTTTGTGATGATGATGAACAATAATATTTAAGTTTTTAGTGTGTTGTTGTTATAAGATTTATTATTGTGATGAATGTTTAGTATTTGTGTGTTACGCTATTCTACTTATGATTGATTCCCAGTTCACCCCTATGTTTGTGGTTGTGGTTTCCACCTGTGATGATCGTTTTATACGGGAGCAGACGATCATGCAGTTAGTTCGGATGTTGTATAGTGCGACGAGTAGATTGAGAGAGTTGGAGAATTTATAATTATTTTAATAAATTATTTTATTTGGAGTTTTATTTTATAATTAAATTGTAATTTTAGTTTATTTTTCTTGAATTGTAAAAACTTATCAAATATGGATTTCCGCAATGGTATTATGAATTTAAAAATTTTAAATTTTCACTCGTAATCATGGCATCCCAAAAATGGGGTGTTACAATTCAACCCATTTTAAACAATTGGGTATGTATACCACTATAACAATAATCAACCATTTATTAGATGACAATACCATGATCGTTGCCAACAAAATTTTGCCGTGTAATTCTATATATATACCTCATACTCCAAAAATGATACAGATAATTCTAAACCATCAATTACCATCAAATTTTGCCAACTCGATATTACTAATGATTATCAAAAGGTAACCACAAAAAATGTATAAACCTTAAAAATACCTTAAATGCAAACATATTACAATCCATATGTAGACTTCCTCACAAACACCTAAATATAAAGTAATTGCATCTTCTGCACTCCATCAAACATGTATTCAAAATGATTTCTCCATCAATAAAAATATTTATCATCACACAACAACAAGAACACACACAAAAATGAGACTGAGTTAACTCCCCTTACCTTATTATTTTGTAGACGAATTCTTTCCTAACTTGGCTCTTGATTCTTTCCCCCCCTAACTTATTCTATTGCTCAAAAGCTACACCCCTAAAAAAAACTCATGTTCCTTCCTATTATTCTATTTTAGATACAATGTATCTACTTTCAACTCTTTACCTTTCACAATATTGCAAAAAGCTAAAAAAGATAATATCCTTTTACTCTAGCCAAGGCTCGAACCAACCTATAAGAAAGGTCTCTAACCAACTATGATACACTTTACTTTAGTATAACTTATTATTTATTACTTTAACTAATGTTGTCCATACCTATACCACTCTTCTAGAAATTTATTTGTTTTTCCTAAGACCCATGCAACTCATCAAGCATATAATCTAGCCTAGGAATTGGATGCCTATACTTAGTGGTCTTATTATTTATTGATCTACAATCACAACATATCCTCTACTTGTCATCCATTTTGGGTACTAACAAAACTTTCCTAACACAAGGATTATGGAAAAATGGTTTGGTTGAATACCAAATGATGGAAGAGGACCAAGACACTTCTCTAATATGCAAATTTGACATTCATGATGGAACATAACCCAAAGGATGGATCATGACCCATGTGAAGGAATAAGCTTTGGTGCTAAATGATAGAAACCCACTTCATGAAAGTTGAAGTTCCTTCCATGGAGATGATGCGTCTGGATGCAGAAGCTTGAAATGATGAATGAGAATGTGTTTGGAGAGTAGGATGAATGTGTTTCTTGAAAGAGGTTGGGCGAACCCTCAAGGAAAAAGTTTAAGAAAACTCAAGAAGATAACCTATCCTAGTAAACTTGGAAAAAAAAGAAGAGCT
Source organism: Vigna nakashimae (assembly GCA_034642375.1). NCBI lineage: Eukaryota > Viridiplantae > Streptophyta > Magnoliopsida > Fabales > Fabaceae > Vigna > Vigna nakashimae. The sequence continues at coordinate 4,639,668 of CM067763.1, read as the reverse complement.
ACAAAATTTGCAGAATATCTCTATATCATTTCCAAGTTGTTTTACAAAGCTTGAATCACTCCTTTTTATAGAATGAAGGATTTAAATCAAGTCTCAAAGATACAAAGAAAGATATATAAAACCTCAAACGGAAAAGTTTTAAGAACCTTTCTTAAGAATGATTAGTGTAAGTATATTTGAAACTAAAGAATTCAAAAAATTTCTTTAGTAGTTTCAAATGCATATACCTTTAGAAGATGCCTTGATCCATAAACAATGTTTTAAGATTACTTGAGGTACTTAGAAAATATCTTGACCATAAGCAATATTTTAAGATTACTTAAAGTCTTAAGTAGTCTAAAGAACCACTTAACTTTCCTAATCACTCAAGAGCGCAAAATCAAAAGTGTATTTTTGTAGAATGTAACCCAATTTAATTGATTATATTTTTTACATAATTAATTAAATTCATCGTACAATCTAAAATAAGTTAAAAAGATATATTTGATGCAAATACAATGAAAAGCTACCTCATTACAATTAGAATATTATTATTCAATTATAAAATAAAATAAGTATTCAATTTTAATTTTATTTTCAAGAACTCCAATTTATATAATAAATATATTTTGCTTTTTAAAAATTCGTTCGTTTGCACGGGTACTATACTAGTACTAGTTAAATACAATTACAAGTAAAGTGTCGGATTGGGCTACACCACCTGGAGGTGGTCACTCATCATAGGTTTGATTGAGGGGAGCAAACGTGAACCATTTTATTTTATTTTATTTTTTTATCGAGAACAAAACTAGGGAAAAATGAGAAGTAAGAGTGTAGGGAAACGTAGGGATGCGGCATGCGCAACTGCTCCTTCACTCTTCGCCATTCCTCTCATTTTGGCATCTCCCTCTCCTTTCACTCATTTCTTTGATAATCTCTTCTTTCATGTCACTTTAACAGTTTCAATTTTTCTGATCTTAATCAGGATGAACATAACGTAACTGCGTTTGATAGTGAGAGTGACGATGTCAATTGCGTTCATCGCCGTCCCGAACCTGGACCCGAGTTTGTGGAGTGCTTGGACAGGAGCATCTGCGTATTCTGTGACGATAAAGCCGAAGAGGGAGTTTTGGTTTGCAGCGAAAGGCTGTGCCCTGTCACAGTACATTCCAACTGTATCGGTTCCGAACCCAAATTCGATTATTTGGGTCACTTCTACTGCCCCTACTGCTGGTACAAGCGCGCCCTGGACACGTGCCGACAACTGAGAGAGAAATCCCTGGTCGCCAAGAAAGCTTTGTCACACTTCTTGGAGAGTGGCGCACGTGCAGATTCTGCTGTTGCACGGGCGGGCCTGGTTCAGGATGGGATACAATGTGTGGAGGAAACACAATCTGAAGAGAATAATAATACAGATGAAGAAAAGGTGTCGGTGTCTGTGACGGTTAGTTCTGTGAGTGAGACCAACGATGAAGAGCCTAATGTCGTTTTAGCAAAGACAAGGAAGGACCAGAGGAAGGGTCCTTCTGCAAGGAGGAGGCGTTTGTTACAACAAGAAGAGTATAAACATTCTAACACCAGAAGGAAGATTGCTGGTAATGTAACAGAGGAGGAAGTTACCAGCTTCCAAACTTTGAGGCGACCACAGAAGTCGATCGTGAAAGGGTGAGTCATTTTTCAAAACTTAAAGTTCTGTTGATTTGCCGCGAATTTTAAAATCGAGGCCTATTGCTGCCTTGATGCTGTTGTGGGAGTCTTCAAAATCACACAATATATGTTGCAACTGCAAATCCTGTTTGAAACCATGGTACTATTCATAGGTTTAAATTGCAGTAGTGGTTGTGTTGTAGTTGCATCCTTTGTCAGGCGACCCGAGGCTGTTGTGGCCAATGCACTGCTCAATTGCAGCAATTGATTTATTGAATAGATGTTTCATTGATTCATTGAAATTTATTTTTTTCACTGAGATGGAGACTTGCTGTCTCAAAGAAAAGTAAAAGCTTCAATTCAAATCTTTAGTCTATTATTTCTTAATTGCAGAATGAATCGGACTTCACTGACTGCAAGGCGCAAGAGATTACTTTGGACCCTTGAAGAAGAAAAGGTTCTGAAGGTATAAGATTCATAAAAGTCATATTTCCCTAGAACTTAATTATATATATATATATATATATATATATATATATATTATATTGATCTCTGACAATGTGAAATGGGTTAAATCTTCAAGTCAATGCTTTGATTTCAATATATAACCTTAGTTGGCAAATGTATATTATGTATCTCTATTTATGTAGACGAGTCTTAGTTTGTGAGAAATAGCGTATTTGCATCCCATAATCAAGCCAAGAGCATACACGTAAACTGTGTTAGGTTGGGCTGAAAAAGGATATCTATCTAACAACCTTTAAGAATGGTTTTGCAGAGGCTGTCCATCATTGTAATTGTTAGGATATAAGAAATTAGTTAAGTTGGTTAGAATATTAATGAGCGAGGTAGTTATATATCAGCAGGAAGAAATACAGGATAGATTGAGATTTGTTGCTATTGTAAGTTGAGTGGATAAATCCTTTGTGATGTGGAAACCCTTGATGGAGAAATTTCTGTCACGTGTGTTTTTTTTTTCATCCAATTTGGTAAAAATGTTTCTTTTGTTTTTCTTTTTAATTCCTGGTTTCTAATATTACTGAGAAAGAGGGGTGATGTAAGCCATCTAAAGGATTTGTATTTTCTGCTGTAAATATGTGAAACAAAGTTGCTGAGTGGACTTAGTGTATTTGAAGGTACGGGTGAAATGAACAACTTGAGAGGGAATATTTGCATCGTGCTGGTTGATGTGAAGAGTACCTGTGAATGAAGAGTCAACATGAGATAAGATATTTGGTTTGGCAGGTTTAGTTAAAATTCAATCAACAATCATTCAGGGCTATGGTGGGATGTAATTTTTTATTATGTCTACATACGTAATGGGATCCAAGTTGCATAGAAAAGCGAAAAGATATAAATTAAAAGAGAGAAGGAAAGACAAGAACATGGGCTTGGTTGCATGAGTTACATCATAAACCCAATAGGACAATATGCTCCTGTAATTTACTGTCATGCAAATCTGAAAATAAATAAAATACTTCTATGGTTGATTGTAATATTTTTGAAGACAGTTTTTCATTCTTTCTTCTTAACATTTGGGGTCTAATTATGTCGTCAAAACATTACAGCTGGCCCAACTATCATTGCTAAACACTAATCTGGATAATAGAATATTGAGGCAACTTTCAACATGTGCTTTTCTTTGTGCTTGTGTTTGCAATATGAGGATACAATGTTCATGATAAGTTGCTATGTTATGTCTACCTTTTACATTTAATTTAACATCTCTTCTTCTTGATTGATATGAAATCATACTGCTTTAGTGTCAGTGAAATCTGTTGTGGTGATGCCATGGCAGAAATAGGTGGCGGAGTTATAGCCAGCACAAAATAATAGTGGTGATGCTGGTTTTTCTTTTGGTGGCCATTGCCACTTTGGGTGTCATAGAGTGGTCTGGCCAAGCTAGTTAAAATTAAGATTATGGTTAGGATCATGAAGGACTTACAAAATCATAAATCAAAGGATCGTAAATTTTATTTTCAGTAACATCCACTAGAGTGTATTTGAGCAAGTAATAAATGTTGTCATGACACGATTCATTTCATTATTATTATTTTTTTTTGTAGAAAATAGGGAGAAATTGATTAACATTTTACTTATTGTATTGTAGATTCATTCAAAAAGAGGAATAGGTTGGACCAAAACATTACATAAATTATAACCAATAACTTGCTCAAGGATACAATATTAGGGGTGAAATATGCCCTATTGTACTAAATGACATTGATGAGTGCAATGAGTGGTTAATAGGACAAGTTGATGATGATAATGATAATGATATTGAAGAAGCGGGAAATGAGTTGGTTTTTGATGATGATCTCACTCTTAATTAGGCAATTGTTTATGAAGCTTGAGATGTTGGAGAATCAATAATTTATACAAGGAGACAAGCAAGCAAAAAAAGGAAGCAATCATCAAGTGGTGGCATTGTTATTGGATCTTCCTCTGCTTTTAAGAAAGGTCCAGGTGCAACTTCAGCTCAATAGGAAGGAAGGGCAAAAAGACAATGCAAATTGGAGTTGAGAATGAATTGCAATTGAATAGCTCTGACTACGAGTTTTAAAAGTTATGTAACTTGACAAGCATATTTCTTTTTGAAGGGAAAGATGAGGAGGCATATGCCTCGTTAGATAATATTGGAGATAATTATGTTGGCATGGAAGAAGAGTGAGATACTTAGAAATTTAGGACTTTTTCCTCACGTTTTGATGTTATTTTTAAGTTTTGAACTTGAAATTCGTTGTGTGTTGATTTGATGTTATTGTTATTTGAATTTCTAGACATATTATTGTTATTATTAATTATGGTTGTCTCTTTCATTATTTTTGCGATACAATTATGTTTTTGCATTTTCTTTAAATTATCTATTTGTATATATTGTATTTCTTTTGTCTGCTATGCTTCCTCCATAACCTATTGTGGTTTCCGATATAGTTTTATAAAGGCTTTTTGGGGTGTCAAATATTTTCCGTTACCTGATATTGATAACACTGTTTTGTTATGGATAGAACAATGAAAATCTTTTTATTTTTTATCAATCCCATGTATTTAGGAATTTACTTTTATTAGAATTTCTTTCTTTTTAGGAGTTGTTTGCTAAGTTTCCTACTTCCTAGTATGCATTTTATGCTTCTTAAAGTTTATTATGAACTTTAAAGTTGTAAAACTTATACATTTGACAAGGTATACAGCATTAATCTAAGGTGTTTTAACTGTATTTGTCTTTTATTTAGCTTTGGTTCTCACATTACTGTAAGGAGTATTAAAGTTCTTAATGGGGTTTTATTTGTCAATTATACTATTAGCTTTGGTTCTCAAATTGCAGGAAGGAGTATTGAAGTTCTCACTAGAAAATCAAAATATCCCTTGGAGGAAAATTTTGGAATTTGGTTCTCGTGTATTTGACAAGACTCGAACTCCTGTTGATCTCAAGGATAAATGGAAGAACAATATCTCCAAGGAAGGTATAATTTTAAATTGTAGTTGTAGTTGATTTATACTAAGTGCTATTTAGGAAATTATTTCATTTCATGTTCTATGTTTTATGCTCTTCAGACTGACTTTTTAGTTGGCAAGCGTCTTTTAAACTATATGAGAGAATTCATAAAGATGGAATTCTTAAATCATACCTTTACATGGTAAACCATTTACCTTCCTTTCGAACAATCTTCATTGGGGTTCTTGGGACATTGGGCATATCTTTGAATGTTCTTTCAGTGGGATGCTATATAGAGTCCCTTGTTCAATCTCTGATTTGAAAGAACATTTAGGATATTGGGTATCAACAAAATATACCCACAGTTTGAAGGTGTTAAAAGAATTAGAAGGGTCTAATGATCACCTCAGTAAGTACTTAGGGAATCCACCGTCAAAAGCTAGTTAAGCGGAACTTAACCACCTCATGCTACAGTGAGATTTAGACACCCCATAATACTCCAGTCCCTATCAAGGTTCCAAGATATTTAGTTGGATGATGTGGCAGGTTGTTAGCATTTGAGGAGGTGGTTTACACAACAAAGACAGATTATATAGCTTGTGTGTGCCTTAGATAATGGGGCAGTTTCATTTTGGTTATTAATAGTGTTATTGAAAAACTGCAGTGGAGGCACCATGGCGGATTTTTGTAGCAGATTTCTTGTTGGCCACCATCTATGGTGGCAAATCAGGTTTCACATGGCAATGCATAACGGCCACCATAGGTGTCTCAAAATGGTGGTTCAGGGTGGCCATGGCAGAAATCGTGATCCATGTGATGCACTCTGCTTAAAGAAAGAAGCCTTGGGTCAGTGTGACTCGACGTGAGGCATGTAAAAACCCTAATATCTTCTTTCTTTGTTTTCTATTTCCAGGTTATACACCCAACCCAGTTAGTCCCCTATAGGTTTTTTAAGTGTTGGGTCATACAGCCAAGTTGAAACCCAAACAAAATATTTCAAACTTAACCCAATGTTGCCGCCACCACACGTAAGTTGTTTCACAACACTCTGGCATCCATTCAGTTGTGAAGGCTTTCCTTATCCCACTATTGTGCTTGGTTCATGCAACCATAGCTGTGTTGTTGTCCAACTACAACACCACACCGCACTGCCGCTGCTCTCTGTAACACTGCTGATGTTGCTCCACAACCTAACAAGTCTTGAACTGCTCACTTTAACACCCAACCCACTGCTTCACAACTGCTGCTCTCTGTTTCAACCCCTTTATCTTGATAACCTATTTTAAGTCTTGAACTTAGTGGTGTTTTATTTGATTTTATTTTTATTTGGATTGTTGAACTTCCAATTATTATTAATTATGGCAATTTTCAATTATTTGAGTTACAATTATATTTCTACGTTTTTTAATTTTTAATATCTATATATTTTATTTTTTATATTCTGCTATGCTTATACCATTACTCATTATGGCTTTCGATATATTTTCATAAAGGTTTTTTGTGTTGCCAATACTTTCATTTATTGTATAGGGAAAGTACTTTGTGCAAACTTTTTTTCGGGAGAGTGTGATGTGGGATAATTCTTTGAATGACGTCAAAGGTCTTCCTATGGGAAATGAGATAAGAATATACTCAATTCTCATGACTCTTGCATTGTATTTACATGGATATAGAAGCATCAACACATTCATCCTCTATTGCCATTGGGTTTAGGTTCAACACACTTGAGATTGAAACTGTAAAATAATTTTCGAGGGCTTGAAAGATCTCTCTCACTCTCATTCTATATATAAGAAAGTTTTAATACAAAAATACATGATAAATAGGGTAATCCTAGACAAAATACAATGATGATAAATAGGATAACCCTAGACATAATATAATGATGATAAATTTGGTAAATATTCTAACACTCCCTCTCAAGCTGGAGCATACAATTGTATGTACCAAGCTTGGAACAAATAAACTCAATCTGAGGACCCCTTAATGACTTGGTCAACACATTTGCGAGTTGATCGTTTGACCCAAAAAACTCAGGACATATTTCTTTAGTCAACAATTTTTCACAAACAAAATGACAATCAATTTTTATATGTTTAGTCCTCTCGTGAAACACTGCATTTGATGCAATGTGGAGAGCAACTTGATTATCACAATACATCTTCATAGTATGGATGTTTCATAAGTTAAGCTCTTGAAGGAATTGTTTCACCCATATAAGTTCACATGTTAGTGACACCATTGTCCTATACTCGACTTCAACTATTGATCGAGCTACTACATTGTTACTTTTCCATGAAATAATGTTTCCTTCTAGAAAAACACAATATCCTGCAATAGACCGTCTATCAATAGGCGAACCTGCCCAATCTGCATCATAATACCCAGAGACCTGAATGCTTTCTTTATCTTAATATAACAATCCTTGTCTAGGAGCTTTTTTGACGTACCTTAGAATGCGAATGAGAGCATTCCAATGATCAACACATGGAGCCTGCATGAACTGACTAACTACTCCAACTGCAAAGGATAGATTCGGCCTTGTAATAGTGAGATAAAATCAATTTTCCGACCAGCCTCCTATACCTCTTTGGATCGAAGAATAATTCACCTTCTTCTGTCCTTAATTTCTGGTTTGGGTTCATGGGACAATCTACTAGTCTGCAATCAATCAGGCCTGTTTCTTGTAATATATAAAAAGCATACTTCCTTTGGGAGATTTCAACTCCATCTTTTGATTGCACTACTTCAATGCATAAGAAGTATTGGAGACTTCCAAGATCCTTGGTTTGAAAATGTATACACAAATACTCTTTCAGTTGAGATATTTCAACAACATCATTTCATGTAATGACATCAACATATACTATTAAGGAAACACATTTCCCAAGAAAAGAATGACAGTAAATGGTCTTCACTACGTTTTAGCCCAAATTTTTGAATAATGGAGCTAAACTTTCTAAACCAAGCACGTCGTGATTGCTTGAGGCCATATAGAGATCGATGCAATTTGCATACCATATCAGACTCTCCCCTAAGCAACGAACTCGGGAGGTTGCTCCATATAAACTTCTTCTTCAAGATCACCATGTAGGAAGGCATTCTTGATATCCAATTGATGAAGTGGCCAATGACGAATGGCTGCCATGGCAAAGAAGAGGCAAATTGTAGTCATCTTGGCTACAGAAGAGAAAGTGTCACAATAATCAAGACCATAAACCTGGGTGTAACCTTTTACAACAAATTGGGCTTTGAGTCGATCAATTTCACCATCAGGACCGACTTTAATTGCATACACCCATCTGCAACCAACCGCCTTTTTGCCTGGGAGAAGGAGCACCAACTCCCAAGTTTTACTGTGGTCAAGAGCATGCATTTCTGCAATAATAACTTATCGCCATCGTAGGCATGACCCACCGACTATTATGTCCTTATCATCACTTGTTCCTACTCCAATCGATATCTAGGAACAGTTGCAGTGTCATGACTATAGCTGCTGGCACAACTAAAGCGCACTTTGACTCGTGCCTAGTCTCAAATGAAAAGTTGTCCTAACCTGCAACACTGATATGATCTTGAGGGGTTTAATATGAATTTGGGTTTTCTTTGTAATTTTTATGATTTTAGTTAATAGCACATACCCAAATGTAGACTAATATTTAACTTCTACTAGTGCTGTCCTTAATTCCCTCTATATGCATTATTATTTCACCATGAGAACATGAATGATTCACTTTTTTTTTTTTTTTATATTTTCCCATGTGACAAGCTTTAGTCATATTGCCAAATATCTATCAAATCGGACCGTAACAGAAGTTGGGTATGTGCTATTAACTAAAACCATAATAAAAATTACAAAGAAAATTTAAAATTATATTAACCCCTCAAGATCATATTAATCACTGTGATGTGTTCTTGATTGATGACTATGTCTTTGTTAAGCTTTAGTCATATCGCCAATTATCTGTCAAATCTGAGCGCAACGGAAGTTGGGTATGTGCTATGACCTTTCAGCCTGTCAAACTCCTTGATAACGCTTAGTCAAGGTTGATAATTTCTGGCAGAGGGATGAAATCCTCACCCTAGCTTGGGAATTCTGGGATCATTTGAAGGACTAATAATCTTTCTGACCTTGAGGACGAGGTCTGTTCCTAATAGGGGCGCACTGTTATGTTCCATTCGCTTAGAATGAGCAAACGCACTAGGAAACCATCATGGAGAATGAAGGATAAAGTGTGATGGGAATATTCTCTGACAGTGGGCCTAATTTCACAAGGCCCACTTGAAGGATCATAAAACCTAGAAAGCTCTTAGATTATATTTTAACCTAATTTGTGAGATAGAATGTCATGATAGGGATTTTTTTCTGTTATTATAATGGACAGGTACCCTTGGTGAACCCACCCAATGTAGACGTGGTCGTGGTCTTTATAAGACCAACTTTCTGAATAAAATGGCAGAGAAGAAAGAATTAATTTTTTGTTTTACTGTTTTATTCTTTTATTCCCATTTCCTTGTATCACTCTCCCTATGATATTTCTGATTTCATTGTCTCTGCACTCTTCCGCATTTCTGCCTCTTTCTTTGAAAGTTCCCTTTGACGACTAAAGTTCTGTTCTGCCATTTTAATTCCAGGAAGTCAAAATATACGTTTGCTATTATTTTCTTATTGAATTATAAGTTGACCATTGCACTAGGTAGGTAAGAATTGATTCAGAAATTGTAAGTAGATGAGAGGTCTCTCTAACACCTCGGTGTATGTCTTAGTCACATTTATCAATAGATATTTAATAAAACACTGGCTCATTGCTTTGTTTTTTTTTTCATAATCTTCCATGCTATCGGTTGAATCCTATCAGTAGTCTGAACTTTATTAACACATGGGATTTGAGTGGTGAGAGGGAAACACATAAGAATAAATGGAAGAGGACTAAAACTGATATTTGCGGAAATATAGCCATAACATAAGTTTTTGGATGCAACTGCTTTCAGATTATTTGAATTAGTAACATGGTCACTATGCAGGAATTTAGTAGAACCGTTGCATGGAGAATCTTCTGAGCATCTATTGAAACCTGGGTTCTTGCATGTTATTTTGGCAAAAAGTGGAGCAAGGATAAAAGGTGCAGATGAAATTTAAAGATACATAGTATGTACTGTATACAGTTTTGTTATAACTGCAGGGTCTCCGATATCTCTATGCAATTTCATTTTCATTTGCCAAAACCATAGAGCCTCTGTATATATCTTTTGGATGAAGAATTATATAATCAGGATGGTCAGCCGACGAAATGTCCTCCTCCACAAAATTATGATCAAACTTGTCTTTGGTTTCAATTGCGTATAGCTGAGGATAAGCTAGCACGTTCTCGTTGAGATTGGGTTGATAATGTTTCATTTAAGTTTATGATGTTCTAGACCATGTTGAGGTTGATTGATGACCTGATAAATGAGGTAGACTTGTTAATAGACAAATATAGTACTTCTCAAAACACTTTGATAATAATTTCTACTAAACTTGAATGTACACGTTTTTTAGAATAAACAACCTTCTGGCAGAATAGAAAATTTGAGAAAATTTGTTTTTATAGTGTTTCCTTCAACGTAAACTCTCAATTCTCTTTTAAGTAACTTTTTGAAAGATTTCACTATAATAAACTTTGATTAATAACTATATGTTACGAGTATTCTTTAAAACTAAAGAAATTTTTTTTTATCACAAATGTTCTTTTATCTGTTTATTCTTTGTTACAAAGATATTTTATAAAGACTACAATAAATACTATTCTACTCTAGAGATTATATTTTCCATATTTTTATTTATAAAGGGATTATAGAAGTATTAAGATATGTTTTTTTTATTTTTTTCATTCAATTTTTCCCATCTTCATTGTCTCGATACTGTAGTGTAAGATTTTTTTTTTTAAAACAAAATTCGTTGCTAATAAAAAATTTTAGATTAGTGATAAATTTTGAAAAATTCAATCATCAACAAATTTATTAATTAATGTATTTTATAATTAAAGAGTCAGTTGAAAATGGAAAATTTATTATTAATAGAAATTTGTTGATAATTATAATTTTTTATTATCAACGAATTTGACAAAGAAATACTTTTGTCAATAATTTAAATTTTCATTTACATTTCATTAACGAGATTTTGTCATTTATTAAAGAATTTTTTGTAGTGTAAATTGTATTAGAGATTATTAAGATATAAGTATGTGTATTAGAGATTATATCAGAAAAATAATATTCATAGTGTAAGAGTATGCAAGCAAATATAGAGAAGTTTAACACCTTACAACGCAAATTTAACCCAGCATTATAAGATTATATATATTTGACTACTTTTTAAGTCATATGTATAAAAGAATGAATGCTAAAAGAATGTCTTATAAATGAAAAGTTATTGCTCAAAACTAACAAATCTCCCTTTTATAATTAACAAAGGGGTAAAAGCATGATACCATTTTTATGGTTTGTGGAGGTTGTAGTTGAGTCTGAGTTGGTTATAAGTTGTCTTGTGGTGATGCATCAAATTTTTGGTTGAGGTGGAACTTTAGCCAAAGAGGAATCTTGTACATTGAGTGGTGAAGGGTGAAAAGATGGTAAATATGGTGTGGTAAATGAGTAATAAGTGGAGGAAGATAAATCGATGGATGTGGTTGTAGGATACTAGGTTTATCTAGTTGAATAGTTGAGCCATGAATTCATGAATTTGGGCATCAAAGGTGTTAGCAACTATCTTTATAGTTGATTTTGTCTTTTAATATTTTTTTAATAACTTTTCTTGACAACTTTTTTACAACAGTATATGTGATAGTTTGTGATTGGTCCGTTTCAAATATACGGACTAATAAAATAGTGACACATAATTTATTGTCAAAAAGTTATTAAAAAAGGTTGTTAACATATCATAGTCATTTGTCTTTCTTCAAGTTTGGAAATAACGACTTAAAACTCTTGTTGGTTTTAGCTTAAAGTGTTGTGTAAGTGTACAAATGTTATCACTAGTTGAAACAGATGGTGTTCTCACTCATTAACATGGCAGAGATTATAGCATTTCCCTATGAGTGTCTTGAGGTTTGTGATGGAGAGGTTTCCTTGTTAGCTCGCTTTTGATTTGCCATGATAGTGTCTACCTTGGTCTAGTTGTCTACCTCCGCTTTAGTGTTTATTCATTACCATACAAGCTTTGCTTTTTAGTGTCAACCATTCCTTAGCATTTATGCTAGTTTGAATTCTAGTGGTGAGTTTACGGAATACTTCTTTGAGGGATTGATGGTGCAAGCTTATATAGGCTTGAACTGGGAATCCTTTGGGTATCTTTCCAAAGTAGGTTACAACCTTGTCACAATGTGAATGAAAATAATGCATAAAGTTGAAATTAGACGAATAAGATGAGAAAAATAACAATGTTTGTATCAATTAGCAACAAATGTTGGTTTAATGTTTTAAACAACCATGGTCGAAGTTTTTATTTTTCTCTTATTGTATCCAAATGTCATTGTTTTTCCTCTTGAACAATGGTAGGGTAAGTTCATGTAACATGAAATAGTGAATTAATTAAAAAGAGTTAATCACAAGTAACACTATGAGGACATTCAATCTTATAAGAATTTGCTTAAATGCTTATTTCATTATTTGTTCAAATGCAAATTACATTACTATAAAGTGCATGACTTTGAGAAAATCGATTTTGAATATCTTCCTAAACTTTATAACTAGTTTCACAAAATATAACACTATCCACCATATTAAGTGTCAGAATTAGAGATCCACTGTAACATATAGTTGCATTTTATATTTCTTTTTTCTGTATTACTCTCTTTATCTAGCTTCAATGCCTTGAGAAAAAAAAATTCAACTTAGATTTTTAATTCAAAGATAAACCATGATGACTATGCCATGTTAAATAGTTCTCTCCAACTTATATTTAGAAACAAAAACTATCCTTGGATGACTATAATGACACATAGAATAAGAGCTATTAGAATCTAGTCTATTTTCGTCGTATATACGGAAACAAGGATAAGAGAATGATTGGGAAAAAATGACTAACACTCTTGATACCATATAAAGATATATATTTGTATGTGTGTGAGAGAATATCTACAATAATGTTTATAGTTATGCTATTTGATCCTATAATTTTGTAATAAAATTTCTGTAAATAAATTATTACAATATGGACAATTACAATAATTTATCCGAAAGCTTACAAAATATGGTCGATTTTCTTACAAAGATTCAATTTCAAGTAATGTATTCTTCTATCTTCCATGTCTTCTACATCATTTATACTTGTTCTTATGTTTGTTTTCATTGTTTCTAACACCTATTTTTAGTGTTCAATCGTCCAATTGTTCATGAAATGAAACAATTAGAAAATTCATCTTTGATTTAGCTTATGAACAATCTTATTGTATTGTCTAAGTTTCTAATAGATACTTTAACTCTATAATCATGTTAAGTGTTTTCAAGATTCTGAAGTTCCATGTTGGTACTGCTTTGTCGTAAATAGTTAATTTTGCATTGGCTTCACTTTTTATTTAGGAACTATTGGGTGGTTTGTGATCAGGGGTGAGTTGGTTTTATAAGTTCCTATGGATTGAGAACATATTTTCATATATAAAAATATCTTCCGATCATTCTAAAATACGTTTTAAACATATTAAAAAAGGTCATTTCAAAAGATATTCTTAGATTTGACAGTACTTTCTAAATGAACATTTTGAAATAGTTTAAAAACATATTTTTGGAATAATGTTTTCGAAAAGAACCAGTAGATCCATAAATATTTTTCAGAATAGTCATACTAAAATATGTCTTTAATGTTTTCGGAATGTTCCTTCTAGAAAGCATTTTTGGAATGACCATTTTAAAATATACTTTTAAATATAAATGCAATATAACACATAGTAACACCCTCCCCACTCAAACCCACCACCCTTCCCACCCACTACATTGCATTAACACTTAAAATTTACCTTAATGCAAAAAACACTCCTTAAAGATGGAAGAAAGGTGCAGAGACGAACTCTCAAAGCTCAATAGTCACACAACGGTGCAACAAATATGGGAGAAAGGAGAAGATTTGAAGCAACTTAAAGACGGAAGGACATATAGAAAGACGCGTGAATTGAAGGAAGGTGGCATGAAGAGGTAGATGCAAAGTAAAGTGGATCACGGCTCGACCCAATCCATCACAGGTTAATTATTTAATGAGTCAATTCAATCCAATTCATTTATTAATAAGTTCAAAAAATTTGAATTCGATCCCATCTCTCATGAGTTGTAGATTAAATGGGTTAGTTCACTTACTCATTTAATTATAATTTTTTTCTTCAATAAAAAAGACATAATTTTTTTCTAATTGAAATTTCAATAAAGTTTATTCCAAATTATTTAAATAATATAACTTAAAAATAATAAATAAGATAAACTACTGAGTCAACCCAACTCACCCTAAATCAGTAATTCAAAAAAATAACAAATTTTTATAATATAATAATATAACTTAAAAAAATTAAGTCAATTAGTGAGTCAACTCGACTCACTACAAATTCAATCTAAATAAATGAGATTCTTAATGGATTGAACTCAAAATTAACCCAAATAAAAATTTTATTTTCTAAATTCAACCTAGTCCGAATCCATGGTGAACCGGATTAACTTGCAGATTCAAATATGTTTTAACAATTATATTAGATCTTATCGAATCCATAAAGAAAAACAGTGATGTAGGAAGAAGCATTCCACATTTTAATAGAAATATAAATATAAAAGTCATTAAAAATAGTGGTGGACAAAATTAGCTAAATTGAACTATCAAATAACTATTGTATTATATTATATTTACAACAAAAATTGAACTAAACCTTTTTATAATTCGATTTTAAAAAATTAACCTCTAAATTTGCAATTCAATTAATTATTCATTAACTTAAGAGTTAAATATGTTTTTGTTCCTTAGAAATACATAAATCTAGTCTTTCTAACTAAATTTTGTTAAGTTTAAAGTTTCAAATACATTTCTTAGTTAACATTGAACCAAAAATATATCAAACAGTGTAAACCACTTAAATGCTACCATGAAACACATTTGAAATATGAAATAAACTTAACAAAATTTAGTTAAAATAATTAAGGGTTAAATATGTTTTTAGTCCTTCAACTATTAAGCGATTTTGTTTTTCGTCCCTCTTTCAAACTTTGGTACACTTTGATCTCTCTCCTTAAGGAAACCATAATTTTTGGTCCTCCAAAACAAATGACATTAAAAATTAGGTGAGGTGGCTAATGTCTGGCCACGTGGGATGACATCTATCCTTTCTAACGTTTGCCACGTTCGTTTACATTTTAAATGACATGTGTTCAGTGATTAAATCAGATGATTGAGATTAGGGTTTTTATACTTAGTAAGTATTGGTATTTTGTTACACGAATCAAAATTGGGGTTTTATCTTGAAGTTAAGTCGCGATTAGCGTTCGTGTTCCATCAATTTGGTTTGGCAATTGTTGTGGCTCCAGTGTTTGTTGTGCATTGTGTGTGAAAGAAAGGCGATTTGAAGAAGGTAATTTTGTTCTTTTCGCTTTGGTTTAGTGTGACTCCATTGCTTGTTGTGCATTGTGTGTGTAAAATGTTCATTTTACAATGTAGGATTAATAATGGTTTTTGACGTTTCTCTGCATCACATGGGGAAGTTCATGAACAATAAGGGAATAAAATATGTGGAGGAGAAATACATGTTATAAAAGGAATTGATCCAGACATGTAGTCTTACTTTGAAGCAATGAGATTTGTTAGAGAATTCAAGTATGATGCAGAGTTCAAGCTATGGTGGAAGGGGTCGAAACAAAAGGCGATGAACAACTTGAGAATACTCAGTGATGACAGGGAAGCAATGTTCCTGGCTAACTATGCAAAGGCAAATAATTATGAGGTTGAAATCTATGTCCAACCTGTGCAACCTAGTCAGCCAGTTGAAGTTAAGTTTCTTAGTTTTGCTGAAGAGGCAATACACATACAGGAGATGGAGGAAGAGGTAAATATGGGTGACAAAGAAGAGGTTATTGTGGACGAACAACATGCGTATGTTGTTGAAGAAGATGCTATTGTGAATGAAGTTGGTTATATTGGTGAAGCACATGGTTCTGTGGATGAAGAAGATGACGCAGTGGATGAAGAAGATGCTTTTGTTGGTGGGGTGGAGGGGAATGCGAAAGTAGAAGACGTCGTAATGGATTACCAAGAGAAAGAGGGGAATGTTGGGGGCGAATATGTAGAGAGGAGTGAGGAAGAGGCTTATGTTGATGAGGAAGACGAAGAGGAAGAGGAAGAAGGCAATGTGGTTGAAGGCGTAGTGGTGGAAAATATTGATGATAATGAAGAGGAAAGAATGAAAAATGATGATGATGGGTTTTGGATGGAGGATGAGAGGGTGAAGGAAGAAATAAGAAATATTAATCCTGTTTTGGAGAGGTGGAGTAGAATGAAAAAGAGGAAAAACTGTGAGGAAAACTGTCAAGAAAAGAAATAGTGGTGGTGAGGGGTCATTTATGATTAACGAAGATGTTGGAGAGCATGAGCATGAGATAAATGAAGATTACAATTCAGATGAGTTGTCTTCAAATATGAAAAGTGATGAGGCTGTGAGTGAGAATAGGAGGAAGTTTCCAAAGTATAGAGTAGATGATATGACCAAGAGCTTCAAATTTAAATTGGGGATGAAGTTTAAGTCATTGAAAGATTTTAAAAGTGCGTTATAGGAACATAGCGTTTTAAATGGCAAAGAAGTGAAGTTTGTTAAGAATGATTTGAAGAGAGTAAAGGCAGTTTGTAAAAAAGGATGTGGTTTTGTAATTATGGCTAGCAAGGTAGGAGGTAGACAAACTTATAGAGTGAAAACTCTCGTTTGGCATCACAAGTGTGGAAGGGCTTTTGGTAACAAAAGTGCAAGTGTACAATGGATTGCACAAGTATTGGTAGACAGATTTATGAATGTGGGAGGCATGACAGTGAACCAAATCATAGATGAAATCAAAAAGTCATTTAGTGTTGGAACAACTCCCTGGAAAGCTGGAAGAGCAAAGCAAATTGTAATGGATTCTTTAGTGAGTGATGGAGAACGACAATATGATCGTCTTTATGATTATGTGGCTGAGTTGTTAAGAGTCAAGGCTGAAACCTTCAAGATTAAGGTCAATCAACCCCAACCCACTTTGCCACCAAGGTTTAGGTCATTTTACATGTGTTTAGAGGACTGTAAAGAGGTTCTTAGGTAGTTGCAGGCCATTCATTGGGGTAGATGATTATCATTTGAAGACAACATATGGAGGCCAATTGTTAGTGGCAGTGGCAAGAACTCTAATGACCAATATTTCCCACTAGCTTTTCTGTGGTTGAAGAAGAGAAGCTGATGAATATGTCAGCCATTCAAAGTTGTCCAAGAAAAATATTGGTATGAAGTGTAACAGTAGTAATGCATATGGAAACAATGTAAGAAGTTGTAAAAAGGGGCAAAAAAGCAAGGTAATTCTTCTTGGAGATGTTATTTACAAGTTCATTTATTTACAAGTATGTCAATTCTAACTAACTTACTCATTTCATAGGACACAAGGGGAGCATCTGCAACAACAACTGCATCAACTTGAAGGGGAGCATCTACATCAACTAGAAGGGGAGCATCTGCAAGAAGAACTACATCAGTTGGAAGGGAAGCATCTACATCAACTGGAAGAGGAGCATCTGAGAAGAACTGCAGCAGCTGGTAGACCATTTGCATCAACCTCACAAGGTCCAACATCACGAATGGGAGTAGGCACAAATGTAGGGGTTGCATCAACATCACAACCTGGAGGGGTTGCAAGGGGAAGAAGAACATCCTCAAGACTGGTTGGACAAATTCTAGGGTCTCAAGCGAGTTGCAATTGATTTCCTAGTGTAGGCATGTGACTTTTTGTAATGCTATAATGTACTGAGTGCGACCCACTTAGGGAGACCATTAGTAGTGAGCACAATATTTTTTGGACCACTTGTTTTTCATGTAGTGTAGAACATGCAATGTTAATTAAAGTAGTCAGGGACCACTTGTTATTGTTGATTGAATTGTTTTGTTATTTATAGTGCTCTAGGACCACTTCTTTTTGTTCTATGCAATGTTAATTAAAGTGCTCAGGGACCACTTCAATGACAATTTATTCTTCACTGTCCATTTCAGTCATTGTGCTTTAAATTGGTTGTTAGAGTAGTTATTTTGAAAGCATTAGGGGAGTTGGAATCTCATAATAGACAGAGTTGTTATTTTTGCTGTATCTTTTCAATTTTGTCAATTTGTTCCAATGCCATTATTTCCTAACAGGAGCACAGTTCATTAATTTGTTTTTAGACATGAAAATAGTAATCTTAAAAGTGAGAAAGTAATCTTGGATGATTGATGTTATAAGTGAAAAACCTTATAAGTTGGTGGTGCTTTTTGCTATCAAATTTTATTTATACTATTGTAATGCAATCTTTTAGAGAAATGTCAAATACATAATTCTTATAGGTTATTCTTGTTTTTGTAATTGTAATTGTATATGCAAGTTCTATTGTACTTTGGTGTTATTGGTATTTGCCAAGCTGGTTTGTAGAAAGGTTTGACAATCACTATACACTTGTAGAACAACTACCTTACCTTACCAATATTGTACACAATAACTACACACCATTTATAATGGATTGTTCCAACCTGTTGGAGATCGTTTAATAGCTTATATAAAGCATCCACATCGAATGATACTTGGTCATTCTCTCTAGTTGAAATAAAGACTTCATTCACATGTCCAAATTTCTACATTTATAAAATAGTCTCTCTTTGTTCTTCAATGTAGTTGCCTTCAACAACAACAATCTTTCCCCACAACAACATTTTTTTAAAGTTAAGTAAGAGGAGGATCCACATGTTTGAGACATTCTAGAACCATTGCTCCTTCGCTTGCAACCATTAACTTCATTTCCCTTCAACAATGATTTTGAAAGTAAATGAAGTTCGATTAGTCCCAACAAAACCCTATATCCTAAATCCACCAATCTATTCACACGAAAAGAAAGAGGAAAATGAACTTACATGACCAACTACACCAATGCTCAAGAATCCAACCTTTTCCGATTCACCTTCAACCTTCTTTCCAGCTGAAATGATGATCTCGTCTTTGCTCTTCAACCTTCAGACCACATTTTCAACCAAACTTTACGAATAAACCTAATAAAGCAAAGTTCTCACTTGCATTTAAAATGTAATCACATGTGGCAAACGTTAGAAAGGATAGATGTCATCTTACGTGGTCAGACGTTAGCCACCTCACCTGATTTTTAACGTCGTTTGCTTTGGAGGACGAAAAATTATAATTTCCTTAAGGAGAAGGATCAAAGTCTACCAAAGTTTGAAAGATGAACGAAAAACAAAATCGCTTGATAGTTAAAGGACTAAAAGCATATTTTAACCCAATAATCAAATTCACGTATATCTCAAATTAGGAGACTAAAATGAGTCAAAGTTTCAAAAGGAAATAATTTAAAATTTCACTTAAAATTAAGGGACCAATTACATATTTAATCCTAACATCAAAATTATTTTGTTAATGAAACATAGAATAACACAAAGGCACATAGGTCGAAGGTCGAGCCAAATCGAACTGAAACGAAGATTTAGATGGATCGTCCTTAGTTGAAAGTTGAGACAATCCAACTTGAGTAAAAGGTCATGATAGCTAAGTCAAAGGTCGAGACAAACCAGGCTAGGTCGAACAATGCGACAAGTTAGGATAAGTAAGGTCAAGCTATGATTAAAATTTAGTCGAATTTAGTCACAATCGAAACTTGGTCAAATTTAACAAAGTCAATGGAAATTTGGTTGAATTCTAAAGAGTCATCCTTAGTTGAAATTTGATTGAATTTGATCAAGTAAGCCCAAATCAAAATTTAACCAAATTTGTCAAAGTTAGGACAGAATGAAATATGTCTGAATTTGACATAATCAACCTCGACTAAAATTCGATTGTTGGTCAAGTTGACCCCAACCAAAATTTAACCAATTTGAATGAGTCAACCACAACCAAAATTTTATCAAATTCAGCCGAGTCAACCACAACTGAAATTTGGCCAGATTTGACTGAATCAGCCATGATTAAAATTTGGTTAAATTTAACTAAATCAGCCACAACCAAAATTTGTTTGAATTTAACTAAATTTTATTGAATTTGGCTAAATTCAATAGAACCAACTCCACTCAAAATTTAGCCAAATTAGGTCAAATTGACCCTAGCTTAAATTCGGCCAAATCGACCTTTAATAAAATTTGATCAAATTCAACTGAATCAATTACAATCAAAATTTGGTTGAATTTGACCAAGTCAACCAAGACTGAAATTCAACCTAATTTGATAAAAAAAAGGCCAAATAAAATTCGTCCAAATTTGACATAACCGGTCGTGGCAAAAAAATAGTTCAATTTAATTCAACTCTCCTTGAAACTAACTTTTGATAGTGAATTACGTTTAGCCAGTTTTCCAACCCAAAGTGAAATTCAAATTTAATCTTTTCCATCTACGAAGGAATAGGCAATAAAACAAATACATTTTTCATTTGGAATAAGATTTTAGGAGAATGAAACTATAAATGCAGGACCTCTGGTGTAGTCAGAGTTGCCAATTAGATCGAGAGCAATTCAACCATCTCAACCATCTTATATTCTTACAATTTCGCTATCTGCAAAAAAGGATGAAACTAATCTTGGTGAGTAACGTGTTCTGCTATATCAAATTCAAATGAGGAAGAAGAAAAAGTGCCTGCAGCACTGATGAAGAGATCTGAATTCATTGAAAACAATCATCTTTAATCGTCATATGTTAATTATGTGACATCCTATTTCAAAAAAATAAATAAATAAACTGCATTTTCACCCAAGAAATTTACCTTTTGCAGCAAAATGAATTATATCCAAGTAGAACACTACAGTGAAAGAAGAGATTTCCACGTCAGTTGACGAAATCAACTACACTCCCTCAAAGCTAAACACATGGCATGTGATGCGCCAATTGCAACTGATAAAACTTTGTGAGGTCCTAATCCGTCATCGTCCATTAAGAAGTTGACTTCAACCGGGCATGGATGAATGGGTGGTAGCCCAGGAACTCCTAATTGAGAATCATTAGCATTTCCCCACATGTACAACTTTCCATTCTCTGTTCAGAGCAAAAAAAAGTAAGCTTAGTTTGTGTTACGATGAATTGAAATTTTGTTTAACATGAACTTATCATGACAAGGAAAATGAGAAATTTCGAAGTTCAATTTTCGCCAAACAACCTACAACTTTGACAATTGATTTATAAATTGCTTGAGAGATCAGCTCTAAGCATTTTCTTTATTTACATCACTACATAATTTAATCGCAATATTTCATTAGATGAACAATTTACCGCAAACGTCCATAATTTCCCGATCTCAATATACACAAGCAATCATACGAGAATATAAAAGGAAGTAAGAGAATTAAAATACAGAACAGAATTTAGGTGCATATTATCATTTGCGTCAAATAGACTTATTAAGAATATCATTTAATTGGATCATGGAATTCACAAATAAAAATAATCAGCTATATATAGTCAGATTACATCGGTTTATGAGCCAGCTCTATGTATGTCTATATATGCAGAGAGAGAAACAAGGGAGTGGGGATCAAGTTACTCTAACTTTTAAGAGTTACTATTTTCTTATAATCTAACTGTCTGAAGGGTCATTCATTTAAGTTCTGAAAATGAAGGGTGAGCATGAGGAATAAGTATCTTAGTTACTTGATCCCTCCTCTCATATATATACATATAATTTGTCAAAATTAAACATCACAAAAGTAATAAAATGGTTCATATTGTGCAAGAAATAAGAGAAATCGTCCAAGAAAAGAAAGACATGCGGTAGGAACGCATAAATCATGGAAGGGGCTTAAAAGGAAGTGAGAAATCTGTCATGAAAGGAAAGAAAGAGAGAGAAACGGGATTGGATGCTGAGAAAGATAGTCTCCAAAATAGCAAGAAAGGGAAGAAATTCTCTGAAGAAGGAGAGTACTTGGCTAATGATGAAGAGAAGAAGGAAGATACATCTACACCGAGTAGTAAACCAGATGAGGAGGGAACAGAATTGTTGAGGCCTAGGGTTAAAACAGTGGGGTCAGGGAGCGACCTAGTTGAGGCCCTGGTGTCCAGCGGTGCATCCACTATGGCAGTTACAAATCCATATCTTGAATTTCCTGATGTTATAACACCTGTAGATCTTGCTTCTATCAATGGCCACAAAGGAATTTCTGGTTTTCTTGCAGAGTTGTTTTTCACTAGCCATCTTGAATTACTCACAATGGAGGAAAGTAAAGATGGAAGGAAAGAAACTTCAGTAATGGAAGCAATGCAAACAGTTTCAGAGCATATTACAACACTTGTGCTTTATGGGGATGGCCAAGTAATTCTAGAAGATCTAGAAGTAGAAATGAGAAAACAAGAGCTGTCGCGAAGATATGCCATAGAATTTGAGTCGTGCAAGAAGTCACCGGTTTTCCAGGTCTCTTGGTTTGAAGTAGTTCTTATCATTAATGGAACAGAAGGAGTCATATCGATCACCACCTAAGCCTCCAGACTTGAATTGGCAGGCACTAGTCAGTGGGTTCCCTTCCTATGATAACACATTGATGAAGATGAGTCATGGGAACAAGTGTCACTATACCAACCTTGAGGACAAGGTTGTTCTGTAGGGGTGTGTAATGATAGGATATAATATGTGCAGGATAGAAGGAAACATATTAGGAATTAGTTGTTAGTTAGGTTGTTAGGTTGAGTGAGTCTTTCTTTATATAGTGGGGGGTCTTTGTAGGCAGGGAGGTTTTTGGATGTCTAGAGAATTGTTGACAGAATCATTACCATCATATGTGAAGGGAAACCCTTGGAGGAGAGGGGGCTCTCCTATTTTGCTTTCTTTTCAGTCTTTCCAATAAATAGAAGTCATCCCATGTAGAAAAGACTAGTTTCCTGCAACTGATGAAATGTGAATGGAATACATTGCATGCAAAAGATTGAAAAAGCTTCTAACTACAAAAATAGCAAATTGTACACTAGACAACTACGAGAGAGTAATGTTGTTTGTAAAATATTCATTGTGTGATGTTATTCTATAAAAAAAAAATAGGTGTTAATAGCTTATATGTCTACTAGAGAGCTTTGAGAGAGTGAAATTTATATGTAAATCCTTCACCATGTGAAATTACTCTCTTTTTTACAAGGAGTGTTATAATAATTTATCTCCTCTCTAAGAGTTTCCTTGTGACCTTCTTAAACATCTTCTATATTTGCAAGTAGCATTGTGTACTTAGAAAGCAAAGAGTGGCTTGGTGCCCTCATGTTTTATCTCTAGAGGAGACAAGGATATAGTCTAACTTTTATTACTCGTTTGAGCTAAAAGTGGAAATGTAAGAATACTAGTAATTAGAAAGTGGGTCCATTGTATCAATATCATATTTGGGAAGCGTGAGTCCATTAGTGGTTGGAGACAATCTTCACAATTCAAATTGTGTCTTGTGAAAGCCACATGTTACTTTGTCTACTTCATTTATTTGTCATTTGATCTTTGTGTTACTTGAGGTATCTTGTGCTTTATTCACTTGTCTTCATCTATCGCCTTGCAATTGTCATTGTCTAGTGCTGCATTGGGCATTAAGCTCTTAGAGAACACACCCAAAAAATAAAAGTTATTTATATTTTAAAGTCAATTTATGCAGCTAACAAACAAACGGCCAATTACTAAAGTGTACTCTAGAAGGAATAAGAAGGTAACAAACCCAACTGACCTACAAGTCAGTTAGTTAGGCAGTTGTTATAATGTTAGGGGTTAATGGGTATAAATAGCAATGAAAATAAACTGCAGTAGCAGATTTTGAAAACTCGTTGTGAGGAGAGTGATGAGACTTTCCATTTCTAATTTATCAATAAAGAATAATTGTTCTCTTTTTCTCACTATTCACTCTCGGTCTCTACCTCTTCGTATTG
Source organism: Vigna nakashimae (assembly GCA_034642375.1). Classification (NCBI taxonomy): domain Eukaryota; kingdom Viridiplantae; phylum Streptophyta; class Magnoliopsida; order Fabales; family Fabaceae; genus Vigna; species Vigna nakashimae. Next base: position 4,615,529 of record CM067763.1, on the reverse strand, counting down.
TCATGAGAATTGCTTTAATTCTTTTTACCAGCAGTATCATCAGAAGGATATGTCAGATGAGGTCAGTATTACCCGTCAAAGCTGCTGATGAGGAACCCCCACATGTAATATATATAATATGCTCTTGAGATAAAGCCTCAACTACAGCTGGTATCTTCTGATTCTGGACAGATCCATGGCCCAACTGACCTTGTCCACCATGGCCCCATGAGAGCACTTTCCCATCACCTAAGAAAAATTAAGAATATAGATATAATTATATAATCCATGAGAATGAAATGAACAAAACAAACTTGGTGACGTATCAGCATACCAGTTAATGCTAGGGAGTGATATCCACCACTTGCTATTTGAATAATTTTAACATTTTCAAGGCTGGGTATGGGCCTCGGCTTCCAACCACCAGTCTTATCACCTCTCCCAAGTTCATAGTTAGAATTAGCTGACAAAATCCCAACCTTATCAATTTTCCAAAACTAAAAGCAATGGATAAAGGAAGTTTGCCAAACGTCTGAAAATACTGAGAAAAATCATACGAACGAGACAATTACCTCCCCAGTTCCATAATTGTCCATCCTCCGTCAATGCCATTGTGAAAAATCCCCCACAGGAAGCAGCAGCAACAGGGTAAGGTAATTCTTTTACCCTGGAAGGGATACTAAGTCCACCAGCATGATCTGGGCCCCGACCAGGACCAAGGCCCAATCGACCATCCCCTTCATCTCGACCCCAGGTATAAAGCTCTCCTATGTCCAATACAAACCCAACATCAGTCTCAAAGGGTACATACCATTTCATTTTATACGAAGTTCATGTTACTGGACATTCCTAAGAAGAAGCTCAAATTGGTGCAAGAAAGTTTAAAACTAGGAGAAATGGATGTATAGCCTTGAGATGATAAAAGGATGAGTGCAATAAGAAAAGGCTGAACATCGAAATAGAAATCTCTATCTTCCAGCAACCAAGCATTGCATTTTAAAAGTCTTAACAAAATCTTTCAATCAGATTTGACATTTATAATATAAGTGCACCTTTATTGAATCACTTCATCATAAGAAAACAAGTGTACAGAGAGCCTGTAATATTAGGAAAATTTTCTATGCTTTATATTTTTCTGTAGACTGCTTTTGTATTCCAAAATAAACAGAAAGACACAATATAACAAAAAGCCGAATCCATCTCAAAAACAATATTGTGCAGAAATAAAGAATGGGCCACAGTGCACACTCTGCTACCTTGTACTTTTGTATTTCAGAAATAGCTGAATAATAGTTGTAAATAGCTAGAATTCTTCTTGAACATGAAGAGCTATATAGTGATTATGCTCTTGTACAATTTTCTGTTTTCCTTTTCCATTTTTTATCCACGTGATATAGCAGTGTATATGATGTACATTTCTGTCATCAATCAACGAGGGAATTTTATTCCAATATCCTCTTGTTCTTTATTTTGCTCTTTTCCTTTTACAAGGGTAAGAAAACACTTGACACAATTTGATATAAGAAAATTGCAACTGATGTGATAAGCCAGATTTTAAATTCGGTAATTATTTTTCCTTACTATTCATCAATCCAAATTTGTTTCAATCATTGCTGAAGTTCAATCCATCATACAAACCTGATTCTGTGATTGCTGCAGTATGTGTTCCACTGGTGGCAATGTGTTTTATAGTTCCCTCCCAGGAGCCTTTTACCAACCTCGGAAATAACTCTCGGTGATATACTGAGTGTCCAAGTGCACCAAAACCACCATAACCCCTGAAAACTTCATTTTCATCCACAAAAATTAATTTTATTGAGAGGAAGGAAAGCATGACCTATAAAATTTAGGAACTTTTTAATTCTTCAAATTACAAAAGTATTCTCAGCCTCAACAAAGTGTTAAGCTCGCATGGTAGAGTAAATTTATGTTGAAGTTAAGCCACGAATAATTTCGTCAGGGACTAAAACTTTCTAACCATGCATAAAAAGCGTCTAGGCATTATGTCCAACCTCTTTTGTGGCATTTATCAGTCAAGCTAAAACTAGTACATTAAACAAAAATCAGCATTTCAACAACAGCAGACATATCTTGTGAGAGGATTATATCTTGATCGCAAAAAGATAAATAATTAGTCAAGTTTGTTTCAAGTAGTTTCTGCTTTAATCGTCTATTTAAATTATATAATAATACAACCATTCATTTAAATTATATGGTTGACTTTTTTCTCCTCTCAATTTGGCATCCCTCACCTCATTCCCTGAAAAGAAAGAAAGAAACTTCATGCACACAATGTAATAAATCTTAGTTGGTATCACCAACAACGACCTGTCAATCAGTTTAACCAATCAAATTTGGCTTCTCTGGAACATTAGACGATCAACAAAATCTAGAGTTCACATTAATCATCAAGTGCCTGATATAAGAAAACAACCCTTTATCCAATCAGAAATTCCACGAAGGTAAGGGTGTGTTTGATATCTATTTCTAATAATGTTTTTAGTTTAATTAATCAATTTCCGCTTCACATAGTTCATATAAACAAAGAACGTCTTATATGCCTGACTTTAGAAAACAACAAAGAGAATCCAAAGTGACCAACTAGAGTTTGAAAAAGTTGAAGGGATTCTGACCAGGTGAAGACCTCGCCAGCTGATGTAAGAGCAACGGAGTGCAAGCCGCCGAGGGCTACAGAGCGAAGGTTATCTAGGTGAGGGTTCAGGGTGGGCACGAACAGGGAATGCTCGTGGCCGAAGCCCAATCTTCCACCATCACCTTTTCCCCAAATCCAGAGAGCCCCACCAGCGACTAACGAAGAGTGGAAAAGTCCACACGAGATGCCCACTTCAGGGGTTCGACACTTCTCCGCGGGGAGGCAGCCGGGAGTTTGGGCGAGAGAGAAGGAGGATTTGGGGACGGCCAGGTTGGCCACCGGAGAAGGATACAGGCGGGTCTCCTCCACGCCACCCCCGAGCTGGCCGGAGGCGCCTCTGCCCCACGAGAGGACCTGCAGGATGGCGTCGTTGCCGGCTATTGTGTCGGCGATGTAGAGGAGTGGGGGCTTCGGGGTGGTGGAAAAGTGGCGCAAGCCACGAATAAGAGTGGCTATGTTGTGGTGGTGGCGGCAGCCGAAAATTGGCTTCATGTGTTTCGGTTAGGTTATGCTTTGTCTATGGTTGTTGAAACAGTTTGGTTTGCGTAGTACAATACTACTCCTAACTTTGCCCAACACTGATGATGACTGGTCTGATTTGGGTGCACATTGCTTAGTTAACTACAAGTTGTGCGATCATACCACCTTTTAGACGCCTTTGTTCTTTGTTTGAAAGGGAGGAGGTAAGAGAGTTTACAACGAAATATAAATAAGGGTGAAAATTAAAACAAAATTATTCGAAAAATGATAATGGATGTAAGAAACTGTTTTCTATATTAGCATGTGAAAGATAGGAAGGACCTACAAAGATTTTACTATGTTATATGTACTGTACAATTATAATATTCTACAATATATATAACACTGTGTATGTGATTTTTTATTATATATAATTAATAAAATTTAGGCTTAAATACTTATTTGGTTTAAAGATAAATTTTTGTTTAGTACCTAGTTTTAAAAATGAAGACATTCGGTCTCCATGTTACGAAAATTTTATAAGTTCAGTCCTATCCATTAAGGTGGTAGGAACGGCGTTAAAGGTTAAAAGATGTGACAAATTACTTATCCAACGTGGTAAGAGCACATTTTTTAGCAAGGACAAATATGAAAATTTCCTTTTAATTTGGAAAAGCAAATGCATAGGGATTTGCTCTAACATATTAATCTCTAAGGAGCTTAGCTGAAGGAGCTCATGTGAAGTAGGTGAGTTGAGGTGTGGTGCCCTAAGTTCTTCGTTCTAAAACAGTTTCGGAAGTTCCATGTTTCTGAAGTTCGTTGTTTGTGAGGTGGGTACCCTAAGTTGGCTGGTTGGGATTGGGGTGGTTTTGTAGGTCTCGACAAAGCAGTATCGTGTCCTTCCTCAAGGCAATGTTAATGAATCAATGTTCGTCTTGCTCATGGGGGACCTCGCGTGGTGGTTCATCAAGAGGAATGGTTGGCAGCCAAATATGCTATTGTGAAGAGCTTGTCGTATTAAGAGTCGCAAAGACACAAGGTCACGCTGCTAAGAGAAAAAAGTCTCATGGCCTGAAGACACGGATAGCCAAGTTTAAAAAAAAAGTGATGTGGCACACCGTTAGCCACATCGGATTAAATTTAACGCCATTAGTTTTGGAGAACGAAAAATTATAGTTTCCTATAGGAGAAGGATCAAAGTGTACCAAAGTTTGAAAGAGTGACGAAAAATAAAATCGTTTTTCATAGTTGATGGGCTAAAAATATATTTAACCTTATTTTTAATATATTGGTAATAGTTTTATTTTTTTTTTATCAAACATCAATTTCTTTTATATTTTTAATAAAATGACACTTATTTCTATATATTTTTAAAAAACCTCTCTTGTTTTATTCTAAAATAGTATATAAACTGAAATTTAAAGAAAAGATTGTACACACTATTTTATTTCTATAAAATATTTAATATTTTATTTTAAAACTTTAATCATTTTCATAATTTTAATTAAATTCATTATTTTAAAATAAGGTGAGGCTAAGTATTTGTTTATTAAACATAATACAAAATATGAATGTCATTTTATTTTATGCATTCAAAACCTAAGTTACAAAAACAAGTATGTTTGAAAATTTAAAAAGAGCTTGTTATTTTCATTTATAAAAAGCTGATATGAAAATATATTTTTTAAAACTAGAAAAATGTAAATACCATTTTTAAATATAACTAATTTCAGATAATCTATAATTTCTCAAATTTTGTTATTGCATTATATATATATATATGGTTCTAAATATAAATTATTTTATTAAAATTGCTATTGTAAGAACCTAAAAAATTGAGTATTAAAGTTTATAGGTGTTTTAAAATAATGAGACTGATTATTTTATATTAAAATAACTCAATAATATAAATAGAATTTGTTAAACTTGTCTCATTACTTAAAACACTGTTTATTTATCTAAAACTCTTCTCTTAATCTTCTCTCACATCTCTCTAAGATTTCTCATTCCTTGATCATTTGTTTGATGATCAGGAAGTTCCTGCATCTAGATTATTTGTCATCCGTGGAGAGATCAAAGATATAAGACACAAAGATAGAGAAACTCTTAGTGAGTATTAGGAGAGATTCACGAAACTCTGTGCTTCTTGCCCTCAACTTCAAATAGAAGATTTCATTCTAAGTTTTTATGAAGGATTAAATCCAACACATAGGTCATGGGCAAATGCTCCAAGCGGAGGATCCTTCTTAGATCGATTATCAGAAGATGCTATAGATTTAACATAGTGGAAGACAGTCGACAGCCAATAGTATGAAACAAGAGCAAATTCAGTGACCTTGTTGAAGGGAGTAGATGAAATGGAAAGAGGTGCAATAGATGGAAAAATGATAAATGAAAGAATAAACGGGCTAGAGAAAAAGCTCAAGGAAATTGTGAGCTTGATTAAAACTTCAACTCCATAAGTTGCTGATACGACTGTCGCGGTCATACAAATTTGATACACGAAATTAATGCAGTATAGTCTAGGATTTGACTCCTAGGTCGTCTCTCGAGGACCAATTTATAGTTCAGTTTCAGATCAAACACGTAGTGGGGGGGTTTGTAAAAGTTTTTGGATGCAAAAAAAATAAAATTTAAATTAAAAGTGAAATTTTAAAAACAGCAAACAAAATTAAAAACTGAAGACAATAAAATTAACAAACTGTAAAAGTAAAAACACAATTTGTCTATTTTTTTAAACATCACAAGAAAACGTAAATCACTAAGGCAGTAAAAAAATAAAGCTGAGAAACATCAATCACAATTTGGAAACGTAAATTGAAAATGAAATATTTTGGCAGAATTAAAATTTGCAACTTGAAAACCGATCAGGAAATTGGGTGAATTAAATGAGCAAAAATGATATTTGCAGTGAATTGGAAAATGGCAGAGATTGGATTCAAGATTTAAACATGCAATGGAATTGTAAACAGAAGGTAATTTGCAGATGGAAATCAACAACATCAACTAAGAAACGCAGAGTCCATCAAATAAAATTCTTCACTACAATAAAACCAAATTCATTACTGGACATCACTGGAAACAAAACCCCTAAACCTCCCAATGGGGAGGGGGAAAATGAACTTCAGAACAGAAACGTAAATGGTGCTTCCTAATCTACTCCTAAAATCTGATGCCTCCCCTTCTCTGCTGCCATTGCTCTTTTATAGCCAAGACTCAGAACCAACTCCCGTGTACTCTTTCTTGATTCCAGCAACTGTTGATGGCAGTCCGTGAATTCTTTCCCACTTTTAGTCATGCCAAAGAAATAGGGTAGGACCAATCACTTCTTGTATTCTTCTTTTAAAATGAAGCTGGACCCCTTGCTGGAATGTTCTGAATGAAAGCCACTTCCTTGCTATCTCACGGCCTGGACCAACTGCTGATTCATTGACCGTGAGTTTCTTTCCTTCCAAACCATGTTGGATTTGCTTGCTGGAACAATCCCATAAATCCTTTCTCCAGGACGTGAATAAGCTTTACAATTCATCAAGCTTGCTGCTAAACCGAGAGACCCAAACGTTGCTTCTCTTTCTGCAAGCCGTGTTAGCATGCGTGTGTTGTGTGTTCTCCGGTGCCAATGTTGTAGCGTGATTCAGCTACTGGACCATATCCAAGGCCGTGACATCTGAACTCAGCTGCCCATGCTTCCATCACGTGCACATCATTCTGCTGGACCTCCACTCAGACACCATCCTTTTCTGCTGGTCGTTGATGGAACATGAACTCCACTCTAAGCTGTTGGACCGTTTTCTGGTTAGTGAAGGCCTGCTGGATGTGTTGCCATCTGCTGGTGAAGCTGCTGTACGTGAAGATAGCTGGAGCTTGAAGCTTCCCTTTGCTGCTGTCTGGACTGTGAACGTGTGCTTGTGTTGCAGCTCTTGGGCGTTGCTTCTGGATGGGGTTTGCTGGATTGTGTCTGGAGTTGGACGTTGGGCAGCTGCTGCTTCAATGGCCGTGATGAACGTCCAAGCTTCTGGACTGGACCGTGTGCTGTGCTGCAGTACCGTGGTCTTGAATCAATTCCTGTGGCATCCTCTTCCATATTGAGAATAATATTACAAGTGGAGCCCATACTTTTGTCTTATGCCTTTCAAATTTGGATGTGGAATGTGCACATGTTAATGGTCGTAGCTTTTAACTAAACTAGTAACCAAAACCGTGAATAGTGGCCCCTCCTCTCTTTTTCATCCATTCTAAGCAAAAGGAATTTTTAAATGGTGACTCCCACTTGCTAGAAGCCGTGGGTTATTGCTGCAAGCCAATAATACTTCTTTAAAATTCAATACAACCCTTTTCACATTAAAGCCATATGCCTCTTTACAGTATTTCCACAAACATATAATGGTCCCACTTTAATTGGCAGCAATGCTTCAATAATGGAGTAAATTTATAAGTGAAGCTGTGTTCAGTATTTTCTCTTCATCGCATCAACCATTTAATTTTCTTACTAATTTTCCATCCAGCCGTGGAATAAGTGCATTTCTTCATTTCAGTTAATTGGGTAAGTGTTACCATTCCAGCCGTAACACCATTCCTTTCATTCTTTCCAAATTAGAACTAAGATGGTTTCACAAAAGAAATTAGTCCCTAGATTTTATCCAATAATTTCCCTACAATCAATAATGCAAATATTTAGTCATAGATAATTCAAATTAATTAAAATAAGAATTTCTAGTCAAAATAAGCATAATTAGGAAAAATAGGAAAATATTGTACGTTTAAGCACAATTCCTTGATTAAATCCGGTACAATAAGCTAAGTGAAATCGATAAAATATTGACTCATCAGTTGCTAAGGTGTGTGGAATTTCCACTTCAACTCCTAGCTTAACAGAAACTAGTGTGGAGGAACCATCTTAAGCACTTATTGCAAACATGTTTGGAAGCAATAAATCATATCAACAACACAAGCAACCTTATGTTCCATCTCAATTAAGGCAACAATCTCAACTAGATATGTCACTACAAAATTTCGTGAAGACAACAGTTAAGCAAAATGCATAAATTAAGAAATCAATTGTTGAATTGACTCAAAGGGTGGATAAGTTGGAAGCTAAAGAATCAAATAAATTGTTGGCACAAACTGTGATCAACCTGCAAAATGTAAGTGTTATAACTTTAAAAGCGGGTAAACAAGTACATGACCCTAAAGAAGCCCAAGAGGATGAAGTTAAGAAGAAAGAAGACACACATATTAATAACAATGGAGGACCAAGTGAATCAGCACCTGAGACTACCATTAATGAATCAAGGTTAGTATCCTCTAATTCTTCTTCTAAAAAGTCTTTTTCATCTTATTCTCCACCTCCTCCATATCCAAATCGGTTGAAGCTAAGAAACAAGAAAATGGAGGAATTAGACCAAGAGATTTTGAATACTTTCAAAAAGGTGGAGATCAACATCCCTTTGTTAGATGTTATTAAACAAATCCCAAAATACGTTAAGTTTTTAAAAGAACTTTGCACAAATAAAAGGCGTATTAGGGATAATGAGGTTGTGAATTTGGGAAGAAACGTGTTTAGCTTAGTTAAGATACATATTGAGATACCACAGAAATGCAAGGATCCAAGTATGTTTTGTGTTCCTTGTGTTATTAGAAGTTCAAAGTTTGACAATGCTTTGCTAGATTTAGGAGCTTCTATAAATGTAATGCCTTTATCATTGTTTACTTCTCTATCTTTGGGACCTCTTGAGACTATTGGTGTGGTCATTCAATTGGTTAATCATAGCATAGTTAACCCTATAGGTGTGCTTGAGGACGTGCTTGTCCAAGTAGACAAGTGGATTTTTTCTGCAGATTTATATATCTTGGATATGAAGGATGATGAAGGAATCAGTCCAACAACTATTATCTTGGGAAGACCCTTCATGAGGACAACACAAACCAAGATAGACGTGCATGTAGGATCATTGACAATGAAGATAGGGGATGAGAAAATACAGTTCAACATATTGGAAGCCGTGAATCATCCAATGAAATATCATTCTCTATTTCACATTGACTTATTAAGTGATGTAAATCATTTTTCTTCTAGCTACTCAGACATTTTTTCAACTTTTTTTCCATCTTTGAACTCTTCTTTTTCAAAAACGTTGTTCATAACTTTGGACAACGAAGAACATTATAAAGCAAGTTATATTGAGGACGCCATGTTAATGGATGATACCTTTAAGGTATCCGAATGTGATGTTGGGGTGGCTAAGGTAACCTTAGGTAGTAAGATATTGCCATCTGTGGTACAACCACGCACTTTGGAGTTAAAACCCTTACATTTGAAATATGTTTATTTTGAGAAGGGTTGGAAGCTCCCTGTTATTATATTTGCTTTGCTTACTAATAAGTAGGAAGAACAGTTGTTGTAGGTTATCAAAGAACATAAGAAAGTAATAGGTTGGACTTTGACAGATATTCCTAGTATTAGCCATATTTTTTGCATGCACAAGATACTTCTAGAAGAGGATGCTAAGCTAGTAAGACAACCTCAAAGAAAACTTATGGAGGTTGTCCAGAAAGTGAACACCAAGTTGCTACAAGCAGATATTATATACCTTATTTCTAAACGAACTTGGGTGAGCCCTATAGACGTGGTTGCCAAGAAATATGGAATCACAATGGTCAAGAACGAGAAGGACAAGTTGACTTTTATTTCGTAAAGAAGTGAGGCACATAACTTACTAGCTGACCATCTTAGTAGGATTGAAAAAGGGAAAAGATAACATTCCGATTCAAGATGACTTTTTTGATGAAGTCCTACTAGCATTCCTTCTACCATGAAGGAGGTAAGTACCCTCATATTTTTCTTTGCATTCTATATAAGGCATACATTAAGGACAATGCATAGTTTAAGTGTGGAGGTGTGGGGGCAAACAATTGACTTTGTTCCTTTTTTTTAATAGTAATAATAATACCATTTTCAATGAATATTTGTATGGATTTGAAAGTTGGAATCAGTAATTGGGATGATCATGAATTCAAGAAAAAAATGAGTCATACGAGTGGATTGCTTCTATGATTTGCTGATTGAGTTAATTTGAGAGTTTCTTGATTAAATCTTTTGTGAAAGAAATTTGAACCTTGTGAGTTTTGAGCCAAATGTTAAGAATGGACCACCATGTGCCATACCTATTTTTCTTGAGTGATTTGCCCATGCTTTTTTGTTGATACTCTAATAATTATCTTGATTATTTCTTTTGCAACTGAGGTAAATATGCATGATTTGATATGATTAAAACATTTCTTTTTTAGCTACTTGGCCAAATAAACTTGCCCTAACATTAATCCATTGGAAACCTCTTTAAGCCTTAAATCTATTTTTGTTGTTTTCAGTCATTGTCAAATGAGAAAAGAAGAAAAATCATGTTTCTTACCTTAGGAAGAAAGAAGGAGTAATGGATTGTGTTAGATGTAAGTGATGAATAACTGTGTGGGTGAGTACCTCACTCACAAAATAATAAAAATGGCAAAAAGGAAGATGAAAAGTTAGAGTTTTGAAAAATTAAAAAAAAAGGAAAGAAAAAAGAAAAGAAAAATCTTCTTTAAAAAAGAAGCAAGTAATAAAGTTGTTTTTGAAATCAAGTGTCATTACTCTTTCTATATCTATTTTAAAAACTCAGAAATTCCAAAAAAAAATTCATACCTTTGCCTTGACCTCAATATAAATTAATTGCATGTTTTTCTGAAGTATGTGAATATTAGAGTATTGTTAAATATCAGGGGTGTCTATTTACATAGGTATTTTGAGCGTAAACATAATCCAAAAACACTTGAGAGTGTTCGGGAGAAATATATACATTTTAACTTAAGTGATATTTTCATAATTGATTTCCTTATGGATTCAAAAGGTCAACTCATGTGTGAAGAATATAGTGATTTTATTTGCAAGTCTATGACAACTTGATTTCTAAATGATTGATCTGTATCTGGTACTATTTATTCTTTTGATTCAAATGCAAATATTGAATAAAATAACCCATAACAGAGTGAATTTGTGATTTAAAGTGAATGACAATTAGATTTATCGGGTTTGGGAACTAAAGATGCTTAAAATGTGATTTTTAGTTGCATAAATTATGTTGGATATTCTAATGTTTATTTGTTCAGCTGAAGTTAGAATTTTATTCATTTAAAGTGCAATTAAGGGAAATTGCATGGACTTCTATGCAATTTTGGAAAATTAAGAAGGACATAAATGGAATTTCAGAGACAATTCAGTTGATATTTAAAGATACTTAATTTAATTTGAAAATATCAATAGGAAATTTCTATCAAATATTCTTAAAAACTGATTAAATTTGTTGAATATTTGAAAGATATAAGATATAAGTAGGGATGACAACGGGTCGGATCGGGTACAAATAGTGCCTACCCGCAACTTGACCCGCATGAAAAAACTGTACTCGCTACCTGACCCGCTACCCATTGGATACCCATATAAAAAAAAATCTACAGATATTTTTCAACCCGCGAATACCCGTTGGATACCCGTTTTCAATATGCGAATATTTAAAAAAATTATTTTATAAGTTTTTAAATGAAATATAAATTAAATTAAAAAAATTATAAATAATTGAAAGGAATAGAAAAAAGGGGTTGGAAAACGAAGTGTCAGGCCAAATTTAATAAAAGCCAATTTTGCAACTTAAGAATCAAAAACTATTACGCTTTACGAGATAAGTTTTTATGTGGTCTCTTTTAATTGTTGTACAAAGCAAGACGATTTCAATTACCAGAAAAAGAAAAAAAAAAGGGGTTAGAGGCCAAATTTAATAAAAGCCAGCTTTGCAACTTAAGAATAAAAAACTATTATGCTTTACGAGATAAGTTTTTATGTGATCTCTTTTAATTGTTGTACATAGCAAGACGATTCCAATTATCATCATGACTGCATTTTTATAGGATTCAGTTACTGAAAAGTTTATAAATGCTGCTTCACATTCGTAATAATATAAAAGAATAAAACCTAATTTAAATCTAATGATAAAAATGTAATTTTAACTTTTTAGTTGGTAACGAATATCCACGAGTCAGGTAGTACAGTATTCGTACCCGACCCGTTTATAAGTGGGTATTAAAATACCCGCTACCCGTAACCTGCAGGTAGTAAATACCCACGTGTACTAACTATCTGTCGCGGATTTTATCCACGGATATCTGCGGACGCAAATTTTTTTGTCATCCCTAGATATAAGATAAAATATCTTATCAACAAAATATTTAGAGTCCAAGCTCAATCAAGCTTATATAAAGAGGCTTAAGGGAGTCAAAAATCATAACTCATTCATTCACTCAAACTCCTTCACTAGAAGCAATCATCCATCACTCCTCTCACTTTTATTTTACCATGTATTTCACTCCATTGATGGAGGACTAAGCTTCTAGGGCTATTCCACTGTAATTTCATTATAGATTATGAGGTTAAGTTGAATTAATGTAATTGTTTCTTTTTATTATTGGTTTGAGTTATTCTTCTTTTATGTCTTTCATCTCGCAATCACATTAAAAGTCATGATTTTTGCATCATAAGGTGTTTGAATCTACATGCAGATTGATCATATGAGCTCAAGGGTTTCTAGGTTTGATTGAGAATTACTTTGATTTGATTTAATAACTTTCATATGATTAAACGAGTTTTTGCTACTAATTGGGAATGTATTTTGATTGGTGGTAAGAATTTCAACAATAATTAATTGAGAATTTACTTTGATTAATTAACTTTTAATTAGGTTAGGAAATATAAGAATACATATGATTATACACAATAGGATTTGATTGAGAATGTATTTTGGTTGAACTCATTGTGAATAATCTAAAAAGGTCTTGCATTTGATTGAGAATCTACTTTGGTTAATTGTATGTTTGCCCTCAAGTTAATTAAAAATATACTTTAATTAATTTGAAACCCAAACAATAAGCAATTGAACAATGATTTGTGCATAACTGATGTTGGATTTATCTTGAAAGAACAGTGAAATTAGGTTATTTCATTATAATTGTTTGAGAGTTTCTCATTTGTTCTTCAATCAAGCTCATGACATTCTTCAACATAAAATTCATGAGGATAGATTTTCATTCTTATTGCATAACATTTAGTAACCTTTTTAGAGTCTACATAAGAGTTAAGTATTGAAAAACAATTCTGTATTCGTTCGGAAACGACTCAGGGTTACTTTAACTCTATCTACTTCCTTGACTACTAACTTGACAATACTGAAGTTGCCTTGTAAAGTAGTAATAATTTGATAGCTTCAATGACAACGTATCATACTCCATCACATAGTGTCAAATCTCATTAATCTCAATATGAGAGTGATTGTAGCACTCTTCACAATGGTGAAGGTTACTCTTTGTGAGTTATGATTGTCCTTTGTATATTTAAGAGTGCTTCTCATTATTACATTTAGAGTTCATGATCTCATGGAGAGATTAAGAAGCTTTACCTAGATAGGTTATACTCCTTACCTCAAGTGATTAAACCTATGTGTTTGGAGAGGTCGCGTTTCTTATACTTGAAGAGATTAATACTTATGACCTAGAGGTGTATGTATTCATTGTAATCAAATTGATTAGTGCAACGTCTTAACCTTAGTGTTTAAAAGACTAAACGTACCGTTGTGTTTAGGGTGAATAAGTATAAATTATGTGTGAACTATCTATAGGTTTTATTTATTCCTCCCCTCCCTCCCTGTCTCTCCCCTCCCCGCACACTTTCTCTCTCTCTCCCTCTAACTCTTTTAGAGTTCAATTACATCTTCAAACCCAATATCTCCCTCCTCTCTCTCTTCCCTTCCCACACTTTCTCTCTCCCCCAAACCCTTTTAGAGTCCAATTGCATACACAAAACCCATTGTCCATGAGTCTATTATGTAACCATAAAGCAATATGCATCCATCACATAATAATAAAAACAACACTATAAATCAAGAAATTTGATACAATTAGTCCAAACAAAGATAACAAATATAAAATAAATATTAATTGAACCTAAAATGCATATATAATTATTATTAATAATTACCATTATTATAATTATAATAATAATAATAATTATTATTATTATTATTATTATTACAAGTATTAATATTATAATAATAATAATAATAATAATTAATATTATTATTATTATAAAAGATAAAGATATAAAAGGAGAAGATGAATATTGAAACTTTATACCAAGATTTTATTTTCTTATACAATAAACCTTAGTTTGTGAGCAAAAACCTTATGATTGGTATTGATGTCTAAGATAAGAATAAGATCAATTTCTTATCTTGGTTCCACATCTGAAATTGTAACTTCATTTGTTGGACAATACATATTTTGTCCAACATCTTCCTCAGCTAGAACCCTTTGCATTAAGAAAACAGGTTTTTCGGGTTGTGGTAAAGTACTTTCACTCGTTAACATTGTAACTACAGTAGTCATATTCGGTCTATCATTAGGTTGATGTTGTATGCATAAAAGACCAATATGAATACATCGTAAGGCTTCGGATAGAATGTATGAGTCCCTTAAACAAGTATCGATGAATTCAATTGGGATGCTTTCTTTCCAACACCGCCATGCCTACAACAATGCAAAACAATGAATAAAATCCAATTCATTATATATAAATTGAAGTTACTTTCAATACTTACATGTTCAATAAGGTTATAGTTGTGGATTGAGTAGGAAAATCCTTTATTTTTCTTTCCACTTAAAATCTCTAATAATAAAACTCCAAAGCTATAAACATCAGATTTAACAGAGAATACTCCACCAATTGCATATTCAGGAGCCATATAACCACTGAAAAAAAAAATTACGTTAAATCATTTTGAGATATGATTTATGATAAATATCAGCTTTCTCATTAAATAAAAAAATACTTACTATGTACCCACAACTCTCTTTGTATTCCCTTCAATCTGATCGCCTCTACCTCCTCTTGCTAATCCAAAATCAGAAATCTTTGGATTCATATCATCATCTAACAAGATATTGCTCGATTTTAAATCTCTGTGTATGATTCTTAATCTAGAATCTTGATGAAGATAAAGAAGTCCTCGAGAAATTCCAGTTATAATATTTAATCGTGTAGACCAATCTAAGAGTCTGCTTTGAGAATGATCTGTAATTGATATTTTTGCTACCTTTAATTAATCAATAAATATATGAATGAAAAAGAGAGTCAAAAGTTTAGGAAAATCACTGACCAAAAAGAAAGAAGTTTAAGCTTTTGTTTGGCATGTATTCATAAATGAGTAATTTTTCTTGTTCTTCAATGCAATATCCAAGAACTTTGACAAGATTCCGATGTTGAAGTTTAGAACAAAATATAACTTCATTTTTAAATTCCTTGAGTCCTTGTGCAGATGTATCAGAGAGCCTTTTCACTGCAACAGTCTTTCCATCCGATAATGTCCCCTTAATTAAAAAATTGACAAATAAGTTAAATTGCATATAAAGAAGTAAAACTATGTTCTATTTTCTTAACTATTGATGGTAAAGAAGATTGTTGCATACTTTGTATACAGGACCAAAACCACCTTGGCCAAGCATGTGGTCCTCTGAGAAGTCATTAGTAGCACATGCTATTGTATCAAAATCGAACAAAGGTAGCTCTAGATCATCTTCACTCCCGTTTATCTTTACTTTTTTATCTGTTTCATTTGAAATGTATTAGCATCACAATAGAAGTATTTTTCTGTGCTTTATCTCAAAAGAAGTTACATTATTAAAAAAAGTTACATTGTTTTTTTTTCAAATTCTCTATAAAAAATGTGATTTTTTTTTTTGTATAAACTTTGTAAAGTATCATCAATTATTCGTAAAATCTTTATACAATATGATGTTACATGTTCTTTAAATTTACTGAACTATGTATACCTATGAAAATTGTCTACCCTTTTGTAGTTAGAAAAATAAATAAATTGAAGGGTATACTGTTCAATAGATAATGTTACAAAATAAAGAGAAAATCTGAATATGAAAGAAACCATAATTTTGTGTCTCAACGTGTTATTTGTTAAATGATTAAGAAATTATTATAGATTTTTTTTATAAGTTATCAGATTTATCTATGATAATAAGTAGAAAATTTATCACGCTATACAGTAAAAGTGATGTTTCATATATATAAATATGCCACCAAAACATAAAACGTGAAGCTTTTTTCAAATATTTTTACATTGACGACATACCTAATAGAGAAAAACATAATTATGAAATTCGAATCAGATAAAGAAATTTACCTTTTCTTCTACGGTAAAGGAATGTGAATATTACAAGCACCGCGACAATCGATGAAACTGAGCTTGTGACCCCGATCACCACTTTCTTTGAATAATCTTTATTTTCTTCACAGAGAAATGAAAGAAATAGACATTGTAATTGAAATAAATATAAAAAATTATGAAGAACATGGTATAGGCTAAAATTTAAATTAGAAGTGGGTTTCAGGTTAATTTTTTAAGTTTTAAAAAAAGTAATATTTAAAGCTTTTGCAATATTAGACATAATTAATGATTCTTCGTTTAATTTTGTTCGGGTTTAATTTTAGTTGACTTCATGTATTTAAGAACAAACGCCAAAATTCTATCATGGCCTGTAATTTTATAATCTATACCAGTACAAACATATCTGTATATCTACAACATTTTTATGATAATAAAAGAAATATATAATTAAGAAATTTAAAACACAGCTACCAAATCTTAAGAAATAAAAATCATAACAATTAAGTTTCTATTAAAATATTTCATTAGATCAACTTGCTCTTAAAAAAAGAAACAGTTTGACTAAAGCTAAAAAATATCGAGGTTATTTACATTACAATTGAAGAAATTGAAAAGAAAATTAATTAACAAACTAATCAAGACTCAAAAACTGAAAATAGTAATTACAAAAACCCTGCTAAGATAAAGTTGTTTTATATTTATATAATCATTCCTCTGTATCGTGAGTAGATATAAGATTTATAATTTTTTAATATAAGATCTATTTAACTTGACTCCAGATTTCTAGGAAATAGAATCTTGTGTGCTTACATACTTCATTGCTAAGGTTATTTCTCATGAATTGTAACATATTGTAATTTCTATATAACCAAGAGAAAACAAAAATAAAATCGCTTACCAATGGTGGAGATATCCAATCTGACATATAGATCTTGCCCTGCATCTGGAAGCAATCTCAAATCCAACAGATCGCCGAACCAGATGATGCAACCGCTATAACCACTTCCAGTTTCAGTGATATCAGAATTAGCATAAGCCGTGCACGAACAATTTGCCCAACACTTAGCCTTGCATTCATCAATTGTCATACTTCGATTCATCCACGATGTTTTAGTGTCCGGAATCTTCATGTTGCTAACCTTAACGAACCCGTCTTTGTTCTTCACCCGACACCTCCATGATTCACTGCTATTCACGCACCCTTCATTCCAAATCTTTGCACTCCAGTTTTCCGCCGATCTTGGCTTAAACCCTCGTAAACACTCGCAAGTTGAAGTGTTACCCGTCACAGCACAGTACCCGAAAGAGCCACAGTAGTCATAGCCGCAAAAACCGTCTCTGGGGATAACTAAATCAAGCTTCCAGTTTTGACTTTCTTCCTCCCAAATGAAACGCAGAAGAGCGTTAGCCGTTTTGTTAATCACCGTTCTCAGAATCATCGAACTATTTCGCGGAAAAACTTGGTAATAACTTTCCCTAGGATTATCAACGAAGTTGATATTCACCAATGGACGACGCTTCAATAACGGTGTGGCGCTGAATCGAAACCCACTCCAAGGGCCACTTCGGTAGATCACTGATGAACCGTTCCAAATTTCCATGTCTGGGACGTTTCGTCTTGAAACTCCATAAGAGAAATGACCAGAAGATGGGTCTTCCCAATTGTTCCAAGAAGTGATGTATCTGTTGAGACCTGTTGCTACTTCCCATCCTAGCTTCATTCCTGGTAAAAGTGTGTCCGAAGGATAGTCAAAGCTTTGCCACAGGTAGTTTTCAAAATTGTTGTCGTTTTCATCTCTAACGACTAAGTTGCCGGTTTCCAATAGCCGTGCTACGACGTTGACCGATTTAGATTTTGTTGTTGCATTTGTTGACCAGTGAACGGTGTTGTTGCGGCTGAGAAGAACCAGGTTTCCTTCTTTTGTTATGGTTAACTCGGTGGAGTTGCTGCTGGTGTTATTGATTGGATTGTTGCGGTTGGCAACCCAAACAATGGTTTTTTGTGGGATGTTTTTGAACCATATTCCTAGGTAGAGGTTTTTTGACGTACCTAGGATGAAGAAACCTAACTCGAAGGTTCCTCCCTCAGAAACCAAGTTGGTTCCATAGGTAAGTGGCTGAAGCTGAGTGATGGTGTTGGTTTCAGAGGAAATTTTTGGGGAGAGAAGAAATAGGCTGGCTATGATGACAAGCGTGGAAGGTAGTGGAATTGCCATTGTGTTAATAGCTGCACACGAGGCACGGATGTTCAGGGAATAAGTAGTTTATCGTAGAATTTTTTGACTAAATATGAAAAGAAAAAATATCTTTTCACCACCCACTTTGAATACATCTTCCTTAAAAATCAGATGACAAAAATATTTATACATAACACCGGATAAAATGTATGACAAAATATATGACAAATAGATAATATACGAAGGTATTTATTTTTTATTAATGATTTGGGCATTGATATCATCCTAGTCATATTTACTATATTTAGTATTTATAAAAAAAATTATTTTATATTTTAATTAAAACTAACTAAAATTAAACTAAATTTATATTATATTTTTTAATTTTATTCAAAATTTATAAATTTAATTTTTTTAAATATTTTTTGGTATTTAAAAAATATTTTAAAATATTTACGGTAATTTTTTAAACAGATAACAAAATATATAATAAATAGACTTTTTTTTCACGTCAAATAATGGGTAGGGATCTGTTGTCCCCCTCATCATAACTATCTCTATTAATAAAATATTATATTAAGATAATAATTGTAAATATAAATTAATTAAAAATAAGATAATAATTGTAAATATAAATTAATTAAAAATAAGATAATAATTGTAAGAGTTGTGTACCGGTCGCAGGAATTGAATTTCATCTGGTATGAAAATGGTGCAGAAGTATCTTATCTTACTGTGAATCAGTTGACCTGAATAAAATATTATTTAAACTTGTCCTGAACGGCGTTTCCAGCCGCCAGTGAAGGTTACATCAATCACATCCTCACAATCAATTCTGTAAAGTAGTTGAATTTCATATTCAATTATTTATTAATTAATTATTAAAAAATATTCAATTTGATTACACGATATAATAAAATATTACTAACTAATTAAAATCAATATATTACTATAAATTATTTATTAATGACTCTTGAAAATAAATATTTATTTAGTTTTTAATTTAATTTTCTTTTAATCTTGTAATTTAATGTTAACTTTTGATTTCGTGGTGTAATTTATTAATATTTTGAATTTTTATTTCTTTAATTCTTTTAAAAATAAATATATATTTTTTAACTTTTACAAATTACTTTTTTATTCTTCTTCACCTACTTTTCTTCTTTTCTCCCACACATCATCAACACGAACTTCTACGTCATCATCAAAACTCCAACTTATATTCTTCCTTCTATTTGTATATTTTGTTTATTAGAAGTACCAATAGTAAATATAGTGAATTTTGGTTTAAGGAGTAAGTCTTTTTCCACATATAATCTTCAAGTTTTAAACTTAGGTCAAAATTTTGTTTTCAATCCTTACTTTCTACCATTTGATCAAGTCGGGTGCCACCTACATCCTGTTGGAAAGACCTCTCCGTTGACTTTATTATTGGTCTTCCTCCTTATAAGAGGTTCAATACTATACTCATTGTGGTGGACATGTTCTCTAAGAGCACGCACTTTGGTATGCTTCCAAAATCATTCTTTGCATCTCAGGTGGCACGACTATTTGTTGACATAGTGTGTAAGCATCATGGTCTCCTTCGTAGCCTCATTTCTGACTGTGATCCCATCTTCATTTGTCACTTTTGCCAAGAACTTTTCTGCTTTAGGGGGACCAAGCTGCGTATGTCAGCGGCTTACCATCCTCAAACGAATGGCCAAATAGAGGTAACCAACAAAGTATTGCAGCAATATCTCCGTAGTTTTGTGCATCACAAACCGCCTCTGTGTGGCAAATTTTTATCTTTGGTAAAATGGAGTTTCAATACTTCTGTCAACGCTTCAACTGGATTCACACCATTCGAAGTTATGTGTTGAAAATAGAATGGCTTAATTTCTCACACCAAGAGGGGGTGAATTGGTGAAATACAAAAACAATGTTTTCTTTAAATCTTTTTGCAAAGAAGTTGCCTTTAAAAAGCTTTCTTAAAACACAAGGAAAAAGATTTGTTTATGCAGCGGAAATATAATCGATTCAATACAGTATGCAGTCGACTGAATAAAATAGTGCAGGGATAGAAAGATCAAGCGCTGAGTTTTTATACTAGTTCGGTCAAGCCTACATCCAGTGTCCTTCAAACCACAGGAAGCCAATGCACTATAATGATCAAGGTTTTTACAACAAGGTTTTTATAGCGACCTTACGTAAAAAAATATAAAACACCTTTCTAACCCTCTAATCAAAATATAGGCATATACAAAACAGACTAGCAGCAAGAATCCTCTCTCCTATAGTCCAACCCTTTGAGCCACCCTCAAAGTCAAGAACGCAACACGCTCTTCTTCCTGTAATCACAACAGGGAAACCTCAATCCAATTTTCACAAGATTGTAGCCTCTGATCTTTCAATAACACCCAATGTGCATATTTGATAAGCCTTTGTAAATGCAATTAACTTGCTCTTCAAGAATCCATAAGTAGATGATCACCATGGTCACTTCTTGTTTCTTGGAGCTCTTTTCCTTTCTCTGTAAGAATGCACTTTCTGCAAAATATATCACAAACTGTTAGAATCATAAAAGTTCTTACAGAAATCAAGTTTCTGTAAGAACCAGGGGTTCTGGTCGTCGCTTCTTTCTTCTGACCCAGACCTCCGCTACTGTTCACGCGCCCCTCTGATGACCCTCGATAAATCTCCGTTCTAGCTATTGTGCCCGCACTGTCGGTATACTTCCCCCAAGTTGGTCCTCCTTTACTCACCGCACCTCCTCTGGTCACTCTCGCCACCAACCCCGATTGCTCCACATCCCGCGTCCTTTCCATCGCAGTTAACAGGTCACGAGGATTGTAAGGCCGAACGAGATCCCGCAATTCTTCTTGGAGTCCCGCAAAAAAATACCCAAGCAGCTGTTCCTCCGTTACTCCCGTAGCCTGAGACACCAAGACTTCAAATTCCCTCACATATTCCTCCACCGATTCCCTCTGTCGCACGGCTGCTAATTTTTCGAAAATCGTTCCCCGGTGTCTACCTCCGAATCTCCTAACCATCGCTTTCGTCAATGTCGCCCAGGTAGGTTTCTTAACCTTCTTTCGCCAAAAGCGAAACCAATGGTTCGCTTCCCCTTCCATACAGATGTACACTAGCTTCATCTGCTCCTTTTTAGTCACACTCTGTATTTCGAAAAATTTCTCTGCTCTTGCGATCCATCCCGTCGGATCGGTCCCTTCGAAAGTGGGTAATTCCACTCTCTTCATCCAACTCTTCTGAACGTCATCGCGTTCTTCCTTCGATTCATCCTCCGATGTCCCCCTACTTCCATTCACCGAATGGCTACCCTCCGAACTCCTCCCCTGGTTCCCTCTTTTCTCCCGATCGCGATTAACAATTCTTCTTCCATGGTCGCGACTCTCATTTCAAGCCCTTCCTCTCATCTCTGCTCGCATCTCCATCAGCATTGCTTCCATTGAATCGAATCTTCCTTCCAGAGCACTCATCCTATTCTCCATCTTGCCTCTCCGTTGATTTGGATCCAGCAGGTCGGACCAAGTTGATAGACTTCTTTAATCAAGAAGTCAAGAAAATGAGTAGAAACGCACACCAGACAAACTCAACACAGTGAATAACCTCTGATTGTATTTAGTGAATGAAAGAATACAATTCTTCCCACAGCTATCAAGGAAGCCTAATCTTCCCCCGTTCCCACACTAAACAGTACAAAACTTCTCTCCCCTCCCCTTCTCAACAAACTCTTTATTTATACTCTCATATACTTCTAACAAACTCCTAACTGACTTCTTTACTTCCTGCCTTTTTTATTCCTTCTTACGTATACTTTTAATCCCCTATCAGGGTATTTGCCTTTTTTATTCCTTCTTACGTATACTTTTAATCCCCTATCAGGGTATTTATAGGGTCTAAGTTTCACTGCATCACTACCATGGAGCAAGGGAATTTTATGATCCTGAGATCTTGGAGGAGGCAATCCAACATGTTTAGCAAATATTCCTTTATAAGTATATAGTAAGAGTGTTATCTCTATATCCATATGTTGAAGAAATGTTTGCCTACTGGTCTTGGACAATAAAAGTGGAGCATAGTTGTAGAGTAAATAACTCAGCAATACTTTGAGTGTGGCTCAATCTCTTCAACTGATTGAATTGTGCTAAAACAATAGGTTTTTGTTTTTCACCAACTAATGTCACCAACTTTTTATCTTTGTAAAATTTAATAGTCAATGAACTATAATCAACAATGTGTGGCCCCAAGGTAGCTAGCCAGACTGCCCCTAAAACCAAATTAGCACTAGAAACTAAGAGTAAATAAACAGGTAGGCTGAGAATATGACCCTGCACATGTACTTGCAGCTCTGAAATCTTGCTCTTAGTTGACAAGGTGTTTCCGTTACCAACTAACACTTGAAGACTTGAAGCAGGTTCCACCAGTAACTTAAGAAACTTGGCCAGTTTAGGCTGCAAGAAATTATCACTATTGCCACTGTCAAGCAGTATCTGAACCTCCTTTCCTGCAATTGTTCCACCGCATTGTACCCGCACTAGTTGATCCTTTTAATGCATTAAAGGATAAATGGTGTGCCAATTTTTCTTCCACGTTAACCACATGCTCTCCTCAATTCTTTGTTCTTCCTTCTCATCCTCATCTAGCTGCATAATCAAGTATTATCTATTTGGACACCGATGCGTGGCAGAGAACTTTTCATCACAAGTGAAGCATAAGCCTCTTTCTCTTCGAGATTGCATTTCACCAGGGGACATTTTCTTAATGGTACTGTTTCTAAATGGTGCAACATTGGGTTTGGTGTTTGGTGTGGCCAAAATGGGTTGTTGCATAGGGTTAGTGTATGATTGATTTGAGGTGTTGGTATGAATCTGTCTATTGTAACTCACATACTAAGATTTGTTTTTGACATTATATTTTTCTTCAAATAAGCGAGCTAATGAAATGACCTTTAAAATAGAACTAGGTGCTTGTGCAATAACCTTATGTTTAATATCAGGTTTAAGACTACTTACAAAACAGTCCAATAGAGCTTCTACGCTAACACCATAAATACGATTAGCAAGGCTAGTAAATTCAACATAATAATTGTTTACTGAGTTTGTTTGTGTGAGTTTAAAAAGTGTTGATCTAGGTGAATCAAACGAAGAAGGACCAAATTCAAGTTCGAGTGACCTGACCAACGTGTTCCAAGAAATAATTGGACTGATTCTCTGCATCGTTTGGTACCACGACACTATATACATTCTTCTCAAAGTGAACTTTTGCAATCACAATGCGTTGCTCAGGGGTATTATAATACTCGAAGAACTGCTCTGCACGGAAAATCCATTGAAGGACCTCAGATCCGTCGAATTTAGGGAAATCCAGCTTCACGTTCCTCACTTGCAAAGCATGTGTAAAACCCTTTGAGTTCAGTCCCCCACCTTGAAGATTTGCTTTGAAATCTTCAAATTCATTTCTCAACTCTGTCATCTCACGTGCTTGGTCACGATAGCATTTCACGAGGATTTATAAATTTGAGAAAGCTCAGGTGTATCGCAATCATGGTGGAGGTGATAAAAGCACCAAATGGAACAATGAGGAATTTAACAATAACAAAAGAATGACAAAAACATAAATGATAATGTCTTGAATAATAAGAAACGAAGGCCTGTCTCATATTGCACTTCCTGTGAGTTCAAATGAGATCATAGGGAATCAATCCAATTACAAGAAAGCTTAAAAAAATACAGAAAAGGAAAGACAGAACAAGTATAGTAGCTCAGTAATGAAAAAGCAAAATTACACCATCTTTTGTCTCTGCATTCTGGTCTTAATTTTCCTCATATGACCTTCCTCCTCATCTACTCTTGTTACAGCTCCCTGCACCATCTTTCACAATCCAAATTATAAGAAAGGCAACTTAATTAATGTAATCACGATTTCTAAATTTTCATCCCTAGTTGTTGTGATCTCATGCTTTTGCTTCCTTTTATTTACATGACAAAAGGCTAAGTAATCGTTATTCATGTCCGGTAGTTATGTAACATGTTATATTTACATCCTTTCTGTCAATAAGGCGAAAGAAGACTCATGATTTTGTAATTATATATCAAAATTTCCGAGCTACACAAATTTTAAGGTACATGGCTAGCTGGCAAGAAATGTTGTAATCAAAAGAGTTTTATTGAATTATGGAAAAGGACAAGAAAAACGGGGTTTGGAGGTATGTGACTGTCTGAAGATAATGAAGAGGCGTAGCAGACTTTTTTGACTTCACAGCACGTCCTATATGACCATGTGTGTAGGAGTTTTCTGGACGTGATGACAATTTAAGAAGCTAGATCTAGGGCTAGCAAAATAGAAGTCATAAATGACAAAAAATAGAAGTTTCATGAAACTACACATTCATTTAGGGCTATAAAAATAGAAGTTATAAATAGCTTAGCATATGCATTAGACAATTACCTGCAAGGAAGTCATATAGGATTAAATATGTAATTTTAGAGTAATTATGATAATAGTTAGTTACGTTAATCCTATTTCATCTCAATATATATGAAGGTGTTATATAGTTGAATATATTTTATAAAAATTCTAATTTTAACGTATTTTTAAATTCAAATTTCAGATAATTCTTTTTTTAATGGATACTTATTTTTCTAGTTAAATAAGAATTGTACCTATAAATTATTCAAGTTAGTTAAGTATGTCAGAAGTAATAAATACAATAATAATTAATGTAATTGATTTACTTATTATATGGTGTTATATATGTAATGTTTTATGAATTTCTGAATAGATTTGGTCCATGTAACTAATTATTCTTATTAGTTTATTTTATCAAGATAAGTAATTATATTTTAATTATAATTTTAAGTTAACTTAGTCAACATTGTATAAATGTCAGTTTTGATTAGCTATCATGTATGCTACCATATCTTTTGATACTAGGATCGAATACATCTAGTATGGATAGCCAAAATTTATTCAGACTTCAAAAAATATATGTATATATTATCAATCAAGTTTTCTTATGACTATACTATAAGAATTAAATATACACCGTCATACACGTATCGTACAGGAAAATATAAATAGCATGTTTTACTTTTTTTTAAAAAAAAAAACAAAAAAGAAAACATAAATGTAATCAGCTAAACAGTGAAATTTTGGTTTTAGAATGTGAACGGTGTGAAGTGCACAAAGAGTATAAAGTGGCATTTCCACCGTTCAACACCTGGCTCTACCATTAACTATTTTGTTTTTGGGTCTACGTTTTATAAATTTTAATAGTATTTTGACACGTACAACCTACGGATTTATTAAAATACAAGTTTATTACATATTTGTAAAAATATAT
The DNA here is from genome assembly GCA_034642375.1 of Vigna nakashimae. Classification (NCBI taxonomy): domain Eukaryota; kingdom Viridiplantae; phylum Streptophyta; class Magnoliopsida; order Fabales; family Fabaceae; genus Vigna; species Vigna nakashimae. The sequence goes on along the minus strand of CM067763.1, from coordinate 4,589,660 downwards.
TTTATTATGTATAAACAATAATAAAATTTATGCGACATTTATTTAGAATAATAGTAATAACAATTAAAATAGGGAATAATAAAAAATTAAGGTAAGTTTGTTAATAATAATATAAATTGTTTTCAAATATTATTGTCTATAATGATTTAATATAAAGTAATGTGTTGGGTTTAAGACAAATTGATTAGATAAAGTTATATGCGTTAAAGAGTATTGTTTATGGCAGTTATTGTGTCTTTGATATATAAATAAATTGTAATAATTGAATGAACTTAATTATTATTTTTTAATATAAATGGAATAAAATTACTGGTGTTTTAATTATTATTTTTTAATAGAAATGGAATAAAATTACTGGTATTTTTCAGGCCAATCACGTCAAATTTGAGATCAAATTCATATCGAAATACGTTAACATTAGTGTAGTAAGGGAAAACGATGTTAATTGACGTCGGACATAGAATAATTCGACGTCGAATATATAGCAAATTAACATCTGATATTTCTTTATGTCCGATGTCAATTAATGTTTGTTACATTTATAACTAAAGTCAATTTATGGTCTTTTTAAAAAAATTGTTAATATTTTCTTCCACTGAAATCATGAAAAATCAATATACAACACAAGAATGCACCACAAAAATTTCCAGAATTTTAGAAGTAGTAACAACCAATGAAAAGTGCAACAACCAATGAAACTAACCATGAAGGTGAGCGGTAACAGGTGTTGTTGTAAGGCAAAAAAGAGAACTCAATGGTGCTCCAAATGATGTCTGTTTCGATAGATATTTTGTGGGACCGAGACATTAACCTTTCTTACGTGACTTTGCCGCTTTTGGATGACTTTGTCGCTCCTGGATAACTTCCTAGCGAGAGGGCTTTACCTCTTTGTTTTGACTTTGACCTAGGAGTTCTTCCTAGGGAACGAGATTTATCGTTCGACTTTGCACTAGGAGTTCCTGGAGAACTTCCTAGCGATAGGGCTTTACCTCTTTGCTTTGATTTTGACCTAGGAGTTCTTCCTAGGGAACGGGCTTTACCGTTCGACTTTTCAGCGTAGGAGTTTGTTTTGGAACTTCCTAGTGGACGAGAGTGTCAGTCCTCGGGGACGTCCAACACCGCTTGGTTTAGGACGAGAGTGAGAGTTCACAGAGAACGTTCCTCACCGCTTGGTTTTTCAGCGTAGGAGTTTGTTTTGAAACTTCCTAGTGGACGAGAGTGTTAGTCCTCGGGGACGTCCAACACCGCTCGGTTTAGGACAGAGTGAGTGTTCATGGAGAACGTTTCCCACTGCTCGGTTTAGGACTAGGGGATTTTGGAGAGTGTTCCTTGGGTTTTGTTGACGCCAACGATGGCTTACTTCTAAGAGGGATTTACCTCTTTGGTCTTCTAGTGGACGAAAGGTATTTACCTCTCGGTCGAGAGGGATTTGTCTCTCGGTCTTTTCTTCAACGAGAGGGATTTACCTCTCGGTCTTTGACCTAGGAATTTCTGGAGAATTTCCTAATGGACGAGAGGGATTTACCTCTCGATTCTTGCACTCCTCTTGGTCGAGTAGTTTGCATGGTCCTGTCACCTGCACTGTGAAGCTAAATGACTGAATACTAGTGAGACCGAATGGCCGAATTGTTGCACGGTTGAACACTTGATGCCAAATTTGGCTAAGTTTTGAGTGCATTATTGGACCCTTAATAAATCTTGAACAATATTATAATATTGAATTAACATGTTTAAATTAAATTAAATAATAAAATGAATCTATATCAAAATAATTATTTGTAAAGTCGTAAAAGCTTGTTGACGTTGATGGTGAGACTGCATCCTTGTCCAGTTCCTTGTGGTTATAAGGGATGCCTCCCGGCCCACGGTGGACGCCAAAATGTTTTGGTAGATATTTTGTGAGACCGAGACACTAATCTTTCTGACGTGACTTTGTTGCTTCTGGATGACTTTGCCGCTCGGTTGACTTCCGTCTTGGTCGATTGGTTGCCTTCGTGCTCCAGGGGGGAGGTACCTGCAAAAGATACTTCGACGCTCAAGTTAGGCATGAATTTGAAGAACCTTGGTTCTTAGTTTGAGTATTTAGTGAAGGGTTATCACTATTGAATGTTTGGGTGTCATGAAGTGTGAGTTGAACGTAAGTGGAACGTACCTGTCTTGTGGCCCTGGCTCTCTATATATAAGTTGTCTCATGGACCTTAAGCTGACATAAGCCCAATAAAATATAAACAGAATAAGATATAAACAAATTACTTAAAAATCTGGTTGGTTGTTTATAACTTGCTTATCAATATCTTTAATTAGATATTCTTGATTATTTTATCATCTGTTGGACTATTGACCCAATAACTTAAACGTTGGCCCAATTACGGCCGAATCTTTGACCTGGTTGACTGTAGCGGATGAACCAAACGGTCCTGAGTGAATGGATCGAACGGTGCTGAATGTTAACCGTTCGGTCTCCAAATGATGTCTATGCACAAAACTAATTGGTTAAAATGAAAGGAATTCAAACATAAAGTCATCAATCAACGAACATTTGTGTTAAGTGGAAGAAACATTACCTTTGGTGGTCGCCAATGAGAACTCAACGATGCTCTAAATGGTGTCTGTGCATGAAAATAATCGATTAAAATGCAAGAAAATCATATCTACAGTCATCAAGACATATGTTCTTTCACCAAAAAACTTGAAAAAGACAATTAACGTCTGTTTTTCTGACCAATCGACGAATAATGGGTCTTTTAAAATATCTTCGTGCTTAATTTTTTATGAATTTAAACACTAAAGACATTTATTCTTTCATTAACAAACTTCAAAAAGGCAATTAATGTATGTTCTTCTAACCAACCGATGTCTAATGGGTCTCTTAAACTATCACACTTAGTTTTTTATGAATTTGAACACTAAAAGACATCGATTTTTTCAACAACAAACTTCAAAGAGACAATTAACATATATTCCTCTAATCAACCGACGTCAATCTCGTAATTTTATTTACAATATTGTCACTGGTCATTTTTATCGTTGGATACTTAGTTGTCAGACGTTGAGCGTTAGACGTTGTACACCTATTTTTCACTGGTGTAAATTATCACTAAATGGATGACATACATACATTTAGAAGTTGTTATTAAAATTTATAATTTAAAATCCTCTCATTTAATGAATTTAGTTTCACTAAGTCAATTAAAACTATTTAAAATAATATGAAATAATTTGTATACTTTTGCTTTTACGGGATAAACAACTGTATATAATTGACTACTTGTGTATTTGTAACTATGAATATAAGTTCAACTTTAGAAAGTGCTCTATTTTGACTCTTATTTATTGTCATTACATAAATATATATATATATATATATATATGGGTTTGCTAAAGCGCATATGTTTGTTTTTCAGTTGGTACATTTTAGTAATGTGTATCGGATTTTAGTAGACAAAAATACCCTTATATATATGGATTCTAAGTTTTAAGGTTAAGGGTATTTTAATAATTCACTAACCTCTGTAATTTCATCATCTGCATATGTTGAATCATCATATCTAAAAAAACCCTTTAGGCCAATTACCAATTCTTTTTTATGTCATTATGCTTGTGAAAATTAGATAAAATTATATACAACAAAAATTATAAAATGAAAACTCATTATAAAGTCACTTTTTGTAAAAAAAATTGTTTAACACCGAGTGTTTCTGATTTTTTCCAGGCCAATTACCAATTCCTTTGATGTCATTATGCTTGTGAAAATTAGATAAGACAAAAATTATAAAATAAAAACTCATTATAAAATCATTTTTTGTAAGAAATTGTTTAACAGCGAGTATTTCTGATTTTTTTTCAGGTCAATTACCAATTCCTTTATACTTGTGAAAATTGGATAAAATTAGATAAGACAAAAATTATAAGATGAAAACTCATTATAAAATTATTTTTTTGTAAGATTGTTTAACGGCAAGTGTTTCTAATTTTTTCAATTGGGGTTACAGTATGGATGACAGATAAAAAATTGCCCTTAATCTTAAAACTTAGAATTCATTATATATAAGGATATTTTTTCTACTAAAATTCGATACACATTGCTAAAATGTACCAACTGAAAAACAGGCGTACGCACGTTAGCAAACCCCATAAATATATATATATATATATATACACACACACATATACATATAATCCTATATAAATTAATTTTTAATATACATATTTTATTATCAATGTTTGTAATAATAATAGAAAAAATAAAATTTTGTTCAAATCATTCACTTGCAACTTTATTTTATCTCAAAAATAATTTGTTTGATCAATATTTCATAAAAGAATTATAAATATTTTTAATTTAATCATAACATTTTATGTCATTCATAAACTTTAATATCAACTATTTACTTTAATTTTTTTTATATGATTAGCAAAATACGTTTGAATTTGCACTTTTTTTATGCATAATAATTTGCAATTCAATCTAGAAAACTTTACAATTCTTTTATGATTCAAAATAGTTTATTGATCACTTAACTACATTGCATCTTGATTCCTTTATATTACTCTACAATCACCTCTCACTATACATTTTGTATTATTTGTTTGGTAAATTAAAAAAAGAATTTTTTTTATCTTATATTTTAAAATAATATTTTATAATTAATGTTCCAAAAATTTTCTAAATATTTTTTATAAACTATTTCTTAAAATTATAAAATATAAGATAATTGAGATCAGTTTTATAGTTTTATTATAGATTGTTTTAATCAAAACGTATTCCTATGTATGTTTATAATATTTTTTTTTGTTTCAATAAATGTAAGTATTTTTTTTATACTTTTAAAAGTGTTCACTCAATTTGATTATATCAATTAAAACCTTGATATGATTAAAAAAATAAAATATTCACTTATTATTTAGGTATATATTCTTTCAAAAACACTACAAATTATTTATCATTTAAATCTATTTTTAATATATATATATATATATATAAATAAATTTAGCAACAAAGTAAAAGACATTCATATATATGTTTAATACGGTTTGCGATAGTAGTTGCGTCATTGAGTGTACTATACACATCTTATGACATTTTTGTTTTATTTTCAGCTTTCATAATATATTTTAATTTTGGTAAAGTACTTCAAAACAGAACCTATTCGTTTCATCCCATATAATTAATTACTTAACTCGTATACTAATAAATATGGTAAACATGTTTATTTTTTAAATATCACATTCTGCATTGGCTAAGAGCTTCACAAAGAACATATAGCAAATCGTCAAATCGGAAAAGCATGCTTACAACGCACATTGGTACAGAACTTATAAAGAGACCGATAATCTACATAAAGAGCCAGACAATGTGCATAGTGAGCCTAGTTTCATGCCTGGAAAGCTTGGCAATGGCCATGAATAGCCTCGACGTTCAAATAAAGAGATCGAGTTAGAGGAGAAGACTTCCTATTCTTTCTAACTTAGGGTTTTCTATTCTACGAGACTTCCTATTCTTTCTAACTTAAGATTTTCTATCCTATCGTTTAATGTTCTTTCTAACTTGGAATTTTCTATTTCATGAGGTTTTTTATTGTTCTATGGAAATTCTTCATTTAATATTTTTTAATTAAACTTCAAAATCACAATTCTTGTAGACGAGCTTGTCTTGTTCTAACAACCCCACCATCATAGTAGGACCTGTTTCCACTAGTCCTCAAGGACTTACAAGTAAAAACATCGGTGATCACTGAACACTATACTTAGCAACGAGCCAAAACTATAGGGTGAAACATCCTTTCCCTCCCCATTGCCTCGCACATGTGAGAGGGTACAACACTTAAACCCATTGTCTTCCACTACATAACATAAATGAAGAGAATTTCTTTCCGTTGTCTCGCAAAGGAGAAAAAGAACCCTTGAACTCATTGGGTATTACAAAACTTCACCACTGACCACTCTTTACTCTTGTTCAACGACAAGAGTAACACTCACGGTATCTCTAAACTCAGTGGAACTCACCACAATCAATTGCAATGACATAGGTTATACCCTTGGACTTGGTCAGCCCCTATTGACCTTTCCCACACAAAACAACCAAACACATTTACTCTCACATTAGTCAAATTGTAATGTCCAAACTCTGGGAGTCACTTAAACACATCAAAGTCTAAAGATTCGTAAGGATAATGTTTGAAAAATCCAAAGGTACTTAATTTATTTCAAATTTAGAACAACTATGCATAACTAATATTAAAGTAAAATGTCAAATTACAACTCAAAGTTTAACTCATAAACTAAACTTTAATAAGTCTTTATTGCTCCAAAAAACTAGCTCCTCTCTCGTCAATTACACGGCTCCAGAATCATCTTCATTCTTATATGCTCCCATATAACACACACATCATACGATCATCACAATAAACACACAAAATATGGGTGAGCTATTTTTGTTAAAGACAAAATTGTCTATCTGAACAAACGATCTCATGTTTTAAAGTTTAATCAAATAATATTAAAACGAGTTAAAAGATCAGAAAGCAACCTAGGATAAAAACATAGAGCCAAAAACCCAAACAAACAAAACTAGAAATTGAAACCCAAAACTTAGAAGTCATAGGAAAATACTTAGGTCCTAGTAAATAGAAAAACATTCAGGTTAAAACAACCAGACGCCTGACTAGATGATGTCTTGTCTAAAAGTGTCTCAAAGAGAACTGAGTTAAACACTCAACGCTTAAGATACCTAAACTAGGTATTTGGCTTCTCTCGAAAATGAAAACAGGTCGAGATAATGTCTTCGACTAAGATGACTTAACTAAAAGATATAAGAAAGCCTGAGAAAGCTAAATGCTATATGCCTACAAGGTACACATACAAAGAAGCGTTTAGTTGTATCCAGATGATACCACGAGGGAAACAAACACGTCATCTTATGATGAAGTATCTACACATTTGGTATCTTCAAATTAAAAGAGCTTAATTGCAAAATGCTATCTAACGGTAGGAAATAAAAAAAAATTATTGTTCTAAAAAAGCATTAAATGACTAGGTCGAGCCATGGTGAGCTTAGGTTAGGTAAGGCCAAGCTTCTTAATGTCGAGTTGTCTAAGAGCTCGATAATGAAGGTAGAGAGCTTGACGATAAAAAAGGAGAGCCCGACACTGAATATGAAGAGCTCGACAAGGCTGGCTAGCACTAGGGAGTGCTCGACATGCTTTTTGAATGGAAAGTCAAACTTAGAAAGATTGTTGAGTAGTGTAGTGATCTCGACAATTAAGCCGAGTACGAAGGACAAGCCGACCAAAACACAGAGCAGCCCAGAGAGGGGAAAATAAAGCTTGCACAATTCTCCTTAACAACTCGGTGGAGATATTAGGTTAAGAGTTCATCACATATCTCATGGAGGATTTGGCTAAGAGCTCAACAAAGAACATAAAGCAAATTGTCAAATCGGAAGAGCATGCTTACAACACGTTGGTAGAGAACTTGACATTGAGCATGAAGAGGCCGATAATCTACATGGAGAGCCAGACAATGTGCATAGTGAGCCCAATTTCATGCTTGGAAAGCTTGGCAATGGCATGGAGAACCTGGAAGTTTTAGTAAAGAGCTTGGGAGAGTAGAGCTTGGTGGAGGAGAACAACTTAGAAAAGTGTGTAGAGCTCGGATAGTGTAGTGAAGAGCTCGACAACGTTGGCAAGTGGCACAAAGTGGCAAAAATTGGTGGTAGAGAGCTCGGACAAGCCATGGAGGTGCTTCGAGAGCTCGACATAAGTTTTAGAAGAAAAAGAAACTGATGTGAAGAGCTTGGTGAGTTGTTTGAGAGCCTAGTCAGCTTGTTGTGATGCCACGAGAGTGTCAAAGCGTGGTAGAGAGGTTGGAGAGCTCGGATAGTCCAAGAGGGGACGTGTAAAACTCTGTAATGAATGAAAGTAGCTTAGCTAACGATAAGTTAAAGTCAGTAATGGACGAGGGAAGCTTAGTGTTAGAAGTAAGAGTTTGGTCATTGAGGAATTGGAGAGCTTTATTAGACCTTGGTGGTAGATGTCCTTGAATGTGTGATTGTAATCTGGCCTATTAATAAAATAAAATATATTTTATTAGTTATTATGTGTGTATTAGCTAGAGCTAGTTCTGGTGGAGTAAAAGTCTCGCGTGCACATATTTATGGTGTGAGAAAAAACTAATTGTTTGAATTAAAATATGGAAATGTGAAAATGGGCAAAACAAAATAAGTTAAATAAAAATAAAATGGCTATGATATCAGCACAATTAGGGATCACAAAAAAATTTGTGGATACAGGTATCTGCGGGTAAAATCTGTGGTAGGTAGTTACTATCTACGGATATTTATTATTCGCGGGTAACGGGTAATGAGTATTTTAATGTCTGCTTCTAAACGGGTCAGATGTGGATATTAAACTATTTGTGCCACGGATACTCGCTACTCGCACAAAATAATTAAAAAATATTAAATTTTATTTTTTTAATTAAATTTAATTAAAAATAAAATTTATTTATATTTTATTAGGTTAAATTTAATTAAAATTAAATTTTAATTTACTTTATATTATATTATATATATTTATAATTTTATTTAAATTTATTTAAAAATGTATAAAATATTATTTTTTATTTTTATGCGGATATCCGTGGGTATCCACGGATTTTAAAATATCCGCAGATATTTTCAAACGGGTACCTGTGCGGGTAGCAAGTGGATGGCGGACGGATAAGGGATCAGATTTTTTTTTTCGAATCGAGTTGCAGGTAGGCAAATCCGATCCAACCCGTTGGCATCTTAAGCACAATAAACTTCGTCTAGTGGTATATGGTTGTGTTGTTTGGGTATATGACTTAGTGGACATGGTTTGAACACTGGTGGTAACAAAAGTTGTTTTCATTTTGTGCCTCTTTTTATTACGTGGTTTGAAAAACACATTATTATGATGATGAAGTTTTCATTTTATATTGGTTCGTTTAAATTTACTTTCAAAAAAATATTTAAAACAGAATCACTACAAAAAATTTGTAAAAAAAATTGTTAAAATAACATTTTTCTTTTTATTTGGTGTTGGTTGCTTTTGAAAGTCAAGTGGACCTATACGCGTAAGAGAAAACAAAGCCTTTGACCAGAAATGCCATTCTCTTCCTCGTCCCTCGCCTTCTTCGTTTTTTTTAATTCTCCATCAAACCTAAACCTAAGCACGTTAAGAGCATTCAATGCTTTGAATGTAGTAAGAGAGAGGGTAGAGAATGAAAGAAGGAAGTGGGAGAGTGAAAGTGAGTGCAATGTAGTCTAAGAGAGAGTGGTCCAAGCCTGAAAATGAACGTCGAAGTGGAGAGCAGGAGATTCGGAGTTCAAAATTATAGAATGTGTATGTGGGTTCCAGGGTTAAAAAGATTTGTTGATACAATGTAGAATGAAAATTCATTGATTTGAGGATTATCGGGTTGTCATGTTATTCGGTGATTTAAGTTGTGTTTTGTTTCTACATTGGAGTGAAAATGGGTTCTGAAATTTTATAGTTGGTATGCTCTATTTTGATTCACTGATTTAGAACGTTTAGGACCTATTTCTGATTTATTGAAGGAGCCATTTTCGGTGGTTGGATTCTGTTTTCGATCTTAGTAATTATCTATTGAACTTATTGGTTTAAATATTGGGTGTTAACCAGGTATTGATAAGCCTAATCATTGAAGTTGCGTTGTTTCTCTAGTTATACGCAAATTAAACTATTATGTATGTGCTAGTTGGGTGATGATAAAAAGGAGATGTTGCAAGGAGTAGAATGTCATATTAATGGTTAGACATTGAGTATGTGATGAACTAGATGATATGACTATTAAATGTGTGTGGATAATAGTTGTCATTAATTACTTGAGACCTTTGTTTAGAACAACATGTGTAGGTTGCTATGGTTGTGGTTGAACTACAATGTTAATGATGTATGATATGCATTAAAATGTGTTCAAATGTTTGATCAAAAGTTTGATGATATATCTGCACAGAGGATAATCTTAGGTTGTTTTAAATCTTGAATATGCATGAATGTGGTAAAAAGAACCCCGATATGAAGATGGTGAGAAAAACTCGGGTATGAGAAGCACGACCATGATGATATAAAGCTTGACAGATGACTAAAGTTGTTGAGAGGTCGGCCAAACTCATGAACAAGATGATCATGATTACTAAGAAGTCAGTCAGAGCAAATAACAAGTCCATTAGAGCAAAGAAGAGGTTAGCCATGTTAGTTAAGGTGAAGAAGAGGTCCACCACAATGAAAAACAAGTCGATAAGGCAATGGAGAGGTCAGACAACATGACTAACATGAATAATGGAAGATGCAAGTTGGAAAAGCTGACAATAAAAGGAAAAAGATCACAAACAAAATATTTCCTGAGGCGTGTAGATCACTGCCCTTAAGGAATTATCCGCGGTGTATTGCGCAAGCCCCCAGGATACAACAGGAACTAGCAAGGATCTCTATAAAGCAAATAAAATAAACCCAGAATATTTTTAGGAAAAGAAGAAAAAAGAAAGAATGAAACCAAGAGAAGAGTGATTTCTAATTATGTGTTTTGGAGTGAATGAAGTGTTCAATTTATAGAGTTGGTGAACTAGGCCCATGACCCAAAAGATCCTAAATATCTATCAAAATATATGCTAAAGAAAATTATCTTTTTAATAAAAGGAACGTTGAAATGAAATAAGAACGTTGGGAGCGATATTTTAGCTGGAAGCACAAGACTTGGAAACGTTCCAACGTTTCTTGCGAAACGTGCACAACTAAACAAATACTGATATTTTGCAATATCAGTATAACGACACAATTTTTATAACAATCCCTCACATATTGCAAAATATATATACAAATGAAAGAGAAAAGAAATTATTATGGGTTTCACAAGATGTAATGCATTAGAGCTGGTATAATAAGCTATATGAACCAGTCCTAGATCAAGAAACTTAACACATAGTGTAGTTGGTATAGCAAGCTATATGAACCAAAGACACTTGAGTGTGTTAGAGGTTTATCAATCACAATACACCCCCACAATCCTTGTTGTTATCGTTGTGATGCACTTATTAGGCCATGCGTGTGTCTGGTATTCATGAGTGCTCTAGAGATCATGCCAAGATCTCATGCAAGCGGCCCCACTTGACTCTCATATAGGTGATTTGATCAAGTGTATGTTGCAAATCATACATCACCCGTAAGAGAATGAAGATCATTAAAAACTTTGTTTAATTACAAAGTTTAACCTCTCAAAGATGCAGTCTCTAGAACTTTCACACACACCATAGGAATTGACATATTTGATTCAAAATCAAATTAGTGCTATCAGAACTAACAAGTGACTTGTTTTTACCCATATGAACCGTATTCATGGGATCTCTAATCACAAAGGTTGGGTTACCATCACTTGTTTATTTGTCAGTGGCTTAAGTCTCATTCCCCTTGATGCTTCTAAGATCATATTTCTTCTTAAGGGTTTTGTCAGAGGATCTGCTAGATTCCGTTCTGACTTCACATAGTCAATGGAAATAGTTCCACTCTTTAGCAGCTGTTTCACCAAATTGTGTCTCAATTGTATATGTCTATTCTTTCCATTGTAATTCTTGTTTTTAGCTATAGCTATTGCCGATTGACAATCACATTGTATTGACACCGATGAGGTTGGTTTCATTCCTAGTAGAATGTTTGCTAAGAAGTTTTTCAACCACTCAGCCTCACTACCAGCCATCTCAAGAGCGACAAACTCATATTCTATTGTTGATCTTGCAATAATTGTTTGTCTGGCTGATCTCCATGTAATCGCACCACCCCCAAGTGTGAATACATAACCACTAGTGGATTTTGTCTCATCTGAATCAAAGATCCAGTTAGTATCATTGTATCTTTCTAATACAGCGGGAAATCCTTTATATTTGATGGCATAATCCATTGAACCTCTTAAGTATTTCATAAGCTTAGCAAGTGCATCCCAATGTTCCTGATTTAGACATTGAGTGCACGCACTCAGTTTACCTACTGCATAAGCAATATCAGGTCTAGAAAAGCTCATTAAGTGTAGTAAGCTCCCAATAATATGGGCATATTGATGCTGGGGTAATAATTTTTCTCTATTTTTCATTAATTTAGAATTAACATCATAAGGGATACTCACTGTTTTGAGGTCAAAAAACCTAAACTTCTTAAGAAGTTTCTCAATATATTGTTCTTAGCATAGTAATAATACTATCTCCTTTCCTTATGATTCTAATACCTAACATCACATCGGCTTCACCTATGTCTTTCATTTCAAAATTTGATCCTAGAAACCTTAATTTTAAATATTATCTGATTGCATGTGTCAATCATTAGCATGTCGTTCATATATAAATATATAACAACATATTCTCTACTTCTAGATTTGGAGTAATATCATTAGGTGAAAAGTCAAATTTATTTCTTCAAGTAATTAAGTAAAATTACCTACACTCCCACAATTTTAAAATATTTAAGATTGGTAAATGAGAAAATACTTGGTTGTCCATTTCTCTTTGTAGGTAAAGTATACGAAAATTTACTCAAGTACCTCATCTTCTTATTTCTTTTCCTTTCTTTGGAGAGAAAATCTTCTCCACCTTTCCTCAAACATTACAAAGGCATGACACATGAAAGTTTTTTCGCCTCGTCACCCTCTTCTTCATCCTTATTCGCGGTCCCTACAAATGCGATAAGAAGCCATCGTTGTTGCGAGTATCTTACTAGCCTCCAAAAGTTTTGTCTAGAGAAGATCTCGACTTTGACACGTCCGTAAGTGGTTTCGCAAATACCGTTTGAGGTTTGGAAACAAAGTTTTGATCCTTGACTTATCCGCGGTGTATTGCGCAAAGCCCTCAGGATACAACAGGAATTTCTCAAAATTTTTTAGAATATCAGAACTAGCAAGATCTCTATAAAGAGAATACAATAAACCCAGAATATTTTTAGAAAAAGAAGAAAAGAGAAAGAATGAAATAAAGAGAAAAGTGATTTCTATTTATGTGTTTTGGAGTGAATGAAATGCTCAATTTATAAAGTTGGTAAACTAGGCCTGTGATCTTAAAGATCATCTGCTAAAGAAAATGATCTTTTTAATAAAAGGAACGTTGAAATGAAATAAAAACGTTGGGAGCGACATTTTAGCTGGAAACACAAGATTTGGAAATGTTCCAACGTTTCTTGCAGAATGTGCACAACTAAACCAATAGTGATATTTTGCAATATCAGTATAACGGCATAATTTTATAAGAGTTAGTGCTGCATGAATAAAAGATAAAGAATTTAAGTTTATGAAAGAGTTTTGTTAGATTAAAATTAAATTTTGAGGGTTAAATTGAATTATTTCGTTTCTAGCTTTTCTATTCTATACTGCCGAGTTCGTTGGATGTAGTCGGTCAGTTTTTTGTTCTGTTTTTCAGTTTCTATTTTGTACCCGGTTTGTTATCTTCTGCAGCTATGTAAAGTGGCATTCAATCTATACAACACAGAAAACTAGAATGCTCCTATCATAATGTGTGTGTGACGTTTATTTTTTTCACCAACATTTAGGTAAGGGTCCTTTAGAATATTATAAATAATATAGCATTTGATATATTAATTGCTCATTAATTGTTGCGTTTGTGTTTTTCTTGCTTATTCAAGCATCAAGTAATTTTGTAGACGACTCCCGTCTCTCACGTCGGTCATCAGATGTTTGGAAAATCTCGGTTGAATAGCCAACATCTCATATAAAAAAGAAGTAAACGAAGATCATTGTCTTGATAGAATGTCTTGGTCTATTAAGTACACTAAATAATTACCAATAAGAGCACAGGTTATTAGTTAACTGTTTGTCCTAAACTAAAAGTAAAATCTCTAAATCCTTTGAAAAATTACCATGCTTTACTCTTAACAATATTTGTTCAATTAAATGATAGACCAAAGTCAGCTATTACTTTTAAAACAATTATTCAATTATTGTGACATATATTCCTCTAATTTATTCGATCATAGAATTTTGTATATAGGTCGTCTCAATATATAGTCAAGCCAGTCACATCCACAGATTTAAAAGCTGTTAGGTATTGAAACACCTTATTATTCATGTTGCAGCCACAAAATATAGAATTCACTGTGCTTCAATAATTTCCCAAAGCCATGGTCTGTTACACCTTTCTGTTCCTTTTTGCCGAAATAAGCATGTTGTTGCCTTCAATTTCGTCTGCAACTGATACCTTTAACGGGTCGCAGTCCCTTCCTGATGGCGCAACCTTGGTGTCAAAAGATGGAACTTTTGAAATGGGTTTCTTCAGTCCAAGCAACAGTAATACAACTACAAATCGCTATCTTGGAATATGGTACAAAAGTATCCCAGTTAAAACCGTTGTTTGGGTTGCCAACCGTGAAAACCCAGTTAAGGATAACTCCAGCAAGTTGAGCATAAGCACACAAGGAAAACTTGTGATCCTCAGCAATAACAGCACTCTCGTTTGGTCACCGAACACAGCGGAAGTAACAAAAGCACAGAGTATAATTGTTCAGCTTTTGGACTCAGGGAACTTGGTGGTAAGATATGAGAATGATTCAAATCCACGGAATTTCTTGTGGGAAAGCTTTGACTATCCTTGTGATACTTTTCTTCCAGGAATGAAGATTGGATGGAACCTTAAGAAGGGTCTCATCTGGCGATTAACCGCGTGGAAGAACTGGGATGACCCTTCTCCAGGGAACTTCAGTTGGGGTATGGAGCTTGGTAACACTCATGAACTGGTTATGTGGAAAGGTTCTAGTGAGTATTATAGAAGTGGCCCTTGGAATGGTGTCAGATTCAGTGGCAAAAACACTCCCCGTTACAACTTAGAATTTAATTCCACTCCGGATGAAGTGTATTATACATACAAATTTGTGAGCAATTCATTTATTACAAGGGTTGTTTTGAACCAATCCCTTTATTCTCGGCAACGCTATAATTGGATTAAAGAGAACCAAACTTGGAGTCTTTATTCCGTGGTTCCGAAAGGTAAATGTGATAGCTACAATGTTTGTGGTCCCTATGGGAGTTGTAATGGTGGTGAGTCATTGCACTGCGAGTGTTTAATGGGGTTCAAACCGAAATCAGTACAAAATTATAAAGCATTGGATTGGAGTCAGGGATGTGAGCCTAGTGGACCGTGGAGCTGTGGTACAAAAGACAATAGTTTTCAAAAATTTAGTGGGCTGAAATTGCCAGATACTACAAGGTCTTGGATTGATCCAAATTTGACTTTTGAGAATTGCAAGGTCAAATGCTTGGAAAATTGTTCTTGCATTGCATATGCAAACTTAGATATCAGAGATGGTGGAGGTTGTATCATTTGGTTTGAAGCTTTGGTTGATTTAGTGGTCGCTTCACTCCCGGGGCCAGATCTATATATTCGAATGACTGCTTCGGAAATAGGTCTGGTTTTAAATTCTTCGTTGAGTTTCCTTGATTTTTCTCTGTTCATATTGCTTTTGTAAGTGACAATTAGTTGATTTCTTTGACTAATTATACTTGAAGAAAAGAGAGGGCCTAAGATACTGGTAGCAGTGCTGATTCCAGTTATTTTCCTGACTTTTGTGATTGTTTTCATATTCACATATAGTTATTGGCGCAAAAGAAAGCTTAGAGGTAAGATATCATTACCGGACCTCCATTGAACAATTATTGCAAGTACTTTAACAAGTTAAGCTGTTATTTACACTGGATTTCTGATTGCTTATCAGTATCATGTTAGAGAAACATGTGATACATTTTTACTTTTGGATGATCAGAACATTCATATATATGATGAACTTGCATTATAATAATGTTTGATATGAAAGAACTCTGTACTCTTGTGTTAAGATGTTAAGCTAACTAGTTTACATGGGAGGAAACAGAGAAGACATCAGAAGAAAGTAAAAGTGAAAGCAGTCAAGGAGACTTAGATCTTCCTTTCTTTGATTTTCCTGCAATAATTCGTGCCACCAACGATTTCTCAAGAGACAAGATGCTTGGCCAAGGTGGTTTTGGACCTGTGTATAGGGTAAATAACCAAATATGTAACCTTTCTGTAAACATAATCATAAGAAGAAAAGCACTCATCCATTTACTTAGTTCATTATTTCAATTATTTAATAACTTTGATTTAATTTTCTAGGGTACACTCCCAGATGGACAAGAGATCGCTGCCAAGAGGCTTTGTAGTAATACTGGCCAAGGAATTCAAGAATTCAAGAATGAAGTTATACTGTGTGCCAAACTACAGCACAGGAATCTTGTAAAGCTTCTCGGTTGTTCCATTCAAGGAGAGGAGAAAGTTTTGGTCTATGAATACATGCCCAACAAAAGCTTAGACTCCTTTCTATTTGGTATGAGTCAGAAATTTTTATTTAGATAAAGAACTTCATTTGGTTGTTGTTTGTACTAAACCAGGAAGCTTGGCAGATTCTTCCAAAAAAGGAATCCTAAACTGGTCAAAGCGGTTGAACATTATACATGGCATTGCTCGTGGGCTTCTATATCTTCACCAAGATTCTAGATTAAGAATCATTCATAGAGACATGAAAGCGAGTAATATCCTGTTAGACAATGAGCTGAATCCAAAAATTTCTGATTTTGGTATAGCACGAATGTTTAGAGGAAATCAAACAGAAGGAAATACAAAACAAGTTGTTGGAACATAGTAAGTATCATCAACTAAAATTATTATAAGCTGTATTTAAATTTTCTTAAAATTTATACATAAAACTAACTGATTTATGCAATTTCATGAAGTGGGTACATGGCACCAGAATACACAATTAGTGGGCTGTTCTCTATCAAATCTGATGTGTACAGCTTTGGAGTACTGCTACTAGAGATAGTAAGTGGCAAGAAAAATGGAGGAATTTTCTTTCAAGATCACGGACTTAATCTATTAGAACATGTAAGAGAAAGAGCATAAGTTTGCTTTATTTCCTATTACAAGTTTCAAGGTCCATAATTGCATTTTCAATGTTGTAGGCTTGGAGATTGTGGAAAGAGGACGCTCCTATGAAATTAGTAGATGCTTCTTTGGGTGACACCTTTAACATATCTGAAGCATTACGCTGCATTCATGTTGGTCTACTATGTGTGCAGCTACATCCAGATAACAGGCCAAATATGGCATCTGTGATTTTTATGTTGAGTGGTGAAAATATTTTGCGAGAACCTAAGGAACCTGGTTTTCTTGTTGCAAGGATGAAAACTGCTGGCGAATGTTCAACTACCAATGCAATTAGTACTTGCACTAATGAATTAACTATAACCCTGCCACAGGCTAGGTAGAGAACTTCTTTATTATGTTTTGTGCCATGTAAGGACAGTTTTCTATTTGCTCAATTATCCTAAGTTAAAAGTAATGTAATCACTTGTGCAAAAATGACATTCCAAGTTTAGTATTCAACGTCAGCATTGAAAAAAAGCTAATGTTAAAAATGACCAGTGACATTGCTCTAAATAATTGTCCTATTTAGACATCAACAATTCTCACATTCAAACGTCATATGACTAATTAATGTCTAAAACAAGGAACTCCGACGTCAATTAATGTTGAATTTTAACTTTTTAGACGTTATATGTTTGCATGAATCATGTAAACCTACACAAAAATGATCTTTTGGGTGTCCATGAAGCAATTCGACATCTGAAAAAGGAAATTATGACATCTTTTACTTTCTTATATTAAAGTTTCTCTTTTGACCGTATTGAGAGCCATTTTTTAAGCTATGCATCCAACAACTAGCCTAAGACTAGATGAGAGCTCAACAAAAGGGGACAATACTCTCTATTGTCAAATGATTGGTTCACTTTTGTATCTTATCGCGTCTAGACCTGACATTATATATTTAGTGTCTGCTTTTGTGCAATATTTCAGTTAGATCCCAAAGAAACCCATCTCAATACTATTAAACGAATATTTTGATATCTAAAAGGAACAACATCTCTCGTTCTGTACTACAAAAGGAGTGAAAGTTTTGATCTTAAAGGATATTATGATGCTGATTTTGCTAGAGATAAGGTCGAACGGAAAATTACAAGGGGAGTTGCCACTTCATTAGAGGAAACCTAGTATCATGGCTAAGCAAGAAGCAGAACACAATCACATTGTCAATCGTTGAAGCTGAGTATATATTGGTTGCACAGTGTTTCTCTCAACTCTGATGGATCAAGAATCGGCTAGAAGACTGGAATCACATTCAAGGTACGATTACTATTCTCTGTGATAATAATGTTGCAATTAGTTTATCTAAAAATCCTACATTGCATTCGCGCACTAAGCATATTGAGGTCAAACATCACTTCATACGTGATCATGTTAATAAGGGTACTGTGGACTTACAATATGTAAACACAAAAGATTAGCTTGCTAACATATTCACTAAGCCATTAGTTGAAGATAAAATTAACCGTTTAATAACCATTATTGGCATGAGAAGCGTTGAATGAATTTTGATTCAAGATGTTAAGTGTGTTCATATAGGTGTGTCTAAGTACAGAGAGTCAATCGTCTTGGACACATTGTCCACAAGATGTCATTTTGTTGCATCATGTAAGACAAATCGTCTATAAGACAAATGCATCCATGCATTAGGTATGTCTAAGTACTGAGCCCATCTCTAGAAGTTGTCTAGGATCCCCAAAGCCCAAACCCTATCTCCTATGTGCCAAAAATTTTCTATGTGTCAATCAACCCTTCTACTTCCCAAACTTTCTCTCTCCTCATCGAAATCTTAAATCTCTGATTTCGTCGCTCCTCCCACTCTTATCCACTGTTGACTAACATTCTTCTAAAAAATCTTGTCAATATTCAAAGAGATGCAAATCTCTTTCAAATCTTTTCGTACTAACCACATTAAATGGAAGAGACTACTTAATCGCTCATGACTAACTTTTTCCTCTATTTAAGCGCGCTTCTCTTCTCATCCTCTCAACTCATTCTCTTCAAACCCTAATTCTTCTCTCAGTGTCATGCCCTCTCAACTCTTCAATCTCTCAGATCTTCAACACTTCAAACCAATGAAGCCCTCTTCGAAACCTCTTGATCGTCATCATCATCTCATCCGATTATCGAAACAAGATGAACATGATATATAATCCAACATTCATCCCTCCTTCCACTCTAAGAACTTACCTGCCTTACGCACGTAGTTCTTCCGCTTTACCACCATCCCTCCTCACCTGACTCTACCTCCCCAACATTGTCCTTTTCATCCATCCCATGTTCTTATATCCCCTTCCTTTTTTTTGTTCCACCAATACACTGTCGTTCCCCCCTCCTACCCTTTCCTCCTACCTGTACTCTTCCCCGTCTTCTTTCTTTCTTTCTTCACTTTGTTGGGGCTGTGAAGTCCTTTCTCTCCTTCCTTTCTCTACAGAGGAGACTGGACGTACCTCAATTGGAGTGAACCAATATAAAATCTCTTGTGCAATTATCTCTTCTCTTGTCTGAACGATCCTCTTACAAAAACTTATAGTTTCATTTTAATTTCTATACATAAGAATCTTCCAAGCTAAAACAATTATTTTTCATACAGGAAGTTCTTACTAGACGCTGCAGTATATATATTCTAAATAGCACATCAAAACGTTTATACACATTTATGAAATCGAGCATCAAGCACTTAAAAGAAGGATTGCTAAAAGTTATCCATCAACACTATTCAAACCTTTCTTCTAATGTTTTTCAGGTACTTCAGTGATGTGCCACTTTGGTGCAATTTTTAAGTAATTAGTTTATATAAATTATGGCTCAATCCTATGTAAAATTGGCTTACCAAATTATATTTTGTGTTAATCAACTAATAGGCTTTATTTTGGATTTATTTCAAGTTGTAATAAGGGCCTAATTGGCCACTTAGTCACCAGCCTTTGGGAGACTAAAGGATGAAAAACTGAATGCTTTTGGGTGACTTTTGGTTGAAACATAGGAAAAAATTTAGAAAGGGGGTTGAATAAAGTTTTCAAAACCTTTTCGCAAATATGTATTAAACACCTTAAGTTTTTGAACAACGTTTAGGAAAATGTATGTAAAGGACAATAAATAAGAGGATCTTGTTTTTATATTGGTTCACTATAACTAAGCTAAGTCATGTTCTCTCTTAAGTACTCTTAAGGGGGTTCCACTAATTTTCAAGGATTACAACAAAATTTACCACTTCTGGTTTACAACTATTCAATTTGGATAAACGAGTTTACCTACTCCTGGTACAACAATAGTCTTCCTGACTAGACCGTTTAACTCAACTGAAATAAACAACTAAGTGTTTTAATTCTCTTTAGCATTTACAAACACAATAAAAGTGTTTTAGAAAAAACAAGTACAAATCAAAGCTCTCAAAGAGAGTAGTATGTTTTCAATACAATGAAATCTAAAGAATTGTAACACTTTTTCTTAAGCAAAGAAAGTATTACATGATGAAAGCTTAGAGAGAGAATAACAACGTAAGATTCAAAGACAAAATTATTGTATTCTTCTCTGTATTCAGTCCTCTTTATATAGCATTCTTCGAGAAAGATTCATTTCTCAGAGAGAGTTGACTTTGAGGAAAATAGGTAGCTATCAAGTATAAAGTCAGGTTCGAGGTAGTGTTAGAGCAACACTACTTTTCATAGAGGTAGCATGTACGAATTCCTTAGAGCAAAAAACATTAAGGAAATATTCTAAGAATGCCCTCCTATCTCTTAACGTCTTTCTAATCTTGGACAAAAGTTTTGAGTAAAGCTTGGTATAGTCATTATCTGCACAAACAAAGAAAACCAAAGCATCACATAGAAAGAAGTACAAATCGTACATGCATTTAATGTTATAAACATTATAGAACATTTATGTATGTTTTGTGTGTTAAGACAAGATCGTCTAGAGAATAGACCGTCTAAGCAACTCAAGTTTTGAAGTTTAACAAAAAGCATTTAATGAAGTATTGTTGTGTATGAAAAGTTGTTTTAAATAAATAGTGTCTAAGAAAGAAAATTTTTGTGAACATTTAGAAAGCTTATTAATAACATTTTGGCTTAATACCTCTTTTTGTCCCTCTTTATAAGGGAAATGTTCAATTTTGTCCTACCTTTTTCAAAAAGTTCAATGTGGTCCCACATTGTGAAAAAAGTGTCCAATTTAATCCTTTTTGCTCACGGCGTTAAATATTTAACGATCCTGCTGACAGCGTGGACTGATGTGTGCAACGTGGCTTTTTACCTTCGTAACGTGGCAATGACAGTGTTTTTCATTAACTGAGAACGTGGCAGTGGGCAGTGATTAAAATTCTGAGTGTTAGGGTTTGGTTTGGGTATTCGAATTGGTCTTTGAGGATTGAGAATGGGTTCCCAAGGGTGTTCTTCGTTTTCGAAAAGCTGGGCCAAAGGATCTTCTTGTTCGTCCCATGGTGGTGCTTGTAGGGGAGGTGGGTTAATCCCTACTTGTTACTGTGGTGATATTGCAGTAATGAAAGTGGCCAGAACTACGAAGAATGCTGGGAGAAATTTTTGGGGTTGTCCTCATTACAAGGTTTGAAGTATACCCTTCTCAGTTA
This sequence comes from Vigna nakashimae, assembly GCA_034642375.1. Lineage (NCBI taxonomy): Eukaryota > Viridiplantae > Streptophyta > Magnoliopsida > Fabales > Fabaceae > Vigna > Vigna nakashimae. The sequence goes on along the minus strand of CM067763.1, from coordinate 4,568,106 downwards.
ATGTTTTCTTGAGTTGATTTGATGCATTTGTTCATAGATTCCCTAACATGGTGAATAACAGGGTGGATCTTCAATTGGGAGCTGTTGTAACTTTTTCAAGTGGTGTTGTGAAGACAACGTGGATGAAAAAGATTGCACAATTCTGAAGAGAATAAGTGAGCTGGAAAATGCAGTGAAGGATTTGCAGAAAATCTAGAAAATGATGAAGTTGTTAGTTGTAGCTTTATATGTGTATTGTGGTTGACCTTGTAATTTTGAAGTTGTGGTTAGGTTGATTTAGTTAGATCGTGAATTTGGGTGTTTATTATAAGTTGGCTTAATATCTGTTATGTATTTGGATGCTTGAAAAAGTACGTTGACAATGCGAAGGTGTTTTGGTTGGTGTAACATCAGTTATGCAATGCAATGAAGAAAATGTTCGAATCAGTCCCCCATTTGGTTTAAAAATGTTGAAATAGGTCAACCCAATAATGCATATGACTGAGGACTAATGGCACATATTACAAATCTAAATACAAGCTTTGACCAAAACATGATGAGAGCACTTTGATTCATTAAATAAAGGCAATACAAGTTTGTCACCAAAGTACATGATATTGAATACATATAACCTCCAATTCATCTAAAAAGACAATACATGTTTGTTACCAAAATAAAGACAGTACAGTACATAATAAACCAATTCATCTATCGATCTATCTTTTCTTCTGACTCTGAATTGTGGTGGACGGGATGATTGGGAAGTTGGAGGTGGCTGGGTTGGTTGTGTTGTTTCTGATGACTGGGTTGTTTGTGTTGGTTGGGTTGGTTCTGGTGGGTGGTTTGCTTCTGCTGGTTGGGGTCATAAAGGGCAGTTATTCCTGTTGTGCTTTGTTTGACGACAAATGGTACACTTTTTCCTATGCCCTCCAACACGCATTTGAGTGTCGTCCTTAGTTAACTCCCATGCCTCCAACTTGCGTTTTTTCTTTGGCCTCCCAGGCAACTTCCTTATCAGTGGTGGTAGTACATTATTGAAATTTATGGTTTGCCATAGTTGGGGACCATTGAGTGGAAAAATTATGAACGCATACACCTCTTCATATGTGGATCTTCTGAAGCAAGTGGGTATAAAATTTTCTGGATGAACATTACAGTAGTTAATTGCTGCAATTGCATGACAGCATGGGATGCCACTGATCATTCACTTTCTGCAACTACACTCTTTAGTGTCCAGATCCACTGTGAACTTGTTCCCAACAGATGAAGTGTGCCTAACCTCAAAAACCTTTCGTGCAGCCCAGCTGAAAGAAATAAAGCACATCAATTAACATAAATAACAAAATGTATATAAATTGTGGTGATAAGATTACCTTGGCAGCCAAAATCTAGACCAATTACATTCTTTCTGAAGCCTCTTCTTTATCTTTGGGCATATTGTGAAGTCCATAGATGCCACCTTGCTTCTGTTGGTGGCCCTCCTTTTCATGAGATACACTCTGATATCCTCCATCATTGTGATAATTGGTTTTCCTCTTGCATGAATGAGGACACTGTTGAAAGCTTCAGTGATGTTGTTATCAAGGGTATCACACATTGGTTGAGCTGTGAAGCGAGACCTTGACCAAAACCTGTTGAAAAAAAGAATTCTCAAATGGGTTACAATGCATCTGTGACAATAATGTGTATATAATGGCTAATGGGTTACCTTGGGGGAATGGCGATGAGGTATTTATATGCTTCAACATTGACTTCTTTAATTTTCAGCATTTTTCTCTCCCAAGCTTGGGGATATGTGGTGGTTGCAGCACTCCACATCAGATTTTTTAATACCTGCCCACCAAACCTTTTCCTAAAGTTTGCATAGAGGTGCCTTAAACAATATCTTTGTTCTGCCCGAGGCAAAAGCTCTTGGATAGCTAAGACTAACCCCTGCACAATTAAATTTAGTAATAAAACCATATCCTATACAAAATCATTAACTAATAATGAAAATAAGCTGCATATTATACCTTCTGCTGGTCTGACATCCATGTGCACCCTCCACATACTTCATTGCCCCCGAGGTCTTCAATTAACAATTGCAAAAACCATGTCCAGCTGTCTTTGTTCTCCACTTCTACTACTACATAGGCAAGGGGTAGCATTTGGTCGTTTGGGTCCCTACCAACAGTAGTCAGCAGCTCCCCCTTGTAAACACCTTTCAAAAAACATCCGTCTAAACATATAATGGGCCTACAACTTATGAAACTATCTTTACAAGCTTTGAGACAAACATACATTCTTTGAAAGATTGGGTCACCATTATGAGAGTTAACTTTAATTTGCACTGTTGACCCTGGATTACACCTCAACAGCTCATGTCCATAGTCGTACACCCTTTTATATTGTTCTATGAAATCTCCTTCAACCTGTCTTGTGGAAATTAACTTGGCCCTTCTTGCCTTGGATATTGAAACATTTGTATTCCATTTTCTTAATGCTTTAGTACGAATATCACTCACCTTTAAACTAGGATTCTCAACTAAAGATCTATCTATTTCCTGACTTAACCACTTAGCATTCATCAGTTTAATATTAAGTTGTCTACTACAACTATGAGTATCAATTATCTTTCTCAATTGCCAAATTTTTTGTGACGGCAAATAACCACAATAAGCTAACCATGGGCACTTACCTTGGCCACCCATGCATGTCACCCTCACCCTACGGTTATCATTTTTGATAAATTTTAGATCCCTCCCAGCATGAACAGCATACCTTCTAATAGCATCCTTAAACTCTTCCCTGTCAGTAAAAATAGTGCCCACTTCCCACTTATAATCTGTCATGGACTTCTGCTTTGCATATTTTGAGAAAGGACCTACATCTATTGTATCATCATTGTCATCCTCCTCACTTGCACTATTTTCAGGAGTTAAAAGCGTATCAAACTCCCAATCATCATCTGACAAACCCCTACATTGTTGGGTTTCTTTTTCACTGTCTTCATCATCCACGTATTCATCACCACTCAGATCATCCATTCCTGCTTCATCATCACTGTTCACTTCCACTTCTTCTTCACTTTCGACCTCAATTTCAGCCTCATTATCCACTTCTAATGCTTCTTCACTTACATCCTCAACTTCATCCTCTTTCTCAACCTCCACTGCAACCTCATCATCTTCTGCATCCTCGTGCTGAACATCCTCATTATACACTGAATCCTCCTTCTCAACCACCAATGCATCGTCATGCTCAACATCCAACCAATCCTCATTGTCAACATCCAAGAAATCCTCATTGTGAACCTCCAATCCTTCACTTACATTCTCAACATCCCGTGCATCCTCATTCTCAACATCCACTGCACACTCATTCTCAACCTCCACTGCACCCTCCACTACGTCTTTCATTCCTTCTTCACCACCCTCAACATGTGCTTCTCCTCCTACGCCACTATCCTCACCACTCTCTGCATGACCTTCACATAGCAAAAGAATCTCATTCTCATCATTTTCTAAGATAGTTGCTTCGTCTACCCCATGCACAACATACAGGTTCACTTCCCCCAAATACTTAGCCACATTCATCATGTTCATAGCTCCTTTATCATCATCAACCTTATGTAGAACATGTTGGACACTGTAGTATAATTCTTCTACTTGCATGTATCCCATATGGTTAAGTGAACCTAATACTCCAAAATAACACCATTTATCGGGGTCTACGTCCCAATTAACTATCTCTCTGCCTATATAATTAAAGTGGACTTCTTTGATCAAGGTCCCACCATGGTGGACCACTACCCGAAACATGTCATCAGACATCCCTACCCGAACCCTGCAAATGCAAACGGGGGACCACTAATTTCAGTTAAAGTAAGACCTATGGGACCACTATCATGCATCAAAAGAAGACAACTTTTCACACAAAACAATTTCACCCATAGTTAAACCCCCTCAAATGCGAAAACAATGAAAACATTTTCGAAAAACCTCTAACCTGATTTGATTTGTGGAATTGGATTTCCTCTGCAGATTTCACCTTCAAGATCACCCAATTTGGATTTGCAGGTCCTCCAAAATGCTTATCCCCAAATTGCGATTTCGAATTAACCAAACCAAACCCTAACACTCAGAATTTTAATCACTGCCCACTGCCACGTTCTCAGCTAATGAAAAACACTGTCACTGCCACGTGACGAAGGTAAAAAGCCATGTTGCACACATCAGTCCACGCTGTCAGCAGGATCGTTAAATATTTAACGCCGTCACCAAAAAGGATTAAATTGGACACTTTTTTCACAACGTGGGACCACATTGAACTTTTTGAAAAAGGTAGGACGAAATTGAACATTTCCCTTATAAAGAGGGACAAAAAGAGGTATTAAGCCTAACATTTTCTAGACTCAACTATCTGATGAACTAATGTTATGAACAACGTCTAAGAAAAGAAAGCATCTCTCATTTTTTAATAGACTATATGAGTAACAAGATAATTTTTTATAGCAATAACGTTTATCCTTTTAATAACACTAAAGTTAAAAGAAACTATTTATTCAATATAGTGTTATCTCAAGCAAAGCGTCTTAAGAATACATTGTCTAATGTTTAAACCATTTTATGATTATACATGTTATAAGTTTTACCAAACGATGCATTTATGAATCACATGACAAATGATAAAATGTTTTGAACACGCAATACAATTTAATGCTTATCAACCTTAAAAATATTTAATGCATGTACGATAAAATGATTCGATGCTTGTATATTTTGTTCTTAATATTTGTGCGAATCACTAAAGCAATAAGATATGATCAGAATCACTACACTCAAGAAAAAAAATGTTGTAAGAGATGAAGAACATTTTGTGAATGTTTCACTTAAAGCCTTATGCTCTGTCATATCGTACAATCTTAGTTTTTTAAAGGCTATAATGAAGCTTTGAACCTCTACAAAGTAGACTAAAGTCTAACATCCTGCCTAAAGCTACTTACCCTCTTGAAGTGAACTTCTTAGTCTAACGGTCATGTTTACAAAAAAACTATATATAGACGAAAACTTGAAGAGAAAAAAAAAAGGATAACATAAGAAGAATAGAACAGTGAAATCGTGAATGCCAAGACAAGCTTATTGTGCTTATATATCATATGACTTTGTGTATTTCTATTAAGAGAAAAACCTCAACAAATCGTAGAAATCTTTGTATTATTCATATTCTCTCTTTGAGAGTTATCATTTGTACCGTTGCTCATAAATTTTTTTATGTTGTAAGGTCTGAAGAGAATTAAAAGTCTTGTATAGATGTGTTGTCTAGGTTTAAGACTAGAAGTATTGAGAATACTTAAGACCAGAAATGGTTGGAATACTTGAGGCCAGAAGTGGTTAGAATACTTGTAAACCAAGAGTGATTAAACTTGAATTAGTCGTGTTGACTAGGTGAACTAGGAGTGGTGAAAATACTCGTTGTAAACCTGGAGAGGTAAAACTCGTGTAATCTTGTTAAAGATTAGTGGAACACCTTAAGAGTTCTTAAGGGAGAACTAGATGTAGTTTAGGTTGAGTGAGCTAGTATAAAAGTTGTGCTTTATTGTTTTTCTTCTTTGAGCGCTTTCATAAAATCCTTTTGAAACATCTTCGTCTGAACATATCTTTTGTTTAGTGAAGACGTATCGGATGTCATTTGCGAAAAGTTTTAAAAACACTATCCATCCCTCCTTTTAGTTTTTTCCTGCGGTTTTCATTTTGTACTAAGCATTTAGCGCATAAGTCTAGTATGTTGAGTAGAAAAGCATTTGCAAGATAAAAGAATAATAAGCATATGTTGTCGTTTAATAAAAGCTTTGTATTAAACAATTTGAAATGTTAAATGCACTTACGTCAAACATATAGACGATTTGCTTATATTTTTTAACATTATTTTGATCAAACATAACCTCTAGACGGTTTAAGCTATAAACATTATTTCGCTAAAGTTGGTTTGTTAAATTTCAAAACAAGAGTTTCTAGACGGTCTTCTCTTTCTAGATGGTATTGTCTTAACATTGATTACCATAATTACAATTACAATCAATCGTTAATGTAGTGTGATCATTATTAGCTTAAGTAGGATTTAATTGCAGCTAACTAATCCGTTATAATTTTAATGGCTAAAGCTATTGAACTATTTTTATCAATAAAAAGAGGTAGAGTTTTATTCAGATATATTAGAGTCTATCTTTTTTTATATTGGTAAGAGTGATTCTCCTAATTTCTTGAGTAATTGAAGAACCCTTAAGTTTTATTAAAGGTCTTTTATTCCTTTGTGTGTTTAAACTCTTAGACGTTTCTTTCATCCTTAGTGTAACGTTTGTCAATTTCCATTCCATATTTTAATCTATTTTTGTTTTCTTGTTTTAAACAAATTTCCGAATTTATTGCTTATTAGTATTCCAACATAGATGAATCGGTAAAACTAGTGTTGTCAAAATAGATTAGAACCCGCGGGCCAACTCGGTTCACCAAGGGTTCAGGTCGGGTTGAGTTTGAAAAAAATGTCATTTTTTGATACGGGTCAATTTTCAACCTAGCCCACTTACAACTTAGTTCAATGGGTTGAACCCGTAGTGAGCCGGGTTGACTCACCAACCCATCTAATTTAATTTAATTATTTATTATTTTATCTTTCAGTATTATTTGTTAACACTTTTTTCATTGTATTGTAGATGAGGATAAATAAAAAGATTTTTTAAGAGAGCAAAATATTATGGATTTATCCATTCAAGATTCTAATATTATAAATGAACAAGTGACACAAAAAAAATCAATTTTAGAAGCTTATTTGTTTGTTTTTTGTGCTTGTTTTTAAATTATATTTGGATTATATGATTTATTTATTTATTTTAAATTGTCTTTAAAGTTATTTAAATTTAAATTAAAAAAATTTGTAATTTTTTAAATTTGTAAAAAATATATAATTAATTGAATCAATGACCTAACATGTTTAACCTACCCACACTTGGTAAGCGGGACCCGATTCGAAGTTTTTTAGTCCCTGACAAATGAACTAAGATGAATTAGTTAGTACTTGTTTTGAAAACACCACTTAAAACAAATCCACGATAAGGTAACTATTATTATTATTTATTTGTTTTTAATACAAAATTCAATGAAAATGTGTTCAACAACCCAACTCATACGAAAGTTGCATTGTATCTATCGCTCAGCATCCGCACCCAAACCATGAGAAATCGTAGCCTTTATGCATCGCTGGTTTCACTTTTTTGCTTCGTCGTTCTTATGATCGTAACCCCAGCCATTCCTCAGTCCCAAGAGTATCATAATTTCGCTGACCACCGCAAATTCTTCGGTAACCCTCTTCACTTTTTACTGTGTTTCGGACCCACTTTTGTCCCTTTTCTTTTTCTATTGTTTTACCCTTTTTTCTTGTTTTTCTTATTTTTCGAATGGGTCGCCTAAAAAAGGGAACTTGACTCCACTGATTATGATTTTGGTGGAATTGGTGTGAATTGAGTGGAGATTCTTTTGAATGTTCAGTGTTAATTTTCAGGTATTACTAATGCACTTAATGTGATATCAAATTTCCCTTTTCTGGTTATTGGTCTCATTGGACTTGTACTCTGTTATCATGGAAACTACTTTAGACTCAGGTAACTATAGTCTGTTAATTTTCTATAGCAATCAACTTTCTCATTGCTGGCAAAAATCTTGATCCTCTTTGTTGTGTGGTTTGTGATTGTGATGCATGCCAAAAGCTTGCAAGGTGAAATATGGGGTTGGACTTGCTTCTATGTTGGTGTGGCTGCTGTTGCAGTTGGATCTTCATACTATCATCTCAAGCCAGATGATGCTCGCCTTGTCTGGGATAGGCTCCCAGTGAGTTAGACTTGATTTAGTTTTATGCAAATTGTTTGCCACTGCTAAAAGCCGTTTCCATCCCTTCTTTTTGGCCCATTTCAAGGTGTCAACTTTTGATCTACAAGCTGATTGTGATTGCAGATGACTGTTGCTTTCACATCCATCATTGCAATATTCATCATTGAGCGGATTGATGAGAGGAAGGGAACGGTTTCAATTATACCTCTACTTTTGGCTGGTATAATAAGCATCGTGTATTGGAGGCAAGCTCACTGTTTATTAATTTTGCATTTTATATGACAGAATTTTGTCTATTAAGTAGAAGACAGTTGTTCTTCATATGGATAAAGCATTAAAAGTAGTGTTGGTTCTGCCAATACATTTGCCATTTTTATGTAGTTACCTGATTCATCATGGAATAATCAACTCATAGGACAGTTCAGAGTCTCAAAACTTAGTTTAGTTATTTTCGATGTTCATATATGTGATTTCTATTTGAGGTTAATTGTTAAGTATGTGTTTGGATGAACGTTGACAAAGCAAATGAAATTGATTTTGAAAAGCTACCTAAACTGTTGTTTCAACTCAAAATCTATTCTTGACCCATAATAAATCTCCACGTGTAACCAATCATGTCTAAATCTACCTAAAACCATGTTAATTGGTATTTCAACATGATTATGGAGATTTCAACATGAAATCAAATACGTACCAAGTACTTGCCCATTCAGCTGACTTAGTTACCTGAACTTTAACTCTTGAAATAATTATTCTTGTCTTCCATTCACCCAGGTTCTTTGATGACCTTCGTCCATATGCTCTGGTCCAGTTTGTGCCTTGCATTGCCATTCCTATAATGGCTATTTTGTTACCTCCAATGTACACACATTCAACATATTGGCTCTGGGCTGCAGGTTTGGATTTATGTTATAGTGTAATTCCCCCTAAATGTTTGTTATAACCACAAGTCATGCTTGTATTTTAAATAATTGCTTTCCAGGGTTTTATCTTTTAGCGAAAGTGCTAGAAGCTACTGATGAGGTCATCTATGGATGGACACACCATATTGTCAGTGGTCACACACTCAAGCATCTAGCTGCAGCAATGGTACCTGTATTCTTAACATTCATGCTTGCTAAAAGGAATGTTGAACCTGAGAGGTATTTGCATGTCTGCAACATTAAAACTGCGCATAATTAATGGACTCAATTGTTTCAGCATTGGTACTGCAAGAAAACAGCTTGCAATTGTGGGAATACGAGATATATAGTTCACACAATGAATTGGCATTAAGCTTAGGTCCTATCTGCCCTATTAAAATGTCTCAGCATGGGCTATTGGATGTACATGGACATTGGAAAAAGAAAAGAAACATTAAGAAAGAGAACCTACCTGTTTCCCTCCTGAGTATATGAACTATGTTGATTACAAAATCTTGTAGTTCTTATTTTTCATCTGTCTTACAAACTATCGATCAGTAGAGTGACTTTCACTAGTAAATATGTGTTTTGTTGCAAGTATCTCTTTAATTTAACTGTAAATTCAACTTATGATTGTTAGATTTTGTTAACCAAAATTGTGGGAACTAGTAGATTTGTAAGATTGTCAGCCATAATGTGAATTTTACAATATTCACCCGTATGATTGTTGCATTAGTTGAAAACTTGCATTTCATTACTTCATTTGCTGTTGTATTTTGGAAACTACTTTACAATTGCAATTTCAGTTTGACTACTATCTCGATTATTTGATTGCTGTGAATGTCATTTGATTGTTGTGATCTTCGTGCAGACAAAATTTGCTTAAAACTTGGAGGGTTTCTTGGATGAAGTTTAGAGAAGGCAACTTCAACATTGGGAGCTACTCTTACTCAGGCGTGGCAGTTGTGGAGACATAGTATGATGTTACTTTCCCATACAACAAAATAACGGGGTATACTGGATTACCTAATATTGTTAAGCTTGAATGTGGACCAGGTAAAGTGCCATCACTTTCATACAATAATATTATCCGTAATTAACTCTGTACAGTTTCCCATACGTACAATGTAGAGAGTATCTATTTTAGTTATGTACTTTTTATTTGTCACCTCCTTCAAACTCTGGTGGTGTTTGTCTCGAAAAAATATACTAAATGAAATTAGAATATATATGCTAGTTTGCAGTGCTCGTCACAGTAAATTGAAGTTGAGCTGAAGTTTATATTAAAAACAACCAAACCAAGACAGAAGAAAAAGAATTCAGAATGAAAGAATACCTATTGTGTGTTTCAAGACATCCCCTCCCCCCAATAAATAGAAAGAGTATTTAAAATGAAACGTAAACAGTGTTAGAACATGATAATACTAGTAAAATGGTACTGCAACAAACAAAGATGAAAGAAACATGAAAATGAAGACAAGGTATTGAAATGTGGTTGTTTGGTTGTTACTCATCTAAAACAAGGACGGTGATCTAGAAGTTAGAACATACTTACAATACCTATATGAGTACTGTAGGATTAACCTTTTTTACTTGCTATGATTTTATCAATACTTATATAACTTGCTATGATTTTATCAGTTCACTTTTCTGATTTAGAGTTCATGACGATATCAAAGTCTTCACCACATTGTTATTTAGGACTAGATTTTTATTATCATATTTAAATTTCAAAGATAGAATCCATTTAATTTAGTAAAAGCTCTTTAAATGTAATAACCTCCAAAATTTATTTTTAATACTTTTCTTTAATTTAGAATTAACGTCATATATTGTTTTTGATATATTCCAGTGCTTACTAAATGTAATAACCTCCCAGTGCTTACTAACTTGAAGTTACAATAGCCAAACTTCTTAAAGAAAGTTTTTGATATATTGTTCTTGAAATAATAATATATTACCTCCCTTATAATTCTAAGACGTAAAGTTACACTTCTTCACTTATGACTTTCATTTCAAACTTATATTTTACAAATAATTTTGTTCTTGAAACTATATAATCACTTATACCAAAAGTTAATCTGTCGTTAAAATGTAGTTATATAATGTCACACTTACTTTTCTTTAGATTTAGTGTACACATATTTATCAATATTTGTAAACATGTAGTCTAATTTTTTCTGGATCAATAAAATTTGTTTTCAAAAATTCATGAAATTATGCTTTTAATTTTAAAATTTAAAAAAATTAAAAATAAAAAGGGTGAAATAATTGTTTTTTTTAATTTTAAAAATTAAAAATTAAAATTCAAAAGTATTTTAATTTTAGACAAGAAAATAGAAGTTAGAAAATTCCTTTCAACAGGAGATCATGAAAACAAAGAAAATAAAAAGAGCAATAAAAAAGGGAGCCCAAAGTTCATTATCATTCTCACACCATCCAATTTTCCGTTTGTACTTGGTTCTTGTTTGGACATTTCTTCCCGAACCTCTAATTTTTCTTCATGCACCTTCATAAAATGATATATTCCAATTTTACCCTTATAAATTTGTGTAAAATATGAGAAGGTAACCATGTCACTTTCTTTACTTCTTCACCTTCTTCTAGTGGAGTGAGATGTGTGGTTTGAGGGTTTTAAGTAGGTTATAGATTGCATAATTTAGAACATGTTATTGGATTTGGAAACATGTTTCAGATTTTCAGAAATATCTTTGAAGCATTCATTTCAGCTTAAGTAATCTAGAATATGCTTTTGAATCTAGTAAGACATTTAGGATTGAATATTTCATAATACAAACATTTTTTTTGAAGTATCCAATCTAGAATGTGCTCCCAGAAGTATATATGTAGCTTTTGTTTCAGGGCTTGAATTTCAACATTGGGGTTTGAAATACACCTATATGGGCCTCAACCTTTGTCTCCAACTTCACCTTTAGTGCCACCTTTGGTCCTCCTCGATCTTTGATCTATTCCTCTAAGCCCGGGAAAGTGCTACATACAACATGCCACAACCAAATGTTGTAGACAAATCAATGTGGATTCCTTCAAGAGTCATTCCTTGACACTTGTAAATGCTAATAGACCATGCCGATATCTGCGTTGTGCATGATACAACTTCAGGTCCATCCATATATCCTACATTGCTGGCTTAATTGCCACAAATTTCCCTCCATTCATAAGCAGCACTTTAGCATGTCCAAATTATATACCAACTGATAGCAACCCTCCAAGCAAAGGTGATCCAAAGCTAGAAGAGAGGGTGTTTGGTTCCTAGATGGAGTTTGCGGAATATGGTGGGCAAAGGACAAGGACAATAAGGAAACTATGGTTGCAAGGGAGAAGGCTCGTGATCTTAGGTGGTTATATGGTAGTGGTGTGGTATTTGAAGACTCAAAGAAATGCTAGGTCAATTCTAAGAAGAAGGTGATTAGAAGGATATCATGGTTGCTCTAGTTTTGATTTTGAATTTTTCAAACTAAATATGCATTGTAATAAAAAAAGATTATGTTCTTTTTTTTTTTTTTTTTACTTTCATCTCCTTTGTTATTCTTTTAGTATTTTGAATTCTTGTTTTGAAATTAACTCTGTTGGATGTTTTTTTAAAAAAAATTAATTATTTGGATAAAATAGGTGTCAACATTTCTTTTTAATTATTTAGATAAAATTTGTTGTTAACATCGAACAAAAATGAGAGTTAAAACTTATTTGAGTTAATATTTTATATACACAACTTGTTTATCATATTCTATAAAATTCTCATTGTTTTCTTGATTATTTTTTTTGAAACTTTCGTAAGCCGATTAATATATATATATATATTCCAAGATAACCAGAACAAAAAAAATTAAATAGCATGATAGAAAAAAAAAGTTGTAACAAATACCAAATACCAATTTGATGCATGTAAAATACTATAAATAAAAATATTAAGCATATTAATTGACATTTCAATGTAGAAATCAATTAAACAGATGATCCTTTCAAGTCAATGAAGTTGTTTCACCCTCTCTTACTTTGTAACCATCCTTTAGTTCTATGCATAAATCGCTACCCATGACAACATTAAGAGGTGATTCAGTCAAATAATTATGTAAAAAAAAAAATAAATTAATATAGTAAAAAAACTAGTATTCAATTTTTATAAGGTTTAATATATCTTTAGGTCCCTATTTTCGTCTAAAATTTCAAATAGGTCATTTTCTTTTTCGGCGTCTCAATTGGATCCTTATTTTTGTAAAATAGAATCAAATAAAGGTTTTCTGTCAAATTGATGAAACACCGTTAAGGAGGGAGTGACGTGGCATGCTCAGAGTGTAATTTTTTATTACGTGACATTAAAAACATGACTAAATTATATTTTTTTAATTTTTGAATTAAAAAATGAAGTGTACAGAGTGGAAATATAATTTAAGTAAGGGCAAAAATGGAAAATCAAATTAAATTAATTTGACGGCTGTCACCTGTGCCACCCCTTCCCCACCCAAAATTAGGGTTTCAGATTGGAGGGAAGGGGGAAAGTTTCATGCGTCGCGAGAAAACATGGGGGCGCTAATTGAGAATGTCTCGTGGCAACTTTTGAAGGCGTGATTCAAAGAAGATAAAGCAAGGTTGCTTCACAGTTTTGTGTAGAAGACGCGATTAGGTAGTGCGAACTTGAATCTCACAGGGGAGATCGATGGTGGAAGCGCGAATCGCGGTGGAGCAGGTTCTCGCGTTGACAGGCTGTCTCTCGCGGAGGAAATTTTGAGTTCCATTGGCGATGGGGTTTTGTCGCGGCGACTTGGGTTTCTTTGCGTTTTTTAGCTTGGATTTGATGTAGGTTTCTGATGCGATGATGGAGATGATGTCGCTAATTGGTGGTTGCAGCGAAGCTCTCAAGGAAGAAGAAAGGGATCTGCGATTTAGGATTATATGACAATTGGGATTTTCTGATTTATGGGTTTGCAGGTGATGAAGATGAATGTGCGGTGACCATGGAGGTTGGCGACAACGACTTGTGGTCTGACGAGGATGATGCTGGCAGCACAACGTGGCTTACGGCGACATTGGCTAGGTTAGGGAATTAAGGTTTGGCGGTAGATATTATTACTAGTCAACCGAACAAAAAAATATAGGAAGAGGCCGAGCGGTGAGAGAGAAGAAGAAGGGAACCGAATGACTGAAGGTAGTGAGGCTACTGAGCAAGGTCGAGCAGTGAAGAAGAAGGAGGATATCGAACGGCTGAAGCACAGGAGCCGATCGGTTGAAGATTTTCCAATGTAATTTGATTTTCCAATTCAGCACTTAATTTAATTTGATTTTCCATTTTTCCCTTACTTAAATTGTATTTCCACTCTGCATACTTCATTTTTTAATTCAAAAATTAAAAAAATATAATTCAGTCACGTTTTTGATGCCACGTAATAAAAAATTACACTATCAGCATGTCACGTCACTCCCTCCTTAACGACGTTTCATCAATTTGACGGAAAACCTTTATTTGATTCAATTTTGCAAAAATAAGGACTCAATTGAGACGTCGAAAAAGAAAAGGACCTATTTGAGATTCTGGACGAAAATAGGGACCTAAAAAGACATTAAACCTTTCTATAACATGTAGAATAATAAGAAATAACTTGTGTCATAATTTTTTTAAATCCCATCCTTTATAAGTTGTTCATGTCAAACTAAAATATAATACACATCACCTACTTTATTTTCTATAACAGTTACATGTAGTTAAACGTGACTATTTATTTTCAACAATTTACTTAATTAGATTATTAAATTGGTTAACAAAAGTTTTTTAAGTTTTATAAATATGGACTTAATCAATATATATTATAATCACAAGTGAGTAATTGGAAATTAACAAAGTTGTTATCATTAGTGCAACGAAGAGATACAATAACGGTTATTTTTTACAATTAGCAGTGATTTGAAAAATGAGACATTAAGACGTGGTAAAAAGTGTGGGAAAGGGGTGGTCTCATGTTGTGAACCAAAGTAAAAAAAGTTAAGAATTTGCTTCGATTAAGAAAAATCAATGCAATAAAGTGAAAATAAAAAATAAAGAAAAAATAAATTTAGACTTTTGGCAACGGTTCTATAAACAACTAAGACCGTATACCCTATCATATTTGAAATATTTATTTAATTTTAAGGATTTATGGCAACCGAGACATAGACTATCCAAAAATAATTTATGCAACTAAAATTCAATTTTTAAGCCCATAAGCATCAACAAATATACATCATATCATAATATCCAACCCACTCAAACAAGCAATTAATAGCAAAGAACACATTTTAACGATCATAAACAAAGCACCCAAAAGATTTTCTTCTAAGATAATCGATTATCTCACCTTATAATCGATTACTTCATAGAGATTTTAGCAAAGATAACAATACCTACTAAAATAATCGATTATTAGACTTGATAATCGATTATCTCATAATACCTAATGTAATAATGGATTATCAAATCTGATAATCGATTATTCCAGATATTTTTTTCAATAAAGGTACAATTCTGGCTAAAAATTAGGACTGATAATTGATTATCCTGTCAGTTTTTTGAAAATAAAATGATTTTCGGATTTCGTTGCACCTAAAACTCATCCAAATGACCAAATTAGTATTCTTGACACTATAATTGATTTAAAAACATGTTTAGAACAACACTTAAATATCATCTTTCTCTTTTGGTTAGGAATTAGTTGCACTAGATCAAATGAACACTCTAAAAACTCCCATACTAGATTTTACCCATTTCTCATCAAATTTTGGTGAACTAAGATGTTAAACAAGTCTTAAATGACCTCAAGATAGACTTTAAACATCAAACTCACTCAAATAACGATTCCTTTAAAGTTTCACTTGTCAAAACCTCAATTTTAGACTAAAACCAACCTTAACTCTCACTTTTCACTATATCAAAAACCCATAGCAAGTCTCCGCAATTTATAACATCAAACCCATCAGCTTAAGAGACCAAAACAAGCATATTTCATACAACAACCATAATAACAACCCAACATCCCAAAATGCCTAATTCAGGCCAGAAAAACAAGTAAAATTTCACAACCAATTTCATTAGAATTATCTCATATCAATCAATAAGATTTTAAACCCCAATCTCTAGTAATTATACCATAACATAGTAGAATTACAACAACAATTCCAGTTAATTAAACAACAATATCAATCAAAGTTCATCAAAACTAGTAACATTCAACAAGTAATCATAACAGTGTCTCATCATACCAAACTACAAAATTCACATAATTTCCAAATATACCACCGATTATAAACATTATAATAACTTTAGAAAATATGGTAGTTAGCTTACATTTCCTTACAGAGGACCCAACTGTTCTACAAAAGCTAAGACGATTCCACCAGCACAAGAAACTTTATCTACACCTACAACTCACAGAAACATATCAGGATATATCGTTAGAACTACTAATCAACAAAGAGTCTTATAGAACTCGAATGACACATACAAAATCACTATGGTTTGCATGCAAAGGAAACGAGACAGATAAAAGAAAAAGAGTAAAAACTAACTTACTATTTTGGAGTAACTGATCGAGTTCGCTGTGATCACTCAGATGGTCTTTGATTTTCAAACAAATGAACGTAAATGAGGAACTCCTAAAGAGAAGTCAGGTAACTCTAGAAAAGTAGTTTCTAAAAGGATTATATATTTTAAAAATAATGAAATTCGTTCATAATAAAACTATTTATATTAAAATTATTTAATATTAAGATAATTGAATCTCACTATTATTAAATCACTACCATTTCTAAAGTATCATTTTTGAGATATTGCATGACTTAAATTTATTTTATAAAAATCGACTAAATTAAATATAAAAATGAAATGTCATGTGATCTGGCTTAGTTCAATTTTAAGTTTAAAAAAACATTTTATAAGAGAAAATCATCAAAAGGACACTACGAACCTTTTTGTATGATTATTGACATATTTATAATATATTATTATTTTGTTATATGATAAATATATTATAAATATAATGAGTTATAAAGGTACATATTATGCTGCCGATAAAAAAAAAATCCACCTTTATAAATATTTATATCTTGGAATGAATAATCTCCAACATAATTTCAAGAATTTCAAATTATACATTTCCAAATATAAAATAAAAAACACATCTCAAATTATATAATCCAAAATATAAAAAAGTATAAGTTATATTGTATATTAAATTGTACAATTTAAAATGAAAAATTTATATTTTAGATTACATAATTCAAAATAAAATAAAAAAAGTTTATAAAAATACAGACTGAAATTATGAGGATGCATGAAGAAGTTGCCCTCACATAGTATTGCATCTTAGGATAGTCACATACACACATTTGCTTATCCAACTATTGGGCGGTCATGGTAGAAACAACACAGAATTGCATACCAGAGTTTGTAGGAAAATATGCGAATCATGCACGTGAAAAAAACATAGATATCTATGAACCGACCTTTATCTGTCATAAACACAAGAAAACAGCCACTAATTTTTCCCCTTAATATTGAAGATACCAAAACTTACAATTAAAATCTTCAAACTGAGTTTTAGATCAAATCATCCATCACAGTTTTTCACCCCAAAAGAGAAAGTGAAAAAGGAATATACAAATCCAACACAAACTATGCCATCTTACAAGTCTACAACTATGCACAACCTAATTACTTTCCCTATGTAACAAAATTGGTAGATATACAATTTTTTTTCCTTCACCAGCGAGTGAATTGGTAACATTTTTATCAAAAGTCTTCCACCAAGATATAGAAGCCACTCCTCAAAAAGGAAAAAGTTCACAACACCAATCATTTTGCCATTTTTGATGAATCTTTAGATTTTCTATTCTCAGCAAAGAGAGTTAGAAAACTGAAAACCGAATACCCTTTATGCTCTGGAGCCTAACTTCCACCATGCTCGCCAACTTTTCTCTGATTCTGATTTATACAGCCTTGCCTTGGTCTCACGTAATCTGATCTTGTATTGTTTCTTCCACCCTTCAAATCTCTGTTTAAGTTTCCTAAGTTCTTCAACCGAGTTTGTGTTTGCACACTGCGCCGGTTTGACATCGTGCATAGCTTTTACTTCATCATCAAAGTCCTGTGTTCGTTGCTCGAATTCCTTCATCAGATTGCTGATTGTAGTCAAATTTCCATTGGCCTGTCTCCCTGCATCAGTGATAGACAGATTGCCAGAAAGCATTGGTGTGCTCCCACCAGGAGTTCTTGATCCCATGGACGTATCTTCAGAATCATAACCACGAGGTAACACAAAATCATGTCTTACAGGTTGAACAGTAGCATTCTCAGAAGCAAGGCTCTTTCTTGCAGCAACAAGACTCATCTGCATTGAAATTGCAATCAGAATCTATCATAGAATTTAAGTTGGATATGAAATCTTCGTGCAGCATCGTACTAGTCTTGTAAAAATGAACGGTTTTTAGATTTGAAAATCAAACAGATACATTAACTTCTTAGGAACCGTTTTATATATCAACAGTAATGAGAATTCAAAGTTAAATCCAACTTGGTATATCACACTAGTATTTCATAATACCAACTAATTCTTCTTTCAGAAAGCTGGTACAAATAATTGAGTGATAATAATTTATCTGGTTATTGAGATGAGGGAATATGTTAGAATCTAATTGCTGGGTATGGGACATGACTCATGAGTTTCACGTTATAGAAGTTTGAGATTCTGATATTGGTGTCTCCTAACCGAGTTTTTTTTATCAGAATAACTTGTTCATGTAAACTACAGGTACATATATAGTACTAGTCAAAAGTTTGGATCAACCAATCAGTTGCATCCATTAAAATAACATTCATGTGTCAAAAAACTTGAATGCTTGTCTGAACTGAAAACTTACTTGCAAAGATGCCATCTGCTTTTGCCAAGCCTCCTCCATTGACTTCATTTTTGTCTCATATTCAATCCTCTTTCTCTCAGACTGTTTTAGCTGTTCCCTCAACTCAATATATTCCTCTTCCTTTTGCTCTACAACTGCATCAGCCTTATCAACCTGCCTTTGGAGTTCTGCTAAAGCTGAAAGCAGATTCTGAACTGGCTCTTTGGACAGATCCTGCTAAATCAAAAAGGACGGCGGGGGGTTGTTACATTTCAAAACACGCCGCAAACAGGTTTACCATGATAATTAGTATAATTACCGAAACACAAAGACAATTTTTTTTTTTTTTATTTCCGGCAGTTTACTAATGAAATTTGGAAGTAACAGCACTTTGTTTTTAATCTTGCGTGAGGGGCAATTGAATCATAACTTTCTCTAAGAATTTTAGAACATATTTCCATTCGTGTGCCGAAGTATATAAACGAAATTGATCCAAGCAACTCAGAATCATATTTTCAGCATCTCCCTGATTTTCTGTCATTTATCCAAAATAATTAAACTGTGACTTGGGATGTCTTATATCCAATTTTCACCTCAAAGCCAATGCTATCGTGCATCAGGTTGGACATGCATTCCATATATATGCCCCATTCTGCTTCTACTTAAATGGAAACCAAGTGATTCCTAAGCTTCCCAATACTCTAGTTTACCATCAATTCCATCTCCCAACTCCTTTAGAAACGCATCTTGTGCAAAAAACATGCATTAAGCTGCAAACTCCTAGATATGATCATAACATACGAACATTCAAAACCAAAACAAAAGGAATAAGAAACCCTTGGTGTAAACCTATAGACATAGGGAAATCATTCATGGTCTCACGAGTAACGAACTCGGGATTGGAAAAAGAAAAAATAAATACGTATACTAAATAGGATGAAACGAATGAGAAAAAAGGGGGCCCTTCCAAGTTCCTCTTCACAGAGGCTTTCTCCTTTCACAAAAAGCTAATGCTCAATCTACAAAATGAACATTCCTCCCTCTCCTTCAATCTACAAAATGGACATTCCTCCCTCACCTCTCGCCCCCTAACCACCCAGCCTTCCCCCCGTCCCACCCCATCTTCTGCTGCCCAATTTTAACTCATCAACTCAAACTAACTAATCAGTATCCTAGTGTCAACTAGCTTCCCCTTTCCCATTGTCCAAATAATTATATCCTCAAGGTTGAAAACAATCAACTGATAATAAACAAATTATGTAATTATTTCCCAAAAATCTAAGAAAACAACATTCTAGTTAGCTGGTATCCTCCCATATCTAGGTGGGTTAAATGTTAAACTGGATATGAGAATATTTTATTGAATTCAAGTTTTTAACAGTACATCAAGCTCTATATAGAGAACTTTAATCATGAAGCAATGATTACAAAGACATCTCTAGAATCTTCTAACTTCTAACAGCAGACTTGTAATTAATTACAATATCCTATTGTAGCTTATCAACTAAGTTTTCTCCCTAATCAACACTCCGCTCATGCTACTGAATGGATATATATTATTCCAAACTTACATGTGAGATCATGTTTTTAACAGTACATCAAGCTCTATATAGAGAACTTTAATCATGAAGCAATGATTACAAAGACATCTCTAGAATCTTCTAACTTCTAACAGCAGACTTGTAATTAATTACAATATCCCATTGTAGCTTATCGACTAAGTTTTCTCCCTAATCAACACTCTGCTCATGCTAGTGAATGGATATATATTATTCCAAACTTACATGTGAGATCATGAAATCGTCCAATGGGAAGACCAAATGGGACATTGTTAGAAATAAAAGAAGTTAGTTGTTAGTAGAGAGAGGGAGAGTATAAATAATAACAGAATAGGTGGAGAGAGGAATATCAGATATTTTCCTTGTGGGTATAGACTGGACATTTTTCAGTGGAGGAAGGGAGGCTTCCTTAAGACGTATAATTGTATTTCTCTTTATATACAATAAAGATTCAATAATATACATACACATACTTTCATCTTCTGTTGTTAAGTGTTATTGTGAGAAGAGAGTATTATGTTTGGTTTTCTGAACAAAAGAACCTAACAAGTTGGTCCGACTTGCCGGATCTGTATCGGAGGAGCAAAGGAATTTGTATCGGAGGAACCTAACAAGAAGAATGGAGGGAAGGTTGATCGCAATTGAATCGACAGTAGAAGAGTTGAAAGCGGAGATGAGAGCGGTAACTCGCGAATTCCAAGCGTTTGGCCACGCTTGTGAATGACGAACCAGGAACCAGCATCGGAGCTCCGAAGGAAGACGTGATTCTGTCAACGCTGGATGCGAACAACGACCACCGAAAAACTGGGAGGAGGAATCGGAAGATGACAGAGGAGAAGTTCGACGCAGTTGGAGGAAGCGCGTTGAACTACCTACATTTGAAGGTGGGGGAGTGATGTTTGATCTGAATGAAATCCCAAAACGTGTGCAACCAAATAGTCCTTTGGCTTCACAGTGGTACAGACTAGAAGACAGGAGAGGTGAGAAAGCCAAGGGAGAGTTAATATTGGCAGTTTGGATGGGAACTTAAGCAGACGAGGCATTTCTTGATGCATGGCATTCTCATGCAGCAACATTTGGTCCTGAGGCTGTTGCAAACACAAGATCAAAGGTTTACCTTTCACCTAAGCTTTGGTATGTCAGGGTCAATGTTATTGAGGCTCAGGACTTGATACCAAGTGACAAAACCGATATCATGAAGTTTTTGTGAAGGCCAATCTGGGAAATCAGTTTTCAAGAATTAGAGCATCTCAGAGTAAAACCATAAATCCCATGTGGAATGAGAACTTGATGTTTGATGTTGCTGAGCCATTTGAGGAGCCTTTGGTTCTGACTACAGAAGAAAGGGCTGGTCCAAACAAAGATGAAATCCTGGGAAGGTGTGTCATTCCTTTACACAATGTGCAGAGGAGGTTTGACCATAAGCCTGTGAACACAAGGTGGTTTAACCTTGAAAAACATGTGGTTGTTTAAGGGGAAAAGAAGAAAGAGACCAAGTTCTCAAGTAGGATACACTTGAGGGTTTGCTTGGAAGGTGGCTACCATGTGCTCGATGAATCAACTCACTACAGTAGTGATCTTAGGCCAACAACAAAGCAACTATGGAAGGCCAGCATTGGAATTCTAGAATTGGGGATTATAAGTGCACAAGGGTTGATGCTAATGAAGACTAGAGATGGTAGAGGAATCACAAATGCATATTGTGTAGCTAAATATGGGCAAAAGTGGATCCGTACTAGGACAATTGTGGATAGTCTTGCTCCAAGGTAGAATGGGCAATACATTTGGGAGGTTTTTGATCCATGTACTGTTATCATAGTAGAGGTCCATGATAATGGTCATTTACATGTTGGAGAGAAATCAGGGGCATCAAAGGATTCAAGAATAGGGAAGGTGAGAATTAGGCTATCCACTCTTGAAGCTGATAGAGTGTACACACACTCTTATCCTCTTTTAGTATTGCATAATTCTGGTATGAAGAAAATGGGAGAGGTGCAATTAGCTGTAAGGTTCACAAGCTTATCTGTGATAAACATGTTGTCTATGTACACACAGCCTTTGTTGCCAAAGATGCACTACATCCATCCTCTGTCTGTGATTCAACTAGACAGTCTTAGGCCTCAGGCTATCCAGATTGTGTCATAAGGTTGAGCAGGGCAGAGCCACCACTGAGGAAAGAGGTGGTGGAATACATGCTAGATGTGAATTTAGGAGCTACCTATTTGGCAACCCTGGGATAAATTAAAGGAGATTGGAGGCAGTTTAGCGTAAGGCCCATAGCTTTCTTTAGCAAGGTTTTAACGGAATCCTCCCTTGCTAAAACCATTTATGAAATGCTGGAAATTAATAGAATCCAGGAAGAAGGGAAGACAGTGGAGGAGGATTTGCCACCACCCAAGCCTCCAGATTTGAATTGGAGGGCGCGCACCACCTGGGAAGAGGAGCCTTGCATCAAATAACAGTTCCCTGACTTCAACCTTAAGGACAAGGTTGATTTTAAGGGGTAGGTAATGTTAGGAATAAAAGAAGTTAGTTGTTAGTAGAGAGAGGGAGTATAAATAATAACATAATAGGTGGAGAGAGGAATATTAGATATTTTCCTTGTGGGTATAGACGGGATATTTTCCAGTGGAGGAAGGGAGGCTTCCTTGGGACGTATAATTGTATTTCTCTTTATATACATTACAGATTCAATAATATACATACACATACTTTCATCTTCTGTTGTTAAGTGTTATTGTGAGAAGAAAGTGTTTTGTTTGGTTTCCTGAACAAAGGAACCTAACAAACAGACATAAAAAGTGATGATAAGGCGTCTATCAAGTTTTTCTTTAATAGAGTGTCAATTATCTATATATGTTTAGTTCCATTATGTTGAACTGGATTGCGAGCAATGATAATAGTTTATGTGTTATCACAATAAAGAGTCATAGATTCTTCCCATGTCACTTTAAGATCCCTCAAAATAATTTGTAATCATAACAGTTCACACACCCCATGTACCATAGCTCCAAATTCAATCTTTGCACTAGACCTTGCAACAAAATTTTGTTTTTTACTTCTTCAAGTCTCCAAATTTCCACCCAAGAACGTGAAATATCTTGAAGTGGATCCTTATCTGTAACAACTGTTAGAATGTAATCAGCTATTACAGTTTTGTAGGAAATTAACCATTACATAATCTAGAAAATTAAGATGATTGATTCCTAATTATTAAGTGTTTTTATTATAATTGATTATATAATATGGTATAATTACATATTGTGTGGTTTGCATTAGAAACACAATACATTCAAAACATATACACTTCATAACATGATAGTCATGAGTTAAAGCATATCTAGCAAAATTTGTGTTTGTTTGGCATATCATTCCATCTGCTATTTGGATGCTATCGGACCACTCATTAATATTTAGTCTCATGCACGAGATGTATATACCTCAGCGTGAGGGATGTGTGTTGGAAGTTCCACATCGACTAGAGATAATGCGATTTCATAATATATAAGTGAGAACAAACTTCACTTTATAAGCTGGTTTTGTAGGATTGAGTTCGTCTTATTAGATATTTTTATTATAATTGATTTTATAAAATAGTATAATTTCATACTTGTGGTATGGATTAGACTCACCATACATTCAGAACATATACAACTCTATATAGTATTAGTTGCTTAGGGTTTCGATCTAGGATCTTTTTTTTTGGTGAACAATACTCGCGACAATTGTGTTATTCTTTTCACTGTCACATAGCACCCTTTTCCTCTGGTAACCATAACAATCAAGACCGTCTTCCTTCGACGACCACTGCGCTTCATTCGCACGCGTGGCCTCTTCCTGGCATGTATGTGTTTGTCTCCCCTTGCGTTTTTCACACTGTTCCAGCATGACCCACTTGCCGACACACCCGTTGCCTACTTCCTCACACCCAAGCACCCCTTTTTAGCCCATTTTAGGTACTTTTTCCATGGCTTCTTCAACCTCACATTCAAGTACCCCGTCTGCAATTACTTTTACCATTGTTCCACTGATTCCATGTGAAAAACTTGCCAGGACGAGAAACTCTAGCTCTTGGGTTGCTGCTCTCCAACTATGGTTTCAAGGCAAGGCTATGCCGACCACTTGACCAAACAAGCCAAAGACATTCCCCGCAATGATCAAGCCCAATTAATGCAAATCGACGCCTCCTTGTGTAGTGTTCCCTAGTTCTCCATTGATGTCAAATTGTAGCCTCAATACCATACTTTTACTACCTATTATGATGTGTAGAACAAAGCCAAAATAGTATACTCCAACAATGTTCATCACCTTTACAATGTTATCTCCTACCTTATCAATGTGAAGCTGGAAAATCATGATATAAAGACATATCTTGGAAAACTCGATCGCTTAATTGTTGATTGAGCCACTAATGATGTAGACAAACATGTTGAACAATGTGGCAAGTTTTTTATGGTTCTTGCACTTATTGGACTTCCTCCTGAGTTTGACTTTGTCCACAATCAAATCTTATATGGCATGGTTGTTCCATCTTTTAACATCGTTTGTGAACAATGACTTCACTTCTCAGTTCCTCACATGTTTGGTCATTCTCATGTACCTCTAACTGATTCTTCTGTTTTTTATTCCTAATCTTCCTACCAGGGTGGACGAAATGGAAATCGTGGTGCATATCATGGTCAACGTCCTTGTTGCAACTTTTGTCAAGGATATGGCCGTACTAAGGCAAAATGTCACACAAAGGCATGACAACACAAGACAGCTAATATTTCCCAAGTATCCTTTTAATTTAATCTCCATAAGCAAGCTCACTCGCACCCAAAATTACTTTGTTCTTTTTGCTAATAATTTTGTTCTTGTTCAGGATCGGCCTATCGAACAGACGATTGGAGCAAGACATGAGTCTCGAGGATTCTACTATATGTCACAATCGGTTGCTTGTAATCTCCATTGCATCTCAAGCTCTTTAGCATCAACCCTTAGGTAATCTTAGTCCTACCAAAATGCATCTCATGTTTTCCAGTATTTCTCACAATTCGTCTTTTCAATGTGAGTTAGAAAAGCACACTTGTCATACCTATGATACTCGATTTAACAAAAGTGTTTCATCACCTTTTGCTTTAATTCACTTTGATAATTGCGATCTTAATCGTGTCTATTCTACTTTGGGTTTTTATTAATTTTTTACTTT
Organism: Vigna nakashimae; assembly: GCA_034642375.1. Taxonomy (NCBI): domain Eukaryota; kingdom Viridiplantae; phylum Streptophyta; class Magnoliopsida; order Fabales; family Fabaceae; genus Vigna; species Vigna nakashimae. The sequence continues at coordinate 4,542,731 of CM067763.1, read as the reverse complement.
CATAGACGATTTCTCTGGGTGTATTTGATTAGTCTCGATAAAAAATTGTTCTGATGTTTTTTCTATATTCCAAGGTTTCTTGACTTAAATTCAAAATCATTTTGGCACCTCTATTAAAATTTGACGCACTGACAATACTCGTGAATAAATGTTTTCCCAATTTTAGTCTTTTCTAAGTTCACAGTGTATCCTCCGTGAAACATCTTGCTCTCACACACCACAACAGAATCGTGTCACCAAAAGAAAGAATCAACACTTGGTTGAAACTACAAGTACCCTTCTTCTTCACCACAATATTCCTCTACGATTCTAGGGAGATGCCATTCTGATAGCATGTTATTTGATCAACAGCATGCCTTCCTCCGTCCTTAATAATCAGGTTCCTCACTTGGCAAATGCATTTACCTTATGGGTGATGATGAGATTGGAATTCACAACTCAATGAGCAACTTTCATAGCAATTTCATAATAAAGATTTGGGCCCTCTAAAATATCTCTTAGGATTTGAAGTTGCTCAATCTGCCCTTGGATTTGTCATTAATCATTGTAAGTATGCCCAAGAATTTCTTACTGAAACTACTATGCTTGACTGTCATGCTTGTTATATTACTATGGATCCCAATATCAAGCTTCTTCCAGGTCAGACAGAGCCATTGAAAGAGCCAGGTAGGCAGACTCAACTATCTCACCATCACCATACCCGACATCACTTTCGCAATTAGTGTGGTAAGCCAATTTCTATATGCTCCTTGTGCTGGACATTAGGATATTGTGACACATATTCTTCGATATATAAAAAATGCTCCAAGATAAGGATTATTGTATGAAGACAAATAGAGTACTTTTGATCACTTGTTACTCTAATGCGGATTGGACAAGATCACCATCAGATAGAAAACCCACTTTTGGGTCTTTTGTTCTTATAAGAGGAAACCTTATCTCATGGAGAAGTAAGAAGCAAAATATAGTTCCCAGATCTAGTGCAAAAGCATGATATTGTGCTATGGCAATGGCCACTTGTAAGCTTACGTGGCTTAGGCAACTACTACTACCGCTAAATATAAGGGACATCCATGAAACAAAGCTTATTTATGACAATCAAGCTTCACTTCACATTGAATCAAACCCGGTCTTCCATGAAAGAACCAAACACATTGAAATTGATTGTCACTTTATTACAGAAAAGGTGCTCTATGGACAAATCATTACTAACTTTGTCAACTCTAGCAATTAGTTGGCTGACATATTTACCACATCCCTTAAAAGCCCTCGGATTGAGTACATTTGTAACAAGTTTGGTGCATATGACATATATGCTCCAACTTAGGGAGAAGTTTTCGAATGTAATCAATTGTTACAGATTTGTAGGAAATTAACTGTTACATAATGTAGGAAATTAGGATGATTGATTCCTAATTATTAAGTGGTTTTGTTATAATTGATTCTATAAAGTAGTATAATTACATACTGTGTGGTCTGGATAAGACACACAATACATTCAGAACATACAATTCTATAACAACAAACGTTGCATAATCTGCATGGGTATAGTTCTCCATTTTTAATTTTTCATTCCTTTAGAACAATAATCCCCTTTCTAGACTTATCTTCAAATATTGAAGGATTTTGTTCAAAACCTATAAATGTTTCTCCCTTGGATTATGAATGACCTCACTAACTACACTCATAGCATAAACTATATTAGGTCTGGTGTGGGCTAATTAAATGAGTTTCCCCATAAGTCTTTGCTATTGAGCCCTTATTCACAGTAGAACTACCTTCATCACTCCCAATTTTCTATGGTTTTATTTTATAGGAACTCTAGTGGTCATGAATTAATCTTAACTTTTCTAGTGTTAAAGGTGAATTTCAAGCTCTTGCTCAAGGTGTGTATGAAGGATTATGGATGAAGATCATACTCGATGACTTTAAAATTAAGGTTAACATCCCTATGCAATTGTACTGTGATAACAAGTCAACCATGAACATTGCCCATAATTCAATCCAACACTATAGGACCAAACATATTGAAATGGACAGGGACTTCATAAAAACTATGTTGACAAAAGCCTAGTGGTTACAACTAATGTCTGTACAGGAGTTTAGATTGCAGACATTTTCTCTAAAGGGCTTCCTCAGGGAAAACTCCAATATCTTGGTAAATTGGAAATGATTGATATTCAATTACCAACTTTAGGGGAAATGTTGTGTTAGGTTACTTTAGGCGAGTAACCTAAATCTATGCTCTCTTCTCACTCAAACCCTAGAACAACATAAATGAAAGTATGTATGTATGTATTATTGATTCTGTAAAGTATAGAAAATTACAAGTGTAATCTCCCCCAAGGAAGCCTATCTTCCTCCACTGGCAAATATGCCCGGTCTATACTCAAAATGAAATAACCTCATTGAATAGAGGTACAGGAAGACTATTTATAGTGTCGTCTTCCCGCGCCCTATCCTTTCTGCTAACCCAATCTGCTTCTACTAAATATCGTTCGGTACTTTTATATATATATATATATATATATATATATATATATATATATATATATATATATATATATATATCATTTGGCCCTTGATCCCATCCTCCCTTCCATCTACCGTTTGGTATTCGTTTATTTATACCACTCGGCCTCTACTTCCCTCCTCCCTTCTGAACACCGTTCGGTCTATACTTCCTCCTGTCTCTCTGTTCGGCCTCACTTCCCTGTCCTTACCATTCAGCTTCTCCTCTCATGAACCATTCGGCCTCACTTCGCCCTTCCTTATCGTTCGATATTAGGTTACTTCCCTCTTTTATAACATGTTGTGTATAGTAAATTATTAGGATAAAAAATATTTTCAATATCTCTAGTAATTAAGAAAAATATCTTCAGAATCTTCCTATTTATTTCAGCATACTTTTTATTTCCTTTTTTTAAAGGTTTTAGTCATTACAAATAGTGATTATGAGAATGTAATTGGTGTGATTGAAATCAATAAAATATTTTGTATTTTCCAGGTCTGACTAATCAATATGCTAACTGTATCAAACAACTTCCCCTTTCCGATACTCCAAAGAACTCTTGGCTTTAACCTCATCGAACATATCCATGATGGCATGGCCTCAATTTAAGCAACAACCACCTTATCCTCCAATGCCTCCCACGAGGTCTTTTCCAAGTAAATGGCGACCATCATTGGATATTTTAATTTCCTCCAATATTTTTGCATTAAAAGGGTACATCAACTCCATGTTGGTTCTTTAAAAAGTGAGTCTCATCTTAAACTCCAACAGATTACAATCTCTCTCGCAACATCTAAGAATTATGTGCTAAACAAACATTGCTAATATATGGTAGGCTCAATTTCCCTCACACCCTGGAACTCAAATTGTCACAGGTTCTAGTCTGATAGAATAAATAAGAATTGGAAAACTTTCATTTTAACGTAATAAAAAACCTGGAAAATAACCAAATAGATGGAGATATCTAACTTAAGACACGGGAAAACAAGACTAACGATAAGTGCAATGTAAATTACCTGTACTTCTGGTATTATCTTCACAAAGGACTTCCGCCTAGGTTTAGCATTTTCAGGATATTTCTTTAACCTATTTACATGACTAGCATCCTTTCTAACCCGCCAACCACGAATTACTTCAAGAAAAAGAAAACAGATAATGCAAATCAGGTTCATATCCAATAATAATGGTAAGCATTGCAGTAAACAGAATCATACTAACCAGATTGTAAGCGTATGATTGCATGGATCTCCTCCAGTTTTCTAGAATAAATTGTTATTGAAGACTTCGACATGGCACCATATTTCCTTCTTGAATTTTCTCCACGAATAACTGCAATGCAACCAAATTAACAATTTAGAAACAAACTAGAACCAAGGTTATGAATAATCACCTTTGACAATTCTATGATTTGAGTCATCAGTTTAGGCATCTAAAGTTATTAATTGAATGGGCATCAATAGTTTTTAGAACTATATACAAGCCAATCTGCACTCACGTGTTTTTTCATCATTACAAAAAATCATTTACTACTCAAATCTTCATAAAATGAAATAAAAAATGTGCATATAATCTTATATAGTTTTGCTCCAAATGAAAAATAATAAAGATACTGGCAGTACATGATTGTAGTGTTGTCACTCCATTCTTGAGTTCACAGAAACAACCACGAGCTTGATGACCACGGAAAAATTTTTGAATCCCAATTATTCCCTGTAAAATCTGCTTTCTCATATTCTCCAGTGCACCAATCTACAAAAGCAATCAGAGCACAAGGATAACTAAATCAGAGAAACCACAGTATGAATGCAAATGAACTCAACCAAATCATCAATGTAATGTAAAATTCTGTTAAGGAAAAGATTCGTGGTTCAAAACTAAGTAGTGGTTGATCCAGTTGTTGATAAACTTTAAGTGGCATACGGCTCTTCAAAGTGCAATTAACCAAAAATTGTTTTCAATGTGAAACTATGGAAAGCTAGCTACAAACTTAACCAATATATGCAGTGAAAGAAAACAAAAAGTAGAAACAATGACTTCCAAAGCCGTGAAATAAAACTTAAGACCTTAGACATACCTGCCCTGCTCGAAGATACAATTTGGTGTAGCCAACATGGTACATTTCAGAAGGGATATTAAATTTTTGCAAAACAGCAACTGAGATGCTCAATGGATCATGGGATACGTTGGCTTCAGAAAGCATAAACACATACCTAGATACATCAAGGAACAAAAATCAACCTATCATTCAAGTTTATCGAAGAACCATGGGAAGTTTTTCAACTACCTTCTGGAAAACTCTTGATGGGTCATTCGAGTAGGATATCCAGCCCTTGAAAGTCTAAGGATTTCTGGAACTCCATAACACCTGAGCTGACGTAGGACAACTCCTTCATCATAAATGTCAGGAAGCAGTTTAGTGTTTGGTGCTATGCAGCGAATAAAGTGAGGCATGGTGCTCTCCAACTGATGAATCAACTTGAACAATTGAACCTAAAACAATGAAACTAGTTAGATTTATTGCCCTCAATTATTTCTCTGTATACTTTCTGTACTTTGTTACTCAATAATTTGATTTTCAGGAGAGTAGGTTTACATTCTCATGTTTATATATCTTCTTTAACAAAGCCTTAGTCATTTCATTTGAAATCTTAATTAAGCTCAAGAAATGCTACAAAATTACCTTGAACTTGGTTGCAACACTCTGCTTTTGGGACTGGTTAAACATTTTGGAGAACAACTGCAGCAGTTCACAATTACATGATGACAGGAATTGAATGCAGTCAGAAGACATCGTGTCTCTGTTCTTTTCTAAAAAGTCATTTGTATCATACAGAACCTGATAGAGACCCGGACGTTAGTAGTGTACATCCAACGAAAAGGATTTCCATGATACATGCAAGAATTTACTCATAGATACTTAACAATACGAGCTACAGATTTAAAACAAATGTTGGATGAATAATTGCATGCTGAGCATCTGAATGACATGTGTACCAAACTGTTTCTAGCAAGTGAAATAATGGACCCAATATTTAAAACGTCTTATATATTGGAGGAAAACGAATCAAACACTCCTAAAATAAAGTAGGAATTTGGAAAAGAGAAAAATACCGTGTTTAGAAACCAATTAAAGAATCATATTCAGAGACTGAGGACTAAGACCATATGCAAATAGCATGGTGGACAAAATTATACTCTGGATATACAAGAGCTTAAAACTGTGATTTCTACTACCCATATGTTATACTATAGCCTTATACATGTAATCTCGTGGAAAAGTATGCAAAACCTAAACAAGTAAATTGAAGTACTTAGTCCTGTATAAAATTAAAAAAAGATTTTGTCCAAACTAACTCATGTGGCTCCCTAGATAGTGAGAAAACTAACCTCTCCTGCATAGTGACGAATGCGGAAAGCTCTGCCTCTTTCCCCTTTGAAGCAAGGATTAGGGTGCAAGTGATGCTTAAGTTTGTTGGCAAATGTCAAATCAGAAGCGTTTGGTAAATTTGACTCTTCATCCAACAAAGAGAGTAGACCTTGAGGTTTCTGCACATTTTGCAACAGATAACATAATGACTACACCAATCATCAGAATCGTGTGAACACAGCCAACATTAGGACCTGAACCCAGCTTTATAAAATAAATAGATTAATAATATGATTTACAGAAAAACAGTGTCTTGAAGAGGAAACAAATCAAACTATAACTATAACAACAGCTCAGTTTCCAAGGTAAGTGGAATAACTTGAGCTTTTAGAAACTAAACCAAATAAGTACCTTCTCAAATAGATCCAAGCACCCTTGATTGTCCTCAAAATCTACTTTAGTCCAATCAATGCCATCCAATTCATAGTCCTGATGAAATTAACAATGCAATATTGCTGTTATGCATATCAATCTTAATGAAGAACTGTTACACATGAGAATGAAATCCTCAAAAGGGCCATTCAAGCCTATAAAAGGAGGAAGAATAAAAGTTAGGTATATTTCGTTTGTTTGTGGGGTTTTGTTGGCTGTTATAATCAATTTATTTGTTTTCAACTGGAAGTGCCCAGAGTGGAAAGAGAGGGCTCCTTTGGGGTACATGTGTTTAGTTTTTCAGTTTCTCTTTGTACATCTAATAAAAACAAATATATTCTCCTCTTTTCTTTGGAGACCTGAACGCCAATTGTTTGAGAACTTTCTTAAAATAACCAGGATCATAACAATAACACACCCATAGAACATGATACTAAACTTATGCGTTAACAAAAACTGTACCTGTTCTCAACTCAATTGATTGTTTTTCCACTCCGATTAGACAACAATAGTACCAAACAATAATAACTATTTGAAATGTGTCCTTCATGATTGAACTAAAATGTTTACATAGCATACCCGAAATGCCATGATTGTATTTTGATGGAGCCAACATGTTTAACTATTACACCAACCACACTGTTCAAAATATGTTTTATTTCCATTAGTATTGGGCAATAGTTTATGGAAATCTTGTCCAAATCTGTTCTTTCCAATGAATACAGAAGTGTCAAAAATGTAAATGTAAAGAAACAAATTTCAAATAATTTGCACCCGTATCACATTTTTAAGACATTAATGTGGCGGAAAAAAATTCACAGATTTATATCACGCTATTTTATTCAAATTAAAGGCAATAAACGTCAAAATACCCAGTAATATTAACTCTAGAAATGGTTACCAACCTCCTGCTCTAGTTTAAACAGATGGCGATTATAGTGTTGTTGAATCCTTTCATTTGCATAATTTATGAAAAACTGCTCAAAGCCATTTTTCTGAAAAGTGATACAAGAAATATTAGAACATAGACAAGATTCTTTAAAGCCTAAACAAGCACAGTGATACAAACTGCTCACCTGGAAAGTCTGAAACCCATAAAGATCGAGGATACTTATGGATTTCCATGTACATTTTTTACCCACTTCAAGTGACTTGTTAACTTGATCTAAGAGCCAGTCAAACAAGCTTGCATAGATAAATTTTACAATTGCATCTCTTCTTTCAATTGCCTAAACAAAAATGAGAAAAGATAATCGAGTGTTAAAAGAGGATCTAATCATGGTTCTTGACCATAGAACCAAAATGGACGGGTTAAGATTAGATTTGAGTAAAATAATCTCAACCATTCATGTATGGCCAAGATTAACTCCTTTCCTTTCACACACTACCCGTATGCTCTACTCCACCTACCCAGACAGACAAAGAAAAAGGAACAATGAAATGTTCAAATACGTAACACACCTGCTTCAATGTCAAATTTTTTGCAATAGTATCGTCATCAGCTTGGATTTTATGGGTACATAATGCTGTCATTAAATCCTGGGAACTGCAACCCATAAGCTGGGCAGCACTGTTTACAGCTGCAAAAGAATTAGATTATTTAGATAAATTGAACTTACTCATCAGTTGTAAGTAAAATACATTACATATATGCCTTCTAGAGTTAATAACTCAATCAGTAAAACTGAACTGCTACAAATTCCTTACCAACACAATAAAAACCAACACATAATTTATGCACTGTATAGGATATAGCATGACAAAGAATCCAGGTGAGTCCTAGTCTGCTTTGAGTGATAGCTCAATGACACCAAATTAACATACATAAAACATTGTAAGGTGGAATAAAGGGCAGGCTACATTCTCTAACAATCTTACCTTCATCCTCAACAACCTCAATGTGATTTTCTCTGTCTACTTGGAATGATATATTTCCCAACCATAGTAATGCAGCCAGTATCTTAAAGATCAGCTCCTGATCCTCTTTACACACTCGAACTGCATCCAGTGCTTCCTAGGGATATTGCATATGCCACGGGGAAAATAACATGAGATCTTAGGGGAATATTGACGAAGTTAAAGAGTTTTATTATAAACCAAACCAACTGTCAAGTCATATACCATCAGCTGATCAAAGTTTTTGGCATCATCAACACCATCAATTGACATGCAGTCACTCTGAACTAGATACTTATATTCACTTACTGCTCTAAGATTCAGTTTCTCTGCACAGAAAAATAAAATGATTTTACATCAGTCAAAATATCTGTAAATTCAATTGTTTGATCAAGAAAATACACTGCAAAGATAATGTAATTCTAAATGCAGAAATTGATGCCAGTTAATGTGTACTAAATATATAAACATTGGCTTATAGAGTTTAAAGAGGGAAGAGCAGAAGAGTGGTAATTGAGCAATTTAGTTTCCCCAAAATAGTGATATAGTGATAAAAACATAAAAGATTTCTGACTTATTTTCAACAGTTCCTCTTTTATAGAAAAATCTTTGTCGTATCAACTCTGGAATAAAATCACATGATGCATTGTTCTTATGATGTAAGCATGTACACTGCAAAATGGTAACCATAAGGATAGGTAAACCCCAAAAAATATATCACAAAATGAGAAATCATTTACCATTAAAAACACATAATTCTGAGATTAAATATGTTTTTTACCAAAAATAATTATTGGGTTTTATTATGGTCCCTAATAGTTTTTAAAAAAATATATCCCAAATAGATTTTTTATTTTTTTTAGTCCCAAAAATGGTTTAGATAGCTCTTAAGTCAGTAAACTAAAGTACTTTATTAGGGATGATACAGTTCAAAAAAAATCAGAAGAAACCAAAACCAAAATCTGATAATTTATTAGTGACCAAAAACATATTTAACCCTAAATTCTTTCAGAATGTACAAAAGTGTGGGCTACTTGACTATCAAGGTTAAGACTGATTGTTGTCCTTCAAAATATTGCAAATAACCACACATTGCAAAACAATTGTCATGCAAGAAATGATTATGTTATATAAAAGCATACAATTATACCAACAAGTTGATACATTCCATAGAAAATATACCTTTAAGATCAGCTGAAGATCCAGCACAAAGTTGATAAAATATGTGATACGATCTCTCATCACGGGCCAGTTGAACAACTCTGGACTGCTCAAATAGCATGGTTATTTCAGAAGTCAGAGAAAACAAACCTAATTATTTCACTCTTAGCTCATACAAGGCATCACAAATTACCTTTTCCAACAATACTGTTCCAGTTAGCATATGGGTTTTGAATATGACAAACACAGCCATGAAAATAAACCAACTCAGTAATTGCATAAGAAATGGAGATCACAAATAAGCACTTCTGCAGTAACATATATAACTTGAACATGCTTACAGGTTTGAATTTTAGCCCCAGATATTTTACCCGAGGAGCCAAAGTGAATTTCAATCAACTTTCCCTGCACCAATTCAAATGCATATCACAATTAAACAGCTCAACTTTAAACATGATCCAAAAGTGCTGCATAGCCTTCAATAATAAAACAATAGCAAAAATAAGTTTCAATATACTGTGGGGAAAAGTATATATATACTCACAAATCTGCTAGAGTTGTTGTTCCTAGATGTTTTTGCATTCCCAAAAGCCTCCAGAATACGATTTATCTGAAGAAATTCATTTTCTATGGCACAATTACCACCACTGCCAAGAGCAGCTAAGTATTGCATTGCAATTTTAGCTGTTTCTGTCTTCCCAGATCCACTCTCACCACTGCAAACAAATTTCTAACAACGATTATTAACAAGTACACCAGTGATCATATCTTATTATTGCTATGCAATCCAACGATGACGAGTTCAAGACTCATGCACAAAACAGAGCCACTAAATGCAGAAAGGAGCTGACCTTATGATAATGGACTGATTTACTTCATCTGTAAGATACAAAAAGAAATAGAAAACCTTTATAAATGCCATTCGACTACAACACAAAGATTGTGAAGAAGGAGAGAGAAAGGGATAATTTCATTAACCTCTCATCATCTTGTTATAAGCTGCATCTACCGTAGCATAAACATGAGGACCATTCATAGTTCTCTGGCTACAGGCTGAGACATATTTATTTCCATACATCTGAAGATCTTTGAAAGGATTGAGTGCAATTAAAATTGGCCCTGCTTTACTCTACACACTCAGAAAGCACAAGCAGCACATGAGAACATATAAATTATCATACGAGTAAAAGAAAAGAATAATTCTGAACCCACATGTAACACCTTCCCATTAGTCCTCATACTAAGAAAGGATAGTGATGGAAAAGTATTTTTTGTTTACAAGACATTTTACATTTACTTTTCATTTAATAACTAAAACATCCTTTATATATTACAAGGATTAATAGGAAGATATGTAAAAGGATATCACATTACTCAGAAGAAAGAGCAAGAGCAGCAGGCATACATACATAAATCATCCCCTGAGAATATCTTAATTTAAGACTGTGAAGAACCGACGGTTCGTTCAAATAGCAAAGTTTAATTAGATCATCCACATTCTCCAAAACATCAGGATTTGCTGGTAGAATCTCTGACCTGTTCACTTTCATAACCTGGAGAACAAGTTAATGGCACAAACAGCCTATAAACTTCCATATTCAAGATTACACATTAACTTCCAAAGACACAAAAGCCATAGAAACTTACATTTCCATTTGAGAGTGAAACGAATGCTTCCTCTCCTGAAGTTGACTGGACAATTCCTAGTTCCCACTGCCCTCTTGGTTGCCTACACCAAACACGAAGCTTCTGGGAAAACAACCAAAAACCGAAAGCAAATTTAACAGAAAAGCACATCACATACCATTAACAATGTCTCAGTCAACACCAATCATATTAAAAGACAGAACAAGAAGTACAGTTTCATACTGAAATACAAAATAACCACAGACAAAATATTTATCTTCCGAGGCAAATTTTAAAACGGGATTCAATACAAGACAATAAAAAATCCTTCCAAAATGAAAAAACACAAAGAGAAGAAAAAAACAACAACTAAGATCAAAACCATCGGGGTTTAACTTATTTTGTAGAAACAACCACTTCCTTTTATCAATTTTCCGTTTGAATTAAACAATTTGTTCTTTCTATATATAAATAATGTTCAGCCATTAATGCAGCATCATTGAGAGAAATTTTCACTCATTTTGTTCAACTTATCAAATTCTTTCAAAAAATTATGAATTACTTTTTCTACAAAATAGCTGTTTATAAACATGCATTTAGCATTAATCAACATCACACTTCAAATATCGTAAACCAGGAATCAATCACTATTCTCCCAATTTAATTACAAGTTACCTTTCTGATGAAATAAGATATGCTATCATCACCATCCAATTCCCAAACCTTCCCAGATGAATCACTGGAAGAAATTACCACATAAGGAGATTCCACATCCTTCTTCAACCTCTTGCTCCCAAAACCACACTTTCTCCTCTTCTGCCCCAAATCCATCTCCTTTACTTCACTCTCCTCATTAGTAGCAACTCCGTTCTCCAGCACGACACGGCGCTCGCTGCCGCTGACCTTAAAATCATTCGGCAGCGACCGCCGTGCTGGAGGAAGCCTTGCACGCGAGGTCGGCCTCGGAGGCAACGCCGGTGGCGCGTCCTTCTTCTTCTCCTCCTCCTCGTCCCTCCGCCGAAGTGAATCCAGCATCTCCTCCAGCGAGCTTCTCGCCAAGGAACATGGCGAAGCCGACAACACCATAATTTCCCCCACCCCACCAACGAAAACCACCGAAATTTATCAACTTTGAACCCAAATTTGCAACCCGATAGAAATTTCACCACCCCCACTTCGACTTTCGCAGCTGCATTGCCGAAAGCCGCGAAATTTAAGACAGACTTTTGAGATTCAAATCCCTGTTGGTGCAACAAATAAAAATATAGAACAAAAATAATTTGTGTAGGCAAATGATGAGAACTTCAAAGGATGGTGAAAAATCGGTTCAATTTCAACCTTGTCGCATGAATAATGAAACACGGGTTTCTAAAACTGGAACGTGAGTCAGGAGGTTTGAACAGTGACAAGAAGGAGAAAAAGAATAAGAGTTTGAGAAGGTATTGTGGTCTGTTGGGTTGTGAATCAAAGCCTTTTAAGACAGAGAGAGAAAGATGGGAGAGACACGGTATAACGAAGAGCAGGAACTAGCTGCTGTTGTTGTCGTTGTTGTACTATTTTCCTTTCCCGTTTCTGATTGTAAAACCAAAATTTGAAAGGAAAATAAAACACAAAATGATTGTGTGATGTTGTGTTGTTCGTAGGATAAATAAAATAAAATCGAAATTGTGGTTTTTTTGTCGTGGCAGTAGGTGATGATAGTTGTCCAGAAATTCAAATCTTTCAGGTGAGGGCTGAGAGATGTCAAGTCAGTACTGCAACGTTCAGAAAACTGTTGGGATCTGATAGTGGAAGAAGGGGTGTTATTTCAGCCACCAATAAAAAAATGTTTCTTTTATTAATTAATTAAAAATAAATGAAAATGAAATTATGAGATAAAAGGAAAATGTTGTGATGTGTGTTTGAGGTAGTGGAAGTAAATAAAGCTGACAGTTGTATTGGGTAACTGAACTGAGCAGGAGTCCAAATTACAAAACTAGGTCTAAAGAGCTTTTAGGGTTCTAATTTTATAATTTTTAATTTTTAACTTTCCTTTAATTTAAATGCGTTAGTTCAAAATTTAAATATTATAATTACATAATTTTAGTTTTCAGAACGGTGTTATTCAAGTTTTTCATATGTTGTAATTTATTCTCTAATTAAATATATGAACTTGTAAAAGTAGTTTTTAATGACACATGGTTTGACATTTAGTATATTATATGAACTTAAAAGAAGTTATTTTTAGCTAATTTTGTGTGATTTTCTTAAAAAGTTTAAATAATTAATAAGCATATTTATAGTTTTACGTTTTTATTACCTTTTCATTTGTCTTGAAAAAATATATATAACACATAATTACACACACTGATTAAATTATAACTCAGTTATTGTAAACAAAAATTAATGCAGCCATTCAATTAGTTTAACTAAAGAAATTAATTATTTTCTTAATCCAACTAGATATATTTTTATAATCAATATTAAGTTATGGGTTGTTGCATACTAACAATAAATATTAATCTAATCATAATATATATATATATATATATGTATGTATGTATGTGTGTGTGATTTCCTTGTTCTCTCCTACCTAATGATTTCAAGATTCACTTGGAAGGCAAGTGAAGCAATACATAACCGGTAGCCAAGATTCTAGAACATAAGAACATAAATAAAAAGAAAATGGAATTCATATATATAATAGAAATTAGTGGCTCAAATAATACATTTTCTTAATATATTATCATAATGTGTTAGTGAAATTTTTTATATTTTTTTGTCAAAAAATTATTCGAAAACTTCAAATTATAAAAGAAAATGTATTTCGTAATAAGAAATTTAAATACATATCATGCTTTATCAACCTATGAAGTTGTGTTTTTTTTCTCAATGTGAAAATTTTATTATATTTTATTTTTCTTAAAAAATTAATGATTTTATCATTATGTAATGTTTATTGTATTTAAACGATAGTAATGACTAATCATTTATCTATTATAAAGAGAGGGATGAATAAGTGGTCCAATTGGCAAAAAAGGAGCAATATTTTTGGTGTGGTATAAGACCCTACAATAATTGCAAACCATAGAATAGTAGTGATGCTTGCATTATCCAAAGAGGGTAAATATGTTAATAATTTAAATTTTGAGACCATAACAAAGGATAACCATATGCTTTTGTTGATCTTGAAAATGACATCACCAATTTGTTTAATTTTATCCACTGACGAAGAGTTTTGAATGAGGGCCACACACATCATCAAATACAACTTTGAACCTCATTTCATACTTCATATAAAGTACAATATTACATAGTGTACCAAATTATTCATTGAATCCCTTCGTCTCACCTTTTTTTCTCATTTTTCTCTTCTTCAAATTTTCCATTAATAAAGTCAAAGTTCAGTAGTGATGGTGACCGTAGAATAGTGGAGTAGGGAGTTTTAAATAATTCATGCTCTTTTTCTTCTTTTGTCTTTTTCTTATTGAGTTTTTCTGTCTAATATAGACATGAAATAAAAAAAAACTATGTATTGTTATAAGTAGTAAAAATAGGTTTGGTTGGTTATATAATTCATAGGAAAAAAATTACACTAGTTTGTAAAATCATTTATCTTAAATTGATATGGGTTATTTTCAATTAATTTATTTAATTTTTGGGTTATATAACATCTTATTTTAATACTATTAAAACTATTATACATCACACATTAATAGTTAATTGTGTGAAATATATATAAATGTATATATATACAAGATTAGTGTTGTCAAAATGAGCTAGAACCTGCGAGCCAATCCAGTCCACCATGGATTTGAACCAGGTTGAGTTTGAAAAAAATAAAATTTTTTAAACGGACCAATGAGTCGGGTTGGGTTTGAGCCGGGTTGAGTTGTCAAAATAGAGTCATTGTTAATAAGTTTCACTCTATCACACACAAGATTAGTCCTTTAATGCCTTAGGTCAAGGTAAAACCCCTAGACTATGACTTTTTACTCCTTTCACCACATACCCCACCCTTCTTTAATTGAGATGTTAAGACAATATCGTCTAGAGACCGTCTAGCATCTCAAGTTTTGAAGTTGAACAAAAGCATTAAACAAAATATTATTTTGTATGAAAGGTTATTTTCAAGAAATAGCATCTAATAGAAAATTATTTTGGAACATCTTTTGTAGACGAAAACAAGTTTATAATAATGTTTTCTACACTATATTGTCTTATGAACAAAGTTTCATAAAGAGTGTATAATAAAAGGAAGTGTATTTCTTAATTAATCATCTAATAGACGATATGTGTAATAAACAGTGTTTTATGAACAACATATGTCCAAACGAACAACTTGTACAAGCTAACATTTTATGAACAGAAGCGTCTATCTCAATGATGACACTAAAACATAAAATGTTTTATTAAAAACCAATGTTAATTCAAGCAAACGTCTTATGAAATGTGCTATCTAACAAAAGACCGCTAAATGTTGCTTATCTCAAACAATTTTTTATAAAGCATATAATGTTTTACACCATCTGATGATCATATATGTTGAATGCTTTATTAAATGATGCATTTATTAATGAAATGAAAAATGATAAAATGTTTTGAACACGCAATACGACCTAATGCTTATCAATGTTCAAAATATTTAATGCGTGTACGATAAAGTGCTTCAATTCTTGTATACCTTGTTCTTGATATTTGTGAAGATCACAAAAGCAAAAACACTTTATCAGAATCACTACATCCAAGAAAAAAATATTGAGAGATATGAAGAACATTATGGGAATGTTTCCTTCAAGACTTCTGTTTTGACACATCGTACAAGCTACGATTTGCTAAAAGCTATGACAAAGCACTGTATTTCTACAAGGTAGGCTTGAGTTTGACTTCTCACCAAAAGGTTATATGCTCTACATGACGTCAACCTCTCTGTCTAATGGCCATTTCTTAAGAAAAGCTATAAATAGACGGAAGCTTGAAGAGAACACAAGAAGGATAATATAGAGATCATTTGAATGCTGAAACAAGCTTAATGTGCTTATACACCGTTTAAAGCTATATTTTCTAAGAGAGAAAAAAACATTAGCAAAATCTCATATTTCTTTGTATTATTTATATTCTCTCTTTGAGAGTTATCATTATGTATTTGCTCATAACACTAAATGTGTTGTACATTCTAAAGAGAATTAAAACACTTGGTGTTTAGCTTAGTTGAGTTAAACTTCTAGATGAGTTGTTTAGGGTTGAACCATAAGTGGTTAGAATACTTGTATACTGGAGTGGTTAAACATAGATTAGTCGTATTGACTAGGTGAACCAAAAGTGGTGAGAATAGTCGTTGTAAACTTGGAAAGGTAAAACTTGTGTAATCTTCTTAAAGATTAGTGAAACCCATTAAGAGTTCTTAAGGAAGAATTAGACGTAGCTCAGGTTGAGTAAACAAGTATAAAATTTGTATTTTGTTAATTTTCTCTTTGAAATGTTTTCCATATACACACTTTGTAAAACCAGTGTTTAATCATCCTATTTAAATTATATATCTTTCATAATCTATTAGATGTTGTTTTGAGAAAGAATTTTAAAAACACTACTCACTTCCCTCTATTACTTTCCTGTAATTTCATGAGATTAAATGGTTATTAGAGTGTCAGGAAACACCCTAATACTGAATCCTTACATCAATACATGCACACCTTGAAACCATACAAGAAACTCCTCTTCAAAATTTTCTTTTACAATATACTTGATACATACGCATAATCATGTTACAATTCATATAGCATCACAAACATGGTTATATAGCATATTTAAATCATCTATGTATATACAGTTTTAATGTCTAATTTTTATGCAAAGTAAAGTAATGTAAGGGAATTTCTTTTTTTTTCTCATTCGAATATTACACCATTTTTATCTTACAAAGTGAATAAAATATATGAATAAATTGTATCTTTATATATTTTTTAATCATCAATAACTTCTATTTTCTCGAATAAACATTAAAAACTATTTTCCGGTTGTAAAATTTGAACCAAAACTATTCTATACCTCTTAATATTCACCAGCTCATAACGATTTTTTAAAATTAACATATATATAAATAATTTGTTCCGTAGTAAACATAAAACGGAGTTAAATTTGCATTGGAATTGCTACTTTTCTCTTTTTAAATGACTAAGAAGTTGTATTTTAACTATTTGATATAAGAAAACACGCTTAACCTAATCATCCTTTTTTAAAATTTTGTGAAGAGTGAAATATTTTATTAGAAGTTAAATCCAGAATTGAGAAATATAACGAAGAAGGTGGAAGAGTGTGGGCTAATGGAAGTGTTATGTGTTGTTTGTTGGGTTCACTTTCCTTCGAAGGCAAAAGTGATGAGTGAGAGGCGATACTAAATCTAAAGGGTACATATTAAAATGCTCCATGCATGGCTTTTGAGGAACAACAGTAATTATTATTCTCTTCAGACAAACATGTCAATCATTTTTGCTTTTATGCCAAAGCCTGAATTCGAAACTGTTAGTATAATAATCAATAGGGAGAGCCATACATTTCAATGTAGTTTTAACCAGAAAGAAAATCATACACTACTTATAGTATATTTACAATTCAAAGCTTAGCTACTCCTTTCACAAAATAAAGAAGTTTAATCAAGGACACGAGAGATTTAATATTAAAGAGTTATGAGTAAATTTAAGACTGTGTTATTATTTTTAATTTAAAAGTTTAAGATAATATATTTGTAATTTTTTTATTTAATATAAATTGCTTAACTTCTTCATTTGTATTTAATATAAGAAGCATTTCATTCTTCAAATTTTAATCATCTTTCGTTTTCCAGTATGTAGCTCTTTCACATTGGTATATCTTGCCTCAAATAAAAATATTTTACTAATTACTTTTACTCGTATTTTTATTTATATATTAAAAATTTTACATTAACTAAAAATAAAATTAATTTAAAATATATAAATAGATACAAATCTCATGTTATTAATTTTATAAAATTGAATTAAATTTAAAATTTATTTCTTAATAAATTAAATTCTATTTTAATCATATATATAAGTAGAAATAAATTCAATCTTCTCAACTAATTTTATGAAATTTTCATAAATTTAACACTTGAGATACAGTTAGATGAAACTCATATGAGAAAACTTTTGATACAAAATTTACTTAAACTTATCACTTGAGATACAATTAGATGAAATTCATATGAAATTGTTATTGATACAATAAATCTTTATCTAAATTATTAAATTGAGCAGGATAAAAGTTATAAATGATATGATAAATTTCTTTGTACTTAATAATATATTATGAGAGTTGTTAATGTGTTTCTCTTGATATACATACATACATATATATATATATATATATATATATATATATATATATATATATATATATATATATATATATATATATATATATATATATATATATATATAGACAGTGGGTAACCCATCAACCACACCAACCATGATGTGATTAGGCCTGTATTTAACGCTTGTTCTTTGCACCGCTAACATTGCCTTGATTGTGTGAGTTATTATTGCTTTTATCTATCTATCTCAGTGTGTGACCCCAGTTGGCAGTGTTAGAGGCTATTATTCCATAGCTAAGACAATGAGACTAATATTCCGGACACATTTTAATAATTATTTCACATGTCTATCTAAACGATCCACTTTTTAATCAAATATCACTTTATCCAATCAAAAAATGCCTACCTTTTCCCCATTAATTATTTGTATTCTTGTCCATTGCGATGTCGTTAGTTCATGCTGTTGTTTGACTTATTTGGAGGAATCCATCGTTCGGTTCTAATGTCCTTTCATAAAATATTAATTAAAGGAAGGTTCTCGTCTCCTTTATAATTGCAAAATCAATGGTTTAATAATGTTTTTAATCTCTATATTTATAGTAATTATTTAATAATTCTTATACCATATGACCGGATGATCAGTTATAGACGAATAATTAGACGGTTTGTTATAACAGACTGAATGGTCCGAGTACCATACATGTCCAATGTGATGAATTGGCTTGTTAATGGAAAGGTGATTTAGGATTGAATGGAGTGAGTTCAATTTTTAGGAGAAAGAAAGTTAAGGAAAACCTTTGTTTTATTTGTATTTTTCTTAGGGCCAACCTTTATTTAATTGGTGTAGAAATTAAATAAGGGGGTGTAGGAAGTAAAATAATTTGAATCAAATAAAATAAAATAAAAGGACAGAGATCGTGAGATAGAAGGAAATTAAGGATTTAGATAGATTTGGTTTTAAAAATATATTATTATAAGTGAGGAGATATTAAAGGTAGAGTTGTGTTGATTTATAAATATTAAGATATAGATAGAGGGGTGTATTGTGTGTCGGAAACCTAAGGAACTCTAAATCAAACAGAGAAAACAGAGGAAGAGAGAAGATTGACATTTTTAGGGATAAGAAGAGAGAGAGCAACAAAAATTCTTAGAGCAAAGGAAGATTGGTGGTGTTTTGGGAATGTAGATAAAGCCCTAGTATTAACCAATGTATGAGAAAACTTACCTTTGTTTGTTTGTCATTGTATGTTATATGTTCTTGATTATCTTGATTTATAATCCTTGTTTTGATGCATGCGTACATAATTATGATTATGATTATCTGTGGTTATTGATGGGTAAATGATGAGTGCATATTTATGCCCACATTTATGGTTTAAATTCAAAATTTTGATGAAATTCTTGTGCTTAAATGGTTGATTTTAAGAAGATTTGTGACAATTAAAGTTATCGGGTTTAGAAATTAAAAAGGGTTTAACAAGTGATTTTTAGTGCATAAATTATTCTTGGATGTTATAACGTTTGTTGGTGGGAGTTAAAGTTTGATTGATTCAAAACTTGAAAACAAGTGATCCAAGTTGCAAATTATAGTATGAATTAGTTTACTCATGAAAAGGAAATTACAAGGAGTTAAACACACCCCTCATTTTTCATTTATACAACCCTTTTTAAGCATTGAGTCATTTTTATTCCTCACCCCTAAATTTTACAAATACAACCCATTTTTTAAATTGGGCCAAACAGTTAGCTTTTTCATCTACACCTTTAAATTTCCCTACACACACCCCTCCTAAATCAGACTACACCATATCATGACAACTCATTAGTCCTGCCACATCAGCCTGCAATGTCAACATCTTCTTCAACCCATCACCAACAAAAACCCTAAGTGCCTCTTCCATGCACTGCCACTAGTCTCTCGTCGGCCACCTCGCCGTCAGCTACTGTAACCACCATGGCCAACACCACCGTCAACGCCGCAAATTGCTATGTTAGAAAAATATCTTGGCCCTTGTTGCATAACATAGTCTCCCAGTGTTCTTCTAGGTGGAGTTGGTCCTTCTTCCGCCATATTTTCTATTTTTAGATGTGTGATGAAAGTATTGGAAGATTTTTCCTTTGTTTTTCCTTGCTTCTTGTTTTTTTCTCTATTTCTTCGAGCGATTTTTTCTATCTCTAGGTCAAATGCTAATTGATCTTTAGAAACCTGACCTCTTAAGAATATAAATCAAAACAACTCAAGCAAGGATTAGTACAAAAGAGAAAACTAAATAAATTAAATAAACTAAATAAATAAAAAAAAAAGAAATATATTCACAAAGCTAGATGAGATAACTTTAAAAATTCAAAAGAAAACCGTTCCCCGACAACGATGCCAAAAATACTTGTTGAATCTTTTGGCAAGCGTACCAATAGTTAACTGTAGTATAACGAATTTTAAGTAACAATATCAATCCCACGAGGAACAACTTCAATTAAATAAATAAATTTATCTCAAACAGCATATATACAAGGGTATTCAATCTGATTCATAATGGATTTTGATAATTTATACTACATTGCCTAAAAGTAAAATAGTAACTACCATTAAAGCAGCCCAAGCAATACTTACTATATCCATATAAATTTTGTCTCCTATCTCTATAAATATGAAGGAACTATTTCATTATTTTTTAAAATTGATTATTCTATTATCTTTTTTGTATTATTCGCTAAAAATACTATAATAGTGGAATTGCTGTTACAGAGTCAAAAAAAGGATTCTGGGCTAACATCATCGACGAAAAACAAGAATTCATTCTATTTATTAGAACATCTAAAAAGTTTTTTTTGATTCTTTTTTGTAAAATCGGAAAACATGAAACATAAAAAAATTATAGGAAGTTATAAGTAAATGAATGTTACTACCAGGTGGGAATAATAAGATTTCTCTTTTATCCCCTCATTTTCTTATTCTTAAGGATTTCATAAAAAAAGAATCAAGACAGATTCATTTGCATACTTATACAATTACAGCCGATCTTTGCTCAATGGATACAAAATACCCACGCTTTAGCACCTGGCACAACAGCCCCGGGTGCAGCAACAAGTACCAGTTTGACTTGGGGAGGTGAAAATTTAGTAGCAGTGGGCGGTAAAGTTGCTTTGTTACCTATTCCTTTAGGAACTGCGGATTTTTTGGTCCATCATATTCATGCATTTACAATTCATGTAACAGTATTGATACTCTTAAAGGGTGTTCTATTTGCTCGTAGTTCACGATTGATACCGGATAAAGCAAATCTAGGTTTTCGTTTCCCTTGTGATGGACCTGGAAGAGGGGGGACATGCCAAGTATCCGCTTGGGATCATGTCTTCTTAGGACTATTTTGGATGTACAATTCAATTTCCGTAGTTATATTCCATTTCAGTTGGAAAATGCAGTCAGATGTTTGGGGTAGTATAAGTTAAAGAAAGTTTAATATGAGAAGTTGGGATTGAATTCATCTATCTCACTCGTCTACAATCTGAATGAATATAAACATATAACAACTTAAATTACCAATATTGATGCAACACACAGTAATTTATATCGATTCTTCTCTATACAATTCATAAGATTAGTTCCTTGAATATTGATTCTTCACACATCCAACAAACTGTTCAGCATTATATTCAAGTGTTATAAGCAATTGATAAACTGAAATCTATCCCTAGCATCACAAGATATCAAGTATTCTTGTTCATATCAGATTTTAGAAATACTTTCCAGTCACTTTTAAAACCCACATTCATAAAATTATTGATCAGATAGAATCAAACACTAAGAGCAGAACAAAAATACCAATATTAAATAAAAACAAGAATGCTATATATAAATATCACCATATTACATCCGAGTTCGAATTGATTACATTCAATCCCAAGAGAAAAGATTAGCCACTCATGGTAGCCATTAGCATTCTAAGAGATGAAGAAGAAGATACTACAACTAAAGTGGAAGAACAACTCTTTGGATAAATCTGTGATATTTTTCTCCACCGCTCTCTCTGTTTTTTCTTTCTTTCTGACTCGTGAGTATATATTCTTCATTTACAACTATTATAACATTTGTTGTGTTTTAAAATTGGTATTTCACCTTGTGGAGAAGCGCACAAAACTCCAAAGAAGATAAGGAAGTTTGCCTTGTTCTATGTTGAAGATTTGAGGGCAAATCCTTTTCAAGAGGAAGGGAATGATGGAAAATCCCCTAGCCATGGTCAAACACTTTCAAGAGAGTGAAAGCCATCCATGAAGATGAAATCAACTCTACCTTGTGGGCCATCTTTGGAACCATCATGGAGCATGGATTGAAGAGTAGTGTAGGATATCTAGACCATTGTATTTGACCATGTAGTGTAGGTTTGTTTAAGACTTGTATTAAGGCCTAAGTAGCATAGGATTTTCCTTAAGTTAGTGTATCATTTTGGGAGCTATATTCTTCATTTACAACTATTATAACATTTGTTGTGTTTTAAAATTGGTATTTCACCTTGTGGAGAAGCGCACAAAACTCCAAAGAAGATAAGGAAGTTTGCCTTGTTTTATGTTGAAGATTTGAGGGCAAATCCTTTTCAAGAGGAAGGGAATGATGGAAAATCCCCTAGCCATGGTCAAACACTTTCAAGAGAGTGAAAGCCATCCATGAAGATGAAATCAACTCTACCTTGTGGGCCATCTTTGGAACCATCATGGAGCATGGATTGAAGAGTAGTGTAGGATATCTAGACCATTGTATTTGACCATGTAGTGTGGGTTTGTTTAAGGCTTGTATTAAGGCCTAAGTAGCATAGGATTTTCCTTAAGTTAGTGTATCATTTTGGGAGCTATATTCTTCATTTACAACTATTATAACATTTGTTGTGTTTTAAAATTGGTATTTCACCTTGTGGAGAAGCGCACAAAACTGCAAAGAAGATAAGGAAGTTTGCCTTGTTCCATGTTGAAGATTTGAGAGCAAATCCTTTTCAAGAGGAAGGGAATGATGGAAAATCCCCTAGCCATGGTCAAACACTTTCAAGAGAGTGAAAGCCATCCATGAAGATGAAATCAACTCTACCTTGTGGGCCATCTTTGGAACCATCATGGAGCATGGATTGAAGAGTAGTGTAGGATATCTAGACCATTGTATTTGACCATGTAGTGTGGGTTTGTTTAAGGCTTGTATTAAGGCCTAAGTAGCATAGGATTTTCCTTAAGTTAGACATCCAAACCAAGTGGAAAGTGTGTGCCATGTGTCATGCTTCCATTAGAGAGGATTTGCTTTTTAGAAGTAGCCACATGGCATCCTAGGAGTGGAGAGGATTTCTTTTTGGTAGTGGCCATATGTCCCTCCACCATTGAAGAGGATTTGCTTTTAGTAGTGGTCACATGACACTGTAGGAATGGAGATGATTGTGTTTTGCGAGTGACCACATGTCCTCCCATCATTTGAGAGGATTTGTGGACACTTGTCCACTCCTTAGAAGGCCTCATTTTTAGCCAATGAGAGCAAAGGTGGGAGATCATGCTTTTAGGGTTAGAAGGAGACACCCTTGGCCTATAATTAAATGTGTCCCCACCCTTGTATTTGATCTTGGAATTATGTAATGTTATGCTGCCAAATTGTAGTCATACACTCCCTTGATCAAGACTAGAACAATCGTAGTGGCCCTTCTAGTCACCTACCTCATGGACTTGGCCTAACCTCTCCTTGAACCATCAAACTACCTTCCATCTTCACTACCTAGCTCAAAATCATGAGCTTACCTTCTCACCACCACCATTTGTGTGACCGACACACCTCCCTCACCTCATTTCCACAACCATTTTCACCTTAGGGACCAACTCCTTGTACCCAAGTTTTGGTCCAACGTAGCTAAGGAGGTTGCTATGAATATGTAAGGTGCCTCAAGCTTAGAAGGTCTTCCTACTAAGGAAGGAAGCTAGAGGAGAAGAATAAGAACTCATAATTAGAGTAAACTCAAGAGTAAAACAAGGCTTGATATATTTCTGCAGCAATTCATTACTT
This sequence comes from Vigna nakashimae, assembly GCA_034642375.1. Taxonomy (NCBI): domain Eukaryota; kingdom Viridiplantae; phylum Streptophyta; class Magnoliopsida; order Fabales; family Fabaceae; genus Vigna; species Vigna nakashimae. The sequence continues at coordinate 4,518,397 of CM067763.1, read as the reverse complement.
AGCTCAAAAGTATCTTATGAAGAGCTAAACACTCCTATTTATAGGTAAGGGAGGCCTTTAACCATCTCATCTTTCACTCCTAAAGTTGAAATAAGTTCCAGCTATAAAGGCCACTTGGAGTAGTCATACTTTTCATGCCAAATGAGCAAACACATGGTATGGCTCGATCTGCTGTCATTGGGCGCACATTACGGTCGTTGGGCAACTAAGGTTCTCGCTAGGCGCACATCACGGTCATTAGGCAGCGGAGACTCTCAACCAAATCCAAGTTTTTGGCCAAATTGTTGGCGTTGGGCGCCCCTTTGATGGTTACTAGGCGAGTGGACCTTAGCTACCTTGAAAAAAATGGACCAAATAAAATTGGTTAGATCTAGTAAGCATGTTCTTGAGTTTTGTTGGATCCATGACACTTGTCAGAAGTCGTATGCTTCTTCTAAGGCTTGAAGAAAGGCAAGAAAAAACTTTGAAAATCCTTCTTCTACTTCTTTCTTCTAGCCTTAGCTTAAGTTGATGTTCCTTGGATGGATATCCATTTAGTTTCCTAAATGAGTTTCCATCAATAACTTCTTTGAAAAAGTTGAAGTTGTGTCATGTTGTGACGACTTCAATTTTGTAATGACATGAATTAAAGTCGTGTCATGTTGTAGTTACAAAACTAAAGTCGTCATAACATGACATGACTTCAGTTTATACGACTTTAGTTTATTTCATTATAAAACCGAAGTCCTCACAACATGATACGACTTCAGTTCATTTTATTACAGAACTGAAGTAATCACACATGGTACAACTTCAGTTCATTTCATTACAGAACTGAAATCGTGCCAATATGATATGACTTTAGTTCATCCATAGTGAAATCGGTTTAACATGACACAACTTCATTTTGAATTGTGCCAAGTTAGCACGACTTGTCCAAACTCGTTTTTTTTAACTTGCTCAATTCTTGTAATTTCATAATGAAATTACACTAAAATAGTAAAGCAGTCATTATATGCATGCATAATAAACAATTATTATCACTAAAATGATGCTCTCGACTTTCACTTTGATACTTCTCTAATTTGTTTTACAAAACAAGATTTGGAAATCCACGTTCTTTCACATTTACTTATGATATGTAAAGAAACATAATATAACATAAGCAATAATAATACGCCATTGCAATTTCAAATGTAATATATTCTCAATCTCTAAATTTAAAACCATTTAGTTTTAAAATTTTATATCTTAAGCATTTACATATACTCTTAAATATTATTTATAAAATCCATAAATATCCATTTGTACATGAGTGAAACTTAAAAAGATTCAGGATAACCTCAATCTCAATCCCTCCCTTTTAAATCTTCTTATTAGTAGGATATACTTATTTTTTGTTCTTTGTTCACGTATATGGTGAGAATGCGATGTGTATGTGAAAGGAATGTATGTTAACCACTCTACCTTATAATAAATGGAAAATGAACTCTAATATATTTGCATAGTGATTAAACATTAAAATTATGTTTAGTTTAAATATATTATTTTGATTTTCTTAAAATTATTAGTCAAATTCGGTTATTGCACTCCTATACACCATTTGAATAATTCATACACAATGGTGAAACTTCATTGGGGTGAGTAGCCTCGACTCCTCTACCTTGTCATTAAATCAATCATTTTCTCAACGAGAATAAATCATAACAAAAATGTTATCGGTGATTAAAGAAGATACACTTATTTCATATGTTTATTCACATGTAAGATAATGCAATATGGTCTAGGAAGAAGAAAAATTCTCACACTATTTAAAAAAAATGAACTCTAATAATTTAGATAAAGATTGAACATTAAAAATACGTTAGGTTGAATATAATATTTTCACAGGTAAAAATTATCAGTAAAGATCGGCATGCAAAATTCAATCTATTTTTAATGTTTGAATACGCGTGGTTTGTGTTTTCAACTTTTTCTTTAAACTTTCTTGAAGAATTTATAAGTCAATAATACCTTAGTTTTAACATCAAATTAAAGAAACATATGAAAAGTATATGAAGTTTGACTCTTTAGAGAAGTTATGATTGATTGTGATGATAGGTACACGATACCCATATGGTGATTGGTCGCATGCACGTTTAACAAAAAAGAGAAGCAACCACTATTCATAAAGATGCACCCTTGGTTTCAAACCTTCACCATACACTATGCAAAGTTTGTCTAGAAAAGGATGATAATGTAGCATTATTAATCTGGTAATTAGCTTCAATCACCAAATCTAGGAAAAATTAGCATCATACTCTTAATCATGCACCCCATCTTAGTTAAAGTGATAAAGTGATGATCAAACACACACCACGACACCAAATCATTCAGTTACGTTCTTAATTAGTTACACATATAGTACGTGGATAATTATTAGATCACTTCTGGGTTGCTTTCCTTATATGTTTGTTTAATAGACGAAGAAAGAAATACGAGAAAGAGACATAAATTAAAAATGAGGTGAACACAGTTATTAATTGAAGAATAATGAAAAATAAATACTATTTATATAGTTAATGTTAGAAGTGAGTTTTAAGTCTAACTCAACCCCACAAAATTGGTTTGTAAAGTAATGTTTGTACTCCACACTCGTTATAACCTGACTTTAATACTATGTTAGAAAGTGGTTTTAAGCCTAACTCAATCCTACAAAATCGACTTATAAGGTAAAATTTGCACTTCACTTATATATTATAATTTGAAAAACTTTCAACAATTAATCTATTAATATTAATATTGCTAATAATAAATTTATTTGTTATTCTTTTTCTAATAAAAAGCAATTCTTTTTCTAAACAATTAGATATGGACGTCAAATAAAAAAACAATTCTTTTTCTAAACAATCGGTGTAATTGATTATGGACGTCAAATAAAGAATGTTTTTTAAAATTTTAAGTAATATATTGAGGAAGAGTGATTCTTCCTACACCTCACTCACTTCATCCTGCACCCCCAAATTTACTTCTTTGCCCTTCATTTAATAAAAAGTCAAAACGTAATTAATGAATTTATTTTTTTTAACCACCAACCATTTTCCTAACTACCAACCACAAAAATATTTTTTGGGTATAAACCCTCAGGTGCGCCCTGTTCTTCGTTTTCACTGTAGCAAGCATTGTTATTTTTCTTCACTTCTTTACTGTGTATTGAATTGGATTGAGTTGGTGGTTAAGATTCTCGGGTGGTGGTAGTGCTGGGTTTGTTGGGAGATTTGGAGATCTGCTGTGACAACGAGAGGAAGAAGACACTGTGACGTTCGGCGAGAGGAAGAAGGCAGGTACGCGAATCTCGTAACCGCACTTCGAGGTGCGGAAAGCAGTGGCCGCACTTCGAAGTGCGTTTTTTATTTTGTAGCCGCACTTTGAAGTACGGTTTGTGATATGTATTTTTATTTTTATTTTATTTCATGCATGCTTTTTTTGTTTTATTTTTTTTTCTTTATTTCATGCATGTTTTTTTGATTTAATGATTTTTTAGTTATATTCCTGCAATGCTTTTTTTTACATGTTTTTTTATCTTTTTTTTTTATGTTTTTTTATTATGTTATTATTTTTTATTTAAATTTCTTGTTTTATGTTATGATTTTTTATTTTAAATTTTTTGTTTATGGATTATGCTTAGTCATTAGGCAGTGTATTATTATTCAAAGAATGAATTGGAAATACCTCTTTAATAATATTTAGGTTAGTTGATTTTTATGTTGAAAGATGAATATGAATTTTTTATTAGGCAGTGTTTTTGAATTTTTTATTTGTAATTTAATAAATCTTTAAATTTTAATATTTATTGTAGGTCATATTTAATTATATGAGATGGATAACTATCCATATTTGGATTCTGAAATAAATTCTGATTTTATATCGGAGTTTTCTTATTCTTTAAAAGAAGTGGGTGAGGGTGATTATACAGATCAATTTTCCACTGATAAAATATTCCCAACACGCGCCGATTTAATTGAATGGGTTCGAAAGATTGTATTTGATCTTGGATTTGTTGTCGTCACTATAAGATCTGACATAACAACTGGTGAAGCTGGTAGAAAGACATTTATTTTGTTAGGGTGTGAAAGAAGCGGGAAGTATAGGAAGTATAAGTCAGATGTTCAACCTAGTTTCTCTGGCACAAGAAAATGTTAGTGTCCGTTTAGGTTGAGGGGTAAACCTAAAGGAGATGGTTGGGTGTTGAAGGTTATGTGCGGCTATCACAACCATGAATTAGCAGAGACTTTGGTCGGTCATCCTTTCGAGAGTAGGTTAAATGCTGCTGAACAATCAATTCTTGTGGACATGACTAATAGTCAAGTAAAGCCGTCAAATATTCTTTTGACTCTGAAAGAACATAATGAAGATAACGTGACAACGATAAAGCAAATATATAATGTGAGGTACACGTACAAACGATCTTTGAGAGGGTCTAGAACTGAAATGCAGCAGTTGATGATGTTGTTAGATAGAGACAAATACATCCAGAGAAGTAGATGTTTGGACGATTCTGACGTGGTAAGTGACTTGTTTTGGACACATCCCGATTCAGTGCACTTAGTCAATTCTTTTAATATTGTTTTCTTAATGGATACGACGTACAAGACGAACAAAAGTAATTAATAATTTAATCAAAAATATTCAAACAAATAAAAAGTAATATAAAAATCCAAAAAAATTACATATATAATAATTAAATTATTACAAATAAATCCAAAATAATAATAATTATTTATTTCAATAAACAATTTAATTATTATTTCAATTTAAAAATAATTAAAAAAGTTAAATAAAATTAAATACATAATAAATAATATAGTACGAAAATAACAACTAACATAAAAAAATTTAATTTAGTATACTAACCTAATAAAAATAAAACCTAATAAAATAAATATATCCTAACCTAATAAAAAAAATTAAAAAACCTAAGTTTCAAAAACCGGACGCCATTTGAAATCTGGTTATCCGCAGATCGAACTGCATTTCTCCTTGTCGCAGATCAAAATGCGGTTCTGTGCCCTTTCCGCACTTCCAACTACGGACGTGCAATCCAGCGAGCTTCGGTTATCCGCTTCCGCAGATCGAAAAGCAGTTGTTTATGTGTGTCACAGATCGAACTGCGGTTTGTGCTTACCGCAGATCAAACTGCGTTTCTCCTTGCCGCATATCGAAATGCGGTTCTGAGCCCTTTCCGCACTTCCAACTGCAGACGTGCAACTCCAGCGAACTCCGGTGACCGAACACAAACCACGAACCGAACGAAGCACAGATTACAACAAACAAAATTATAGCAGATGCAAGCTACTAACCTGGACGCCAACACCTCAGATCTGTGAGGAAAACAACGGAGGAACGCGAGGAACGCAGCGTGGCACGAAGTACGACTGAAAAAGCTTGGCACGAACGCAGCGGAGACAAGATACAGGGAGACAACAATGGTAGAGAGGATGAGGACAGAGAGAAAGAGGGAGGAAACTCTTTGGAAAAGGGGTGTAGGTGTAGGGTTTGAGTCTGAGATGCGGCATAAGAGGAGTTAAAGTTTTACTAAACTTTTTAAAAATCCAAAATATTCTTCTCTCCTCGTTGACTGTGACAAGGGCATAGTTGGAATTAAAATTTCTTTTGGAGGTGCAGGACGAAGATGGTGAGGTGCAAGGAGAATGACTCATTGAGGAAAGTAAAATGAAATGTTTTAATTGCTTTTACGATTTTTTTATTTTCTTAAAAAAAATTAGTTCCCATAATATTTTTAAAACATTTTCTTTCCACTTCCATTATATGAAAAAACTCTTTTTCTTCCCCCTCTCTTATTTTTCTTAGTAATTAAAAGAATTTGTAAGTTTCTTCGACAATTGTAATTAATATATTTTTCTAGAAATTAGGAAAGGTATATTACTTATTAAAACAACATTGCCTTGTCCCTTTTTTTTATTAAAATAATTGAAAAAAAAGAGAATAATATCTCACCCACTCCAATGGAGAGAGAGATACATGTGCAGAGATGCCTTCAATGATTGAAAATGAAACCGAGACATGAATTTTCTGACAAGTTTATGAATTGACTTGGAATGGGATCATTCTTTCCCTTAGCCCTTAACCCTTCTTTTTTCTTTTCACTAGCCACTTTTTTTGTGGGATGTTTGGGAAGAATGAGCACTGGTATTCAGGTGCACTCACGTGCTTCCCACGTGCTCACTCACTCATGTTTCAAAATTTGTTCATTGTTTGTTTAACTCTCCACTTAAGTCTAAGAGTGTCCAATCCCAACAAATAAAATTATTTTATATTTTTAAAAGTTCGTATTTTAGGACTTTTATTTGCAAGATTTTGGAAAAAAAATATGCAAACTTGAAAGTATGAATCCTATTTTGTTTTAATTTTGTAAACTCGTAAGATTTTTCTTAGGTGAAATATAAGTGTGCGTTACATAATTGTTTGATATTGATTTATTGAATGCAAAAATTTAGTTTGTTTTATTTAACATTTAATGTGTAAATTAGTTTTATATTACATCCAGTGACCCTATTTTTCTATTTAAGATTCAATATAAAAATTATGTTAGATCAATATGAGAAACTTATTTTATCAATTTCTACAACATATCAGGCCAGATGATATTTTCTAAACTTTGTTTTTTATTTTTTATTTTCACTAATGGATATTATGTTTTAAAACTCTTGACACTTGACATTTCCTATACTTTTTATATACTTCATTTCATTATATCGTTTTCAATTGAACTGTATATATTGTTGATTTTGGTTGGTTATGCAGTAATTTTTCAATACATAGGTTGCTTGGCAAAGAACAAAAAATAAACATGCTTTTTTAAATGAGGATGCAAATGGTTTTAATTACAGTAGAATGTTAACTAATAAAAAACAATCTCATTAACAATCTCATTAACAATCATTTGTTTTTGTTAAGATAAGATTGACTAAACAAACATTGTTTTAAAGTTTAAAATTTCGTCTAAACAAAATAATGTTTAATTGTGTATGATATCTATTAAATGTGTTAAACGCTACTTTTAAAGATGACTAAATAATATGACATAAGATTGTTTAAAATATATATAAAAAGCGTTACACATTATAGAGCTCCTAATAGAGTGTTTAATTGCCACAACGTCTAACAAAAAAGATAAAGTGTCTAACAAAAGTTTCGCTAAATGTTACATTACTAAACAATTTTACAAGTTACTCAAAACAGACTAACATCAAACGATCATACCAAAACGAATTGTGGCTCATTGCCGATGTTGTCGCTCACCGCCATGACTAACAAACGAATTAAAGTAAAGAAGTTAAAAACAAAACAAAATAAACTAACGTAAAAATAGAATAAAGTAAAAATGAAATAAAAATAGAATTAAAATAAAAAACTAGTATAGAAAATGAAATAAAAACAAATAATATAAAATAAAATAAAATAGAATTAACATGATAAAAAGACATAAAATAAGATAAAATGAAATTAAAGAAAAAACATATATTATTTAGTCACCCGGACAAAATTGGGTGTTGACACCTAAGTCGTCTAAGGGTTTGAATGCATGTAAGTTCAAGCTTTGTTTGCTGTGTTGTGCTCTCTTTTCTGTGCAGATTATCAACTTTATTCAAAAAGTCTACTCAAAATGAGAAGAACTTTTAGAAACATGAGGATATTCAAAGAGTGTTTCATACATACCTTTTGTTTGTCTCATCTGTACACACCACAATTATTTTACAAGGAAGCAACATAGCTTCTGACTCCATCATACAAAAAATAAAGTTAAAGCTCAGTAATGGATCATTATCGAAAATTTCTATATAAAGAGAAGTGGTGTAGAGAAGAGAAGAACTTTTCTATTAAAAATATTATAAGTTCGTTATCTTTCTCTAAGCTATTTTCTTTACAACTCATCTATGAGAAGATCTTTTACAAGTTTTTTTAAGTTCACTATATTATTTATATATCTTCTATGAGAGTAATCTTTTGTCTTGTAAGAACTTAAGAACACTTGTTGTATTCAGATTCAAAAGTGAATTCAAACACTTTTATTATTTAATTCAATGGAGTTAAACGTTCTAGACAGGTTTTCTAGTGTTGATACTAAGAGTGGTTAAACTTGTCTAACCAACTGGTTAGTGTTGTAAACTAAGAGTAGTTAAACTCATATAAGTGGAACTTCTTAATAGGTTGTTGAGAAAGAACTGGACATAACTCAAATTGGTGAACCAATATAAAACAAAAATTTGTCTTATCGCATTTGTTTTCAAACAACATTTTCCATTCAAACACTTTTGTTAGAGCGACACATGCGTTCAACAAACCAAAACGAGGGTGAATTTGCTTCTTATCGCAAATCGTTCTTTTTAATAAATTTTTTGTGAATATAAATTCCTTAAAAGATTTTAAACAAATTGAAAGAGTAAGGAACACAAAAAATTGCACAGGTAATGTTTATACTAGTTCAGATCACAAAGATCCTATATCTAGTTATTAATCTCAATTGTTCCAGTAGCACAAACTAACAAACTATTACAACCACAAAGAAAATAAACAAGTCAAAGGTTAGAATACCTCTCTTGTTACCCTCAATAGATGAAAGTTACTTCCCGTGTAACCCACAAGGGATGAACAGCTCCTCCGAATGCTTCAGAAGAATGATCACCTCCTTTGAATCTTCACAAAGAATGATAGACGTTCAACTCAGCAACAACAATAACACTCAATCACACTTTCAGTGAAAGTTCTCGCTCTATGTCAACACACCAAGTTCTCAAAGCTACAACACAAGGGTTACGCAAACCCTATAATACTTATCACCGCACAAAGCAGATAAGAATTTTGATATACACTTATTTCATATGTTGTATTTAAGAATGAAAGTCTCAATCTAATTTATAAAGATCTCACTCAAAGATACCTCTAAAAATTTGTTGTCAGCTGTTTAACATGTAATAATCGATTATCCTAATATGGTTCAATAGTCAAAACTTATTTGTTTTTGTGTCCCTTCTTTTCACACCATCTCTTTTGTCTTCACACCAATATCTTATTTTTGAAAGGGTTAAATATGTTTTTAGTCCATAAACAATTGGTCGTTTCTGGTTTTCGTCCCTGTTTCAAAGTAAGGTACAATTTGGTCCTCATTCTTTTCGAAACGTTCGTTTTAGTCCTAAAAAACTAAACACTGTTTAAAAATTTGGTCCTCATTTAGCAACAAATGAGGACTAAAACCAAAATTCCGAGGACTAAAACGAACGTTTCGAAAAGAATGAGGACCAAATTGCACCTTACTTTGAAAGAGGGACGAAAATCAGAAACGGCCAATAGTTTACGGACTAAAAACATATTTAATCATTTTTGAAAATACCAATATTATTATTTCATGTTTTTAAGCAAAAGAAAAATCCTTTATCTTTTAAATCTCCCTAGTTCCTCCCACCACTCTTTCTTCTCTACTTTTCTTGTCAATGCTTATCTTCATGAACTCATTATTATTCTATAAATTAATAAAAAAAATAGTTTTAATGATATTTTTTAGTTAACAATTTAAAGACAATGGAATACAAAAGAAAAAGGGTTAACCATCTTATATTTATATTGTGTAAATCTTACATAAAATACAACATTATCATATGAATCCCCATCATAGATTCCAAGATTTTACCAGATATAAAATCTTACATCATGTATGTAATGTATTATTTTTAATATATTATCGAAACTGGTTATGCATAGAAAGTACATAAATTAGAGAAACTTCCAAAAAGTTAGCTTCTTAAAGGGTAATTTCTTAGAAAAAAATATATAAAAATTAGTGAAAGGAGTGCAACTTGAATTCTCTTTTAGGATATTGCTTTTCCACTTCATAATAATTGTTAGGTTTAATGTCTTGGTAGGTCTTTTTTTTCGTCTGGAATTTCAAATAAGTTTCTTACTTAGTTCTTATTTTTAAAAAATTGAAACAAATAGAGGTTTTCGTTAAATTAGACAAACGCTGTTTTAGAGACCATTAGGTGGCATGCTGATAATATTGTTTTAAATGACGTGGTAGTAAATACATGATTGTGTCGTGCATTTTGTAATTTCTGAATTAAAAACTTGATGGAAAATTGGGGAAAAGAACTTAAAGATAGCCTATTTCTATGTCATTGAGAAAATGTGAAAACAGATTGGAGAAAGTGTGAGTGGAACCTTCGCCGGAAGTCACAATTGCGGGGGAGGCGACGACGTCGTTGGCGAGGAGCTTGATGTTGGTGGCAGTTTTCCTCTCGGCAGCGAGCACGGACGCACCCCTGGGTTCACAACAGTGATGGACACTGTGGAAGCCGACATTGGAACTTGGGATACAACTACGAACACACGAAACACCAAACCCACTACACAGGGACAAAGCCACTGAACCCATAAAGCAGTCAGTCCCAAACGCATCGCAGATTTGAAAAACGCAACGTCTGAGAAGATCTCTCTTCAGAGAAACAAACATAAAAAAGGGAAAGTGAGAAATTGACAGGAAAGTGAAAAGAAATTTTCAAAAACCAAAAAGAACAAATGAAAAACCATTACCAATTGAAAGTTGCGATTGACAGATGAAGATTCAAAGGGAGATGGAGAGAAATTGGAAGCTACTATTGACAGAGGGCAAAGAAAACTATTTTACATAGATGAAGATTTGAAAAGAAATGTTGGGGCAACGAGCAACACAAGAGAGAGGGAGTGAAAATTTTGAAATTTTGAATGAATGAGAAAGAGGATGTGTGAAAAAATAGGTTCATTAAAAAAAATCAAATCTCCGTATATCTTAAATCAAGTGTTTGGTTAATTTCTAGTGTTTTTCACCCACGAATCTTAATTTCACAATCCAATAAAAGCGTTGTTTTTTTTTTCTCTCATGAACTCTAATTTCGCATTTCTCAATTGTAGAGAAATGGACTACCTTTAATTTCTTTTTTCCAATTTTTCCTTAATTCTTTAATTCAAAAAATTCCAAAATAAACATCACAATAATGTAGTTACTGTCACACGTCATTTAAAATAATATTGTCAGCAAGCCAACTAATGATCTCTTAAACAATGTTTGTCTAATTTGACAGCAAACCTTTTTTTATTTCAATTTTTTAAAAATAAGGACCTAATTGAGACTACAAAAAGTAAGAGACTTATTTGAGATTCTGGACAAAAAAAATGACCTATTGAAACATTAAATCTAATTATTAAATGTATCTCCACAACATGATGAAAAGACTTAACACCTTTCATTATTGCATAATGTCATCTATGTTGTTGCCTCAATGCTAAAAAAAGAGTAAAAATATTGTAGAAAAAAAAAGGCCATGTTCTATTTATTTTTTCAAAATGTATTTCGTGTGCTTTGGAACACATTATATGCGTTCCCAAAAATTTATTCTCAAAATCTCGGTTAAAAAAAATTGTTCTAAAATGTATTTTGAAATTCTATTTAAAAAACCTCATTCTCAAAAGTTCTGCTCCAAAAATCTTGTTTTGAAAATCTTATTTCTGAAATTTTGGAAAGCTTGTTCTGAAAGTTTCGAAATATATAATCCGTAAGTCACTTCTACATAAGATAAATTAGTCATTTTGAAAATTTGAGAGGTAGCGTGATGAAAGTTTAGGGGTACAGAAAGTAGCATCTTTTTTATTTTCCGGTGTGTAGCCCTATAATTAATGGGCAAGAATTGTTGGCCCATTTTGATTCTTCTGGATCGCAAAATAAACCCCCTTGTTTTCTTGAGTAGGAAGTTGAGATCGACACTTTAATACCGGAAGAGCACCGTCTCCACTCTCGACTTCTTCGTTGCACTTTCTCGAAAACCAATACACCACTCTCGTCGCCGCCGTCATCGTCGTCGACCATCGCAAGCGCTGTCGCACTCCGCCGTCATCCGTTAGGGTTAAGATGAGTCGAGGAAGTGGAGGCGGATACGATCGTCACATCACTATTTTCTCTCCCGAGGGACGCCTCTTCCAAGTTGGTACGTTACTCGAATCTCTTCTTTTCCTGTGACCTCTAGCAACAACAGCGACGTTTTGATAAGTTAAATACGGTTTAGATCTTTCACTTCAATTTCTGCAATCCTGTGCGGAAAACAATTATTTTTGTGTACTTTAGAAGAAATCATTGCTGTAATTTTTGTGATTTCAGTTTAGATTAGTGGTAGTGGAGTAGCGTGCCAGGATAGTAATGTGGAAATCGGAAGTTAAGAAATGCGCTTGACTCTGAATTGATTGATTGTGTTACGAATGTAATATTTTGTTCTCTTTTCATAATGAGTATCTCTTTGTCCTTTTTTGTGTTCTTTTCTTTTTCAATTTTTGGAATAATGTTATGTTCAGCCTTGTTTTAGCCCTATCTGCCTTAAATCTGTAACTCTCTCTAATTAACGAAATGGCCTGGATTGGGGTAGGTTTATGATTACACTTGTTTGACTTGTTTGGAATGAGTTGACTAGTAAGTTAGGCTATAGTGTTGAGTGGTGGAAATTTTTATGCATCATGAAACAGAGTATGCTTTCAAGGCTGTTAAGGCTGCTGGAATCACCTCAATCGGAGTCCGAGGAAAGGATTCCATTTGTGTTGTTACTCAGAAGAAGGTTCCGGTGAGTACTGATAGTTGCTTCTTTGATCTTTGTTTTGTTTATGTCTGCTGGATGCTTAAGTTAGGATAACATGCAGGATAAGCTTTTGGACCAGACAAGTGTTACACACCTCTTTCCCATCACAAAGTACCTTGGTTTGTTGGCGACTGGCATGACAGGTATATTTTTCATTCCATCTCTGCTTCTTTTGTTGTAGGCATATGTGAATTTATTTTTGCATATCTTTTAGTTAAAGTATATGTGTTTTTATCTGTACAAGTTAAATTGGGTAGAGTTTCACAGATGTTGTATCTCGGTTAAAACATAAATTACAAGTTCAAAAATATGATATCAACCCAAGCTACTGGTTAGTGAGAGGATAAATAAGAAAGACATGGTGATTATTAGATAATGCTTATAATTTTCCTAGATTATGGCATATAGGAAATTATATATTCGTTTTGGTGCCAAACCTTTGTGTTTCAGATGTACATTTTGTTTCATGTGTAATATTGATCAATAAATCTATGAAATCTTTCATAAAATATAAATAATAGTTTATGATGAGAAATAACCTTAATGTTACTGTCGAAGTTATGTCTATGGATAACATAAACTATGACCAGATTCACATTCTGATGGTGATATAACTATAATTAATAATTTATGAAGAGAAAAGACTTTAGTTATACTGTCCAGGTTTTGCCTACTGATAACATAACATACTGGATTCGCAATAGAGACAATAATATTATTGTTTTTTCTGTAAATTAAAACTTTGATGTATGAGCACATGTTCAAATTTCAGTCAGAGTAAATAGAGCTTTTTAGTTTTTCAGATCTGTTTAGAACTGAAATTTCCTTACATTATAAATTCATTTTTTGATTTATTTTGGAATACATCTTTCCAGCTGATGCTAGGACACTGGTCCAACAAGCAAGAAATGAAGCAGCTGAGTTTCGCTTTACATATGGATATGAGATGCCTGTAGATGTGTTAGCTAGATGGTAAGCAGTTCAGTTTTTGAAACATATTTTTCCACCATAATATTACAAGCTGCTGATTATTCTTTTTCATATCTGCTTGCAAATTATCATTTTTTAATGAAGAATTTCATCTGCACTTCATTTAAGGTAACTGGATAAGTACAAGAATAGGCATTGATCCATATTGTTGTAACGTTCTTCTAATATTGGATTGCGAGTGGGAAGTCCATTGGTCGTCCTACTTTGTTGACTAGGTAGATTGCAAGCTGACGAATCAGTAAACAACCTAATGTACTAAAACAGTGAAGAAACTGCGCCTTTCAAACAGGTGCTGCTGTTAACAGATCCCACAGTAGGAACCATTAGGGCCATGGATTTATATGCCATTTTCGGACATTAATTTCTTTATTAATATTATCATCTGTTTCTGAAAAGAATGCTGAATGCTAATGAAGAATGGAAGTGTTAGACCTGATATTTAGTTTTATAAGGGTTGAATTTATTTGGTGATTGGTGAGATTGCTCATTGATGTCTTTCCTTTTTCCTAGTTGGTTTGATAAAGAACTTACTGCAAATTTTATAGTAAAGTTGGTGATTAACTTTCTCATGCATTTCCATCTGCCTTGTTTTCTATCTGTGGTTTTTTGTCATCTTCACCTAGTTTTTCTAATTTAATAAGTAATAAACTAGTTTTGTCCAAATTTTCATCCAGTCTCTGGAAATAGCATTGATTATGATTAAACATTTGGGATATAAAGGTATTTGGCAAAGGATAGTAAACCATTTTTTAGACACTTTTAGAGTTTGAGCTTTCTATGGTGGCTGCATTAATGTACTTATAAAAATTCCTTAAATAAAATGCTATCAGCTTTTGCAGCAGTGCCACCGTGGTAGTGTTGTTTGCTTTAGCATTACTTCTAAATAACTTGTGCTTTTGCTTTCAATTTTATGGTTCAATGTGGTTGTAGGGTATTATCTCTGGGTAATCTGGTCTGTCAGGATTCATTTCTGTGATCTCGAAAGGATTATCAAACAGATTTTTAAATTTAAATATGTCTGCTAGCTTTAACATTGAAGATTGTGATGATATTTTTGTCATTTTTATGATTTTCTGTATTGAATTATATAGTAACTGAATATGGGTTCGATGAGGAAATCTTTTTGACATGTTTGATGCATGCAGAATAAATATAATTGCTGTGGTAGTTGTGTCTATGCACATTGTGGAAGGTTTTCGGCTGCTGCCTTGTTAGTGTAGTATTCAGTATGATACGGTTTTCTTAAGGTGTTTTTATGGTTTACAGCTTTGCTTCTTTCATTATCCATGTAAAACGAATCCTTGTTTTCTTTTGTACATTTTATCAATACCAATACATAAATAACCTTTTCTGCCTGTCTTCTCTCTCTCTCTCTCTCTCTCTCTCTTAACTTGAATATGCCTCAACATTATTTTGAAAGAGTTTTTTTATAATCATTAATCTCTTAAATTGAATCTGATTGTAGTTTTGAGTTTTATCAAAGGCTACATTATTTTAGCTACTTTAGGATTCTACAACTTGCAATATTTATAACATCTTTTGTGTCTGCCTTTGTTATCTTTTATACTTACAGGATTGCAGACAAATCACAAGTCTATACCCAACATGCATATATGAGACCACTTGGAGTAGGTAGGTTTTCTTCTTTGCTTTTTCCCTGTTGAACAAATGTTTAACTTTTTTGAAAATTCGCATAAATTGTGTTTGTATCATAAAAGATATTTAATAATTCAATTACCTACGATTTTTATTGACACCATTTCTTCTTTCTGTGATTTCAAATCTGTTGTTCCATGAAGTTGCTATGGTTTTGGGTATAGATGATGAATACGGACCACAGCTTTACAAATGTGATCCTGCTGGTCATTACTTTGGTCACAAGGTACGTGGAAGATCTTTCTGACTTTGATTGACAGTAGATATTTTAATGGTTTGTTGCTATTTAATCAGAAGATGAAAAACATCTTGATAATAAACTCAATTTTATAAAAGTTTCTAAGTTATAACTTTCATCGATTTAAATGTCTCTTGCATTGAAAATAATTATCTCACATCATTAAATAGTTAAATGATAGAGGGGTTTGGGGATGACTACACCAAGATTGACTGGTGCCTTTATTTCGTGAAAGTTGTTTATTCCATTTCTTCTATTACAAGTGTAAGATTGCATTGTATGAGCTTACTGAGATGATTTATTGATTGAACTACTGAACCAAATGAAAAGTTATCATGGCAGTATAACTACAGTTATGATTGACCAAGAAAAGGAGGATTATAACTAGTTAATAATGCCGGTAAGGGAGTATGTAAATTAGTGATTTTGTAAAAATGATTTAGCAGCCTTGAATTCATCACATGTTGTTCATATTTTGAACTTTATGCAGCAATTATCTTTATAATGTACTAGTGTTATAAAATGTGTAACCATATATGTAAAAGATCTTGAACCTTCAACTGCCCCTAAATTGCCCCGTCCTTATTTGGTCTAAATTTTACTTCCTAGTAGAACTAGTAATATTGAGAAACTTATGCATCTTTGGTGCTTAGTGATTTTGTTATTTTAAAAAAAATCTGTATTGCAATTTTTGTTTTGTTAGATCTGCTGACTACATTTCCTTCTGAATTTTTCATTGCTTGTCCATATATATGTAAGATTATGATGCACATTGGTTTCGAACCTTGTAAACTTTTCAAATCAAGTGATGGTGTTTCTGTTTCTTCATTAGTTCATGCTTTTGTTATCTGTTCGTATTTGTATACAGAAATTCAAGTGTCTAAGAATCTATTATGATGTACTCAGGCCACAAGTGCTGGATTGAAGGACCAAGAGGCAATTAATTTCTTGGAAAAGAAGATGAAGAATGACCCTTCATTTACTTATGAGGAGACGGTGCAGGTAGTGCTCTTTCAATTTTTTTTCCTCCATTTCTATCTGTTTAGTTTGAGAAATAAACAATCTTTACACTGGTTTTTTGTTTGATGTGGAAAATGAAGATGCCATGTTTTGTCTCCAAGAATGTCTGTTATCAAGGATATATATTTCATCATGTCAGATTTCCTCCATTCTTTTTTAGATAAACAGTGAATTTTGTTGGTTTTTTCTTCTGGCAACATAATTATATTGTATAGTTGTGCTATTATGTTCTATAACAATTAGTCCGCATGAAACTTACTGGACAAAATGTTGAATTCACTTGTGTTTGCTGAAGATTATCTGTTCTAACAGAAGGTGAAAAGTCTGAAACATGAGCGAGTAGATTCAAATAATCTCAGTTTTGGCTTTGCTTAGAATAGGAATGATGGTTGTTATCTTCTGTAAGTGTTAATGCCAGACAGAGGACTTATCCATGGGAATCAGATGATGTTACAAGAACTAAACTTTTGGTTCCTTATTAAAACTATATCTTATTACGTTAGTTATGACATTATAATATTTGTTGTCCCCGCCTGTATCTTAATTTAATTAGTTTCTTATCTGTATTTATCTCATAAATGGTTGTTAGTTTTTGTTTGCAAGACTTTTACCAATATTGCAACTAAAGGCATTTGAAATTGAATTTTTTAATATCAATTTTGTTAATAGTTATTAAATTTCGTTTCTATGTTCTGACTTGAAGATTTCCCTGCCTGTTTTTTTTTTTCTTTTTATCAGACTGCCATTTCTGCTCTCCAATCAGTTCTTCAGGAGGATTTTAAGGCCACTGAGATTGAGGTAGAATTTTATTCCCCTTCCTAATTGAAATTTTCAAACTAACCCATATCTTTATAAAGTTATTGCCGGATTTCATTCGTGTGTAATCCCTAGCAAAGGACCAAGACTGGTCTTCAATATTAAAAAGATTTTTAACAACTTTCTTGTTCCTTCTTGTTAAATGTAAGCCATATATATTTATCGTACACAGCCTATTGCGTTTGTTTGAACAGGCAATTCGTGTCAGAACATTTTTTTTCTGCTTTCATTGTTTCATTAGTTTTACTTGTAGGTGAATAGAAATCTAACTTCTCATCCACTCGAGTGGCAATTCTTTGTGATTCTAATGCTTAATTTGGACTGCTAATAAGTGAAACTGATATTGGTGTGTAATGGAGGATTGTGTTGTAAAATGGTGGGTAAACTGTAGGACTGTATTTTAACTTGTTCCAGAAGTGGATACTTTATTTTGAAATTACATTCAGTGGCGTTAATCAGTGTTTACAATTTTTCTGTAAAGTGCGACTTGAAGGATTAAAATTGTTGCGGTTATAACCATTGAACAAACGTTTTCTTCACTGACTTATTGCAAATGGTTGTGCCTTGCGTTTTCCAGGTTGGAGTGGTGCGAAAGGATAATCCAGAATTCAGAGTTCTAACCACTGAGGAAATTGATGAGCACTTGACTGCAATAAGTGAGCGTGACTGAGTTCTTAATAGCATGTAATTGTTCAATCTTTCTAATGCTAGATTAAATTATGCATTTGCTTTCTCGGATCACATTCAACGAATTGATTTCCTTGTGATAATTTGATTAGTATGTAACCGAAGAATGTTGTTGAAGATGGTATTTGCTTCCTATTACAAGATTATTTGGGAGAACATTTTATGTTCAACCAATCTCTCTATACACTTTAAAAGAAGTTGGTGATTACGTAATGAAGTCATGCATGGTGTTAAAAATTTTGGCCTTGCGTGGAGATTTGGACTTCAACTTCAGTTCAGGACGTGATCTTTCTTTATAATTTAAAAAACAATTTTTATGTGATTTTCCTATGAAATCATCCAAATAAAGTTATATAAT